>CM069911.1:115324240-115924240 GCA_036172215.1 Camellia granthamiana | reverse complement strand
AGGGTTCTGAAATACCTCTGTCGCCCGCACAGTATCAAAATACTGTCGCAGGTAGAAGAGAGTCTCTCGAGGTCTCGGTCGGTGCTCGCCCTCGAATACCAGTGAAAACGGAGTCATAATGAGTCCTGCCACCTCCATCTCCGGGGCTAATGTGGGAAAGTATACGTACACCCATAGCTGAGAAAAACAGTACAGAATGTGAATACAAAGTGCCAAGGGCAGAATACAGAGTGCAAAGTGCGCCGTATGTGCAATGAACAAGTAATGAGGAGCAGAAATGTAAATCAAGAGGACAGAACGTACCTCCCAGGCTCTCCGATAGCCGCCGAGTAAGTCTCCCCGCCCGCGAGAGGCTGCACTCATGTAACAATAGAGGGTAGCTAGGCCAGCGCCACCCCAGTCATACCGACTGACCTGTGATAGGTCCACTAGGGCACTCAGAAGATACAACCCAATAGTGTTCCCCCTATCGGCAAACAGAGTGGTGCCAAAGAGGAACATAAGGAAGCCACGGGCGTACTGCTCGACCTCCCCAGGAGACTCAGGCTCCATCTCCGACCTCCGGAAATGGGAAGAGAACCAAGTGTACCGGACTCTCCCGGAAGCTCTGTCTACAGGTGGACGGGCCCCCAACAGATGTAACCATGCAGCCTCCCACTCTCCCATATCCTCGTCATAAGGAATGGACCAACCGCCTATGTCTAGGCCGGTGAGTACGGCAAAGTCTAGCGGAGTCATGGTCATATCCCCGGTGGCAGAAAAATGGAAAGAATTGGTGGTGTCCCACCATCTCTCCACCAAGGCAGCTAACAATGTCCTGCTGGTAGGGCAGCGTGATAACCCCACGCAGAATGCTCCGAATCCTGCTAGATCAACCAGATCCCGAACAGCCTCTGGAAGCTCAGCGTACCAGTCTCTCGCGGCGGTAGAGCCGTATCCGCGCACGGTGCGATCGCCAACCTGCATTCAGAATGAATACATGTGTCAGTGATGAAATGAATGAGCTGTGTGCTAATAAAATGAATGAGCTGTGTGCAAATCAAATCAAATTTCAGAAAAATCAGTGGGCTGCGTGTTCACCTTCAAACTGGGCTGCGTGTTCAGAAAATCTGAGTTAGGGCTGCGTGTTCTACTCTCTATTTATGTGGGCTGGGTGTTCACCTTCAAACTGGGCTGCGTGTTCAGAAAATCTGAGTTAGGGCTGCGTGTTCTACTCTCTATTTATGTGGGCTGCGTGTTCACCTTCAAACTGGGCTGCGTGTTCAGAAAATCTGAGTTAGGGCTGCGTGTTCTACTCTCTATTTATGTGGGCTGCGTGTTCACCTTCAAACTGGGCTGCGTGTTCAAAAAATCAGAGTCAGGGCTGCGGTTTCTGTTCTCTATCAGTGGGCTGCGTGTTCACTTCTACCTGAGCTGCGTGTTCAGAAAATTTGTTATTTGGGCTGCGTGTTCAAATTTCTAAATCAGTGGGCTGCGTGTTCACTTCTACCTGAGCTGCGTGTTCAGTAATTTGTTATTTGGGCTGCGTGTTCAAATTTCAGAAAATCAGAGTCAGGGCTGCGGTTTCTGTTCTCTATAAGTGGGCTGCGTGTTCACTTCTACCTGAGCTGCGTGTTCAGAAAATTTGTTATTTGGGCTGCGTGTTCAAATTTCTAAATCAGTGGGCTGCGTGTTCACTTCTACCTAAGCTTCGTGTTCAGTAATTTGTTATTTGGGCTGCGTGTTCAAATTTCAGAAAATCAGAGTCAGGGCTGCGGTTTCTGTTCTCTATCAGTGGGCTGCGTGTTCGCTTCAAATCTGGGCTGCGTGTTTAGTAAATTTGTTATTTGGGCTGCGTGTTCAAATTTCTAAATCAGTGGGCTACGTGTTCACTTCTACCTGAGCTGCGTGTTCAGTAATTTGTTATTTGGGCTGCGTGTTCAAGCTTCAGAAAATCAGTGGGCTGTGTGTTCACTCCAATTCGGGCTGTGTGTCCAACTCTAAATTAGTGTGTGCCGAGTGTTCACCTAAACAATGGACTGTGTGTTCAACATTCAAGGATGGGCTGTGCGTTCATTTCAAAATTCAAGTATTGGGCCGTGAGTTCAATTTTCAATCAGTGTATGCCGTGTGCTCACAATCAGTCAATGAGCCGTGTGTTTAGCAATTCAAGTGTTTAAGTCACATGTTCAGAATGCAAACAAAGTACTATGTTGTAAGCTAAAACTGTGTGTACAAGCATGGCAAAGGCACGAAATATGAGAAAAATGCAGGAAATAAAGTAAAATACCTCTCGTGCATCGTGAGAGAGGTGCTGCTCCGGCTCTCGCAGAAGTAAATCCCCGGGTGCCCGGTCATTGAACCCAGTGAAACGACGAAAAACGGCCCGCGGAAGCACATGTACCGGTGGGACGTATCTCCCGGGAATAAAAGGGCGGACTCTCAGGGGCAGTGTCATAAAATCAAAGTCATCCCCGGCACCTGGAGGGCCTCCACCGTGAGGAAAATCACCCGCCATTTCAAGAAATTTGCAAAAGGAGCAAAAAATGAGCAAAATGAGCCAAAATTGGAAAAAGTCAACAAAAGTCAACTCCCGGGAAATGAAAAAGTCAACAAAAGTCAACTCCCGAGAAAATCTTCCAAATATTGAGACAAACTTACCTCAAGTGGTGAAAATGAGAAAAGAAGCCCCGAAACCAAAATTTAATCGGTTCAAAGTGCTTAAAACTGAAAGATTTCGCGAAAACAACTTGCGTGGAAGGCCGAAAAGCGCGTATAAAGTGCAGATCTGAAGGAAAAAATGGTTTGGGGAGCAAGGGAAGGAGTTTTTGCAGCTGTGGAAGTGATTTCGGAGGCATTGGATGAGGATATATATAGAAATGAGGAAAATGACAAAATTGCCCCTGCTTTTGAACAGGTGGCCGGCTGGCCACCTTTTCTGGCTGGCCGGCCATTCCCTTTTTGGCCCCTGGCCGATGGCCTCCCCTTGGGCAACCACCTGGCCGGTGGTGTTCCCCACTGCCTCCCCTAGGTCCCTGCAAATTTTGAGGAAGATCGGAGTTCCCGGGACCTGAAAAAGTTCGGAAAAAGTGCACTTTCTGGCGCGAAATTGCTCCGCCGGAACTTCAGCTGCAATTTCTGACATGTGTCTCATCATTACTCATCAAAATCAAGGTGTATCCTTTTTGAACATGTTGTAACCTCTCCGGGAGGTGAATCAGAGGCCGCGATCAAGTTGCCTTCACTGAAGTGCGCGTTTCCCAGCTCGTTGTTTCGCAACAAACGGGCACCCTGATTCGTGCTCATTTTGCATTGTTTTGCATATAACTTGCATTCTTATGAACATTTTGCATTGTCATGCATGATTTCTTGGTGTACCATACCTCTATGCTTGAGCGTGCGTTGTCACGCGTGTTCCTTTCTCCCATTGCGATGCATTCACTCGCCGACACTGCGTGTGTCAAACTTTCGGAACCACAGGAATCACATTGAATATATGTTGTTAGCATATTGTTCTTGTTGAATTTCTCTCTTTTGCAGGCACGATATTGTATGTACGGTTCATTTGAGGCTGGTGCGACCAGACGAATCGCGCAAGTATCGTATCTTCTCCGTGTGAGACGTGACGAGAATTGAATGATTCTCCGCATTCCTAACTGCATGAAATGTAGTTGTTGCTTTGCATTCTTGCTTAAAACTGTTGCATTTATTTGCGAATACTTGCTTCATTACAGCTTGCTGCATTTGCACGAACATCGAGTTGTATTTGGCTTCCTGCATATCATCTTGCATTTTGCCCCTGCCTGCGGGCACGCCTGCGGGCACATATCTCTGCTTATCTTGTTTGTTTGTCTAAGTCTTCGGCCTTGCCAAAAATGGGTCGTCTCTGGGCTTTGACATTCACTCCCGTCACTTATGACTTCCGAGTTCTGTCAAAGAGGGGCAACTGTGGACACCCCATTTTTGACCGACCTTAAGACTCAGACGTTGCCGATTGAGCGCTCGGTGATGTTGCATATTGTGCTCGTTCAGAAGTCTCAGAGTCGCGGCCGTGCGCCCTGCCTCCGGACTTCCGAACTCTCTTCTGTGCCTCGCCTCGGTTTGCGAACCGGGCTCGGTTTTCTCTGTTTTCTTTCCTGAGGGGAGGGAGAGGTCCCGTAGACTATCTCTCAGTGGCCGTGGGCTACATTTCGTGGTCGTAGGCCATTTTGCCCGTTTCGGAGCCTGGATCCCGGTTTTCGGAGCCGTCAGGCCGTGTGCCTCGGTTCGGGACCACCCGACCATCTCCGATTCCTCCGGTTTTTGGCATGCATCTCATTTACTCCCTTTCAAGGGACACTGGGGTCTTAGATACCCACTTCGTGGCCAAACACCACTTTCGGTGCTTAACAGCCGGTTTTCGGGATCCCGAACTGCGTGTTTTGGCCCCCGAGCATTCGTTTTGCATTGGTTTTCGTTCATTTTTGGCAGGTACCTCTGTTTTACCATAAGGAAGGTCACTGGAGGGTGGGAGGACAGTAATTGTCTCAAACAACCAGTTATGCTCCTCCGGCGCCCCCCGGCGCCCGTTTTTCTCACTTCCGGGCTAATGTTGAACACCCTAGGGCCATTTTCTTCGAGCCAAAACCACATATTTGTGTTGTACACACATGGGAGGACCCTAAAAACACATGGCTGGCCAGTAATTGCATTTGGACCTTTTGAACCCCTCTTTCAAGTGGCCTATTCTCTCTCCTGTTTCAGAGTTGCCAAATTCCAACCACAGGGCCTTGTTGTACACACATGGGAGGACACCAACCTTTGGTGGCCGGCCAGAAATTCTCAGTGACCCTTTTGAACCCTAGCCGACTGGCCATGGGGGGTGGCCGGTCGGCCACCTCCAAGAAAAGTGAAAGGCCGGCCATGATCCTCTCAGTCCACACTTTACAGCTGTATAGCTGTTTCCCCCAGAAAAGATCTGGATCCGGGGGATATTTTGGGAGGGAAAGCTTGGGTGCATTTCCCTCCACCTTTACACCCTTTTTTTGGTCCATATAAGGGGCTGGCCAGCTCCTTCATTAGGGTTAGAAAAACCTCCCTTAAGAGCTCATAGACATTGGCATACATCTCCTTCTCCAAAACCTTCAAAATCTCAAGTTTTGGCACCATTTCTTCACTACTACCAAGCACCACCATCACTACTCCATTTCCAGCAGCAAGGAGAGGTTCTTAGAGGCTTAAAAGCAACATTCCTCAAGCCAAGAGGTAGAAAAGAAGAGGTCTTCAAGGCAAAATGAAGAATCAGCAACTTTTCGGAGTCTGGCACGCATTTCGAGAAACATTGCAAACAGAGGCTAATTGGGGCATCCCAGTGGATTTCCGCGCAAGGCAGCCCAAACATATATCGTTTATCAGAAGCAAGGCAGTCCCTGGCTTGCATGCCAGTTTACAGCTTTCTTAGTTAATTCGTTAATTAATTAGGAATTTGTATTATTTGGACTGTATATTTCGGACTGTGCTATTCTTTCATTCGGGACTGTATTATTATTTATTCGGACCCTCTGCGCGAGGGCATAATTGTAATAAGTGTGGGTGAGTGTGATGTATGTCTTCCAACCCCACGTCTTTCTCCCTTTTATTTACCTGCTTACAATGGTTAGATATAGGGCATATTTCAATTAGCATACAATATGACAACATGTTTGCATCATTCATCTGTTTTGCATGCACCGGGCTTGGCGCATCATACAAACTGCATTTGTATTTCAATTCCAAATTGAATACGTGTTAGTTGTAGCATTCCATATGCCATGTTTAGAATAGCCGAGCCTGCTATAGTTGCATTTTGCATGTGTTGCATTAGGCATTTCAGCATATTTAGGATCATGCATGATTTCTAATGAGCTTCTGTTTTGGCTTGGAGTACTCTGTGAGTTTTATGCTTTAGCATCCTTGCATGCGTGTGAGTGACTGCCATGAATAGCATGCTTGCCATGAGGCTATTTGCTTATGTGATATAACTGCCTTGAATGCCTGTGGGTGGAGGTTGAGTTATTTGGATTGGGACAATTCATCAAATGTTTGTTTTAAGCCCACTAGATAGTGGCAAAATCACTGTTTTCTAAGCCCACCTGAGGGTGGCAAATCCACGTCTTAGCCTACCTGCGGGTAGCACCATCAAACCATTTTCAAACAAACAAACATGAAATGTTTTGTTCCAATACAGACGACCCGGTCTATACTTGTATGCTGTGCGCATCACATAGTAACCTAGGCTAATAACCGGAATAAGAACTCACAATGTTTTCAAAATAAGATATCATGGTTAGTAGAGGCCGGTCTTTGACCGGGCGAGCGGGGGTGCTCACGAAGTGACCTTCCCCAATCGTACCCAAGTTCCCGAGCCGAGGCAACTTTAGTGATGACGGACACGTGGCCTTTGGCACCGAGTCAGGGTTTCCTAAATTTCCCAAAAATAAAATATTTAGGTGGCGACTCTATATCTGGCAAAGCAGTCCATGTTTGGCACTTCTTTCAAAAAATCTATTTTCTCAAAAACGATTTGCCGGATTTGGACTCTTTGGTTCAAGATTTAGAACCGTGACATTTGAGTCCTTCGAACTGTAGTAGACCCAATATCGAACCAGAACCGGGGGGGGGACTCGCACTCCTCTCCCCGGGATGCGTTCGGGGACGTCTACACATCCCCAGATAGTTGCAGGTCGAAGAAGATCTCGAAGCCTGGCACGCGCTTCTTCTCCGCGTTTATCCACGGCTCTGGGAAGCCACAAAATGGAAAGTCCTCCCCCTCCCGGACGAAGCGTCCGTTCAGGGTACCCTGAATGGGCCTATACATCAAGTCAAATGGCTTCCCAGCCTACTTTACTCTGGCTCTGCCGGCCATTTCTTTCCCTTTCCTCACCCAGTCCTCTTTGGTGGGCAGATAACCCAGTCCAAAGGTATGCGGGTTGTGTGGCACTTCGGCCAATGTTGCGACGCCTTTCCTGCCGCTCCTTCCTAATCCCATCCCGGGGATGTGTTGTAGCTTGTTCATGAGGTAGACGGATTGAGCACTGACGTACAAACCTTCATTCACAGCCATAATATTTGGCACCACCCGGGCCTCAGCCAAAGTGAACCCCGATAAGAACACATCCTCCGTGCCATGCTCGATTTCTAGAACTGGTGTAGATACTTCCGGCGGAGGATGGATGGATGAATTTCCGAAGACAATAGCCACCCCTTTCCCGTGAGGGTATTTCAACATTTGATGTAGAGTGGAAGAGACTGCCTTTACTTGGTGCAACCACGGCCGCCCCAAGAGTAAGTTGAAGGTTGCGGGAACGTCTAAGACATGAAATTCGATGTTGTGTCGTCCTGGACCAACCTGGGTCTGAATCTTGACAGTCCCCATCACTTCTCTGCTAGTATTATCGTATGCTCTGATCACCTGAGTTGTCAGGATGAAGTCCGCGGGCTTCAACCCGATTGCATATGCTGTTCTGGCTGGGCAAACATTGATGGTAGACCCGGTATCAACACGTACCACCGGTATCCATTTGTCTCTACATTCCACGGAGATGTAGAGAGGTTTGTTATGATTTACGCCCTCAGGCGGCAGTTCTTTGTCTGAGAAGGTTAAAGCCGGGGAACCTCCTCCCGGAAAAACCAGCCCAACCAGCTGCTCTGGCGTAGTGTCTATAGAGAGTTTGGCCCTGTCCATAGCAGATAGGATAGCCTGTCTGTGTACTCGCGACGCCATAAGCAGTCCCCAGATGGAGATGTCTGCTTGTATCTTCTTCAATTGCTTGAGCACAGCTTCTTCTTCAATCTGTTTCTCTCTCTGTTTCTCAGCTTCCTTGTCTTTCCCGGATGCCTTAGGTTGGTCTAAGTGCGGAGGCTTGAAATACCGCCCACTTCTTGTCATATGAGCGATCTCATCAAGATACCAGGTGTCATCGGGTTGACTACTCCCCCAATCCTCGTCTGTGTGGGCAAGACATAAGTCATCGTCTTCCCACCACATTCCGTCGGTAGCCGACAGACACCTGTCCGGCTCCGGTATGATCGTACTCGCAGCACCTTCAGTCTTCATGCCCGCAGCATTCCCTGTTCCCGTGCACACAGCACTCTCGACCCCCACATGGGCCTTAGCTTTTCTGATTCTCTCGGAATCCTCAAATCTTTGTTGTTCCAACTGTGTCAGTACAGCTGGTTGGTCAATATTCCCTGCATTTACAATCCCCAAATTCTGAGCGAAATTCTTAGTGCCGGCGCTCTCCGGCAGTGTATTCTGACTCTCGGCCCTTTCGGCCACCACTGATACTCTCGCCCCTGCTGGGCCTTGTTCTGGTTGATATTCCACAATGTCTGGTTGATCATCCAACCATCCGGTAACTTCTGCCGACTCCTCATATTCAAACCAGTTGATTGTTGCATTGCCTGATTCTTGGTCGTTGAAGAAATGGAGGTTGGCAAAGTCCTCTTCCATTGTTGTCAGGTCATCCGCCCCCTGTTCAAGTCTGTCCCCCTGAATCACACACAGTTCATCTTTATCTGGCAGTCCTACACTCGGCTCAGACTGGCCCACTGACTGGATGTATTCACTTGGATCATAGGCTCCTGCAGCGAGATTCCCAGACTGTTCCATCCCAAACTCAACAACCCCACTTTTCTCTGAAATCTGCCCTGTCCCATCTTCGGTGGTCACCACCTTTGGCTTAGGTTGGACTGTGGAGATGTCCATCATGCACAAGTCAGTGCAGACAGGAAGGATCACCTCCGGCTTAGGTAGGCGGGATGAGGTGATATAGATACTAGGATCGTAAGACACGACCCCAGTTTGGATGAAGTTGATTCTGTTGGGAGGAGGGGCTTGGTTATGTGGTGGGAGAGGGTTTGTTGTGACGTTGGGTTTTTCGGGAGGCGCGATCACCTGCTTGTCAATAAGATCCTGATCTCATGATGCAATCTAAAGCAACGGTCGGTGTCATGACCGTGCTGTTGGTGATACGCGCAGTATCTTGCCGGGTCATGAGAGGGAGGGAGTGGATTTGGTAGTGGCCTCGGCTCTAGGGGCGTCAAATGCTTCTTCCTGATTAATACCCCCAGAGCCTTGGACAGGGGCATATAGAGGGGTGTGAAGGTTCTTTGGCCTCTGGGCGGATATTTTGTGGTTTGGGTATTACTTCCGGATGCACCGGAGAAGGGTGCGGCCGCCGCGGGCCTTGAATGGGAAGGGGGAATGGTGGTGACCATACTGACCTCCGGAGCTCTTGTGTTTGCAGCGCCACTCGGGCCTGCGTTGTTATTGCGGTTAAATGTCCTCCGGGGTTGTTCCCGGTCCTGGTCAATCCGACCTTGTTTCATCGCATCCTCGATTTGTACCCCCATCTCGTGTAAGTCTGAGAAAGTGGGAAAGGGGAGGACAATCATCTTCTGCATCAATTTTGGTTGGAGATTGCGCACAATCATCCTGATCTGGTCTTTATCTGTAGGCGTCAAAGTCATCATCGATGCCTTTGCCCTCCATCGAGTCACAAAATCGGAGAAAGTCTCCTTGGGCTCCTGCCTCGTCGTCTCAAGATCACGAGTTGTAATCTCGATCTGGGTATTGTACGAGTACTGTGCAACAAAGGCCTCAGCCATTTCATCCCAGCTTCTTTTGACATCATCTTCCAGCTTTGCATACCAGATGGCGGCCACACCCGACAAGGTTCGGCCGAATAGTGAAAGTTTTTGTGGTTTGGTTAGGCCCATTGGCCGCAGTATATCTGAAAATAGCTGGAGGTGGACCATGGGGTCCCCGGATCCATCAAAGCGATCGATCTGGGGCATTTTGAATCTGTCTGGCAATGTCACGGCCACATCGGTATATCCGTCCTCGATATCCGGAATAGCCTTCACCCCCTAGGACTTCTTGAAAAGCTTCTCAAGCTTGCTCAATTTCAGAGCTGTATGGTCTATCTCGAACTCGAAGGGAGAGTCCGAGTGGTTGGGTGTATGGGTCTTGGACAGTTGAGGTGGAAGCGGGGGCGGAGCCGGCCCCGTTGGAAGGCCTGTGTCCTCCTGAATATTTGGTAGGGCGTTTTGGGGATTTGGCAGGGTATTCTGGGCGGTCGGTGCCTGCTCGGGTAGTGGGACCCCTGGTGGAGGAGGGACTGAGTGTGAGGTTGACGCTGCATTCTGCTGTTGCAGCCTAGTAATGAGCTCGGCCTGCTGGGCCATGACTGTGGCCTGTTGCTTAGAAAATTCCGCTTGGCGGATGGCATCTTCCTGCATCTGTCTCATGCTCTCTTGCATTTGACGCATCATTTCCTCTATCCTGGCCATATTCTGTTGGTCCAGCTGACTGATTGGTAAGTGTATTTCTATGGCGGAAACAGAAACCCCAACCTGACTGTTTGCTGCTAAAGTAGCCCGCTGCTCCGGTAATCCCTGCTCTGACACACTGCGCCTTGGCCTTCTTCTAACAACTGGGGGTAGGGAGTGGAACACTAGATGTCCGTCAACCAGATCCTCAGATCGATTGAGTCGGCAACCTCTTGTCCAAAGTGCTTGGGGAATATCTACTGGTTCAGAAGCAATTGTGCTAAAAACCTGCCCTAGCAAAAGATAAATAAAGCGAAAAGGAAATAAATAACCAGATAAACGGACAGCATAACAGCTTAAATTAAATACACAACACACGGCTGGGCATAACAACACACGGCTGATAAGCTGAATACACACTGTCCTCAAACACTGATCATTATCCCTGAATCACTGTCCCCGAAAACTGAATCAGATACCCGCAGATAACTGATTCTCAAACACTGACTGATGCCCGCAAGCCTGATGCTCAAACTCATAAACTGATACATGCATTCCTGTAGAGACGCACTCTAAAGCACATAACAGATAAGTGAGAGCCAAAACACCCCTATGTTGGGGTAGGGTTTCCCTGTCCTATTTTGTCAGGAACTAGGGTTTCACTACGCACGTAGCGGTTTCAAACAACCTATAAACGGGTAAGCAACCTGTTCTAGTTTGGAATGGTCACTATGGATCCGAATATGCACTAGGTCGAATGGCCAAAAAGGGTGCCCCGGTAAAACCGGGTTTGTGTTCCCATACTGGCAGAGCCCACAACCGGTCAGCCTTATGGACATGCCTTGACAAGACAAGCCTCCGGCAAACCGTTCAGGAATAGCAGATGGCAAACACGGTGTCCTAGGCGCACCGATGCAAATGCAATGCAAAGAAACGCACAAATGTAGTCAAAACAAGATATCATGAGTTCGAGTCAAGTTCTCTAACTTCCCCAGCAGAGTCGCCAGAAACTGTAGACGTCCCCGAACGCCCCGGGAGGGTTAAGTCCCGTTCTGTTCATTTGGGCTCACTACAGTTCAAGGACTCGATTGTCACGGTTCTAAATCTTGAACCAAAGAGTCCAAATCCGGCAAATCGTTTTTGAGAAAACAGATTTTTGAAAGAAGTGCCAAACATGGACTGCTTTGCCAGATGCAGAGTCCCCACCTAAATATTTTTTTTATGGGGAAATTTAGGAAACCCTGACTCGGTGCCAAAGGCCACGTGTCCGTCATCACCAAAGTTACCTCGGCTCAGGAACTTGGGTACGATTGGGGAAGGTCACTTCGTGAGCACCCCCGCTCGCCCGGTCAAAGACCGGCCTCTACTAACCGTGATATCTAGTTTTGAAAACATTGTGTGTTCTTATTCCGGTTATTAGCCTAGATTTACTATGTGATGCGCACAGCATACAAGTATAGACTGGATCGCCTGAATTGGAACAACACATTTCATGTTTTTTTTTGAAAGATGGTTTGCTACCCGCAGGTAGGCTTAAAATGCAGATTTTGCCACCCTCGGGTGGGCTTAGAAAACATGGTTTTGCCACTATCTAGTGGGCTTAAAACAAACATTTGATGAATTGTTCCAATCCAAATAACCCAACCTTCACCCACAGGCATTCAAGCAGTTATATCACATAAGCAGTTAGCCTCATGGTAAGCATGCTATTCATGGCAACACTCACACGCATGCAAGGATGCTAAAGCATAAAAACTCACCGAGTACTCCCAGCCAAAACAGAAACTACATTAGAAATCATGCATGATCCTAAGTATACAGAAATGCCTAATGCAACACATGCAAAAATGCAAACTATAGCAGGCTCGGCTATTCTAAACATGGCATATGGAATGCTACAACTAACATGTATTCAACTTGGAATTGAAATACAAATGCAGTTAGTATGATGCGCCGAGCCCGGTGCATGCAAAACAGATGAATGAATGCAAACATGCTATCATACTGTATGCTAATTGAAATATGCCCTAATCTAACCATCATAAGCAGGTAAATAAAAGGGAAGAAAGACGTGGGGTTGGAAGACATACATCACACTCACGCACACTTATTACAATTATGCCCTCGCGCAGAGGGTCCGAATAAATATACAGTCCCGAATGAAAGAATGGTACAGTCCAAATAATACAGTCCAAATAATGTGCAAATTCCTAATTAATTTACAAATTAACTAAGAAAATAATAAAACTGGCATGCAAGCCAGGGACTGCCTTGATTCTGCTCCGGATGATGGAATGATGCATGTTTGGGCTGCTTTGCGCGGAAATCCACTGGAATGCCCCAATTAGCCTCTGTTTTGCAATGATTCTTGAAAAGCGCGCCAAACCTCGGAAGACCGCTGATTCTTGATATGCTGCAACAGAGAGCAGGAAAGGGGCATAGCAATGTATTTTCGCAAATGTATGCTTGTCTCGATCCTCGTACCACCAACCACGCATCTCGATGCATGATGGCCGAGGAGCCGAATTGCACAACTCAATATAGAATGAATGCATATGAACACTACAACAAAACCTAACTCCATCATGGATAATCTGGAGTGTCGTTGACTTGGGAATCGAGACACGTTCCGTCACTCGGAGTACGGAACGTACCTCGTTTCCCGTGCCCGGGCTAACTCCTATCCCGAACACGATGCAATATGCATGATATGCGTGAAATGCAACTAAGATACAATCCTAACATACACAATGTTATGGAATGGCATACACGTTACACGAGGTGATACACAACCGAGCATACACAATGCTATGGATGAAATGGCATACGCAATGCAATATGGGCTTACACCAACATGAGAGAGCCTCAGCCACACTCACATAAGAGGCCATTAGATGAAAATGAGACAACTCGAAATACGTGCACGCGTGCACGCAAACCGAGGACCGAACCTACGGCACGGAATGCCACCCTAATGAGACATGGCAAGACATGGAATATGATATGCAAACATGCAAATTCCAGAGGCAAAATGACATGCAAAACAGCCCCGAAACATGGCGAAATGAAACCCGATGCAAGGAACGAGTCCCGAAACATGGAATTAAGCACATGAAATGGCCTATAGCTATGCAATGCATGCATTATTCGTACATGAAGTGTGAAGACAGAAGCTAGGCAACCCCAAAACAAGCATTTTTACAGTATGAAGCATGGCCAAACAGTGGGTACAAATAGGGCGAAATTAGCATGCAAAAATGGGGGGCCAAGGGGGGTAATGAAGCAAGTCATAGCTGCTGATCTCAAACACAGAAGGCCCCTTCTACAATGTTGAAGAGGGGCCAAAAATATGATGTTCTACAGTTTATGACAGACCCCAAAAACAGATACAAGTATGGCAAACAACTCGTACAAGAAATGGGCCAACAAAGGGGCAAAGAAGTAACTGATATATGCTGGCCCCAAACAGGTTAGGACCCTTCAACAATGTTGAAGAGGGGCCCAAAATATGGCTTTTTACAGTAGATGATCAAGCCCAAAACAGTATAGAAATATTCTCAAAATGCCATGCAAAATTAAGGCCACAAGAGGGCTATAACATGAAGTATACCAAGGATGTCTCAAACAGCCCTAGACCCTTAATTAAACATGAAGAGGGGGTCATTTTAGGGCCATTTTCAGTTTGGAACAAGGTCCAAAAACAGAGACACAATAGCCTAATAAATCATGCAAAAATGGGGACCAAAGAGGGTGATAATGATAAGTGATATATGGAAGTCCCAAACAGTGTTGAGCCCTTCTTCAATGTTGAAGAAGGGCTCAAAATAATCCCACCTACAGTTTACATCATGCTCCAAAACAGATTACATATGGGCCAAAAATACTATGCAAGATTATGGCATACAAAGGGGTAAAGAAGGAAGTGCAAGGTGGGGGTCCCAAACAGGGTAGGACCCTTAACGAAAAATGAAAAGGAGCTCAAAAAAATGATATTTTCAGTTATGGCTGGAGCTCAAAACAGTAAGCAAAGAGGGATAATATATTGAGCAAAATAAGGGCCAAAAGGAGGGAAATAGAACTTACCCTTGAAGACCAAGTCTTGGCTGCCTGTTGGACTGAAAAATGGTGCCTCCTAGCCTCTGAGAAGAGCTCCAAGCTGCTGGAATGGAAGTAGTGGTGGTGGTGCTAGGTGGTGATGAAGAAAGGGGTGTAGAACTTGGATGTTTTTAGGGTTAAAGAGAGAGATGGAGGGAAGTATGTATATGGAAGCTCAAGGCAATTTTTCCAACCTCTAAACCAGACCTGGGAGGCTGGTTATATGGCCAAGAGAGGGGGAGAAAAGAAGGGAAAAAAGGGAGGGAAATTGCATCAAGTTTCCCTCCAAAAAAGTTCCCTCCGGATACAGGTTTTGGAGGGAAAAACAATGCACAGCTGTAATGTACTCACCCTGAGGAGCAAGGCCGGCCAGTTTTTGGAGCTGCAGGTGGCCGGCCGACCACCCCCTATGGCCGGCCGGCCAGGGGTCAAAAGGGTCAATTGGAAATAATGGCCGGCCACCACAAATTGGTGGCCTCCCATGTGTGCTCAACACAGCTATGTGATCAAAAATTGGCAACTGTAAACTAGGAGAGAGAACAAGCCATTTTTCAAAGGGGTTCAAAAGGTTCAACAGCAATTACTAGCCGGCCATATAATATTTGTGTCCTCCCAGGTGTCTACAACACAAATATGGGGTTTGGAGCTGAAGAAAGTAGCCCTAGGGTGGTCAACATTGGCTTGGAAGTGGGAAAAACGGGCGTCGATAGGCGATGAAGGAATATAACTGGTTGCTGAAACAATTACTGGCCTCCCACCCTTCTACGGCCTTCCTGATGATGAAACAGAGGTACCTGCCAAAAATGAACGAAAACCGATGCAAAATGAAGGTTCGGGGGCCGAAACGCGCAGTCCGAGGCCCCGAAAACTGACTGTTAGGCACCGGGAGTGGTGTTCGACCACGAAGTGGGTCTCTCAGACCACAGTGTCCCTCAAAAGGGAGTAAATAAGATGCATGCCAAAAACTGGGGCAATCGGAGATGGTTAGGCGGTCCCGAACCGAGGCACACGGCCTGACGGCTCCGAAAATCGGGAACCGGGCTCCGAAATGGGCAAAATGGCCTACGACCACGAAATGTAGCCCAAGGCCACTGAGAGATGGTCTACGAGATCTCTCCCTCCCTTTGGGAAGAGAAACAGAGAAAATCGAGCCTGGTTCGCAAACCGAGGCAAGGCACAAAAAAGCTTGGAAGTCCGGAGGCAGGGCTTACGGCCGAGACTCTGAAACCTCTGGACGAACACGACATGCAACATCACCAAGCGCTCAACTGGTGACGTTTGAGTCTTAAGGTCGGTCAAAAATGGGGTGTCTACAGAAACCAATATTACAGAGTGAGCTAACAGGTAGTACCTCAACTTCCTGGTAGCCCCCACCAAGGCCAAACAAGCCTTCTCCAGTGGAGTGTAACGGGTCTCATATTCCAGCATCTTCTTGCTCAGGTAATAGATAGCCTTCTCCACTTTATCCTCAGATTCCTACGCAAGCATGCAATCCATTGTCGTGTCGGTTACTGATAGATACAATATCAACGGCTTCCCCGGCTCTGGCAGTGACAACACGGGTGGGTTCTGTAGATACTGCTTGATCTGCTCGAAAGCAACAAGGCATTAGTCATCCCATTGGAATTTCTTTCCTTTCTTCAGGAGACCAAATAGTAGTTCACAAGTCCAGGTTAATTTTGCAATAAACTATCTTATGAATTGCACTTTACCCAGAAAACCTCGCACCTCCTTTTCAGTCCTTGGTGGCATTTCTAAGATGGCCTTAATCTTGGAAGGATCGACCTCAATGCCCCTTTGTGTAATTAAGAACCCTAGCATTTTCCCTGCTGTGACACCAAAAGTACATTTCTGAGGATTCAGTCGCAACCGATACTCTCTGATCCGTTGGAAAATTTTCTTCAAGGCGGTGTAATGGCCCTCTCTTTCCTTGGACTTGACAATCATGTCGTCCACATAGACCTCAACCTCTTTGTGGATCATATCATGCAAGATAGTGGTCGCAGCCTGTTGATAAGTAGCCCCAGAATTGTTCAAACTGAACGGCATCACCCTATAGCAGTAGGTTCCCCACAGGGTGGTGAAGGTAGTCTTCTCCCTATCTTCGGGTGCTATCAAGATCTGGTTGTACCCGGAAAACCCATCCATAAATGAGAGCAGCACATGCCCTGCAGTGAAGTCCACCAATTCGTCGATATGCGGCAGAGGAAAGTCATCATTCAGACTGGCTTTGTTCAGATCTCTGAAGTCTACACATACCCGAATTATGCCGTCCTTCTTCGGCACCGGAACTATGTTGGCCAACCAAGTGGGATACTCAGATACTAACAGAAACCCTACATCAATCTACTTGGTGACCTCTTCCTTAATTTTCAGAGCCCAATCCGGGCGGATTCTCCGAAGCTTCTGCTTGACGGGTCGGGCCTCAGGGTCAAGAAGGATCCAGTGCTGTACAATCTCAGGATCGATTCCAGGCATGTCTTCGTAGGACCACGCAAAAACATCTTTGAAATCTTTTAATAAAGCGACTAAGCGCTCGCGTTCCTCCGAAGACAACGTGGACCCGATCTGGACCAGACGCGGATCCTTCTCATTGCCAACGTTAATTGAAGTGATCTTGTCAACCAAAGGTTTTACAAACCTCTCCAGCTCTCGATCAATCAAATGCTTCAAAACCGGAGGAATTTCTTCCTCGTCGTTTTCATCAAAGTTTTGAAAGTCCTGATTAATGCAATATACACAGAAAAATACTCAAAAGCCATAGTGGTACTATTCTCGTTAGCAATTTCCAGATCGTCTGATTCTTCGGTTATAGCCGACTCAAAACAAAATAAAAAAGACGACCTGGACAAAACAACGGCATCCAGGTTATCACCCCTAGGAATACTGGACTCTGACTTAGAAGAACTGGAATCTGATTCCAACTCCACAGACTCTGTGGAATCAGATTCCGGTTCACTACCTGACCCAAAACTGCTAGACAAAAAGCCTTTCTCGTACTGCCAGACGAGGGAGGGTGCGATAGATACATCCAAAATACCGGAAGAAGGGCCCACAGCCGGTTGATCCCCAATCATGGAAACAGAGAAATCATCCCCTGAGCACTCCAGTATGATCTGAGGATCCGAGAGGAGACAAGCCAGCATTGCTCCCATCTCAAAATCTGTGCCATCGGACGCATCCTCTTTGCACTGTTTAGCCTCAGCTGGTGGGTCAGTCTGCTCTTCGGCAACTTCATCCCCTGACAACTGTAAGTCAAAAAAGATCTCAAAGCCGGGCAAACGCCACTTCTCTGAATTCAGCCATGGCTCTAAAAAGCCGCAAAATGGGAAATCTTCCCCCTTCCGGACAAAGCGGCTGTTCAAGGTCCTTGGATAGGTCTATGCTGTCATGACCCGAACCCGCCCCCAAGGGTTAAGGACATAACCGGCCAGTAATCATGAGATTACCTACAGCCTTAAACCAAATCAGATATGTTATAACAGAGTTAAGGGAGCCAAACGGAAGCAATTTCAAACTTTTGTCCATAGAGCTGTGCTTACAGGGCACGTCATAGCAATCCATACATATACATGTTAATAACTCACATGAAAATATGTAATAACACAAAGTTCTGTACATACAGGATCATCCAAGTCTTAGTCAGCCTAACCAAAACTTATATACAATCGTAATCCAAAGTCCTCGCCAACATGACAAAATAGCAAAAGGGCGAAGACAAGTCTCGTGCGTAAGACGTATGGGCTGACTCTTCAAAACCTTGGTTGTTCCACACAAACTTCACTGAGGCTGGGTTTGGACCTCCCTTGGCTCACCTACAGACACATGAATGAGCGTGAGCAAAAGCCCAGTGAATATTATCAAATAAAGAAGTTACACGAACAGTGCGTAGAACAATATACACCAAATGGCCTTGGGCCCAATTCATATTTCTATCTAATATATATATATATCAAGTAACTGCGGTTCCAAACACATCAGACGGCCTCGGGCCCAATTCATTCATGTCAAATGGCCTTTGGCCCACTCATTTTTTCATTCATGTCAGACTGGCCTTTGGCCCAACTATTCTTTCATTCATGTCAGACTGGCCTTTGGCCCATTCATTCTTTCATTCATGTCAAACTGGCCTTTGGCCCATTCATTCTTTCATTCATGTCAGATTGGCCTTTGGCCCAACCATTCTTTCATTCATGTCAGACTGGCCTTTGGCCCATTCATTCTTTCATTCATGTCAAACTGGCCTTTGGCCCAACCATTCTTTCATTCATGTCAAACTGGCCTTTGGCCCATTCATTTGGCATAGCAAACATTTGTCCACAATTCAAATTAACAAACTTATAAGACTTATAAGGGAGATAAGTAATTGGACAAATAACATGCTTCAAAATATCTTTATTAAGATATTACTCACAGTGATCGGCTGGTTGATTTGCCCTGGAGCTTGACCCTACACATTACATAACACATATGGGTCACAAACGATTCAATCCGTTCTTAATTCATACACCCCTCTTAGGCTTCTTTCTTATCCTTTTAATTCATTTATAATGCTCAATGCATGCCTAAGAGTACTTAGAAGTGAAAGAGAACGGAAAATGAAACACAGAACGCTTTTATAAAATTTCTAAAACAGGGTTCCCTGCTCGAGCGTGAACTCCCCCGCTCGGGCGGACCCATTAGGTCTGCAAAAGTACTGGTTGCCTCATTTTTACGCTCGAGCGTGAAGTCAGGCACTCAAGCTGAAAGTCTCCCTACATGGCTCCCCGCTCGAGCGTGAATATCCCCGCTCGAGCGAACACCCATGTCTGCAAAACTTTTGGGAGCTCGCATTTCCCGCTCGAGCGGCGGCTTCCCCGCTTAAGCGGACATGCCAAATTCTAGAAAATCCAGAATTGTTCTTCAAGTTCAAACTCGACCCCCAAAGGTTCAAAACTCATAATTTTGGTTCCAAAACATGCAAATACATTATATATCATGAGTATACAAGCAAGATGAGGTCAATTGCTCAAAATCATGGTCCAATTCTTCCAAATTAATCAACATTTCCTTTGTGAAATCAGAACTCATGCATTGAAACTTCATACCAAATTCATATCCCTATCAATTCAACATGCATGTTAGTCTTTGACTTCATTTCTATTTCAAATGATGCAAATGGTGTTCATTCTCATGAAACTCAACAAAACCATGCTTGCATGTATGATCCAAAGCTCAATCTTTCATAATTTACATACTACATGCTAGATTATGTAGTTTCATAGGAATTCTCTACATGCATGCACACATGGACTTCAATCTCAACTTAATCAAGTCAACTCATGATCTAACTCACCATTTAATCTTCAATTTACAAAATCACAACTCAAACTCATGAATTAAGGGTTGATTGCTCACTTAATCACAATCATCAATATTAAATAATTTAAGTACTACACCATCAATTTAATCTAATTAATCTTATCCGAATCAATTTTCAATTAAATTTCACCGTAGGCTCTAAAAATTACGCTAATCACAATGGCGTAATCAATTTCAGGTTTTGTGGCTGATAAGGCCCTCAATTTAATTTCCAAAGCAGAAAGTCAAACAGATTTTCCTACGGTGAACAGATAGAAATTCAAAACCACATATATTCACATAAATGGCACACAAAATCATATTAGACACATAATCACATTCATAATAAAGACCAATTAGCATGGTACGGAACAAGGTTATCACATATGTACTAACTCATAGTGCTTCCCAACTTGTTTAGCCTTGGCTCTTCCAGCCATCTCATTTCCCTTTCTTATCCAATCCTCTTTGGTAGGCATGTAACCTAGACCAAAGGTATGGGGATTGTGTGGCACTTCGGCCAATGCAACAACGCCCTTCCGGCCACTCCTTCCCAATCCCATCCCAAGCACATGTTGAAGCTTATTCATGAGGTAAACAGATTGCGCACTAACATTCAGTCCCTCATCAACAGCTAGAATCTCCTGTACTACCCGAGCCTCAGCCAAAGTAAACCCAGACAGGAAGACATCCTCCTCGCCGTGTGCAATTTCCAAGATCGGTGTAGTAACCTCTGGCGGCGGATGCATGGAAAAGTTGCCAAAAACAATTGTTACCCCCTTCCCATGGGGATATTTCAACATCTGGTGCAAGGCAGAAGAGACAGCCTTCACTTGGTGCAGCCACGGCCGTCCAAGGAGTAAGTTGAAGGTGGTTGGAACATCCAGAACATGAAATTCGATGTCCTGTTGGGCCGGGCCAACCTGAGTTCTGATCCGCACTGCCCCATCACTTCCCCGCTGGTATTGTCATAAGCCCGAATCACCGGGGCCGTTGGTACGAAATATACAAGCTTCAACCCAATAGCATAGGCCGTACGCAATGGACACACATTTATTGCAGATCCCGTATCAACTAAGACAACTGGTATCCACTTATCCTTACACTCCACAGAGATGTATAACGGCTTATTGTGCTCGGAGCCCTCAAGCGGTAATTCTTTATCTGTGAAGGTCAAAGCCAGTGAGGCGCCACCCGGGAACACCAGTCCCACCAACTGCTCGGGAGTTGTACCAATAGAAAGCTTAGCCTTGTCCATCGCTGATAGAACGGCTTGTCTATGCACCCGCGAGGCCATGAGCAGTCCCCAGATGGAGATGTCTGCTTGAATCTTTTTCAACTGCTTTAGTATAGCTTCCTCCTCTAACAGTTTGTCTTTCTATTTCTCAGTTTCCCTTATGCCTCTAGCTGGTCCAGGTGTGGGGGTTTAAAATACCGCCCACTCCGGGTCATGTGGTTGACTTCTTCGGTGTACCACGTATCATCCGGGAGATTCTGTCCCCAGTCCTCATCAGTATGGACCAGACGCAAATCATCGTCTTCCCATCACATTCCCTCAGCAACCGACAAACAACTGTCCGGTTCTGCTGTAGTTGTTTCCGTGTTCACAACATATTTTGTCCCCGCAGGGGCCTTGGCTTTTCTAGCCCTCTGATCAATCTCGATCTTTTCTTCTTCAAACCGCTTCAGCGCAACCTCTTGTTCTGTGTCAGCTATACAAATGCTGCCCAATTCCCGAGCAAAATTCTTCGTACAGGTGCTCTCCGGCAACTTCTCTTCATTGTCGATCGTTTCGGCCATTACAGATGTTCCTGTTTCTGAGTGCCCCTGTTTCGGCTGTGACCCCTCATCAATATCTGGCTCATTACTAAGCCACCATGTATTGTATGTTGATCCATTCAGGTCAAACCAGTTGATGCTCACATCCCCCGAATCCTGCTCATCAAAGAACTGCAGATTAGCAATGTCCTCTTCAAGCTTTGCTAAATCATCCAACCCCTGACTTGGCCCGTCTTCCCAGACTACATTCACCTCAGTCTCCCCCGGCAATTCTACCATCGGCTTGGCCTGATCAGCTGGCGCAAATTTCTAAAATTTCTAATGTTGCACATAGGAGATGTGTCTCGGGAAGAATTCGAAGTATTTGAGAAGCCCGTGTTTTGCTTTTTCAAAAATTTCTTCTTTGAAAGGAAGTCGTGCCTTTTGTTGCCTTTCCAGTCAGTTGTTGGCTTAGCCTCTCTGGCTATGTTAGCCTCTGATATTATGGCCCTGTCTAGCACCCCAATGTAGGTTTCCAGCTTTAAGACATTCACCCTTTCTAAAATGTCACTTCGAAGCCCACCTTCAAAATGTCTCGCCTTCTTATAATCAGTATCAATTACATGTGGTGCAAACCTGGCCAATTCAGTGAATTTGGCCTCATACTCAGCTACAGTCATACTGTCTTGTCTAAGTTCCATAAACTCTGGAAGAATTCCTATCCTGAACACATTGTGGGAAGTACTTGTCATAGAAAATCTCCAGAAATTTCACCCAATCAACATCCTTATGATTTTCCCGCATTAACATCCACCGTCTCCTTGCCTCATCCTCTAGCATAAAAGTGGCTAGAAGCACTTTCTGTGTCTCCGAACACGGGAACACTTCAAATAATTTTTCAATGCCGAGGACCCACGCTTCGGCTTTCAACGGATCTAATCCACCATGGAACTGTGGTGGTTTCATTTTCTTGAACTCTTTGGTGAGAGCTATTATCCGATCATCATTCTGATTATCTGGCACAGGAGGTGCCGGAGGTGGAGGTGGAGGATATGGTTGCTGCCACTGTTGTTGCCATTCCTGTTGTTGCCTCAATGTTTCTGCCATTTCCTGAATCAATCTCTCCATTCTATCTATTCTGGCAGTAGAGGACTCTTCTATCTCATCATCTCTTGTTCTCACCATCTGATTAAACTTACATTATACTTTGTACAAAAGATTAACAGGTATGCATATATTAAAGAGCATACATATTCAAATAATTTGCAATGTAAGCAAATCACAAACTTATAACATAGTTGTTCACATTGAAACATTTAGATGCATTCTCGATGCTATCAAATTCATACTTATCACATGAATGCATCCTAGATCTTTTCTAGATGCTTATTGCTCTTTTGGACAAGTGTGTGAGTTATTAACTCGTGCTCTGATACCACTCTGTCATGACCCGAACCCGCCCCCAAGGGTTAAGGACATAACCGGCCAGTAATCATGAGATTACCTACGGCCTCAAACCAAACCGGACATAACTCGTCAGAGTGAAGAGGCCAAACGGAAGCAAAATTTAAAACTTTGTCCACAGAGTTGTGCTTACATGGCACGTCATAACAAACCATACACATACATGTTAATAACTCACTTCAGAAAATATAGTAGCATAAGGTTCTGTACAAACAGGATCATTTAAGTCTAAGTCAACCCATGAAAACTATATACAACAGATTCAAAGTCTTCGCCAACATGACAAAATATAAATACATAACAAAAAGGCGAAGACGAGTCTCGTGCATGAGACGCAAGGGCTGACTCTTCAAAACCTCGGTTGTTCCACACAGACTTCACTGAGGCTGGGTCTGGACCTCTCTTGGCTCACCTACAAACACATGAATGAGCATGAGCGAAAGCCCAGTGAATAATATCGATTGAAGAAGATGCGTTGGAACAATATACATCGGACGGCCTTAGGCCCAATTCCTATTTCTATCTAGTATATAAATAGTTATAGATCAAGTGACTTCAGGTCCAAACACTTCGGACGGCCTCGGGCCCAATCCATTCATGTCAAACTGGCCTTTGGCCCATTTGTCTTTCATTCATGTCAGACTGGCCTCTGGCCCATTCATTCTTTGATTCAAATCATACTGGCCTCTGGCCCATTCATTCTATCTTTCAGATCATATTGGCCTCTGGCCCATTCATCCATTTATGTCAGACTGGCCTTTGGCCTATTCATTCGTGTCAAACTGGCCTTTGGCCCATTCGTACTTTCATGTCAAACTGGCATTCGGCCCATTCATACTTTCCTGTCAAACCGGCCTTCGGCCCATTCATACTTTCATGTCAAACTGGCCTTTGGCCCATTCATTTGGCATAGCAAACATTGTCCACCAATCAGATTAACAAACTTATAAACTTACATAGAAGTAAGCAATTGGACAACAACATATTTCAGATATCTTTGTCAAGATATTACTCATAGTGATCGGTTGGTTGGTTTGCCCTGGAGCTTGACCCTACACATCACATAACACATATGGGTCACAAATAATTCAATCTGTTCCTTAATTCACATATTCCTCTTTAGGCTTCATTCTTATCTCTTTAACTCAATTACAAAGCTCAATGTATGCCTAAGAGTATTTAGAAGTGAAAGAGAACAGAAAACGAAACACAGAATGCCTTTGTAAAATTTTCAGAAACAGGGTCCCCGCTTGAGCGTGGACTTCTCTGCTCGAGCGGACCCATGAGGTATGCAAAAGTACTGGATGCATCAAATTTACGCTCGAGCGTGAAGTCGACGCTCGAGTTGAAGGTCTGTCTACATAGCTCCCCGCTCGAGCGTGAACTTACCCGCTCGAGAGGACACATTGTCTGCAAAATATACTGGCAGCACGAATTGCACGCTCGAGCAAAGGTTCTCCCACTCGAGCGGACATCAAATTTTCTAGATTTTCCAGAACTTGTTCTTGAGCTTCAACTTGACATTCAAAGGCTCCAAACACATAATTTCAGCTCAAACTTCACATATACATGTACTAACATGGTACAAACACTAAATTGCAACATTATGAAGTCCAATTCCATGAATTACTCACATGCATGGCTCAAATTGACCCAAACTCATCACCAACACATTAAATTCAAACATTCAAGACTAACACTTCCATGGTTTGTGCTTGCATGTGGGAGATACCCATTATCCTCAACTTAATTGGTGAAGAGATGATCAAATACATGGACTTCAACCAAAAACTTACATGGATCATACATTTTGTGGTCAAACATGCAAATTCAAAGCAATTACACACATGCATGCATACATTGACCTTCAATTCAACAAAGCCAACCCAATTTCATCATACTCAATTAAATTCATGTTCTTGACCATTAATCCAACTCGAACTCACAAAATTACAAATTAGAGCTCATGAATTCACTTACCTAGAGGCTTTAATCTTCCCAAATTATGGTCAAATCTAGAGTTGGCCTTTCAATCTTCACAAACTTGAGCTAAACACCCAACTCTCCTTCTTCCTCTCTCTCTAGCCGACCCTCTCTCTATTCTTAGAGTTAAAATCAACCAAAATGGATCAAAAAGAGGAATTGAACATATAGTGGCCCCTTTTATAGCCCCACTAGATTACATTATTTAATATCAAATAATTGAACACTTAATCAGTCGTTTTGAATCTAATTATTTTGATCCGAATCAATTTCCAATTAAATTTCACCGTAGGTTCTAAAAATTATGCCAATCACAATGGCGTAATCAATTTTGGCTTCTGTGGCCGATAAGGCCTTCAATTTAATTTCCAAAGCAGATAATTCAACAGATATCCCTACGGTGAACAGATAGAAATTCAAAACCACATATTTTCACATAATTGCACACAAAATCATATTAAACACATAATCACATTTATAATAAGGACCAATTAACATAAAACAGAACAAGGTTATCACAATGGGGGTGGGTGCGAAGCAGATGCTGCTGCTTGTTGTGGTTGTTGTTGTAGTTAAAGCCTGGAAATCAGCTCAGCTTGCTGGGCTACAACCTCTGTTTGTCTTACGGTAACCTCCACTTGGCGAGTAGCGTCCCGCTACATGGCCTCGATAGTTTGCTGGAGTTGACGCATCATTTCCTCCATACTGACTGACGGGTGCTGGTCTGACAGAACCAGTATACATTCCCTCTCTGAGGTAAAAGCAGAAAACTGAACTTCACTGAGCACAGATAACTGACGAATTGGTGAATTATGTCGAACTCTCCTCCGTCTAGTAACCGAGGGTAGCGAAGCAAACACTGGTTGTCCTCTCTCAAGATCCCTAGATCGATAAAGCCTCCTTACTCTGGTCCAGAGTGCTTGGGAGGTAACTACCTCGTCAGAAGCAATGATGAAAATACTACCTTGCAAAAAGGAAACAACAATTAGCAAACGCACAGCATTTCGGCTTAGATAAAGATAACACACAGTTGAAATCATAAGTTGGACAATCTATACTCAAACACTGATTTCTACCCCCAAATTTTCTGCCACAATACTGATACCCTCAAACACTGATGTCCTCAGACTAATACCCAGACTTGCAACTGATACATACATTCATGTAGAGACACACCCTAATAGCACATATCAAGCAAGTGAGAGCCAAAACACCCCTATGGTGGGGTAGGGTTTCCCTGTCCTAGCTTCGTCAGGAGCTAGGGTTTCACTACTTACGCATGCGGTTTCAAACAATCCTGTATTCAGGTGAGCAACATGTCCTAGTTTGGAACAGTCTCTAAGGCTTCCGATATGCAACTAGGTCAAATGGTCAAAAAGGGTGTCTCAGCAAGACCACCTAATATACCTCTCGCTCCTAACACCGAGAAGTGAAAGGAGGATCAAACGGTACAGCGGTGATCCAGATCCGAGGTTTGTGTTCTCATCGTGGTAGAGCCCGTAACCAGTCAGCCTTATGGCATGCTTTTCCAAGCAAGCCTCTAGCAAACCGTTCAGGAATAGCAGATGGCAAACACTATGACTTAGGTGCACCTATGCAAATGCAATGCAAAGAAACACATAAATGTAGATAAAACAACATATCATGAGTTCGAGTCAAGTTCTCTAAATCCCTAGCAGAGTCGCCAGAAACTGTAGACCCGACTTTCTTCGCACGCCCCCCTTTCGGAGAGGCGCAAATTGGTCTTACTATAGTTCGAACTCCTGTCATGGTTCTAAATCTAATCTCACAAAGTGCAATGCGAGACTGATAAACACCAAAGAGTCCAATCCGGCAAATCATTTTGGAAAATCAAATTTTAAATCAAATAATGCCAAAACTGGACTGCTTTGCCAAATTACAAAATCGCCACCTAAATATTTTATTTTTGAGAAATTTAGGAAACCCTGACTCGTGCCAAAGGCCACATGTCCGTCATCACCAAAGTTGCCTCGACTCGGGAACTTGGGTACGAGAGGGGAAGGTCATGATATGAGCACCCCCGCTCGCCCAATCAAAGGATCAGCCTCTACTAAACATGATATGTTGTTTTATAAACCTCATGGGTTCTTATCTGGTTATTAGCTAACTTTACTATGTGGCACACACAAGCAAGTATAGACTAAGTTGCGAGAATTGGAACGAATCGACTCATGTTTGTTTTTTAAAATGGTTTGAAAGTGCTACTCACAAGTAGGCTAAAGCGCAGATTTGCCACCCTCAAGTGGGCTTAAAACATGATTTTGCCACTTCGCAAAGTGGGCTTAAGACATCACAATCGTCAAATTGTTCCAATTCAGGCAACCATGCCTTCATCCATAGGCATTCATGCAGTTAATCACTTAAGCAAATAGCCTCATGGCAAGCATGCTATCATGCCAACACTCACACTCATGCAAGTATGCTAAAGCGTAAAACTTACAGTGTACTCCGAGCCAAAACAAAAGCTAGTTAGAAATATGCATGATCCTAACTATACAAAATGCCTAATGCAATATATGCAATAATGCGACTAAAATAGGCTCGGCTATCTAAGATGGCATGTGAATGCAACGATTTGATACACGTATTCAAATAAGTATTGAAATATGATGCAGTTTGAATGATGCGCTGAGCCCGGTGCATGCAATATAAATGAATGATGCAAACATGCAAAGCATAAGGTATGCTAATCAAAACGTGCCCTAAACTAACCATCGAAAGCGGTTAAGTAAAAGGGAGAAAGAAGTAGGGGTTGGAAGACATGCACACAACACGCACGCTTATTACAAAATTGTGCCCTCTCGAAGGAGGGTCTAAATGAATTAGCTAAGCTACACTAAGCTAAGCTAAGCTAATTATTACAAAACAACTAATTAACTAACTTAGCTAATTAATTATTACAAACCAAATTGAAACAAATAGCTATGCTAAGCTAAGTAAAACAGTACAACACAAGTTGAATAATCCGCTACACTAAGCTAATTAAAGCAATGAAATGGCCTCGCAGGCGAGAGAGACATGCATGCTCGGCTGGCTTCTCCCGAAAATCCGTCGCTTTGTCGTCGGTTGCCTCTATTTACACTTGCCTTAATCTCTGAACATCGAACCAACATTCCAGACTGCTTTTTCTTCAAAACAGGAACACTTTGCACAAAAATGGACTGGTGGCCGGTCGGCTAGTCTAAGTGGCCGGTCGGCCACCTGTTTTTCCAGGCTCCTGGTTTTGCTGCAACAGAGAACAACAGAGGCACAGTAATGTATTTTCAAGGAAATGTGTGTACTGCCACTCTCCTTATCATTTCTCAAGCTCAAAGGAGTGTGGCACTTGGCTCTCAAGCCACCAATCAAGCATTTTCAATGCATGATGGCCAAAGAACCAAGCTTGTACAAGCTTAATGAATACACAAATAAGACTCAAATGACCACCACCCTATCATGCATGATCAAGGGTGGTGTTGACCAAGAAATGTGACACGTTTCATCACTTTCAGTATGAAACGTCCCACATTTCTTGTGTTTGGATTAACTTCCGATCCAAACACATGCAATGCAAACAACATGCTTATCTTAGTCATGTTTTACTTGATTCAATTTTATTTACTCATTTTAGCATTATCAAGCCATTCTTTAACCGATTAAGTCCAAAGTGATTGTCCTGTAATGGGAGAGGGGTCAACCAAATGATGGTTTAAGACATGAGAGAGATCATGCCTTTGGCTAGGAGGAACCCTCAAAAGAGAGTTAAAGCCATTGAGCACAAGCTCTATCAAGCTTAAACGCAACCTTAAGACTAACCAACCCTCAAAATAAATAGAAAAATGAAGAAATGAGGGAGGTTGTAGAATTTCAGTGCTGAAATGGCATGCTAAAGACCTTAAATCATACAAGCAACACATGCACAACATGTTAAGAGCCAAAAACATCAAAGCTAGTGAAAAGCATCACACAAGAGGCATTTAATACTAAGCTTAAATGACCAAACCAGCTCTGGACAGAGCTTAAACATGCCAAATCAGTAGCAAAATCATGCTGGAATTGAAGCACAAAAAGCTATAGAATCATGCGCACATGTTGGCTCGCAAGCAAGACACAAAGCACAACTCTCAAAAGTAATGAAAGAATGGAATATGTGAGACTGTGATAGAGCTACACATACTAAAATTACATGTAAAATGATGCTACAACATGCAAACATCTCATGCAAGACATGTTAGAGGCCTTAAAACACAAAGCTAGTAAAGGCACTTTGCACTATAACCATACAAAACAAAGCTCATGTGACCAAGAAGGCTCAAAACAGAGCTAAAGCATGCTAAATCAGTGGCAAAAACACACTGAGATCAAGTCTCAAATAGGTAGAAAAACATGCTCACATGCTAAGCCATCAACACGTGCAAACAAAACACTAGGAGGGGAGACCACCCCCTTCTATTTTGGACCTCAAAACCAACTTTTTACCACTAAAATTTCCCTGGAATTCAGTGGTTAAAAGGCCAAGAAAAGGGTGTTTCAAAAGCTTTGAAAGATGGCTCAAAAGGCTTTACAAGCCAAAGAGCAAAGGAAGGAAACCACCCCCTAACCAAACAAGGCTCAAACCATGATTTTAAAACCTTAAAAATAGAGTTTTTTAGAGGTTAAAACCAGCTTCAAAGTATCACACAAAGGTGGCCAGACAATGAATTAAAACAAGGTTTAAAAGGGTCAAGTTCTTACCCTTGAAGCATAGCAGCAAAACAGTAAGAATTCTGAGCTAAAACCACTCTAAGAAGCTCAAACAAGGCCTCCAAGAACCTCAGCTCCAAGGTGAAGGTGTTTGGTCAAGAGGTTGTATGTAAATATATAGAGAATTCCCACTTTCAAGCCTAAAATAGGAAGAGAGAGAGAGGGGGAAATTTTGCTCTTAAATTTCTGAACCCTCAAAAATGGAGAGGGACCTCCCCTTATATAGAAAAACAAGCAAAAAGCTTGCCTTCATCCCTATGGAGGATGCATTCAGTGATCAATAGCTGGCACACAAAATATCTTAAAAATGAGAAAATTGGCCGTCGGCCACATCAGGTGGCCGACCGGCCACCTCCCCTAGCCGACCGACCACTTCAAGTGGCCGGCAAGGAGGAAAAGTGGCCGACAATAGCCAAAAGTGGCCGGCAAGGCCCTTCTCCCCTCTAGGCAAGAGGCACCAAGGTTTGGCCCAAAAACAAGACCAAAACAAAGAAGGTTTAGAGGCCGAGAGACAAGGCGCTCAGTCGAGAACTTGGGCACTCAAAGCGAGCACAAACATGCACAATCGCTGAGTGCGCAAACGATAACGTCTGAGTCTTAAGATCGGTCAAAAATGGGGTGTCTACACCCTTTTGTCTCAAAGATGCTTATTTTTTTTTTTTGAGTTATGTCCTGCAAATAGTGATATTGTGAGTTTTAGTTTCTTTGTCTTTTCTTGCGTTGTTGCGTCAGTTGAGCCTTTTCCTTTAACTCTCTCTCATGTACCCTCAGGTCTTCATCTTTATAAAAAAATTGGGAGTCAAGTTTTTGATCATTTTGTTGTGCCTATAGGAATGCATGTGTGACCTTTTACAAATGAGAGAACTTCAAAATTATTTTTTGAATGAGATTCTGTTAATAAGCTTGAGTGTTGAGAAGGATCTCTCAGATGGTTTGAGTGGGTTCTGACTTATCAGTGCAAAGTCTTTCATGATTTCAAAAATTTTAAGCTGTTTCGTTTGCAAAGCTTGCGAAGATAGGTTCAAAACTATGCGTGGTATTCTACATTGTCCTGGGGATTCTCTTCACCTTTAGGTGATAATTTTGGCAAGCACAAGGTAGCTTTCTGACCTGCAAGTACAAGGTGGCTTTCAAACCTCACAAATCATAGAATTTCTCCCCTGATGTTTTCATTATTTTAAAGAGAAAAACAATGGATAAAAGAAACCAGAAAAGAAGAAAGGAAAAAGAAAGGAAAAAGAAAAAAGAAACAAAAAAGGAATGAAGAAAAGAAAAAGAAAAGAGAAAAAGTCAACCGCCAAGCCAAGAGTATTCTTTGAAATAAAATCCAAGCAACTGTAAGGAAATGAACTTTTGTCTGAATCTGGGAAAGCCAATGCGAGGAAGTACCACATTGCAAGAAGAGCCAACTTTGCAAATGGAGCAAAAGAAAAGAAGAAGACATGAATAAGGGAATGGAGAACCAAACTCAACTCAAGGCAAAGCCAGTTCCAGTGTTAGGGCAAGGATGACTATTGAACAAATTCATCGCAAATGTTGTAAGACCATCTCCAACGGTTCAGCAAACCTGGCATCATCAAATTTGAAATTTGGTGAAAAAGGCACTTTTTGAAGCTCCAACGGTTTCACCAAACTGGTATCAAATTGAGAATTGAACAAAAAAACCATCAAACTGAGAACAGAATACAGGTTTCACCAAATTACTGTGCGTGACTGTTAAAGCAGAAAAGCTTGAGAATTTTACACATGGTGGTCGACCACCCGGTTGACCAACCGGTTGACCAGTGCATGCAAAAATTGGCCTACGAACTGGTTCAAATAGTTCAAATAGGTAGGTTCAAACAGTTCAAAAAGGTAAAAAAAAAAAATTTGGCTTTACCAGTCGACCAACCGGTTGACCCACGGGATTTTGATGCACCGTTGGAGCAACTGATATCAAATTGAGAAAATGAGTCATTTTTTACTCAAATTTGGTGAAAAAAGAAGTTCACCATTGGAGATGCTCTAACGCTATCCTTGAGAGGCTCGCTAGGCCAAAAACCTAAAAGGGCGACCTAGGCAAAAGTTAGAGCATGAAAAATGAGAAATCAAAAAAATATAGCTTGCAAGGTTGAAAAACCCGAAGGGGTGACTTTGGCAAAAGTTAGAGCGCAAAAGGAAAGTGTCAACACCCAAGTAAACCTTAGCCATGAACTACGTTGACCTGATTCCCATTCTTGGGATACATAGGCAACTTCATCCTGAAGTTCGGTCTCAATCATATCCATCTTATTCATCTCAACCAGATCATCTTGCCCAAATCATGTCAACAGCTTCGCATCAATCCATGAGCTACACCGACTGATGTGCGTATCACATGCTTGCATTGGGTAAGAAAGAACTAACTTGAATCAACAAGTGAAGAAATTTTCAATACTTGAACTTATCAGTAGAATCTCTATCTTGAGCAAAAAAGGAATCAAAATTGAGTTTTAAAGGGAACATAAGTAATATTAGGGGCACTATGAATGATCAGTTACCTTGAGTCTTTTTCTGCTTTTGGGTCAGTTGTGAATTTAGTTGCGTTGTGTCTAGTGTTTGTCTTAGTCTGCGCTCTTCATCGAGTCACCATAACATGTCTGTTGCTCAAAAGCGCTCTTCATCAAGTCATCATAACGTGTTTGTCGCTCAAAAGTTCAATAGAGCAACGTGGTCAAAATTCCATACATGAGTGTTCGCTTTTCCATGTGTGGAATTCATTAACAAACTAAGAGTGCCCATACAAGGGGCAACGCATTCATGATCGATGTATATGAGGAATCCATCACTACTTTTGGGGAGGAGGGAGGGAGGGACTAGAGTAAGTTCTCAACATGTCGGGAAAGAAGAGAAACATGAGTCTGATTGGTTGGCAACTAGTCCAAGATCTGATGATCCCCATCACACGTGCCTATATAATGTTGAAAACAGCTGCCAATGACTGGACACTAGGGGCAATTTTCAGTACATCTGATCGGGCCATCCATTGAACAAAGGGCATAAACCCAACCGGTGGCCAGTGACTAAACACTAGGGGTAATTTTCAGTGCATCTGATCGGGTCATCAATTGAACAAGGGGCATGAACCCAACCTTTCCCTTAGTCCGCTCAAAGCCACTTGTTGGGCCCTTTTCCCTAGATTAGGGTAGTTTACCCCCATGATGATTCTGATATGATTCAGATTTTGAAAGTTGTCTCTGACCATTTTCAAAACTCTCTTGGGATTGCCATCTTCCCTGCTTAATACGCGTGCTTTGGACTATGCATGCATGCTCATACACTCTGGTCGTTTTGAACTGCGTGATTGGTTGCTCTTGCTCTTGACTTTATTCTGCACTTAACAGAGTTTCGTTGAGTTACCTTCCGCAGTGTTTTTTAGTTACATTTATTGCATCTTACATAGCACTGTTTTATGCATTCACCCTGTCTCACACTGTTTTGTGCACCCTATCTTGCACCTTGCATCGCACTATCCTGTGCACCTGTATCGCACTGTCTTGTGCAGTCACCCCCATATAGCACTATTTTATGCACCCATATCGCACTGTCTTGTGCACCTATATCGCACAGTTTTGTGCATTCTACCTTCCATCGCACTGTTTTGTGCATTGAACTTGTATTGCACTGTTTTGTGAATCCAACTTGCATCGCACTATTTTGTGCATCTACATAGCATTATCTTGTGCATTCACCCTGCATCACACTGCTTTGTGCATTCATCTTATATCGTACTGTTTTGTGCATCTTGCATCGCACTGTTTTGTGCATTCACCCTATATCGCATTGTTTTGTGCATCCAACTTGCATCACACTATTTTGTGCACCTACATAGCACTATCTTGTGCACCCCATATCGCACTGTCTTGTGCATTCGCATCTATTTCGTGCATTCCACCCACATCACACTGCCTTGTGCACCCCTACATCGCACTATCTTATGCACCCTCACTCGCATCGTCTTGTGCACTTGCATTGCGCTATCCTGCGCATTCACCCACACCGCACTATTTTGTGCACCTTGCATCACATAGTTTGTGCATTCACCCATATCGCACTGTCTTGTGCAAACTTGCATCGCATTGCCTTGTGCACCCATTTAGCACTATTTTGTGCATTCACCTGCATTGCACTGTTTTGTGCATTCTTCTTGTATCGCACTATTTTGTGCACCTTGCATTGCACTATCTTGTGCACTTATATAGCACTGTTTTGTGCATTCATTCACCGTCATTTGCACTATTTTGTGCACCCTGCATCGCATTATCTTGTGCATTTCACCTTGTATCGCACTGTCTTGTGCAAACTTGCATCACACTATTTTGTGCATTTAAAATATATCGCACCTTCCACAGTACTGTCTTATGCATTCACTTGTATCGCACTGTCTTGTGCACCTACCTCGCACTGTCTTGTGCACTTGCATCGCACTGTCTTGTGCATCCGTATCGCACTATTTTATTCATTCACCTTGTACCGCACTATTTTGTGCACCTTGCATCGCATTATTTTGTGCATTCACCTTGTATCGCACTGTTTTGTACACCTTGTATTGCATTGTCCTATGCAGCTTGCATCACACTATTTTGTGCATTCATCTTGCATCGCATTGTCTTGTGTATTCACCCTGCATAGCACTATTTTGTGCATTCATTCACCCTCACTCGCACTATTTCGTGCACCTCACCTGCACTGTCTTGTGTACTCACTGTGGTCTAGGAGACCTTAAATTCTCTAAAGGTGCAATTCCTGTGGTGTTTGTCATACTCAAACAGCTTCTGGCGGTCTAGTATAGCCACCTAATTGTGTTTGTAGTGAGTTCCTAAGAGATCAACTAAGACAGTGGAAACTAAAGTTCGAATGGCTGAGGCCTAGAATGTAAAGGTTTGGGATTTTCGAGACTAAAGTCTGGTTTAAATACCCAGGGGTGTATCCTCAGCTTAAAATCTGTATGGCAGCCCCATAGGTTGAGGTAGCATATATGCGCCTCAATTCTGGATACTAAATAGGGAAAGTTGCAAACATAACCAGGGAGAAAAGTAGTTCCCGTGGTTCAGAAGTGCAAGATGCAGAAAGAAGTCTTGAAACCAAAAAAAAAAAAAAAAAAAATCCCTAGCAGCATAAAGTGAGTCATCACCGATTGCCTCTGTAAGGTACTTTCACTTATTACATTGCGTATATCATCTATCACATGCATCTACTGCACTATCCATTGCATCTATTACATCATACCATTTTATTACCGGCATCTTTTCCATGTTAAGCTTAGTTTGGTATGTGCTCATTCCTTTCCCTCGTTGAAACATGGTTCTGTCATGTGTAAGTACCCATGCTATGCTGAGGCCATTATTGAGGGTGTCAACACCTTTTCTATGTTAGAAGTGGTTTGTTTTGTGTCCATACATTTTCTAGGTAAAAAACGGTTTGCCCTGCTTCCCTTATTCACTGCATCCATTGTATCGTACTGTGTCTTGTTGTATTCATCATTTAGGAACATTATCTTTTCCTAGCAGATCATTCCTCACTTATATCATACCACCCAATTACTTGTATTCTTTCTCTTTCTGCGAAAAACATAGTTTTGTATGTGCTCGCACCACTTTCACGTTAAAACATGGTTCTGTTATGTGTAAGCGTCCATGTTGCGCTGAGGTCAGTATTGAGGATGTAGGCACTTAGCATATGTTAGGCGTCGTTTGGCTGTGCCCATTTCTTTTCTATATCTCCACTCCTTTATGATATTCGTGTGTTTTGCACTGCTTATGGTTTGATTATTTTGTTATATCATTTACACTGTTTTGTTGCATTGTGTATCATTTGCATCCTGACCCTGAACAATGCTAATTTGATTCCTTGCAAAGGGATACATAGGCAACCCTTGGGTTCAACCAGTTGCATCTGCATTTTGTTTGTTTGCCCAAGTCTTACAGCCTTGTCAAAATGGGTCACCTTCGGGCTTTGACATTTACTCACATCATTTCATGACTTCGAGCTCTGTCAAAGAGGGGCAACTGTAGACATCCCATTTTTGACCACCCTTAAGACTTGGGTGCCTCAAGTTGATCACTCGATGATGAAAGTTATGCTGTACAAACATTTGATTTCTTCAGCAAAAAATGCTTCTAAATCCTAACCTTACACCCTATTTTTGACCAAAACCATTTTGGACCAAAACTATTTTAGACCTTAAAACCCTCTTTTCCAAAATATTTTTCCAAATATTTCTACGATGTTCTGATGCTCGCATTTCGTTTAAAATATTACCCTTTTCGGTAAACCGAGTAAGGATAAAGTGGAAATAAATGGAAGGGAGGTGAACTCTTTGAAAATCTTTAAAAACTTCTTATTTTTAGGTTTGGAGTTGAAGAAAATAGGAGGGCATGGAAGAAAACTAGTTGGGAAGGAAGTTAGGCATCAATCCGTTAGGAAAGAAATGAGCAGCCTTTACTAAAATAGGAACATCTCTTTATACACTTAGAATTTAGATATAAGGCCACCATCATTGGAAAATAGACTTCCAGGGCTTCAATTTAGACTTAAGAATGATCTGAAACTGAGTCCGAATGAGGGAAATATGCCCGTTTGAAGTCAAGCTTAAAAACAGATTTTTGTCTAGCCGGGCACTAGTGGCTTGCCGGCCACTTGTGTAACGCAGATATTTGTTGCTAGTTGTCCCCCACAGGTGTATGCACTGCACCACCTATATGTATATAGATATTTTCGAGATAGACACAGGTTTTTCTATATATACTTGACCTCCCCTCTTGGTTTTAAGGTTACAAAAAATTCCAAAAGCCCCAAAACTTGAAATTCTCTCTCTTTCTCTATCTCTATCTTGCAACACATACACCTTACCCAAACACTTCCTAAACCAATATTGGAGCTCTCCTTACTGAGATTATTGAGTCCAAATTTCAGCCCTTGAGAGTGAGAACTTGCGGGTTTGTTAACAAAAGAGTTACCTTGCTTTAAGAGGTATAATTTTGAGCATCTTTACATTACTTATTTTCTATCTTTTCTTGCTGATTTTGAACTGTTTTTACACTATTTTTATGGACTGAAACTTGTGGTTTAAAGCTACCAAAGGTGGAGGGGTTAATCACCCTTCTTTGAACCTTGTTCTTTAAGCTTTTGCCCTTGTGTTTCCCATTCTTTTCTCAACTTTTTTTGAGATTTTTACCATTGAATTTCAAATTTTTTCAGAGGATAAAAATGTTATTTTGAAGTCCTAAAAATGGAGAGGTTAGCCATCCCTCCTTATGCTTGTTTACTAGCTTAATTGCTCCATTATTTTAGCTTACTTTTTAGCTATTTTTACTTTAATTCCAGCACTGTTTTGAGCTAATTTAGGATTGTTTTTATGTGTTAATTTCATTTATGCTTTGTATTTCATACTTGTAGTGCAATGGTCCTCATAGGTTTGGTGTTTTAGGCATTAGACACTAATCTATTTGAGTTGATAGCATTTATTTCAAGCTTTCCATACGTGTGATCACCTCTAATCATCTCTGCAACCTCCCTCTTTTCTTAGCCTTTTATTTGTTTTGAGAGTTGGTTCAACCAATTGATTGTTTAAGCTTGAGATTGAGATCGTTGTGCTTAATGGTTTAATCTCTTCGGTGGTTCATTACCAACGGCATGACATTTCTCTCATGCCCAAAACAACCTTTTGTTTGACACTTTTTTCCATTAGTGGACTTAGTGCTCATTTTTGGACTAAATGAATTAAGGAATGGAAAGGTAATTAAAAGTGAACTAAAATGGAACAAGATAATAAAATGGTTTGGGGTTCAATCGGATATTAATTGAACCCATTGAGTCTTGAGTCGTTTCATACTTGTTAGTGATGAAAATGGTCCAAGAATCAATGTCGACCGCTTCCCTTGATCAATATCATGATAGGGAGGAGGTTCATGAGTCTTTCATTATGCATTTATGGAAATTGTATCCCTTGGTTCATAAGTCATCACGCAATGAAATTGCGCCGATTGATGGCTTGCGAATCGAGCCTACCACTCCTTTGAGCTGTTTGATGATAAGGAGGGGTAGGGTGGACAAACATCCCCTGAAGATGCTCTGTTTGTGCTCTGTTTGTTGTCTGCTACAGCAAGAGAAACCCAACATTAATGGCCGACAGGCCACCATTACTAGGCGGTCGGCCACCACTTCTGGCCTACCAGCCACCTTTTTCAGCCAGGCAGTACCACTTCCTTCACAAAGCAGAGCAGAGTAGAGGCTGAGGCGCCAAAACAGTGCATAGGCATTCTCGGGAAAGGAATTCATGTGCATGCATAAGCCATTTCCTTGCTCCTCGAGACCCTTTAAACTTGTTTTTTTTGTAATAGTAGTATGCTGTTGTACAACTTGTAATTAATTACTTAGTTAATTAATTCCTTAATGTAACTAATTAGTTAGTTTAATTAGTTAATTTGTATTAATTAGTTAGAGTAGCTAGTTGATTTAATTTTGTGTTGTAATTATTTAATTAGCTAGAATAGTTAGTTAATTTGTAGTGTTGTAATAATTAGTTAATTAGTTAATTACTTAGTGTAGCTAATTTATTTTGGGTATTGTAATAGTTAGTTAATTAGGTAATTAATTAGCTAGTCCATTTATTCAGACCCTCTTGCATGAGGGAACACATGTAATATCGTGTATGTCTTCCAATCCCATGTTTTTCTCCCTTTTAATTGCTTGCTTATAATGGGTAGTTTAGAACATCATGTTTCTTTTAGCATTTCCCATGTTTGCATCCATTTGTCTTGCATTAAGCTCATCATTCTAACAATGCATTGTAGTTATTACTTTTTTTAAAACGTGCTTAAACCGCATGCTATCAAATTAATTCACATGCCATATTAGTAGCTGAGTCTAATTAATTGCATCTTGTTTGTGTCGCACTAGTCATTTGCATAGTTAAGGGCATGCATGTTTTCTAACTCTTTTGTTTCTTTCGACTTGCCTTAGAGTACTAGGTGAGCACTTATTGCTTTAGCATATTGCATGAATGTTAGTGTTGTCATATCAAGCATGATTACCATGAGGCTAAGTGCTTAAGTGATCTAAATGTTTGAGTGCCTGTGGATGAAGGCTAATTGCTTGAATTGGGATAATTTGATTAATGTACATATGAGATCACTTTTTCAAATGGTACATATTCGAAACAATTTTCAAAACATACATGAAATCAAAGTGTTCCAACTTTTTGCAAATTACTCTATACTTGTGTGCAACACATAATAAATTAGCCTAATAATCGGAACAAGAGCATATAATGTAAATAAGAATCACATCATGATTAGTAGAGGCGATCTTTAATCGGGCAAGTGGGGTGCTCAATTCATGACTTCCCCTCTTGTACCTAAGTTCCTGAGCCGAAACACGTTGGTGATGATGGATAAGTGGCCTTTGGCACGAGTCCCGAGTTTTCTAAATTTCCCAAAAAAATATTTAGGTGGCGACTCTGTATCTAGCAAAGCAGTTCATTTTCGGCATTTTGATTCAAAATCGATTTTCCAAAAGAATTGCCGAATTTGGACTCATTTGTGTTTATCTATTTCACATTATACTTGTGGAATCATATTCAGAGCCACGGGAGTCCGAACTGTAGGGCTAGTCGTATCCGAAAGGAGTATGAAAGGTCAAGCTACACCCACCAAAGAAGAAGACTATCCATAGAGACTGGTAAAGCAGCTTGAACATCCCACCACTGCAACATTTCAGCCCAAATATGCCACACAAAAGCACAACAAATTAATACATGGTTCACTGATTCGCTGCAAATGCCACAGAACACACATAATATGGAGGCATTCTGATTAATAACTCCCACCTTTTTGTAAAAACTCCTTTGTCTTAACTCTCCTTCTCCAAGCAAACCACCCAAAAACCTACACCTTGGGAGGTATGTACTTAAGCTAAATTAGCTTGGTAATTCTCATAGTTGAACCTGAATTGTCCACAACAAACTTATACAATGTTGCTACAGTTAGATCGCCTGAAGATGAGGCTGACCATACGGGCCTATCAGCATACTCTGGTCTCACAACAGGAGCTTCCAACAGGTGGTTAAGAAGCTTGGCAAGATCCTGCTCCTTCCATGCATACAACTCTTTTCTAAATGCAAGGGTCCAATCTCCTCCTATAGCTTTCCTGTCAATCAAAACTCTCAAGGATGTACTTTTTTCAAGAGACAACCTAAAGAGATTAGGGAATTCATCCTTCATACACATTGACTGACACCATGTGTCAAACCAAAACCTAATCTTCCTTCCATACCTAACCTTCAAATGAAAGTTGTTCAAGTAAAAATCCTTTAAACTGTTACACTGCTCAGCAATAGAAATTATCCCTTTCCATACTATAGAATGGCTGCAGATTGGATTAAAAGATGGAATCCAACAACCCACCTCCATCTTATATTTGCTGCAAATTACTCTTTTCCACAAAGCTTCACTTTCACTACCAAACCTCCACCACCATTTAATTAGCAAGCAATTTTTGACATCCCTTATTTTCTTGATACCTAATCCTCCTTGATCAACCCGTTTATACAAGTCCTCCCATTTGATCATATGGATTTTTCTCACTAGTTCAGAACCACCCCACAAGAATGTGGCTTGAAGTCTCTCCAAATCTTTAGCAACCCCTTCAAGCATCTTGAACAATGACAATTAATACATAGGTAATGATGATGTTACTGCTTTTATAAGTGTTAGTCTCACAGCAAAGGACAACATTTTTCTTTTCCAGCCAGCTAATTTACTTCTAACTTTATCCAAAATTGGTTTCCAAGTTGTTTTTTTTCCTTGGGTTAGCCCCTAATGGCAGCCCTAGGTAACTGAGAGGCAATGATTTTATTTTACAATTAAGTATTGCAGCAAAACCAATCATAATCTCCTCTAAGACACCCACACCACACACAACACTTTTGTGGAAGTTTATTTTCAGGCCAGACATGAGTTCAAAGCATCTTAGCACCCCTTTCAAATTCCTCACCTCTGCCTCATTTGCTTCATAGAATAAAAGTGAGTCATTTGCAAACTGGAGATGGGTTAGCACAACACCATCAGAGACTACCTTTACACCTTTAATCAGTCCTAACTCATGAGCTCTGCGCAATAAAAAAAGAAGCCTTATGCTGCTAAGTTAAACAGGAAAGGGGACAAAGGGTCTCCTTGTCTAAGACCCCTTTGTGGGCTGAACTCTTCAGTAAGAGATCCATTAACAAGCACTGATACCCTTGCAGTTGTTACACATTCCTTAATCCAGTTGGTCCATTTAGCTCCAAACCCAAACTTAGAAATCATAGAGAATAGGAAACCCCAATTAATAGAATCATATGCCTTTTCAAAATCTAACTTTATGATTACACCTTTTTTTCTTTTCTTTTTTTCCATCAACCACCTCATTAGCAATTAGTACCCCATCTGGAATATACCTTCCACTTAAGAATGCAGACTGTGTCTCACTAATGATATGAGGCATCACAGTTTTCAGTCTATTTGCTAATAGTTTGCTATAATCTTGTAGATTGAACCCACCAAACTTATAGATCTAAAGTCAAATAGCCCCACTGGATTATCCTTCTTGGGAATGAGGGTTATAAAGGAACTGTTTATGCCTTTCACCAGCTTTCCATTCTTGTGGAATTCATTTACAAAGTTTAACACTTCACCTTTCATAACTTTCCAAAACTTTTGGAAGCATAGCAAATTAAACCCATCTGGCCCTAGTGCTTTATTCCCATCATAGTCCATCACTGCTGCTTTGATTTCTGCTTCTGCGAATTCTTTTTCTAGCATATCAAACCCCAACCTTCCTTCTACTGATTGAAAGAATCCTTTCAATTCAAGTCTTGATGTCCAGTGTTCAGAATACTAATTCTTGAAGTGCTCAAAAACCTTTCTTTTCACTTGACTGGGGTCTTCAAACACCACCTCCCCTTCTGTAATGGAATGAATTTCATTTTTTGGTAGTTTACATTTTGTCACTACATGGAAGTATCTCGTATTTTTGTCACCTTTCATTGCCCAGTTAAGTCTTGATTTTTGTAGCCACAACCATTCCACCATCCTACTCAACCTCCACATCTCTTCCCTGACTTCACTCCTCCTTACTCTTTTCACATCATCTAGGTCTCTAACCTCAGCCATAAGATCAAAACTATGTAGTTCAACCTCTGCTGCCTTTAGGCTATTAATTACATTTCCAAATATCTCCACATTCCAATTTTTTAGGCCAATTTTTAGACTCTCCATCTTATGAAGCAGTATATACCCATCCCAACCTTCTACTTTGGTCTCCTCCCATCTTTTTTCCCAGAAACTATGAAAATTTTTGTACAAGAGCCAGGCATTTAGTACCCTAAAGGGCTTAAGAGCCCAGTCCCTCTCATCCTCCTTCTTAAGGAGAGGGCAGTGATCAGATAACAGTCTAGGTAATCCCCACAACTTCAGATTGAACACCTCAAGCCATTTTGGATCTACTAAGACTCTATCTATTTTACTTCACTTCTCATCAACACCTGAGTTGCAACAGATGAACTTCCTCCCTAGTAGTGGTAAATCAAATACCTCACACTTATCAATAAACTCATTCAATTCCTTCATAACTCTATCCCTCCTTGAACACCCTTTTCGTTCACCAATATTCCTAATCTCATTGAAATCCCCTCCCCCCCTCCCCCTTAAGCACCAAGGATTAAGGAACTCCTCCTTCAATTTTAATAAACAATCTCATAGATTCCCTCTTAAACCCACATCGTTAGGTGCATAAAAGTTCAAAATAGCACATTCAAATGAGTTAAAGAGGGCACCTGATAATAAAATAAACCTTCTATTACTGCAGCAATCCATGACTTGGAAAATATCTGGATCCCAGATGCACAGTAATCCTCTAGCTAGGCCTACAGAATCCACCACCATCTACTCCATTTTGTCCCTTGCCCATACATATCTGACCACACCCTCTATGATTTTTGACTTCTTAGTCTCTTGAAACAAAGCAACATCCACATTTCTATCCTTCAAAAGCTTCATAATCTTTCCTCTCTTTTCCGTCCTCCTCAACCCTCTAATGTTCCATGATAGAATCTTCATTGCAGACCAATGTTACTCCTTCGTTTCACCTCAGCTGATGTACTCTATACCCTAACTTGATCCCTCCTTCAATTCTCTCACTGTCCTTCATTTCAAGGTCCACTATCTTTTTCAACACTTCATCTTTCTTCCCATTAAACTTTACTCCCAAGACTTCCCCTATTTTCAGAGTTGCTTGGGCTTCATTCAAAACAACCCTCCATTTATCTAACCCACCCTCAATCGATGCTGATAAGGACATTGCTGCCATTGCTGCTCTCTAGACTGCAGCCTTGGGCAACACTTTACTTGTTGAAACTCCCCTTTTACCATACTTCCTCACTATCTTGAAGGCCCCTTTCTTTGAAAGGTGCTGAGTTAGTTTACTTATGTGGTTAACCTTTTTCTTCCCCTTTTTATAACTTGAAGGTCTACTACTGGGCTCCTTCTCATGGGCTTCAGAAAGGCTTAAGAGTCTCCCAAATGGCCCTACTCTGTCATTCCTAGCTTTTGTAATTTTATCCTGCAGCCCCGGCCCAACCTGTGAGTTATGCAGCCCACACTCCTGACTTGGTGCATTATTGTGGCCCAATAACACTTCAATATTCACTCCAGGCTGATCTAGGTTTGACCCATCTAAGCTTCAAACATAGCCTAGCATGCACATTTGATCTTCAATGCTCTAACTTACTACTGTCTCCTCTGCAGAGTCGTTTCTATGGTTTCGCACTTCCATAATTATGTTACAGGCCTCTCCACTCATAGTTTCCTTCTCCACATCATGTCGAACCTCTGTAGCTTCCACTACACTCCTCCGGCAAGCCCCATTCTCCACCTTCTCACTCCTACTTCCACTACATGGCCTAATTTCTTTTGCTACATCATTCATATGCTCCATGTCATCGGCTGAATCATCCTCCAGTTCATCATCATCTTCCTCCTCACTACTACTCCCCACCACATCTTGTTTCTCCAGTGCATTTGAGCTGCATATCTCGTCCACATCTCGATGCTTATGACATTTACAAGTAGTTTTTATTGGTTTCACCATTACCACTTGCTCTTCACACACTCTCACTGGATAAATCAAGCCTCTACATTCCAGGTTTACAACTTCATTAATAGGTTCCATGTTGTTGGTAGATATCTTAACCTTGGCACACACAAATGATGATGATGGTTAGCTTATATCACCTTCCCCATAACCCACGAATCCTTCTTAAAGTTATATTGTTCCATAGGTTTAATGGTATACCATAACAACAAATCCATACACATCTTTCCTGCTCCAGCACCTGCTCTGATTTCCCTTCGACTATAGCTTCACGCCAATCCATGATCAACTCCTTAATAGGTTTCATTTTCAGTTCCCTCTCCTCCTTAGATTTAAATGTTATAACCACATCCCTACCCCCACTTTCTCTCACCAAAATAACCTTCATACCTATTGCTTCCAATTCCTTCTTCAGACTAGTATTGGCGTATGTAGCCTTCAATCGGATAATTACACTTTCATACAATCACCCATTCCATATTTCCTCTGCCTTTAACATGATGCTTCCACTGCCTACTGCCTACTATCTTTTTTCCTATTGTAGCCTCTACATAAGATCTCTAGTCTGTAGGGCCATTTTTTCCATGTTTACCATCTCCACAATATTTTTTTATATTCCAATAAGTCCTATGAGTGACATAATTAGCAAAATATCCCTAATAATATTCACATTTACAGTGTGAATATTCCGTAATGTGAATATTCACATCGTCAATGTGAATATTCACACTATTAATGTGAACGTTCACACGTCAATGTAAATATTTACATTGTAAAATATGAATGTTCACATCACCAAATTGCTAACCGTTAAAAAAATATTTGTAAGGGTAGAAATGTCCATAAAATACTTTAAATATGAGAATTAGGATTTGGTAGTTCAAATATTCAAATAATAGGACTTATTAAAATACAAGAATATCTTATGGCCTAATTGGGATCCAGACGCTTAAAAAAGGATTTTTTAATAAATCTCCCTACAATAAAATTATATTAATTTAATTTATTTATTTATTTATTTTTATGAATGATTTTCACATCAAGATCTAAGAGATAAATAAATCGATTTATTCAAGTGAAACTCGTAGTGAGACTGCAAGTCTAAACTAGACAGTCCAATTCACAATAGTATACAGGAGGCAATCAATTATCTTAAAGCAAATGTAGCCTTAATTAAATTGCAATAAATTGGCTAAACGTGAAAAGAGTAGATTAAAATAAAGTCCTATAGACTCATTTTCACAAGCCTAAAGTCCTGAGGTTTGGCTTATCAGACTTGCATACTTGGAGTCCAATTAAACCAAGCAAATTACACCTTTATTCCATTACCTTTAAGTCATGATGATTCGATTCCATATTTTATTTCTTTAAAATAAATAAATAAATAAATAATCAAAACTTAGTTTAGAACTTCAAATCTTTGAGATTATGGACAAATGAGGGGATTTGCCAATGAAGTGGACAGAATCAATGTTTCTAATCTTTCAAACTTAAAATATATGTCATCATATCTTCATTTGTCTAATCTAATCTTTAATCCTCTGACAAAGCATATGTAGTTGGTACTTGGTACACCCTGTTGATTTGAATGGATTGTGTTCTATATCTTTTCTCTTTTAAAAATGAGATTGTGTTATGATTTTGGATCCAAAATTGAGGTTATATATATATATACACACATATGTTGATAATGTTGAAATTTGAAATTTCTCTATATGATTCATTCGTGGAGCCCCGTTTATAAAGGGAGAACATGTAACATGTAACATTAACAAAAATGACATTGTCACATCATTTTTGTCAAATTTTTTGTATGAATTTTACATATGAATAGAATTTTTCATATAATATTTTGATGTGCTTGGTCTATTGTGAAAGAAGGTTTGGACAACAATTTGAACACAACAAATGGAATGTTTCTAATAGCAAAATAATAAAGAGAAACAATAAAGAAATCACAAAGAACATAAGATAAATTTCTCTGTCATTCTTTTTGTTTTCCGCGAGTGTTCACCCTGATCTTATAAATTGGCATGGTGACTTTGGAAGTTTCAAAATAGACCATTTAAATCATTAACTTGAGTAGAATTTTCAAATTTAAACTAGATAGTACGATGTCGTTTGATAATATTTGCAATCTATTATTTTCTGTTGTGCTTAGGATATGACCATCCACATTGGTAACATATCTTCTTTTAGATCTTTTAATCATTCTAAAGCAACGAATTAAACTAGTTGGTTTTAAACATAAAAAATATTAAAATGTACTTCTTCTTTTTTTTAGTTTTTTTTTTTTCATTAGTGAATTTTTTTTTAAAAAATTTCACAAATATTTTAGTTTTTAAGTATATCTAAGTTAGGTGCATCTAAAAATAAAAAATTAACATTAATAACAATATCTTAAAAATTCACTAAAAGACAAAAGTATTTATAAAAAAAAAAATTAATTGTATTTAAAAATTCAAAATCAGAATGAATGTTAAAATCCACCGTAGTGCAATATAAGCAAAGGAAAAGAAATTTAGCAGCAAACCTCCGCAATGGTTCGGTTCGGTCGATATTGAACCTAAATTTAGACCCGAATCGATTCTTTTGGTTTTGAGGGTTGGAAAACCAATACAAACCATATATTACGGTTTAGTATTATTGTTTTTATTGGTTTTATGTAAAAGAGGGATTTGCTTGAATTTTTTAAAAAAAATTTAAAAGCTTGTAGATTTTTATGTTAAAAATAAGTGAAAAAATATATATGAAAATTGCTCTGTAAAATATTTTTGGCTCCCTGGTTTTTATTACAAAAATGTATTATATTAGTCACTTATTATATAATACTTAAAAATTAATATATAAAAGTATGTAAATATAACATTCGGTGATTAGGTTTGCATTGGTATAAAAAAATTTAAAACTGAAATAAGTCTTATACTTGAAAAATAGCTTGAAAACTAAAATTTCGATTGATTTCGATTAATCAATTCGATTCCATCAATTTTTCTTACACCCCTACTCCTGGGAAATATACATGAAAAAGCAACACAAAATAATACACTTCATTTCTATTCAAAAACTATTAATCACAGCTTTTTAGATCAACTAATATTATTAACAAGTGTCCTAAAAGTATTGATTAATAAAAAAATTTAAAATAATTATACAATTTTTATAGCATTTACTTGTATAAAGAATGTACAATTAATTTAAGTTATTTGTTAGGTCATGCTAACACGTGTTCTTCAGGCCCCAAAAAAATAAAAACTATGCGAATAACATAAAATGTTTTTTTACAGAAAATAAATTTAAAAATTAAAGTTCAAATTGATAAATTTCAATTTTTCAAATTTATTTCGTTACTATGACCAAATTCTGAAATTTTTTGTAAGAATTTTTCATTCATGTACTGTGTCTGTGTCTTGAAGAAAAAGTAAAGTATTGGAATACTAAATGACTGCTCACGAAAAGTAAACCAGAGTTAATGGAGGGCGCAACAACCTTAGGCATGTTTTAATCACAATTTACAGAATTAAATACTGGTATATAGCATATAGTTTAATCTCTGATGTTTAAATTGTGTTAGTTTAGTCCCTAAATTTTAAAACAGTTCCAATTTGGTTCCCAAATTAATTCTATCAATAAACACAGTTGAAGTCAGAGATAAATATAAAAATTTACTTAAAAATTATACTTTGTCTAAAATATATGTATTATGTATTATTTTGTATCAAATTTTTATACATAAGAAATTAAATTGACACAAATTACACACTGATACCAAAATGACACAACTTGCATATTTTTAGACTAAAAATATAATTTTTTTTTTTTTAAAGTGAGTTTTCACATTCACTCTTGACCTTAATGGCGTCTGCTAAAAAAATTAGGTTGTGAGATCAAATTAAAACATTTTTTATATATTAGAAATTAAATTAACATAATTTAAATATTAATGACCAAAATAACACAAATTGCATTTTTGATAGACTAAAAATATAATTTACTTTGATATTCAATTACAAAGTGCAATTATCACATCATTGTGATAGAAAATTCTGTATAAAAGTTACCTAAGAATGATATTTTCCATACTATATATCCAGCTGTCCTTGGGGTATAGAATTCATCTCAACAGCACCATAGACACAAAAACACACACGCAGAAAATTAATTGATCATCCAATCCATATATCACTCAAATTTAGGGTTACATAAACTTGTATCAAATACTACACAAACCAGAAGATTTTTTTTATTTTTTATTTTTTATTTTTTTTTATGTAGAGATGTGATAATCAACTTATGAAAACTATAGAAATTCTATTACACATTTCCCAGACAGATTGTTCACCAAAGCTAGCAAACTGGTAAGCATTTGAACATCTGGATCTTCCATGAAGAGTTCAGATTCAGATATTAAACATAGAGAAACTGTTACACAAAAAAGATTACAGAATCAATATGCTTAACACATACGTTCCAACCCCAAACCAACCAATTTCAGAAAAGTTGGCCAATTTTTAACATTCTCGAAACTCAGAAAACTGAGAGATAACATGAATCGGCCAGAAAATATGTCGCAGAATCACCCTGACTCCAAACACCAAGCTACTTCCAGATTTACGTCAAGGATCGGTTACAACATTGTTCAACTTTTGTTGCAGCTCAGAGTGATTGAAGCACCTCAGATCTGTCGCCTATATGAGGTAAACTACATATATCAATTAAAGATGTTTCCTTTCTTCATTTGTATATATATATATATATTTTGAGAAAACTTTATTAATTATTACAATAAAGAACTAACACTATAATTGGAATTTAGGAGGGGAAAGAAAAGCAATGATTACTTAAGTTATAACTCAAGTAAAAAATAAAATAAAATAAATTATTGTAATTTCTCTTCTTCTTATTTGATTAGATTTCATTAGAGAAAAGAAAAGAAATTATTTTATGTTATATTACCAAAATAACATTTTTATATTTTTAAGCATTTTATTTTTTTTATTTTTACAAGGACAAAATTGATATTATGAAAATATTGGTTTCTTTTCTCTCCCAAGCTCCTCACTTTTATAAAAATTGAAAATGAGAGATATAAAAAAAATGAGTTTCTCTCCATTTCTTTAAATTTCTCCCCATTTCTCTCCACTTAAGTTATCTGAATAAATAAAAGAAATACATATCTCTCCATTTCTTTTCTTTCCTTTCCAAATCACTCATAGTTTCAAATAAGGTTGGCACTAGCAAGAGAGGCTCAAACAAATCCAAGCTCGTAGTTTCAAATAACAGTCTCAAGATTGATATCATTATAATGACATATCAGCCCATATCCTTTCATATTGGCCGATATGTAGATAAATATTAATATTAGTCCAATATTTTGACTAATATTTATAATTTATTGGAATTTTCAAAAAATAATCAGAGTTACGAAAAAGTTTAAAATTTTAATTATTAGTATTTTTTTAATTTATACTCATTTGTAATTATTTTTTAAAAATATCACTGATTTAATATTTTTCCGATTTAAAACACTAAGGCCTCGTTTGGGAACAGGCTATTTTAATAACTTTTTGGCTTTTTACGAAAAGATGTACAGAAAAGTAAAGAGGTGATGTGACAACTATTAGTAACTTTTTAATTTTTTGACTTTTTAACTAAAATAGTCACTCCCCAAACAAGGCGTAAGTATAAATGCGTACCTCACACTGGATGGTATGTAGTAATTTGTCATTTGCTTTGGTGGAAACACAAGTAACAATATTAAGTCCTTCTTCAAGCAGAAATTCCATCACTCTTGACAGCTGCAATTTTTCTTCATAGAAGCCACAACTGAACACAATTTTCACTCCTCCCAAACAAGGGCATACTGTAAAGTAACTTGAGCTTCCATCCTCCGGATTTGAAGATTTCTTCAGCTCATCTCTCTTGTGATCTAATTCTTGGATATTCTTTTCCAAAGTTTTTATATAATTCACTGCCTCTTCAATGTGATCTGAAGTTGAACGCTTACCCTAAAATCAAAACCCCAATCCTACGCGCATAAAAATGTGCCCTAGCTTTTATAACTCCAGAAAGAGAAACTGAATTTTTGTACATTAAACTAATACAGAATGATATTGCCTTTCTGTCTTTTCATTTCAAGCCAAAACATCGCTCACTGTGGCTCTGAATTGCGAAAATACGACTTTCACATCATTCTGTATAAATTTTGTGTACAAAAAAATTGTTTGTAAATTATTTTCCTTTGTGGGATAGACATTTAGGGCTAGCCATTGATTGCATAATCACAGGAAAGTGACGAAACCTAGTAAATTTTACTCGTGTACACACATACATATATATATATATAGAGAGAGAGAGAGAGAGAGAGAGACAGACAGAGAGACAGACAGACAGAGATCACCTTGATGTATTCAAGTGGCAGCTCAGATCGAAGGGAAGCACAAAGAGTATTCATTTCGCGTCTTCTTTTCCTTTCGGTGTCGCTACGTTTGATCTTCTTATCTTTATCCATAACACTAGTACTTGTATGATCACAGCTCAAGTGGTTGGTAGGAGAATTATTAATTCTTTCAAGTTCAAGAGCATCAAGACGAGAAAAGATCAGATCTTGATTGATATCATGTTGTTGGTGGTGGGTAGTACAAGGGATCTGAAAGACGAACCACCGTTTTGGTCGAAAGGAAACATTAGAGAAAGATTTGAGGTTAAAGAAGAAGAAGAATAAATTGGCTTATTGTGGGTCTCTGTAATGGGTTAAACTAAGAGGTGATTTGAGATAATCTAAACAAGTGTACTTTTTGACTTTTTATGAAATATGAATTAGGTATGGATTGGGTTCGAAGTCATGTGTTATAGAGGTAATATAACTTAAATAAGATAATGTAACTTAAATAAGATAGTGACTTTTGACTTTTTAACTTTTTTTTTTTTTTTTTTTTAGATTATGTGAAACAAGGGTCACTTGGTGGGATTCATTTGTTACACTTGCTGGTACTGTGGTTATTTCTGAGTTTGGTTTGGTTTGTTTGTTTTTTCCTTCGATTGGCTTCCGACAATCCTCATTACTCGGAAAAATAAAGTACAATGGTTTGGGAGCACCAATCAGTGTTAGAGCATGATTGAGATTGCTTTTAAGGCTTCTTTGGCATTGGTTTTTCGAGCTAAATTAGTTATAAAAAATTAATAAAATAAATTGTCATATTTAATTTTTAATTTTTTTTTAATAAAAATTAAAAAAGTCAAAATAGTCAACTTAAATGAACTTTTTGGCCGAAACTAAAATAGTTAAAAATCTAAAAAAACTAACTCAAAAAAATATATGCCAAACAACAGCTAGTACCAGTCTAGATGAAATTGAAAGGCTTACTATGAGTTTTATTAATAATTGTGTTAGTATTATTTTTAAAAAAATTTAAACTACTAATTTTTGTAATTTAAGTGAAATGTCATCTTAATCTTTGCTCCTATCAAAAAAACAAATAAATAAAATTACACTATTAGTTTTTGTAATTTAAGCGAAGTACCACTTTAGTTCCCGTAATTTTAATTTGAACCTATACTTTTTATGTTGTAATGTGGTCCATTTGTTATGCGATATTGGATTTGGGGTGGGTGCTGAGCCCGAGAAGTTTGTTCTAATCATATTTTGATGATTCGAACCGTTATATTATAAAATTTGTTGAGCATATCATTCATATAAAAAATGAGATCAATCGAACAAATATAACCCCATGATCAAGTCCTAATTATTTTTTTAAAAATTATCAAAATCATGTTAACCTTTATTTTTCTTAAACACAAACTTAGTTTTGTTATGAGTTAAAGATGTCTAATTACCCTGAATTTTTTTTATGGATGATCTACTCGACGAACCTTACACTGTGAACGGTTCAGATCATTCGCCCTCACAGGCTCACAACATAGTTTTGTGCCTAACCCCCAGTTCTATGACATTAATACTTTAAATGGGAAAATACCAGATGCAAATTTAGAAGGGCCTAAATAGAATTCAAAATAAACTTTAAGAGCGCATTCACTCGATATTTCAAATTTAATATGACACGCCAACGGTCATATTTTGACATCCAGTATCAATTTCATCTGGTGTATCAAAAGCTGATGTGGCTTTTGGCATCACCCTTTATGCCAATTTTGACATGAAGACCTCATCATGTCTTTTTTTTTTTTTTTTTTTCTTTTCTTTTTTCTTCAATTAAAGCATCCAAAGAGTTTAAATTTTAAAAATAATATAATAATAAATTTGTCATATCAAATGGAGAGCTTCTACAGTAAATTGGCATAATTTACCACCTAAGCCTTCAAAAAAATTTGACATACCAAATTCTGAAGGTTTGGGTGAATATCCGTTAGTGTAGTTTATTTATTACATCGGTAGTCTCTAAAGTTTTCTTTCAAATTTCACTTTAATTTTCCTAATTTTGTTTGTAATTTTTTTCCGTTCAAAATTCTAATAGCAAGTGACGGAAGTATCACATTGTAATAAAATTCAAAGTTTGGATTCAAATGGTTTAAATTAAAATTATGATAACCAAATTGAAATTTTGTTTAAACTAAAGTACTATCAATATAATTTATCAATAAAAGAAAAGGGAAAAGAAAAGAAGGGGAGAAAGGAATATGGGTTAGGGTTTTGAGATCTTGAAATGGGCCTAGGATTCCAAGGTTCTCGGCAATCTCTTCATGGACAAGTTGAGAATGGAAGTGACCACACTTGGCCCCTTTTAAAACTATTTTTATGGCCGCAATACTTCTTTTCATTTAATTAATATAGAAACCCCACCCATTCAGGTTCAGACCTGTACGAGAATTTTTTATTAGCAGTGCTCCAATAATGCCACTTTATTTATTACTTGTTTACTGGACATCAGTTTTCAAATCCAGTTGTTAATTAGTTGCTTTGATGTACTTAAATGTGCAAGAAGCAAGATTTTAATTACCTATAGCTTCTTTTTTTTTTTTTTTGAACGGCAAAACAAAGAAGCTTCATTGATATAAAATATAGTACAAAGTACAAGACAAAATACATCAACAAAGAAAGGGAAGTGCAGAAGCATCACAATGGACTGAATCATTCCAACTAGGTTAGCACAAAAAAGCCCATCCTATCATTTACTAGCACCCCAGAGTTGGTGAGCAACCAACCAAAGAAACAAAAAAAACAAAAAAGACCTCAGTCCAAACAGGATTGGAGACCTCAGACCAGATCTGAACCGGTAGTTTCTTCCTATCATTTGCTAGCACTCCCAGGGTTGTAGACCTACAACTTAATTCTTCGTATTGTGAAATTAGTCCAGTAGTTTCTATTAGAGGTGTGCGCAATGCCATTGAATGTGATTTGCAATTAAAATTATAAATTAAATTGTGGATGGAAAATGAATAAATAATTAAATTGCGATTTGGATGGTTTCAACTTGGTAGTTGGTTGAATAATAATCTTAAATGATTATTAAACATTTGCATAATATATAATATTAATTTACATATAATATATATATATATATGTATGTAACATTAACTAATTTTATGTAATATTTTTCATATATATATAACACTTAACAAAATGCTAAAATTCACATCTTAAATTTCTTTCACACTGATTTTTATTTTGATATTTCATTAGAGATAAGAAAAAAACATATGTATTAATTACAGTAAAGTGGAAAGGTTTGGAAGGCAGGCTATAAATTTCAAATCACAATTCAAACTAACAGGCAGTTAGTGGGCAAATCGATGCGGATTGGGCAGTATTTGAACAACCTTAGTTTATATATGCTTTGTTTTATTGTGTCAATTTGGTCCTGACATTTCTAATTTGCTCAATTTTGATTATTAATTTTAGATTTGTTGTGAATTTAGTCTAATCGATAATAGCTTTAGTGTTTTTGACAAAAAATAATCACTCTATCGGTTGAGGTCAACTCAAGTTGAGCAAATTTATAAGAGTAACTATACAAGCAAAAAATTTATACATAATGATTTGACTTCTTATAAACATTTCACTTCAAAACAAAACACCATTAAAAGTGAGTTTATTTACAATAATAATATTGCCACATAATTTTTGTAAAGTTTTTGTATGAATTTTATGTATGAATAAAGTTTTCCAATTTGTAATTTTACTTATAAAAACATGACACTTATCACTTATGTTCGTATTTTTATTAACAGAATGCTAATAATTATAATCAATTGGACTATCATCGTAATTCAAAGTCAAAATCACATTAATTAAAATTATAATTATCAAAATGACAAAAACTAAAATATAAGGACTATCATCGTAATTTGTCCTATTTAAAATAATAGGCATTATAAGCTGATTCTTAAAAATATCAAATAAAAGGAAAAACAAGGAGAAAACTCTTTAAAAAGTTTGTGTTCTTGAACAAGTGAGTGCCAAGACTTGTAACGTTGTTTACAATAAAATAAGAACTAAAACTATAAAGAAATAATCAATTGGGGTGATTCCTTCCTAATCACAACAATAATTAAGTAAATCAAAAAATTACTAATAAAGAAGTCAAATTTAATATTAGAAAATCAAAAAAAAATATGTTCAAACAAATGGTATTGAAAGCAAAAATGTCTAGCAAACTATTAAGCAAATCAATTATTTTCTATAATGAAACAAAAAATTAAAAAAATTAAAAAAGATCATTTGAAGGCTTAAACAATAATTCTACCCAAAATTGGCTCAAGTCACTGCAAAGTTGTAAGTTAGACTTGTTAGACCATTTCCAATCAAACTTGGATCTTTTGCAAAGAGCCTAGCTTCCCTCTAGTCTCAAATCGGACTGAAGGGTGTTGTTGGGCCCATGAGGGCCTACTATGGATCTCGTTTTGATAATTTAAACCATCAATGTGTAGAACTCGTTGAGTATTATATGCTTGTAAAAAATCACATTGATCGGATATCGATAGCTATGTGATCAAATCAGTTTTGTATAAAATAAAAAAAAAATAAACGGTGAAAAAATAAACGTTTGACAGAAAACTAATCTGATAAGATAGTTATCGATATCCGATCAAAGTGATATTTTACAGATATATAGCACTTGATGAACTTTACATATTGAACGGTTCGGATTATCGAAATAGGACCTGTAGTGGATCTTCACAGGTCCAACAGCACCCTCCAGTCAGATCGGACTAGAGGGAAACCACTGCCTTTTGCAAACCCGCTAACACGGAACCAAATTCATAATTAATATTTTGTCATATGAGATTTTTTTTTTGGGTGAATATTGTCATATGAGATTGTAATGATCAAATTACTCCAAGTATTAGATTAACCACTAGTTGGGTGTTTGGTATGTAGCCTTTTAGGTGGCCCCATTTTGAATTAACCACTATTTAAGTCATTTAATTCATAATCAAGACTATTTTAAATTTTTTTCACTCATGTTCTTAAATTAGGACCGTTAAACAAACCAGAAAATGTTTCAGTCATGGGTCACTATTTCAACTATTGAATCGACCAAGATCAAATCAGAACCAAATCACAACATAATTAGATCTGGTTCAGGTTTTAAAACATTGATTCAAAATTGAGTATTCTTCATCTTGGGCACTTGTCATATCTTCTTTTTAAATCTTCTTGTTCTTTACATATTTTTATTTTTCTCATTTTTTTTTCTTTCTTTTGTCAATTTCCTTAATAACATTGTACATATTTCAAGCCTTGAGAAATTAATCCGCATTTATTGTTCTTTGGTAGCAGGTAAAAATTTACTTTCGATTAATAAATTGTTGGGGAATGATGAGAAATTAATTTGCTTCCAACCGGCCACATCAGCAAAATGATAAGTAAAACAGAGGTGATTATGAATTAAAAAAATAGAAAGGTAAATTACACTTCTCACTAATTTGGCTGAAGTTTCATTTTAATTCACTAGTTTTAATTTAAACAATTTAAATTCTATACTTTTAATTTTGTTGTAAAGTGGCTCATCCATTACTTATTGATTTGAATGAAAATAGATCACATGTAAAACTAAAGAGATCACATTACAACAAAATTAAAAAAATAAAATTCAAATTATCCAAATTAAAATTACAAAAATTAAAATAACATTTCACTTAGTTTAAAGAGACTAACAATAAAATTTACCCAACAAAAAGTTAAAAACAATTGTGTTTGTTGGGAGAACTCTTATTTTCCAATATGACTTTTCACTGGTCGGCGCCTTTTGTCTTTTATCAAGTTTTTCACTTCAATGAGTAACACGTTTGCGACTTGGGCTCTACATGTGTCCTGCATTTTTACAATTTCTATTGATTTTGATTTTTGTGAGCATATTGTCCAACCACATATATATATATATATATCTAATATTTTTTGGGTAAATTATAATTTATCAGCTCAATTACAGGTGGTTACCACTTTATATTTCTTAACTAAAAATTGTTATATTTGACACTTTTAATCTTTTAATTTTTTTTAATTTCAACATTCTATTAAAATTTTGTTATGAAAGAGGACGGAAATTTGGTATATGAACTGTCCATACAACTATTTGCACTCCCCTTTTTTATTGATGTAAATTTTCGTATGTTTCTTGCTTTCTTTATTAATAAAGTTTCTTTTTGCTGATAAAAAAAAATGAACTGTCCATACAAATTGTATGATCAAAATACTCATTCAAGAGTTTTTTATTTTATTTGTATATATGTGAGATATATGTTTAATCATAAATTAGCATATATAGCTTCTTGGTTATTTTATTTATTTATTTATTTATGTGTGTCTTTCTTTCATAACAAAAATAAAATAAAATAAAATATTGAATGTTGAGATTGAAACAAATTATAAAATTAGGAAGGAAAAATTTAATAACTTCTAGATGAATGAGGTAAAATAACAACAACCTGCGGATAAAGGGGTAAAATGTAATTTGTCCTATTTAATTTAATTTTTTTTTTTAAAATTGTTGTTAGTTATTGAAAAATTTGGTTTGTACATACAAATTAGTTGAGCATGTTCTTAAGAATAATTTTATAAATACTAACACTCTTATTAAAAAATTTATTAAAAGTATAAAGATATCTCTTATACTTTTAATAAATAAATAAATAAATTAGTGAAAATAGCCTTGCTCGGCGACTAAACCAATAGTGTGATCTCCTTCAAATGTTGTATCACCTGAAAATGAGTGTAGACATACATGGATAAAATACTACTACAATTCTAGAATATTTACTCATAAAAAATGTTCAGAAAAGGCATTAGAGGTGGAGATTTATTTCAAGTATCTTCTTGTGGGGAGATTCTGAGGTTAAGAAGAAAGTCCACTTGGTGAAATGGAAGGATTTAACCAAGGAAAAAGGCAAGGAGGGTTGGGGATTAGAGATTTAAGAATTGTGAACAATAGCTTGCTTGCCAAGTGGTGGTGGAGATTTGGGATAGAAGATAACTCTCTTTGGAAATAGCTCATTTGCAGTAAGTACAAGTCAGAGGGGGGAAGATGGTTTCCTTTTCATGTGGAGGCAAATAATATCTCAAAATTGTGGAGTGACATTCTACTTGTTAATGAGTCTAACAGCAGCCTGTTCAACTATTATTTGCACAATACTGAAATCAAGATTGGCAATGGCGAAAGACTTAGCTTCTGGATTGATAATTGGATGGGCACCCGGTGCTTGAAGTCCCAATTCCCTAGATTATACTCCTTATCAGTAGACAGAGATATCTTCCTGTACATGCAGTGGTCTACGGCCCGAAATCAGAACAGCTGGGCTTTTAATTTCAGAAGACCCTTATTGGCTTGGGAGGAAGATGAATTACAGAGACTTCATATTGCTCTAGGTGAGGGTCCTGATTTGAGATTGGATTCTAATGATAGTCTTGTGTAGAAAGCTGATCCTGCAGGTATTTTCAGCGTGAAAGGCGCTGTTAATTGGTGTGAATCTTCTAATGGTCCTACCCTAATAATTCCTGACTTGATCTGGCACAATCCCTCTCCTCTTAAGGCCCAATTTCTCTCTTGGTTAGTCTGGAAAGGGAGGTTAAAGACTTCAGATTATTTACAACGAATTGGCATTTTAAGTGATGAAGGTAGTATTGAGTATGTGTTTTGTCATGGGGAGATTGAATCACTCAATCATGTTCTACTGTTATGCCCCTTTGCTTCGAAAGTTTGGTATTCCATAATCAAGTGGTGGGGTCTGCAGTAGGCCTTCCCTAGTTCAGTGGTTATGCACATGCACTGGTGGTTAGGTTGGTCTTACAGGAAAAGGGAGAAACAGCTGTAGAGAGTAGTTTTGATTGCTAGTTTGTGGTCCCTTTGGAAATGCAGGAATGACTGCTTGTTCAATGAGCTGCAGCCCATTTGTGATGACCTAGGTGAGTTAATTAAATTTAGAGTGGCCATTTGGATGAAAGCACATTCAATTGGGCAGGGGTTTGGGGTGGATGAGTTTGTCTACAATATTCAACAAGTCAGAATTTGCTTATAGTTCTCTACTGAGTCTGTGTGCACTGCCTATAGTGCCCTGTTAGGTCTAGGTGGGTGAAACAGAGAAGGTGTGTGCTGCTGGTCTGCTGGTCTGCTGTTGATCTTTCTGCTTCTGTTCTGCTGGTCTGCCTGATTTGATCTATTTGTTGTAATCTACTGTGTCCTGGTTTGCTCTGATTAGGATGTGCTTGGGGAGATTGCAGTTTGGTGGAGTTCTCAGTCCAGTTGGTGTTTGTCTTTTTGTTCTGTTTTGGGCAGTAGCAGTCTGCATACTTGTTGCTACTATCTGGTGTTGTTTGATGCTATCTGAGGTCTGCTGCTATATGGTGTTCTTTGATGCTATGCTGCAGTCTACATAGTTGTTGCTGATTCTATTTGGTGGTCAAGGTCTTGATTTGGTGCTGGAATGATGGATGGATCTGTTATGCTTACTTTGATTTCTGTTGCTGGTTTAGTATAGTTGCATTTCTGTTGGTGGTTGCTAGTTGCAAGGTCTGAGAAGGTCTGTGCATCACTATACTGCTGTTGCTTTTGTGTTCTGTAGATGGTGGAGCTGTATGACCTACTGGGGGTAAGTTGCTATGTTGCTGTTGGATTCTGTGTTGGGATATGTTTACTGATCTATGTTGGGTTATGTTTGCTGATCTGGAAGATGTTGATCTTTGTTGGGATCTGTTTGATGGAATCTGGTCTGCAGTTGTGGTGCTCTATTTGGTAATATGTATACTGGTGTGTTATGTGGATGGAGCTGTTTGGCCTACAGGTTGCAGTCTGGTCTGAGGCTGGAGATTGCTGGCAGTAAGTTGTTTCTGCTATGGTCTAGTTGAGGTGCTGTCTGGTCTGAATGACACCTCTTGGCTACTCTAAGGTCTGCTGCTGATCTTTGGGGAAGATGATGAGTTGTTGTATTTGGATGTTGTGAACTGAGGGTGAGCTGTTGTGATCTAGTTTGCACTAGTCTTGCATTAGCCTGACTGACATCTCCTGGCTGCTGCTGTGAGGAATGGAGTGAATCTAGGTGAAGTTTAGTACCACATTTGAGGTTGCACTAGGTGAAGTTTTGCAATAGTCTGAATGGTGGCCGTTGTGATCTATTTTGTGTTAGGAGTGGTGTGGAGGTTCTCTGTTGTTTCCTTTTCCTCTCTCTCTTTTTTTCCTCTCTCTCTTTTTTGCTCTTTTGATTGGTTCCTCACCAATCATGGGTTAAGTGCTACCAAATGATTGTGCTACCTTATCGGTGCCAACCTAGTTGGGATTGGTAAGGTTAGTTATGATGCTATTTGCACTTCCCTTCTTTATTGATGTAAGTTTTTCGCATGTATATTACTTTCTTCATCAATAAAGTCTTTTTTTGCTGATAAAAAAAAAAGTATAAAGTCCCATTATACAGGATTAAATCTGGATCATACATCAAAATTCATGATAAAATTGTGGACATTCTTTCTAGTTTCCTAGAGTTTCCGATATGGATATTATGGATTGAACCCTTTATCCCCATGGTTGGGATGAAAAACATGTTAGCATACGGAAGATGATTACACTATTTTGATCATTTACCAAACCAATCTTAGACCCTTTTTTTTTTCCCGTTCACATTAGTGTAATAACTGGTATGACTCAACTAAGGATAGTTTTCATGATAGAAATATATACAGAAACGATAGTGCTACATACACCAATTAGTATACTAATTAGTATACCAACTAATATTATGGTATTATTATTAACCCCATTTATTATACAAATTATAAATACCAAAAACCTCTAAAACGATGCCACATCATCTGTTAATACATTAATTAGTACACTAATTGATACATATAGTATTATTCATACGGAAAACCCTTTCATGGAGATCATCAATTAATGTCCAAATAATTGTTTGATATATATATATATATATATACTTTCAAGCAGCCCTTGCACGAGAACCAGAAGTTTTATGAGATGCTTGTTTTGATAAATTTGTAACTAAATTTCAAGGCAATTATGGCAATGATAGATGGTTTTGAACACATATGGTAACTCTAGATCAGACAAAGACCTAGTGTTGATTCTCTTATTGCCTATATTCATAACAAAATTCTTAGCGCATGGGATCATTATGTTGTGTAATTTTGGTTGATTATTTTAGTGACAAACTTTGCTGTAATGAAGTGTTAAAATTTTAGATGTGTGGGGATAATTTGGTAAATTTGTCATACTAAATTAGCCTAGCACGTTTAGTTTCAAGTTTCACTATATTACCAGCTTATATAAGATTTGCATACATATTTCAATCTTATTTGAAAATGATTTTCAAGAAGAAAAAAAGTTTAAAAAGAATACAAAAAAATTCTTGAAAAACATGTTCAAAATTGCTACTTCAAGTAAGCGATAATCCTTTTAGGATGTGATCAGAAAGAAGTGATACAATCGCTAGGCTATCAATCCCTGTAGAAAAGAAATTTTTCTAGAGGGAACAATCTAATAAACCACCACAACAACCATGTACAAATCAGCTCACAGATTAACTGAATAACTAATACAGTTAAGTTGGTTAGGTTGTTAGTTTACTGCAGTTAACAAACTATTAGATGTTGAGTTTATATAAACCATGGTTAGGATACAAGACTTGATTGTATATATAGATCAAGTACACTACTGTATTAATTCAATGAATTTAATAATACAAAATCTCTTTTTGGTATCAGAGCCAATCTAGCTTCAACAAGCTATGATCTTTCTTCAATGGCAGATCTGTGATCCTTGGTCAAATGATAGAATCACAATTGTCTTCATCAATGGTTGATTCTCCTCTTCCATCAAATCTTTCTCTTCTCATTTCAAATCTGAGTTCGTTTGTGACTGTTAAGTTGGATTCATCCAACTACATCATCTGGAAGAATCAGTTGCTTAATATACTAAAAGCAACAAAACTCCTCTGTTATGTTGATGGATCGAAGAACTATCCTTCTCCTACGGTAGTTGATTCAAGCAATGAAGTAGTTCTGAATCCAGAACGTGCACAATGGTTAACAATTGATGCACATCTACTAAGTTGCATCACTGCAACTCTATCTCCAACAATTTTCACCTCTGTTTTCCATTGCACAACCAATTGTGAGGTTTGGTCTGTTCTTGAAAAGAGATTCACCTCCTTATCTCGATCACACAGCCGTCAATTAAAGAATAAGCTTTGTCGATTGACTAAAAAAGGATCCACTATGGAGGAATATTTGTCTTAAATCAAAGCCATTGCAGATCAATTAGCATTAGTTGTTTGTTCTGTGAATGATGAAGATTTAGTTCTCTTAATTCTCAATGGTCTTCCTAATGAATACAGTGCATTCAAGACCACAATCCGAGCAAGATCAAATCCAATTTCCATGGAGTCCTTGTGCTCTTTGCTTTGTTCTAAAGAGATTCATGTTGAACATGTTCTTAAGCATACTCATGCATCTAAAATTCCGTTTGCTTATGCAGCCACTAGTGGTCACAGATCTTATTCTTCAAATTCTAGGTCTTCTATAAGCAATTCTGGTCCTCCTAATTCTGGAGGAGGTCGAGGCTATAGAGGCAATTTCAATAGAAATGGAAGCCAATTTTATAGAAATTCTCGAAGAGAAGGAAGGCTTTCTAGTTTTCAACAGTCTCAGCAGTCTCATCAACATGCTGCATAACCTGCTTCTCCTTCTTCCTCATCTACTGTTATCTGTTAGATTCGTGGCAAAATGAATCATTTTGCCTTAGAGTGCTGGTACAAAATGGATAATTCTTTTCAGTCTCAGTCTCAATCTACTCCTAAAGCTTATGTTGTCTCTACATCAGCACCTTCACCATAAGCTACCTGGTACATTGATTCTGCAGCCTCAGATAGCAGACATTCTTACAAAGCCCTTATCAGTTGCTCACTGTAGACACCCCATTTTTGACCGACCTTAAGACTCAGACGTCACCGATTGAGTGCTCGGTGATGTTGCATATTGTGCTCGTTCAGAAGTCTCAGAGTCGCGGCCGTGAGCCCTGCCTCCGGACTTCCGAACCCTCTTTTGTACCTTGTCTCGGTTTGCGAACCAGACTCGGTTTTCTCTATTTTTCTTCCTGAGGGGAGGGAGAGGTCCCGTAGACCATCTCCCGGTGGCCGTGGGCTACATTTCGTGGTCGTAGGCCATTTTGCCCATTTCGGAGCCCGGTTCCCGGTTTTCGGAGCCGTCAGGCCGTGTGCCTCGGTTTGGGACCGCCTAACCATCTCCGACTGCTCCGGTTTTTGGCATGCATCTCATTTACTCCCTTTCGAGGGACACTGGGGCCTGAGAGACCCACTTCATGGCCGAATGCCACTTTCGGTGCTTAACGGCCTATTTTCGGGGCCCCGAACTACGTGTTTTGGCCCCCGAGCATTCGTTTTGCATCGGTTTTCGTTCATTTTTGGCAGGTACCTCTGTTTTATCACCAGGAAGGTCACTGGAGGGTGGGAGGCTAGAAATTATCTCAGCAACTAGTTATATTCCATTTTCGCCCTCCGACGCCTGTTTTTCTCACTTCCGAGCCAATGTTGACCACCCTAGGGCCACCTTCTTCAACCCCAAACCACATATTTGTGTTGTACACACATGGGAGGACCCTAAAAGTCTATGGCCGGCCAGCAATTGTTGTTGAACCTTTTGAACCCCTTCTAAAATTGGCTTGTTCTCTCTCCTGTTTTAGAGTTGCTAACTTTGAACCACATGGTTGTGATGAGGAGACCTGGGAGGACACCAATATGTGGTGGCCGGCCAGAAAATCAACTTTCCATTTTTGGCCCTTGACCGGCCGGCCATAGGGGGTAGCATGCCGGCCACCTGCAGCAAAAATACCTGGCCGGCCATGCTCCTTGGGAGGTGTGCCTTACAACTGTATAGCTGTTTTCCCCCAAAAATATCTCTATCCGGGGGAGAGCTTGAGGAGGGAAACTTGGTGTCATTTCCCTCCACCTTTTCTCCTCTCCTCTTGCCTATATAACCAGCCTCCAAGACTGGTTTTAGGGTTACAAAAATTTCCCTAAGGGCCTTGCATACATCTCCCTCCATTTCTCTCTCATTTTCTCTCAAAATCCCTAAGTTTCTACCCCTTTTCTTCATCACTACCAAGCACCACCACCACCACTCCATTCCAGCAGCAAGGAGAGGTTTTTCAGAGGCTTCGAAGCAACATCCCTTGGTCCTAAAGGCAGCAAAGAATAGTCTTCAAGGGTAAGTTCACATTTCCCCTCTTTTGGCTCATTTTTTTTGCACCTTTTTTTAGCCTATTTGCTTACTATTTTGGGCTCTGACCCTAACCAAAACTAGGCCTTTTTTGAGCCATTCTTCATGTTTGTTCAAGGGCTCAACCCTGTTTGAGCCCTCCATTTGGTACTTGCTTCAATACCCCTTGATATGTCACATTTTTGCATGAAATTTCTAGCCTATGTGTGATCTGTTTTAGAGCATAATGTAAACTGTGAGTGGGCCCATTTTGAGCCCCTCTTCAACATTGAAGAAGGGCTCAACCCTGTTTGGACCCCCTATCTTGCACTTACTTCATAATCTCTCCTATTTATCGTAAATTTGCATGCTTTTTCTAGCCTATGTGTGATCTGTTTTGGAGCATTTCATGAACTGAGATTGTGCTTATTTTGAGCCTCTCTTCAACATTTAAGAAGGGCTCAACACTGTTTTCATATTCCATGTGTCACTTGCTTTGAATCCATGTTTTACCCTTATTTTTGCATGCTTTGCTAGCCCATTTTACTTCTGTTTTTGGACCATGATCAGAACTGAAAGTGGTCATTTTTTGACCTTCTTAACATGTTTTATTAAGGGTCTTTGCTTATTTGATGAATGTTTGGGGTACCTCATGTTATAGCCTTTGTTGGCTTCAATCTTGCATGGCATTTCTAGCATGTTTGCATACTGTTTTTGGGGTTGTCATCTACTGTAAATGTGCATATTTTTGGCCCCTCTTCAGTGTTGTAGAAGGGAATTTTTATGTTTGGGCTTTTCATCTACCAATTGTTTCATAGCCTCTCTTGCGATGCCATTTTTGCATGCTATTTTTGCCCTATTTGTGATTGCTGTTTGGCCATGTTTTGTACTGTAAAAATGCTTATTTTTGGGCTGCCTTGAATCTTTCTCTTCATTGCATTTTCAAATTATGCATGTATTGTATAGCTATAGGCCATTTCATGTGCCAAAATCCATGTTTCGGGAGTGATTCCATGCATCGGGTGCCATTTCGCCTCGTTTCGGGGCTGTTTTGCCCCTCATTTTGCCACTGATTTTTGCATGTTAGCATACTATATTTCATGTCTTTGCCATATCTCATTAGAGTGGCATTTCAGTGCCTGAGGGCCCGTCCTCGGTTTGCGTGCCCGTATGCACGCATTTCGAGGCATCTCATTTTTCATCTGACGGCCTCCTATGTGAGTGAGGCTGAGGCTCTCTCATGTTGGTGTAAGCCCATTATTGCATTGCGTATGCCATTCCATGACATTGCGTATGTTAGGATTGCATATTAGCTGCATTTCATGCATATCATGCATATTGCATCGTGTTCGGGATAGGAGTTAGCCCGGGCACGAGAAACGAGGCGCGTTTCGTACCCCGAGTAACGGAATGTGTCTCAATTCCCAAGTCACCGACACTCCGGATTATCCGTGATGGAGTTAGGTTTTGTTGTAGCATTCATATGCATTCATCTTATATTGAGTTGTGCAATTCGGCTCCTCGGCCACCATGCATCGAGATGCGTGATTGGTGGCACGAGGATCGAGGCATGCATATATTTGTGAAATACATTGCTATGCCCCTTTCCTGCTCTCTGTTGCAGCAAAATGAAGAATCAGCAGTCTTCCGAGACCTGGCACACATTTCGAGGAACATTGCAAACAGAGGCTAATTGGGGCATTCCAGTAGATTTCCGCGCAAAGCAGCCCAAACATATATCATTCAGCGGGATCAAGGCAGTCCCTGGCTTGCATGCCAGTTTTGTTTTTCTTAGTTAATTTGTTAATTAATTAGGGATTTGTATATTATTTGGACTGTATATTTGGGACTGTATATTCTTTCGGACCCTCTGCGCGAGGGCAAAATTGTAATAAGTGTGGGTGAGTGTGATGTATGTCTTCCAACCCCACGTCTTTCTTCCCTTTTATTTATCCGCTTATGATGGTTAGATTAGGGCATATTTCAATTAGCATACAGTATGACAGCATGTTTGCATCATCCATCTGTTTTGCACGCACCGGGCTCGGCGCATCATACAAACTGCATTTGTATTTCAATTCCAAATTGAATACCTGTTAGTTGTAGCATTCCATATGCCATGCTTAGAATAGCCGAGCCTGCTATAGTTGCATCTTTGCATGTGTTGCATTAGGCATTTTCAGCATATTTAGGATCATGCATGATTTCTAATGAGCTTCTGTTTTGGCTTGGAGTACTCGGTAAGTTTTATGCTTTAGCATCCTTGCATGCGTGTGAGTGTTGCCATGAATAGCATGCTTGCCATGAGGCTATTTGCTTATATGATATAACTGCCTGAATGCCTGTGGGTGAAGGTTGGGTTATTTGAATTGGGACAATTCATCAAATGTTTGTTTTAAGCCCACTAGATAGTGGCAAAATCATTGTTCTCTAAGCCCACCCGAGGGTGGCAAATCCACGTCTTAGCCTACCTGCGGGTAGCACCATCAAACCGTTTTCAAACAAACAAACATGAAATGTTTTGTTCCAATTCAGGCGACTCAGTCTATACTTGTATGCTGTGCGCATCACATAGTAACCTAGGCTAATAACCGGAATAAGAACATACAATGTTTTCAAAATAAGATATCATGGTTAGTAGAGGCCGGTCTTTGACCGGGCGAGCGGGGGTGCTCACGAAGTGACCTTCCCCAATCGTACCCAAGTTCCCGAGCCGAGGCAACTTTGGTGATGACGGACACGTGGCCTTTGGCACCGAGTCAGGGTTTCCTAAATTTTCCCATAAAAAATATTTAGGTGGCGACTCTGTATCTGGCAAAGCAGTCCATGTTTGGCACTTCTTTCAAAAAATCTGTTTTCAAAACGATTTGCCGGATTTGGACTCTTTGGTTCGAGATTTAGAACCGTGACATTCGAGTCCTTCGAACTGTAGTGACCCAATATCGAACCAGAACCGGGGGGGGGACTCGCACTCCTCGCCCCGGGATGCGTTCGGGGACGTCTACAGTTTCTGGCGACTCTGCTGGGGATTTAGAGAACTTGACTCGAACTCATGATATCTGGTTTTGATTACACTTGTGTGTTTCTTTGCATTGCATTTGCATTGGTGCGCCTAGGACACCGTGTTTGCCATTTGCTATTCCTGAGCGGTTTGCCGGAGGCTTGTCTTGTCAAGGCATGTCTGTAAGGCTGATCGGTTATGGGCTCTGCCAGTATGGGAACACAAACCCCGGTTTTACCGGGGCACCCCTTTTGACCATTCGACCTAGTGCATATTCGGATCCATAGTGACCATTCCAAACTAGGACAGGTTGCTTACCCGTTTATAGGTTGTTTGAAGCCGCTGCGTGCGTAGTGAAACCCTAGTTCCTGACAAAATAGGACAGGGAAACCCAACCCCAACATAGGGGTGTTTTGGCTCTCACTTATCTGCTATGTGCTTGTTAGAGTGCGTCTCTACAGGGAATGCATGTATCAGTTTCTGAGTTTGGGCAGCAGGCCTGCGGGCATCAGTTTTGAGATTGGGCATCACGCCTGCGGGCATCAGTCAGTATCTGAGAATCAGTTATCCGTGGATACCGGATTCAGTTTTGGGGAACAGTGATATAGGGACAGTAATCAGTAATCGAGGACAGTGTATACCCAGCTTATCAACCGTGTGTTGTATGCCCGACTGTGTGTTGTGTATTTAATTTAAGCTGTTATGCTGTCCGTTTTTCTGGTTATTTATTTCCTTTTCGCTTTATTTATCTTTTTGCTAGGGCAGGTTTGTAGCACAATTGCTTCTGAACCTGTAGATATACCCCAAGCACTTTGGACACGAGGTCACCGACTCATTCGATCCGAGGATCTGGTTGACGGACATCCAGTGTTCCACTCTCTACCCCCGGTTGCTAGAAGAAGGCCGAGGAGGCGCAGTGTGTCAGAGCAGAGATTACCAGGGCAGCAGTCTACTTTAGCAACAAACAGTCGGACTGAGGTTTCTGTTTCCGCTATAGAGATACACTTACCAGTTATCCAGATGGATCCACCGAACACATCAGGGATGGAGGCGATGATGCGCCAAATGCAAGAGAGCATGAGACAGATGCGAGAGGATGCCATCCGCCAAGCGGAATTTTCTAAGCAACAGGCCACAGTCATGGCCCAATAGGCTGAGCTCATTACCAGGCTCCAGCAGCAAACCGGAACATCAACCTCACACCCAGCTCCTCCTCCACCCGGAGCTCCATTACCCGAACAGGCATCCGCTGGTCAGAATACCCCCCTGAACACCCAGAACACCCTACCCAATGCCCAGAATATTCAAGAGGACACAGGCCATCCAACGGGGCTGGCTCCGCCCCCGCTTCTGCCTCAACTGTCCAAGACCCATACACCTGCCAACCATTCGAACTCTCCCTTCGAGTTCGAGATAGACCATACAGCTCTGAAATTGAGCAAACTGGAGAAGCTTTTTAAGAAATCCCAGGGGGTGAAGGCCATCCCAGACATCGAAGATGGGTACACCGATGTGGCTGTAACATTGCCAGACATATTCAAGATGCCACAGATTGATCGTTTTGATGGGTCCGGGGATCCTATGGTCCACCTCCGGCTATTCTCAGACATTCTGCGGCCAATGGGCCTAACCCGACCACAAAAGCTTTCCCTGTTTGGTCGAACTTTGTCGGGTGTGGCAGCCATTTGGTACGCAAAGATAGAAGATGAGGTAAAGAGAAACTGGGATGAGATGGCCGAGGCCTTCGTTGCACAGTACTCGTACAATACACAAATCGAGATTACAACTCGTGATATCGAAACGACGAGGCAAGAGGCCAAGGAGACTTTTTCAGACTTCGTAACTCGATGGAGGGCAAAGGCATCGATGATGACCTTGAGGCCTACAGACAAAGATCAAATTAGGATGATTGTGCGCAATCTCCAACCAAAACTCATGCAGAAGATGATCGTACTCCCCTTTCCCACCTTCTCAGACTTACACGAGATGGGGGTACAGATCGAGGATGCGATGAAGCAAGGTCTGATTGACCAGGACCGGGAGCAACCCCGGAGGACATTTAACCGCAATAACAACGCAAGCCCGAGTGGCGCTGCAAATACCAGAACTTCGGAGGTCAGTATGGTCACCACCAATCCTCCTCCCCAGCCAAGGCCTGCGGCGGCCACACCCTTTTCCAGTACATCCGGGAGCAGTACCCAAGCCCCGAGATATCAATCCAGAGGCCAAAGAACCTTTACTCTACTATACATGCCTTTGTCCAAGGTTCTGGAGGTCTTAATTAGAAAGGGACATCTAAAACCCCTGGAGCCGAGGCCGCCACCAAATCCACTCCCCCCCTCTCACAACCCAGCCAAGTACTGTGCCTACCACCAGCAGCACGGTCATGATACCGACCATTGTTTCAGGCTGCGTCACGAGGTTCAAGACCTCATCGACAAAAATGTGATTCTACCTCCAGATAGACCTAACGTCACAACCAACCCACTCCCTACCCATAACCAAGATCCACCACCCAAAAGAGTCAACCTCATCCAAACTGGGGTCGTATCCTACGATCCTAGTATCTATATTACTCCCTCTCACCTACCTAAGCCGGAGGTGATCCTTCCTGATTGCACCGATTCCTTGTGCATGTTGGACACCTTCACAACCCAATCCGAGTCAAAGGTGGTGACCACTGAAGATGGAACAAGGCAGGTTTCAGAGGAGAACAGAGTTGTTGAGTCTGGGATGGAATAGCCCGGGAATTGTGTTGGGGGAGCCTATGATCCAAGCGAGTACATCTTAGCAGTGGGACAGTCTGAGCCGAGTGTGGGACTGCCGGAAAAAGCCGAACTGTGTATGATTCAGGGGGACAGACTTGAACAGGGGGCAGATGATCTGACAACAGTGGAAGAGGGCTTCGCCAACCTCCAGTTCTTCGACGACCAAGAATCAGGAGATGCAACAATCAATTGGTTTGAATATGAGGAGTCGGCGGAGGCCACCGGGTGGCTAGATGATCAGCCTGATATTGTGGAATTTCAGCCAGAGCAAGGCCCGGCAGGGGCAAAAGTATCAATGGTGGCCGGAAGGGTTGAGAGTCAGAATGGATTGCCGGAGAGCGCCGGTACAAAGAATTTCGCTCAGGACCTAAGCATTGTGGATGCAAAGACAGTGGAACAACAAACTACAGCGACGCAGACAGAACAGGAGAAGTTTTGGGATTCCGAGAGAATCAGAAAGGAAAAAGCCCACGAAGGGGCTGAGAGTGCTGTGGGCACAAGAACGGACAATGCTGTGAGCATATGGGATGAAGGTACTGAGAGTACACATTTGCCAGAACCAGACAGGTGTCTTTTGGACGCTAACGGGATGTGGTGGGAAGACGACGACTTATGTCTTGCCCACACCGACGAAGATTGGGGAGTAAATCAACCAGACAGCACGTGGTACCTCGATGAGGTGGACCATATGACCAAAAGCGGGCGGTACTTCAAGCCCCCGCACCTAGACCAACCAGAAGCATCTGGTAAAGACAAGGAAACCGAGAAACAGAGAGAGAAACAGATTGAAGAAGAAGCTGTGCTGAGACAATTAAAGAAGATACAGGCAGACATCTCTGTCTGGGGACTGCTTATGGCTTCGCGGGTGCACAGACAGGCTGTCCTATCTGCTATGGACAGGGCCAAACTCTCTATCGACACTACACCAGAACAACTGGTTGGGCTGGTTTTTCCGGAAGGAGGTTCCCCGGCATTAACCTTCTCAGACAAAGAACTGCCGCCTGAGGGCGTGAATCATAACAAACCTCTCTACATCTCCGTGGAATGTAGAGATAAGTGGATACCGGTGGTACTTGTTGATACCGGGTCTGCTATCAATGTCTGCCCAGCCAGAACAGCGTATGCAATCGGGTTGAAGCCCGCCGACTTCTTCCTGACAACTCAGGTGATCAAAGCATACGATAATACTAGCAGGGAAGTGATGGGGACCGTCAAGATTCAGACAAAGGTTGGACCTGGACGACACGAGATAGATTTCCATGTCTTGGAGGTTCCCGCAACTTTCAACCTACTTTTGGGGCGACCGTGGTTGCATCAGGTGAAGGCCGTCTCGTCCACTCTGCATCAGATGGTGAAATACCCCTATGGAAAGGGAGTAGCCATTATGTTTGGGAATTCATCGATCCATCCCCCCCCCCCGGAGGTGTCTACACCAGTCCTAGAAATAGAGCACGGCATGGAGGACGTGTTTATATCAGGATTTACTCTGGCCGAGGCCCGGGTTGTGCAAAACATTATAGCTGTGAATGAAGGTATGTACGTCAGTGCTCAATCCGTTTACCTCATGAACAAGCTACGACACATCCCCGGGATGGGATTAGGAAGGAGCGGCAGGAAAGGCGTCGCAACATTGGCCGAAGTGCCACACAACCCGCATACCTTTGGACTGGGTTATCTGCCCACCAAAGAGGACTGGGTGAGAAAAGGGAAAGAAATGGCCGGAAGAGCCAGAGCAAAGCAGGCTGGGAAGCCATTTGACTTGATACACAGGCCCATTCAGGGCACCCTGAACGGACGCTTCGTCCGGGAGGGGGAAGACTTTCCGTTTTGCGGCTTCCCAGAGCCGTGGATAAACGCGGAGAAGAAGTGCGTGCCCGGTTTTGAGATCTTTTTCGACCTGCAATTATCCGGGGAGGATGTTGCCGAAGAGCAGACGGACCCATCAGCTGAGGTTGAGCAGTGCAAGACAGTGGATCCTGAGGGCACAGAATTTGAAACGGGGGTAGCGCTGGCATGTCTACTCTCTGATCCTCCGATCGACCATAAGTGCTTGGGGGATAACTCCGAGGTTTCCATGATTGGGGATGAAACGGCCGCGAGCCAATCAGCAGCTATCTTGGATGCATCTATCGCACCCTCTCTCACTTGGCAATACGAGGAGGGATTTTTGTCCAGCAGCACCGGGTCAGGTAGTGAGCCGGAATCTAATTCCACCGAGTCTTGTGAGTCGGAATCAGATTCCAGCTCGACTGAGTCTGAGTCTGGTACTCCTGGGGATGTTAACCCGGATGCCACAGTCCTGTCTAGGTCGTCTTTTTCCTTTTCATTTGAGTCTGTTGTAAATGAATTGGACGATTTGGATGTGCCTAATGAGAATCAAGCAACTGTGGTTTCCGAGTACTTTTCTGTGCCTTTAATTTATTGCATTAATTCAGACTTTCAAAATTTTGAAAACGACGAGGACGAAGTTCCTCCGGTTTTGCAACGATTAATTGAGCAGGAGCAGGAGAGATTTGTTAAACCCCTAGTGGACGAAATCACTACCGTGAACATTGGTACTGAGGAGGACCCGCGGCTGGTCCAGATCGGGTCCACGTTGTCTTCGGAGGAACGCGAGCGCTTAGTCGCTTTATTAAAAGATTTCAAAGATGTTTTCGCGTGGTCCTATGAAGACATGCCTGGAATCGATCCTGAGATTGTACAGCATCGGATCCCCCTTGACCCCGAGGCCCGACCTGTCAAACAAAAACTCAGGAGGATCCGCCCGGACTGGGCTCTCAAGATTAAGGAAGAGGTCACCAAGCAATTGACGCAGGCTTCCTGCTGGTATCTGAATATCCGACTTGGTTGGCCAACGTTGTTCCGGTGCCGAAGAAAGATGGAAGGATCCGGGTATGTGTAGACTTCAGGGATTTGAACAGAGCTAGTCCGAAGGACGACTTCCCCTTGCCGCGCATCGATGAGTTGGTGGATTTCACAGCAGGGCATGCATTGCTCTCATTCATGGATGGCTTCTCAGGATACAACCAGATAGTGATGGCACCGGAAGACAGGGAAAAGACTGCATTCACCACCCCGTGGGGGACATACTGCTATAGAGTCATGCCGTTTGGGTTGAAGAATGCTGGGGCTACTTATCAACGGGCCGCAACCACAATATTACATGATATGATCCACAAGGAGGTTGAGGTGTACGTGGACTACATGATTGTCAAGTCCAAGGAAAGAGAGGGCCACTACACCGCCTTGCATAAGTTTTTTCAAAGGATCAGGGAATTCCGATTACGGCTGAACCCTCAAAAGTGTACATTTGGTGTTACAGCGGGAAAAATGCTGGGGTTTCTGATTACACAAAGGGGCATCGAAGTCGACCCTTCCAAAATCAAGGCCATCCTAGAAATGCCCCCACCAAGGACTGAAAAGGAGGTGAGAGGCTTTCTGGGTAAAGTGCAATTCATAACACGGTTTATCTCAAAATTAACCTTGACTTGTGAACCACTTTTTGGTCTCTTGAAGAAAGGCAAGAAATTTCAATGGGACGGCCGATGTCAAGCAGCGTTTGAACAGATCAAAGAATATCTACAGAACCCGTCCGTTTTATCACCACCAGAACCAGGGAAACCGTTGATTTTGTACCTATCAGTGACTGAGACCACAATGGGCTGTATGCTTGCACAAGAGTCTGAAGACAGGGTGGAGAGAGCCATCTACTATCTGAGCAAGAAGATGCTAGAGTATGAGACTCGGTACACACCGCTGGAGAAGGCTTGTTTAGCTTTGGTATGGGCTACCAGGAAGCTGCGGCACTACTTGTTAGCTCACTCCGTAATGTTGGTTTCACGTCTCGATCCCATCAAATATCTTTTCGAGAAACCAGCACTTATGGGTAGGCTAGCTCGTTGGTTGTTGTTGCTCTCCGAATTTGATTTGAAGTATGTCACACGCAAGTCAGTCAAAGGAAGAGCAGTAGCAGAGTTCCTTGCCGACCATCCGGTTGAGGGGGATGAAGCAGTTGAATACTTGTTCCCAGACGAAGCCATTTTGCATATCGACGACGAAGCTTGGACGATGTACTTTGACGGAGCGTCAAATCAACATGGGTATGGGATAGGAGTGTTGCTGATAGCACCCGATAACTCCCGTATGCCTCTAGCCTTCAAACTCCGATTCAAAGTCTCGAACAGTGGGGCAGAATATGAGGCGTGCATTGCTGGCCTAGAAGCAGCCCTGGAACTAGGGGCAAGACGGCTGGATGTCATCGGGGACTCGAACCTTGTTGTGTCTCAAGCTAAAGGAGACTGGAAAGTAAAAGAGGAAAAGATGATGATGTATCACCAGACCTTGGATTTGCTGGTTCCTCGGTTTGAGAAGTTAAGTATTACTCATCTACTAAGAGAGAACAACAGGTTCGCAGATTCTTTAGCAACTCTATCTTCTATGATAGACATCCCATGTGGAGTCCGGATGCGTCCAGTCATCATTGACCAGAAGTTTGCACCAGCCTATGAGTCAATTGCAGCCATAGATGAAGTTCAGGACGAAAACCCCTGGTATTACGACATTTGGAATTTCTTGAAGAAAGAAGCATACCCGCCAGGGGTAAATGCCAAGGTCAAAAGGGCAATAAGAAGATTAGCCGTTTAGTTCATCATCTGTGGGGGTAAACTGTACAGAAGAGGTCATCTAGGAATGCATAAACTGTGTGTCGATGCCGAAGAGTCGAAACACCTAATGGAAGCCATCCACGGAGGAGAATGTGGAGCACATATGAATGGGGTAATGTTGGCACGGAAGATCCTCAGACAGGGTTATTACTGGTCCACCATGGAGGAGGATTGTATTGGTTTCGTCCGGCGATGCCACAAGTGTCAGATCCATGCAAATCACATGAACATCCCGCCGACAAAGTTGTATAATATGACTTCACCATGGCCATTTCAGTCTGGGGAATTGATGTGATCAGGGCCGTTACGCCAAAGGGGTCGAATGGGCATGAGTTCATCCTGGTTGCGATAGATTATTTTACAAAGTGGGTCGAGGCCCAATCTTACGCGGTGTTGAAGGCTTCGCACGTTGCAAAGTTTATCAGAAACAACATCATCTGTTGCTACGGGGTCCCAAATGAGATAATTTCAGATAACGGTTCCCACTTCAAGAAGGAAGTGATAGACTTGTTGGAGAAATACAACGTGGCTTTTCATAAGTCATCTACCTATCGGCTGCAAACCAATGGAGCGGTTGAGGCCGCCAACAAGAATGTCAAGCGCATATTGCAGAAGATGGTGGAAACCTACCGGGACTGGCCAGATAAGCTGCCGTTTGCTCTGTGGGGCTATCGGACTTCAATCAGAACTTCTACCGGGGCGACTCCGTACTCATTGGTTTATGGGATGGAGGCTGTTCTACCTATTGAGATTGAGGTTCCGTCATTGCGAGTATTGGCTGAGTGCCAGATAGCCGAGGCAGATTGGCAACAGAGCAGATTTGAAGAACTCATGCTCTTTGATGAGAGAAGACTGAAAGCACTGTACCATATTCAAGGCTATCAACGTAGAATCGCCCGGGCTTTTAACAAGAAGGTTAAGTCCAGGAATTTAAAGGAAGGAGATTTGGTACTCAAGGACAACCGAGCTCCCATCCATGACCCTAGGGGCAAGTTCAGACCTAATTGGACTGGTCCCTACATCATTAAGTCTATCTGGTCAGGTGGAGCTATGGTCCTGATGGATCTGGATGGCTTAGAGTTTTCACAGCCGATCAACATGGACAAGTTGAAGAAATACTATCCTTGAGAGGCTCGCTAGGCCGAAAACCCGAAAGGGCGACCTAGGCAAAACTCAGAGCACAAAAAATTTGAAAATATAAAAACTGAGCTCGCAAGGTTGAAAACCCGCAAAGGGCGGCCTTGGCAAAAGTTAGAGCGCAAAAGGAGAGAAAAAATACCCGAGCGAACCTAAGCCTGAACTACGTAAGGCTTGATTCCCATCTTTGGGATACGTATGCAGCTTCATCCTGAAGTTCAGCCATAAACATTTTCCTCGATCAACTTTGTCCATTCTGATCATCTCAGTCATCCTTGTCCATCAGCATTCATCGTAATCTCCGGTGCAGTGCTATTCAGACTAGGGGCAACTTTCCGTTGCCAGAAGGTGCTGTGGTGCCATTCAAACTAGGGGCAACTTTCCAGTTGCTAGGATCCGGGGTTGTGCATCTCAGTGACAAATCTCAAGCGTGTCCAGTTCTGATCCATATCGAAAATAGTTTTGAAAAGTTTTAATAAAAGTTGACTTTGTTCAAATTAATCTTTTCACAACTAGGACCATTTTTGGACCAAAGCGAAAAATTTTCAGTACCACAACCTTCAATTTCATTGATTTCAAAACAGAGTTCTCCTGCTCTTGCATACAATTGAAGTTGCTTTTTTTTTATTACACTCATGATGAAAACTTGAAAGTACTAATAAAGCAATAAATCTAGGGCATAGTCAAGTCAGGTGTCCCTGCGCCCCCTCCCAGAGCTAGTCGAAGCCTCTGATGCCGACCTAGGCCCAATCTGTGCCTCCTCATTGAGCCAATCCCAGTACTCATCAGACAAAGTGCAACTGAAAATAGGGGCGGGGGGCAGGAGCTCTCTAGTCCTCCAAGCCGTAGTATGTCGGGCAAGGTGTGCACCTCGAATCGGGAAGACGACCGGATACTCTATCCCCTCCGGAGGGCAAGTCTGATCATGGCCGAACTGGCGCAGAATGCGGAATGGGAAATAGAATACACAATGAGTCAGGCCAATCAACCGGATCCCAGTATCCTAGAACATGCTATAGCTCATCGCCGAAAGATTAAGCCAAGGACAGCGCCAAGCAATGCGTTCAGCTGACAAGTTGCACATCCATTCAAACCACCATCCCTCATCAAGGGCGTCAACCAAGCGTTGTCGAAAGAAGTAGCCGCGGGCTGAGTAAGCAGGGCAAGAGTCCACAACTTGCAATTTATCCATCAACCATATCTGGGGAGGGATGAAAAATGAGAGAATAAAGAATAGAGAGATGTGCGATGAGAGAAAAGTAAGATGAGGGTTTTGTGAGAAAAACCGAGCCTGAGGGCCGAGCGATGTGAGCAAATACATATGTGAGCTTGGGTGGGAAACATTACCTGCAGCAGTAGTGGACTCCCCGCAAACCTGGTTGTCTCCTGGCGGTAGAAGGCATCCAAACCCACCAGTGTCTCAGCCAATGTCATGGCGATACAGCTCTTTCCTTCCCTCAAGCCTTGAGCAACTTCAATCAAACGGATGTTAGCTCCCCCAGAGCCCGAGACAAACAGAAAATGAGATAGCATGCACAAGCAGAGGGCATGTTGTCGGAAACCTTGCCGATAATGGTCACCGCGGTCACCAGCATCGGAGAATCGGTAAATCAGGCTCGGGATATCCAACATCCCGTTACAAATCAGGGATCGAGCATCATGCGCGTTGAGACCGCACATCCGCCCTAAAGCTTGAGCGTGGCCGAAACGAGACTGAGGCAAGATCTCTTCTGAATGTTCAGACTCCATCAAAACTTGAAAATCTTCAAAAGTGGGACATACCTCTTGCCCTCCGAAGCTGAAAACGTGCGTTACCGGGTTCCAAAATCTCGCCGCCGCATGGAGAAAAGGAAGGTGCAGTGGAGTCCGGCCCAGCGTGAATAGTGCATTCAAGCCGAAACCCCGGAAGTTCAACTTTTCCGAGCCATCTAAAGAAGAGATCCAAGATGTGAGATTTTCTGCGAGAAATGCCTCCATTTTTGTGCAAAGCAGTGATGAAATGAATAAGTTCCAAAGTTGGAGCTTTATAGGGGGAGGGTAAAACACTATTCGAGGACAAGTGTCAGAATTCTAGGAGTTGCAGGAAAGGTGGCCGGCTGGCCACCTATTCTAGCAGGCCGGCCATCTTTGTTTCAAAAACTGGCCGGCCGGCCACCTTTCAATCTCCAAAAAGCAAAATATGGCCGACCGTGCTCATTGGTCCTGTTTTGCCCTCCCGAAGGAAGTTTGAGGCATTTCTATGCATCAGGGATGTCGACGGCCTCCATTTCTCTCAGTTTCGGATGCGTTCCATCATCCAGATCGTCCGTCCGAAGTACGCTTTGTTGTATTTTGCTTATCGAGTTGTCGTTTTGTTTATCGAGTTGTAAGTTCTGTCGAGCTGTCGCATTTTGTGTTTTGAGTTGTTACTCTTTGTTTACACAATTTTTGTTAAGTCTTGTTTATCGAGTCGTTAGCATTGTTGTATTTTGCTTATTGAGTTGTAAACTTGCTAAGATTCTGTTATTTCTTAGTGAGTCGATTTGTTTAGTTTATTGCGTCGGTTCATTACCTGACCCGGTAAATACACAAGGCACATTTCCATCCAATTCCATTTTTGTGCAAAATGATGCGATGCGATGCTGAGAATTTCAAATACAAACACATTTTCAAAAGCTGTTTCATTCCATCATGTTTTACAACAAAATAAAGGTACGAGTTTTACAGGAAATAAAACTGCCTGATAATTTGCAAAGTGCTACAAACTACTAGCAAAAAGTAAAATAAAGCAGGAAACAGCATCAATATCCTCGGGAGCGGGAATGAGGAGGCCCCCTCATCCTCTTCTGCGGGACAACCTCTGCACCATCATCACCATCCGGGTCGGAGCTATCATCCTCAGGATCCCCCTCAGCCTCGCCTCCACTCCCGGAACCAAGGTCGGAGCGCCCCTCCTCAGCAGATGTCTCTGACTCACGATCTGCCTCCTCCTCCTCCTCCTCCTCATCAGGCTCTGCCTCTATAACATGTGCCCTACGTCTGCGAGACGGCCCAGCACCTCGACCTCCCTGAGAAGGCCTAGATGGCCCAGCACCTCGACCTCCCTGAGAAGGCCTGGATGGCCCAGCTCCTCGAAAAGGCCCAGATGGCCCAGCACCTCGACCTCTCTGAGAAGGCCCGGGTGGCCCGGCCTGCGGTGGAGCATATACCGGAGGCATCTGAAAATGGAAAGCCCAATACATCAGTTCAAATATGAGAATCAGATGCAAGTACAATATGAGAATAAGGTGTGTGTCGAATGTGCTCTACACAAACAGCTTATCGATGCAGTAGAATGTTCAAAATCAGCATATCATCAGGAGTATGATAAATACCAGAAAACTAAAGAGTACCTGGAAGCCCATAATGGACAACTGCGCCTCTCTATGCAGGACCATCCCCTCAAGTGAGGCCACCATCTCGAGCACCTGATCCATGTACTCCCGGGGTGGCTGCAAATACAAGCTCAAGTCATCAATAAATAAGCAACTGCCAAAGTGTCTGTGTGATAAGTGAAAAGTGATGGAACATACCGGTGGTGAGTCAGGATCACTGACATATCTGTGACCAGGCATCGGAGGCTCTATAAGGATCGAAATCGGAGAAGTAGTCCCATACTGCCACCCCATCAACTCGGTCGGCATGTCTGGCCACCCAGGATGATGAAGAGTCGGAGGGATCGGAGGAATGAATCCGCCCCCACCTCGAGACGTACCGGCCCTGCTGGAGGAGGGGATATCCGTAGCACGAGCCCGACTCAAAGATGGTACATCAGTAGACCTCAGTGGCGGAGCACACACTCTCGTCAAGGGAGGCATCAGATATGTGTGACGATAAGTGGCGTAGTCTCCCTCTGTAAGATGTAGCAAAGCATCAGTGCCCTGCATAGCGCTAATGACCTCCTGGGTAGAGAGTCTATCAGCAGTCCACATAGTGGCTGGAGGTGCTGCAGGAGGGTCCTGAGAAAGGTATCCCCACACCTGACGCAGAAAGCGTTCCCCCAGGAACCATGCTCTACCAACCGGTCCCTCGAGTAGGATCCTGTACTGGGAGGTGTCTGATCCTCCAGCATACTGAAATCGGAGACCATCGGCCAAGATCGCCCAAGGCTGCCACGTAATCTGCGGATAACCAGTGCGTGAATCAATCAGAAATCGGGAATATACAGGGCAAATCAAAGATGAAAACGGAAAGGAACTGAGAGTTCTGAAATACCTCTGTCGTCCGCACAGTGTCAAAGTACTGTCGTAGGTAGAAGAGAGTCTCGCGAGGTCTCGGTCGGTGCTGGCCCTCGAATACCAAGGAATACGGGGTCATGAGGGGCCCTGCCACCTCCATCTCCGGGGCTAATGTCGGAAAATATACATAGACCCATAACTGTGGAAAACAGTACAGAATGTGAATACAAAATGCTGAGTGCAAAATACGGGATGTAAAGTGCGCCGTGTGTGCAATGAACAAGTAATGAGGAGCAGAAATGTAAATCAAGAGGACAGAACGTACCTCCCAAGCTCTCCAATAGCCGCCGAGTAAGTCTCCCTGCCCGCGGAACGTAGCGCTCATATAGCAGTAGAGGGTAGCCAGGCCGGCGCCACCCCAGTCGTACCGACTGACCTGTGATAGGTCCACCAAGGCACTCAAAAGATACAACCCGACGGTGTTCCCCCTATCAGCAAATAGAGTGGTGCCAAAGAGGAACATAAGGAAACCGCGAGCGTACTGCTCAGCCTCCGTAGGAGACTCAGGCTCCATCTCCGGCCTCCGAAAACGGGAAGAGAACCAGGTGTATCGGACTCTCCCCGAAGCTCTATCAACAGGTGGGCGAGCCCCCAGCAAATACATCCAAGCGGCCTCCCACTGGCCCATGTCCTCATCATAGGGGATAGGCCAGCCTCCTACATGAAGGCCAGTCAGCACAGCAAAATCTAGCGGGGTCATGGTCAGATCCCCGGTGGCAGAAAAGTGGAAGGAATTGGTGGTGTCCCACCACCTCTCCACCAAAGCGGCTAATAGTGTCCTACTGGCAGGACAATGTGATAACCCTACGCAGAAGGCCCCGAACCCTGCTAGATCAACTAAGTCCCGGACAGCCTCCGGAAGCTCAGTATACCACTCTCTCGCAGCAGTGGAGCCATATCCTCGCGCGGTACGAGAGCCAACCTGCATTCAGAATCAATGCATGTGTCAGAATCAAATGTAATGAGCTGTGTGCAAATCAAATGAAATGAGCCGTGTGCAAATCGAATGAATGAGCCGTGTGCAAACGCAACTTGGACTGCGTGTTCAGAAATTCATTATTTGGGCTGCGTGTTCAAATTTCTCAATCAGTGTGGGCTGTGTGTTCACCATCAATTTGGACTGCGTGTTCAGAAAATCAGAGTTTAGGGCTGCGTGTTCTACTCTCAATCAGTGGGCTGCGTGTTCACTTCAATCTGGGCTGCGTGTTCAGAAATTCGTTATTTGGGCTGCGTGTTCAAATTTCTCAATCAGTGGGCTGCGTGTTCACTTCAATTTGGACTGCGTGTTCAGAAAATTTGAGTTAGGGTTGCATGTTCTACTCTTAATCAGAGTGAGCTGTGTGTTCACCATCAACTTGGACTGCGTGTTCAGAAAATTTGAGTTAGGGCTGCGTGTTCTACTCTTAATCAGAGTGAGCTGTGTGTTCACCATCAACTTGGACTGCGTGTTCAGAAAATTTGAGTTAGGGCTACGTGTTCTACTCTTAATCAGTGTGGGCTGTGTGTTCGCCATCAACTTGGACTGCGTGTTCAGAAAATTTGGGTTAGGGTTGCATGTTCTACTCTCAATCAGTGTGGGCTGTGTGTTCACCATCAACTTGGACTGTGCGTTCAGAAAATCAGAGTTTGGGACTGTGTGTTCTACTCTTAGTCAGTGTGTGCCGTGTGTTCACCTTCAAATTCGGGCTGTGTGTTCGACAAATCAGTGTTTGAGCTGTGTGTTCAATTCTTAACTAGTGTGTACCGTGCGTTCACAATCAAGCAATGAGCCTAGTGTTCAGAAGTTCAGGTGTTTAAGCCCTATGTTCAGAATGCAAGCGAAGTACTATGTCATAAGCTAAAACTGTGTGTTCAAGCATGGCAAAGGAATGAAATGCACGAAAATACAGAAAATGAAGTAAAATACCTCTTGTGCCTCATAAGAGAGGTGGTGCTCCGGCTCTCGCAGAAGTAGATCCCCGGGTACCCGATCATTGAAGTCAGTAAAATGACGAAAAAGAGCCCGCGGAAGAATGTGTACCGATGGGGCGTATCTCTCAGGAATAAAAGGTCGGACCCTCGGGGGTAGCGTCATGGCATCAAAATCATCCCCGGCACCTGGAGGACCTCCACCATGAGGGACATTACCTGCCATTTCGAAAAATCTGCAAAAGGAGCGGAAAATGAGCAAAAATGAGCCAAAATTGGAAAAAGTCAACAAAAGTCAACTCTCGGAAAATGAAAAAGTCAACAAAAGTCAACTCCCGAGAAAATCTTCCAAATATTGAGACAAACTTACCTCAAGTGGTGAAAATGAGAAAAGAAGCCCCGAAATCAAAATTTAATCGGTCCAAAGTGCTTAAAATCGAATGTTTTCGCGAAAACAACTTGCGTGGGAGGCTGAAAAATGTGTATAAAGTGCAGATCTGAAGAGGAAAATGGTTTGGGAAGGTGGAGAAGAAGTTTTCGCAGCTGTGGGTGTGATCTCGGAGGCATTGGATGAAAGAATATAAAGAAAATGAGGTAAAATGACAAAATTGCCCACTATTTTGGACAGGTGGCCGGCCGGCCACCTTTTCTGGCTGGCCGGCCGGCCATTTACTTTTTGGTTCCTGGCCGGTGACCTCCCCTAGGGCAACCACTTGGCCGGTGGTGATCCCCACATGCTCCCCTAGGTCTCTGCAAATTTTGAGGAAGATCGGAGTTCCCGGGACCTGAAAAAGTTCAAGAAAAGTGCACTTTCTGGCGCGAAATTGCTCCGCCGGAACTTCAGCTGCAATTTCTGACATGTGTCTCATCATCATTCACCGGAATCAAGGTGTATCCTTTTTGAACATGTTGTAACCTCTCCGGGAAGTGAACCGAAGGCTGCGATCAACTCGCCTTCGCCGAAACGCGCGTTTCCTTGCTCGTTGTTTCGTAACAAACGGGCGCCCTGATTTATGCTCGTTTTGCATTGTTGTGCACTTAACTTGCATTCTCATGAGCATCTTGCATTGTCATGCATGATTTCTTGGCATACCATACCTCTATGCTCGAGCATGCGTTGTCACGCACGTTCCTTTCTCGCATTGTGATGCATTCACTCGCCGACACTGCGTGTGTCAAACTTTCGGAATCACAGGAATCACATTGAATATATGTTGTTAGCATATTGTTCTTGTTGAATTTCTCTTTTTTGCAGGCACGATATTGTATGTACGATTCATTTGAGGCTGGTGCGACCAGACGAATCGCGCAGGTATCGTATCTTCTCCGTGTGAGACGCGACGAGAATTGAATAATTCTCCGCATTCCCAACTGCATGAAATGGAGTTGTTGCTTTGCATTCTTGCTTAAAACTGTTGCATCTATTTGTGAATATTTGCTTCATTACAGCTTGCTGCATTTGCATGATCATTGAGTTACATCTGGCTCTGTGTATATCGCTTCGCATTTTGCCCCCTTGCCTGCGGGCACGCCTGCGGGCGCATATCTCTGTGCATCTTGTATGATTGTCTAAGTCTTCGGCCTTGTCAAAAATGGGTCGTCTCTAGGCTTTGACATTCACTCCCGTCATACTTATGACTTTCGAGTTCTGTCAAAGAGGGGCAACTGTAGACACCCCATTTTTGACCGACCTTAAGACTCAGACGTCACCGATTGAGTGCTCGGTGATGTTGCATATTGTGCTTGTTCAGAAGTCTTAGAGTCGCGGCCGTGAGCCCTGCCTCCGGACTTTCGAACCCTCTTTTGTACCTTGTCTCGGTTTGCGAACCAGACTCAGTTTTCTCTATTTTTCTTCCTGAGGGGAGGGAGAGGTCCCGTAGACCATCTCCCGGTGGCCGTGGGCTACATTTCGTGGTCGTAGGCCATTTTGCCCATTTCAGAGCCCGGTTCCCGGTTTTCGGAGCCGTCACGCCGTGTGCCTCGGTTCGGGACCGCCTAACCATCTCCGACTGTTCCGGTTTTCGGCATGCATCTCATTTACTCCCTTTCGAGGGACACTGGGGCCTGGGAGACCCACTTCGTGGCCAAATGCCACTTTCGGTGCTTAACGGCCTATTTTCGGGGCCCCGAACTGCGTGTTTTGGCCCCCGAGCATTCGTTTTGCATCGGTTTTCGTTCATTTTTGGCAGGTACCTCTGTTTTATCACCAGGAAGGTCACTGGAGGGTGGGAGGCTAGCAATTATCTCAGCAACCAGTTATATTCCATTTTCGCCCTCCGACGCCCGTTTTTCTCACTTCCGAGCCAATGTTGACCACCCTAGAGCCACCTTCTTCAACCCCAAACCACATATTTGTGTTGTACACACATGGGAGGACCCTAAAAGTCTATGGCCGGCCAGTAATTGTTGTTGAACCTTTTGAACCCCTTCTAAAATTGGCTTGTTCTCTCTCCTGTTTTAGAGTTGCTAACTTTGAACCACATGGTTGTGATGAGGAGACCTGGGAGGACACCAATATGTGGTGGCCGGCCAGAAAATCAACTTTCCATTTTTGCCCCTTGGCCGGCCGGCCATAGGGGGTAGCACGCCGGCCACCTGCAGCAAAAATACCTGGCCGGCCATGCTCCTTGGGAGGTGTGCCTTACAGCTGTATAGCTGTTTTCCCCCAAAAATATCTCTATCCGGGGGAGAGCTTGAGGAGGGAAACTTGGTGTCATTTCCCTCCACCTTTTCTCCTCTCCTCTTGCCTATATAACCAGCCTCCAAGACTGGTTTTAGGGTTACAAAAATTTCCCTAAGGGCCTTGCATACATCTCCCTCAATTTCTCTCTCATTTTCTCTCAAAATCCCTAAGTTTCTACCCCTTTTCTTCATCACTACCAAGCACCACCACCACCACTCCATTCCAGCAGCAAGGAGAGGTTTTTCAGAGGCTTAGAAGCAACATCCCTTGGTCCTAAAGGCAGCAAAGAATAGTCTTCAAGGGTAAGTTCACATTTCCCCTCTTTTGGCTCATTTTTTTTGCACCTTTTTTTAGCCTATTTTCTTACTGTTTTGGGCTCCGACCCTAACTGAAACTAGTCCTTTTTTGAGCCATTCTTCATTTTTTTTCAAGGGCTCAACCCTGTTTGAGCCCTCCATTTGGTACTTGCTTCAATACCCCTTGATATGTCACATTTTTGCATGAAATTTCTAGCCTATGTGTGATCTGTTTTCGAGCATAATGTAAACTGTAAGTGGGCCCATTTTGAGCCCCTCTTCAACATTGAAGAAGGGCTCAACCCTGTTTGGACCCCCTATCATGCACTTACTTCATAATCTCTCCTATTTACCGTAAATTTGCATGCTTTTTCTAGCCTATGTGTGATCTGTTTTGGAGCATTTCATGAACTGAGATTGTGTTTATTTTGAGCCCCTCTTCAACATTTAAGAAGGGCTCAACACTGTTTTCATACTCCATGTGTCACTTGCTTTGAATCCATGTTTTACCCTTGTTTTTGCATGCTTTGCTAGCCCATTTTACTTCTGTTTTTGGACCATGATCAGAACTGAAAGTGGTCATTTTTTGACCTTCTTAACATGTTTTATTAAGGGTCTTTGCTTATTTGATGAATTTTTGGGGTACTTCATGTTATAGCCTTTGTTGGCTTCAATCTTGCATGGCATTTCTAGCATGTTTGCATACTGTTTTTGGGGTTGTCATCTACTGTAAATGTGCATATTTTTGGCCCCTCTTCAGTGTTGTAGAAGGGAACTTTTATGTTTGGGCTTTGCATCTACCACTTGTTTCATAGCCTCTCTTGCGATGCCATTTTTGCATGCTATTTTTGCCCTATTTGTGATTGCTTTTTGGCCATGTTTTGTACTGTAAAAATGCTTATTTTTGGTCTTCCTTGAATCTGTCTCTTCATTGCATTTTCAAATTATGAATGTATTGTATAGCTATAGGCCATTTCATGTGCCAAAATCCATGTTTCGGGAGTGATTCCATGCATCGGGTGCCATTTCGCCTCGTTTCGGGGCTGTTTTGCCCCTCATTTTGCCACTGATTTTTGCATGTTAGCATACTATATTTCATGTCTTTGCCATATCTCATTAGAGTGGCATTTCGGTGCCTGAGGGCCCGTCCTCGGTTTGCGTGCCCGTATGCACGCATTTCGAGGCATCTCATTTTTCATCTGACGGCCTCCTATGTGAGTGAGGCTGAGGCTCTCTCATGTTGGTGTAAGCCCATTATTGCATTGCGTATGCCATTTCATCCGTAGCATTGTGTATGCCCGGTTATGTATTACCTCGTATAGCGTGTATGCCATTCCATGACATTGCATATGTTAGGATTGCATATTAGCTGCATTTCATGCATATCATGCATATTGCATCGTGTTCGGGATAGGAGTTAGCCCGGGCACGAGAAACGAGGCGCGTTTCGTACCCCGAGTAACGTAATGTGTCTCAATTCCCAAGTCACCGACACTCCGGATTATCCGTGATGGAGTTAGGTTTTGTTGTAGCATTCATATGCATTCATCTTATATTGAGTTGTGCAATTCGGCTCCTCGGCCACCATGCATCGAGATGCGTGATTGGTGGCACGAGGATCGAGGCATGCATATATTTGTGAAATACATTGCTATGCCCCTTTCCTGCTCTCTGTTGCAGCAAAATGAAGAATCAGCAGTCTTCCGAGACCTGGCACACATTTCGAGGAACATTGCAAACAGAGGCTAATTGGGGCATTCCAGTAGATTTCCACGCAAAGCAGCCCAAACATATATCATTCAGCGGGATCAAGGCAGTCCCTGGCTTGCATGCCCGTTTTGTTTTTCTTAGTTAATTAATTAGGGATTTGTATATTATTTGGACTGTATATTTGGGACTGTATATTCTTTCGGACCCTCTGCGCGAGGGCAAAATTGTAATAAGTGTGGGTGAGTGTGATGTATGTCTTCCAACCCCACGTCTTTCTTCCCTTTTATTTATCCGCTTATGATGGTTAGATTAGGGCATATTTCAATTAGCATACAGTATGACAGCATGTTTGCATCATCCATCTGTTTTGCACGCACCGGGCTCGGCGCATCATACAAACTGCATTTGTATTTCAATTCCAAATTGAATACCTGTTAGTTGTAGCATTCCATATGCCATGCTTAGAATAGCCGAGCCTGCTATAGTTGCATCTTTGCATGTGTTGCATTAGGCATTTTCAGCATATTTAGGATCATGCATGATTTCTAATGAGCTTCTGTTTTGGCTTGGAGTACTCGGTAAGTTTTATGCTTTAGCATCCTTGCATGCGTGTGAGTGTTGCCATGAATAGCATGCTTGCCATGAGGCTATTTGCTTATATGATATAACTGCCTGAATGCCTGTGGGTGAAGGTTGGGTTATTTGAATTGGGACAATTCATCAAATGTTTGTTTTAAGCCCACTAGATAGTGGCAAAATCATTGTTCTCTAAGCCCACCCGAGGGTGGCAAATCCACGTCTTAGCCTACCTACGGGTAGCACCATCAAACCGTTTTCAAACAAACAAACATGAAATGTTTTGTTCCAATTCAGGCGACTCAGTCTATACTTGTATGCTGTGCGCATCACATAGTAACCTAGGCTAATAACCGGAATAAGAACATACAATGTTTTCAAAATAAGATATCATGGTTAGTAGAGGCCGGTCTTTGACCGGGCGAGCGGGGGTGCTCACGAAGTGACCTTCCCCAATCGTACCCAAGTTCCTGAGCCGAGGCAACTTTGGTGATGACGGACACGTGGCCTTTGGCACCGAGTCAGGGTTTCCTAAATTTCCCCATAAAAAATATTTAGGTGGCGACTCTGTATCTGGCAAAGCAGTCCATGTTTGGCACTTCTTTCAAAAAATCTGTTTTCAAAACGATTTGCCGGATTTGGACTCTTTGGTTCGAGATTTAGAACCGTGACATTCGAGTCCTTCGAACTGCAGTGACCCAATATCGAACCAGAACGGGGGGGGGGGGGGGGGGGGACTCGCACTCCTCGCCCCGGGATGCGTTCGGGGACGTCTACACTCACTTTCACTTGCTTCAGTCCAAGCTGTTGGTTCTACCTTCACCTATCAACTTGCGGGGGAATGATAAACCACCACAACAACCATGTACAAATCAACTCACAAATTAACTGAATAACTAATACAATTGAGTTGGTTAGGTTGTTAGTTTACTGCAGTTAACAAACTATTAGATGTTGAGTTTATATAAACCATAGTTAGGATACAAGACTTGGTTGTATATATAGATCAAGTACACTACTGTATTAACTTCCTATTCACAATACAAGTAAAGGCATTCTTCTAATCCCTTCTCCTCTCCTTCTTAACAAAATTCTCCATGTGCCTTCCATTTTTTCTAATTTGCTCTCTGTTCACCAACTCACTTCTGATAACAACTGTTCTATCACTTTTGATGCCAATACCTTTACTATTCAGGACAAAGCTGCCAACAGAATTCTGCATAAAGATTGTCGTTCTAATGGTCTTTATTAGCTTCCTCTTTCTCCATCTAGTTCATAGCTAGCTTCACATCCAGCTACTTGCTATCATAATATTTCCACTTCTGCACCTAATTGGCATTTCAGATTAGATCATCCATCATTCAAGAAACTGCAACACATTGCTATTACTTTTAAACTTTCTTCATTTTCACACACTACCACTGGTTTATGTTCTAATTGTTGTGTCTCTAAGACATATAGATTACCATTTACTTTGTCCAATTCTACTGTTAATAAGCCTTTGCTTTAATACACTCAGATGTATGGGGCCTTTTCTCCACTTCTATATCCGGATTTAAATACTATGTTGTTTTCATTGTTGGCTTTAGTAAATTTACTTGGTCATATCATCTGCATTTTAAGAGTGAAGTCTTTTCAAAATTTCTTGAATTCAAGGCCATGATTGAAACACAATTTATTATTTCTCTTCAAATTTTACGAAATGATAATGGTGGTGAATATCTAGCTAAAGAATTTCAGAATTTTTTGTCCTCCAAAGGCATCTTGCATCAACTCACATGTCCTCATACTCCCGCACATAATAGGGTTGCTAAAAGAAAGCATCGTCATCTCATTGAAACAACCATTGCTCTTATGCATCACTCTTCCTTACCCTTGTAGTTGTGGTTTGATGCATTGGCTACTGCAGTTGTTCTTATCAACCGCCTTCCTACAGCTAAACTTCAATTTCTCTGTCCCTTTGAGGTTATCTTTCATAAGCCACCTGATTACTCTTTTCTTCGTACTTTTGGTTGTCGTTGTTATCCTTGGTTAAAACCATACACTTCTCACAAACTTCAACCTCGCTCCATTCCTTGTGTCTTTATTGGTTACCATCCCGCTATTAAAGGATATCAATGTTTGAATCCTGTCACCAACAAAATTTACACATCTCGCCATGTTGTTTTTGATGAGCATCTTTTTCTCTTTTCTTCTTCTTCTGTGTTGTCTTCTTCATCTCCCTCTCTTCCTTAGTTACATTCCTTTTTCTAGTCTACCTCTCCTCAGCATATCTATTCACAAAATGTCTCCAATGTCATTCCTATATCACATCCCGCTGCTACTGGCCCTGCAACTCCAGCACCAACTGCAGTAGCCGTCATCCCATCAGCTCCTCTGTCTGCTTCTCCAGCATTTTCACCACCAGTTGCTCCACCCGAATCTCTATCTTCTCTATCTGCTTCTACAGCATTTCCATCCCCAGCAGCTCCACTAGCATCTTTGTCTGTTTCTCCAGCAGCTCCACCAGCAACTGCACCATCAGGCCCACTGGCTCATTCTATTTTTATCTCTACCTTAACTATTGATTTACCATTTCCATATCTAGCCTCTCACAATACCCATCATATGGTCACCAAGTCCAAGTCTCATCTTCCTACTTTTTCCTTTGTTGCCACCCCTGTTACTGAACCTTCTTCCTTCAAAGAAGTTTCTCAGTCTCCTTTTTGGATTCAAGCGATGCTTGAGGAGTATCAAGCTCTGCAAAAGCAGTCCACTTGGTCTCTTGTTTCTTTACCACCCAACAAACAGGCCATTGGATGTAATTGGGTGTACAGATTAAAGACCCACTCAGATGGCTCCATTGCTCAGTACAAAGCTGTCACGACCCAAACCCGCCCCTATGGGTTTAGCACCATAACCGTCCAGTAATCCGAGATTACCGAAGGCCTGCTTAACAGTAATACAGTAATACAGAGTACAGGGGCATGGCGGAAGCCAATACAGTAAATAAACAATGTCCAATGAGCTGTGACAGTCTGTATGCAAAAGACTTTTCAGAACATATATACAATCAGTGCAAAACGGTATGCCCATTATATACAATCCTTCAGTTCAGGAACCTAATCCCTATTTACAGTACAGTAACAGTGTTGCCAGTTTATACAGTATTACAAAAACATATATAGAGACAGACGGGGGAATAAAAACACCCCTAAGCCATAGCTGGGTAGGCTCGGAACCTCGCAGTGAGGCACAGTGGTTGGCTTGACAAAACTGGACTTAACCCCGACGCTTCTAGCATTGGTCCGGTGCCTGTACACCTACATATATATATGAGCAGTGAGCTAAAGCCCAGTGAATAACATAATGCGTAAAGAGGTTTAGAATGAATGTCCTTACAGTAATGAAAACAGTTCATTAAATCAGTATTTCAGTCTTTCAGTCTTTCAGTCAATCAGTCATATGTGGTACATCCATTAGCATAACAGTACAGTAAGCAGTAGGTCTTAAAGACCGAACAGTAATGATGGCCATCAATCAATAAACAGTAGTGGTTCCGTGAGGGAACCAATAGAGATCTCTGTAACAGTAACAGTAAACAGTAGTGCTAAGGATGCCACAGTACAGTTCAGAATATAGGACATACGTTCATTCAACAAACAATATCAGTTCAGTAAACAGTTCAGTTTAGTATTCAGAAGATAATCATTTTGAACATATCTTTACACAATTGTTACTCACAGAGTTCTGGGCTACAGTAAGCTAGAGCGTCTCCTCGGAATGCCAACCCTACACAGTATACAGATTGAACACATACTAAGCTATACAGTTGGGAAAGATAATAACTTAATCCCTAATTTGCCTCGGTGTGGTTCTACATCTATATCCTCTTTAAGGTGCCTTAAACATGCCCTAGGAATGCCTAGGATAGAAAGAGGATGCAAAGATGCACTTAGAAAACATTTTCAGAATTTTCAGTGAAACAGGGTCCCGTTCGAGCGTAACTCACTCCGCTCGAGCGGTCATGCAGACAAAGGTTCCCACTCGAGCGCCACTTCCCACGCTCGAGCGGTCTGTAAAACAGTCAAAAGTACTGGATAGGTGAAAATCACGCTCGATAGGGCGCTCGATAGCAGCTCGAGCGTGAGACACAAGGTCCCGCTCGAGCGCCAATTACCCCGCTCGAGCGGACTATAAAATAGTGCAAAGTATTGGGAGCACGAATTTCCCGCTCAAGCGGACAACCAAAATCTGGAAATTCCAGATTTGAGCTCCAAGTTCAAAATCATGTTTTGATGCAATAAATTTCGATCCTCTTGGGCTAATTTTCCGGAAAACATTTGTAAACTCATAGAACAACATGTTTCAAGGGTCAATTTGAGAAATCGAAGCCCAAGGGTGTTTCAAACAAACTCAATTCCAAACCCAATTTCAAGAACAATCTTCAAACATGACATCCATGACTTTAAATCATTTCAAAGCTTCAATTTGATGCTCTAGTGAGCCAAACCTTTTCAAGATAAGGTGAAATCATGGACTTAACCAAAAATATGAACATGCATGTAACCTTTAGCCATGAAATCAACTTAAACCTGAACAATACCAACATGCATGCATGGAATGAGCTTCAATTCAACATGTTAGAGCTAAATCATGCCTTAGCTCTACAATTAGACATGAACCATGCAAGAAACAACTTAAAGACAACAATGAGAGGTTCAATTACCTTACCTAGGTCTTTAATCACTAGTCTTGAGACTCAATTTGCCAATTACATTCCAATTCTTCAAGGTTTCAACCTAAGATGACAAGATGAACTCAAGTTCCCCTCTCTCTCTCTCTATAGTCGGCTATGAACATGAAATGAGCTGAGCAAAATGTTGCCTAAGTGTATAAAGGCTCAAATATGTTAATAAACAAAGGCCCACTCATAATGGCAATAGGGTAATTAAGCTAACTCTTGTCATTGGCTTATTTTAATCTAATTTAATCATACCAAATCACATTTCAGATCAATATGCCATAAATTCACATAAATTCCAATGATCCTAAAACATCAATCAATTTCTGATTCGGCCGCCAATAAGGCCTTCAATTTGCAGTTTAAACATAAAACTAAATAGATAATTAAACAGTCAAACAGATAAAATGCACTTCAAACAGATACAGGCAATCAATTCCATTTCAAATTTCAGTCAGTCGGCTCAGTAATTCAGTCAGTTCAATTACTTTCCATATTCGGTCTCAGTTTAGCAGTAAACAGTAATTAATCGGTAAACAGTGTGAGGGTTGTTACAGTCTCCCCTCCTTAAACAGAGTTTAGTCCTCTAAACTCGAGTTACCTTCATTCTGGAAGAAAACAGGATTCAGTGGGAACAGTTCAGGATATCTTTTAGCCATGTCATCTTCCCTTTCCCAAGTGGCATACACGCCACCATGGTTTTGCCAGTCGACTTTCACTAACGGGATCTCTTTGTTTCTCAACTTCTTGATCCGTCTGTTTACAATCTGTATAGGTCGTTCCTCGTAAGTGTAGTCATTACTCAACACTATACGGGTCGGCTCAATCACATGGAAAGGATCCCGGAGGTAGTCTCTCAACATAGAAATGTGGAAGACGTTGTGCATATGCTCCATTTCAGGAGGTAGCGCAACTTGATACACCACCGGATTGATTTTCTCGATAATCTCGTACGATCCGACATATCTTGGTGCTAACTTGCCTTTGACTCCGAAACGAGTCTAGCCTTTCATCGGTGTCACTTTCACAAAGACGTGATCACCCACTTCATATTCTCTATCTCGTTTTCTAACATCTGCATAACTTTTCTATCGGCTCTGTGCAGTCTTCAGTCTCTGTTGTATCAGTTTTACTTTCTCAGTCGTTTCATATACAATCTCGGGCCCAAGCAAAGGCCCATCTCCAACTTTTGCCCAGCAGATTGGAGATCTACATTTTCTGCCATACAATGCCTCGAAAGGCGCCATACCAATACTTGAATGATAACTGCTGTTGTAGGCGAATTCAACTAAGGGCAAATGGCTTTCCCAATTTCCCTGAAAATCAAGGACACACATTCTCAATAAATCCTCCAGAGTCTGGATGGTCATTTCTGACTAGCCATCTGTCTGAGGATGATAGGCACTACTTAGTCTCAGTTCAGTTCCCAATGCAGTCTGTAGGCTTTGCCAAAACCTCGATGTAAACTTCGAATCCCTGTCAGAAACAATGGACACAGGCACTCCATGCAGTCTAACAATTTCATCAATATAGAGTATAGCCAATTTGTCCGCATTATAAATTGTCTTAACAGGTAGGAAGTGAGCAGATTTAGTCAGTCTATCAACAATAACCCAAATCGAGTCCATACCTTTACTGGAGCGAGGCAATCTAACGATAAAATCCATGGTAATATGTTCTCATTTCCACTCTGGTATTGGTAAGGGCTGCAATAAACCGGCAGGTCGTTGATGTTCAGCTTTGACTTGTTGGCAATGAAGACATTTCGATACAAAGTCAGCAATTTCTTTCTTCATTCCCGGCCACCAGAAATTCAGTTTCAAATCTTGATACATTTTCGTATTTCCTGGATGGATAGAAAATTTTGAATTGTGGCCCTCTTGCAGAACTCTTCTTTTCAGTTCAGTATCATTCGGTACACACAGTCTTTCTTGAAATTTCAGTACATTATTTTCAAATTTGAACCCCGGTCTCGGTTTAGATTCCCTTTCTTCGATGACCTTCTTCAAGAAGTCATCATGTTGCTGTTTCTCTTTAATTTCTTCAATCAGTGCCGGTTGAGCGGAAATAGCAGCTAAGGTTCCACCTCGTTCTCGCAAAACAATTTCAATTTCAAATATTTCAAGGTCACACAGCAACTCTTTTTGTCCGGTGAGCAAACATGCTAAGTTCCCAATCGATTTCCGACTCAATGCATCGGCAACGGTGTTGGCTTTTCCCGGATGGTACAAAATCTGTAAGTCATAATCTTTAATCAGTTCTAGCCATCTCCGTTGTCTCATGTTCAATTCTTTCTGTGTGAAGAAATATTTCAGACTCTTGTGGTCGGTGTATACTTCACATGTCGCCCCATACAGATAGTGACGCCAGATTTTCAGTGCAAATACTACTGCAGCAAGTTCCAGATCATGGGTTGGGTAATTCTTTTCGTGCGGTCTCAGTTGTCGGGAAGCATAGGCAATTACTCTCCCATTCTGCATTAAAACACATCCCAAACCCTCATGAGAAGCATCACTAAATACAGTATAACCATCCGTACCTGAAGGTAGGGTAAGAACAGGTGCAGTCACGAGTCGAGTTTTCAACTCTTGGAATGCTGATTCCCTTTGGTCAGTCCAGTCAAATGATATCCCCTTCTGAGTCAGTTGAGTCAATGGTAAGGCAATTTTGGAGAAATCTTTGACAAATCTTCTGTAATATCCTGCCAAACCCAAAAAGCTTCGGACTTCTGTCACATTTGTCGGTCTAGGCCAGTTCACTACAGCTTCGATTTTCTGCGGATCAATAGAAATTCCATCTTTGCTAACAACATGCCCCAAAAACATAACATGATCAAGCCAAAACTCACATTTAGACAGTTTAGCATACAGTTTCTGTTCTCTTAGGGTCTGTAGGGCAAGTCTCAGATGATGTTCATGTTCTTCTATACTTTTGGAGTAAATCAATATGTCATCAATGAATACAACAATAAAGTCATCAAGGTATGGTTTAAAGATTCTGTTCATGAGGTCCATAAATGCAGCAGGTGCATTAGTGACTCCAAAAGGCATAACTAAAAATTCATAATGTCCATACCTCGTTCGAAAAGCAGTTTTATCAATGTCTTCTGGTTTAACTTTCAACTGATGGTACCCTGATCTGAGATCGATCTTTGAAAACACTTGAGCACCCTGTAACTGATCAAACAAGTCATCAATACGCTGTAATGGGTATTTGTTTTTCACAGTTACCTTGTTCAGTTCACGGTAGTCAATACACAGTCTCAGTGAGCCGTCTTTCTTTTTCACAAACAAAACAGGAGCGCCCCACGGTGAAGTACTGGGCCTGATGAACTTCTTGTCTAACAGTTCTTGCAGTTGCACTTTCAATTCTTTCAGTTCAGTTGGAGCCATTCTGTAAGGAGCTTTAGATACTGGCTGTGTTCCCGGAATCACATCAACGGTGAATTCAATCTCCCTGTCAATCAAATCCCCTGGCAGATTATCCGGAAAAAGATCTGGGAACTCTCTGACTATGGGAATGCTGTTCACATTAGCACTATCATCAGTAGATACAATCAATACAGAACACAGATATCCTTTACACCCCTTTCTAATCAATTTAACAGCCTTCACAGATGAAATCAAGTACAGAGGAGGTACTACTCCACTCCCATTAAACACAAATTCGGGCAAACCCGGTGGACAGAAAACTACTTGTTTCGTTACACAGTCAATGGTGGCATGATATTTCGTTAACCAGTCCATCCCCAATATTACATCAAAATAATCAATGTTCAATGGCAGTAAATCAATAAACAGATGCATATCCCCAATAATGATCTCACAAGCAGGATACATAAATGCACATGTCACAGATCCCCCAACAGGTGAAGATACAGCTAACAAGTAATTCATGGGTTCTAAGGGTCTATTCAATTTTCGCGAGAAAGCATGTGTAGACGTCCCCGAACGCCCCGGGAGGGGTAAGTCCCGTTCTGTTCATTTGGGTTCACTACAGTTCAAGGACTCGATAGTCACGGTTCTAAATCTTGAACCAAAGAGTCCAAATCCGGCAAATCGTTTTTGAGAAAACAGATTTTTGAAAGAAGTGCCAAACATGGACTGCTTTTCTAGATACAGAGTCGCCACCTAAATATTTTTTTTATGGGGAAATTTAGGAAACCCTGACTCGGTGCCAAAGGCCACGTGTCCGTCATCACCAAAGTTGCCTCGGCTCGGGAACTTGGGTACGATTGGGGAAGGTCACTTCGTGAGCACCCTCGCTCGCCCGGTCAAAGACCGGCCTCTACTAACCGTGATATCTAGTTTTGAAAACATTGTGTGTTCTTATTCCGGTTATTAGCCTAGATTACTACGTGATGCGCACAGCATACAAGTATAGACTGGATCGCCTGAATTGGAACAACACATTTCATGTTTGTTTTTGAAAGATGGTTTGCTACCCGCAGGTAGGCTTAAAATGCAGATTTTGCCACCCTCGGGTCTCGGGTGGGCTTAGAAAACATGGTTTTGCCACTATCTAGTGGGCTTAAAACAAACATTTGATGCATTGTTCCAATCCAAATAACCCAACCTTCACCCACAGGCATTCAAGCAGTTATATCACATAAGCAGTTAGCCTCATGGTAAGCATGCTATTCATGGCAGTCACTCACACGCATGCAAGGATGCTAAAGCATAAAAACTCACCAAGTACTCCAAGCCAAAACAGAAACTACATTAGAAATCATGCATGATCCTAAGTATACAGAAATGCCTAATGCAACACATACGAAAATGCAAACTATAGCAGGCTCGGCTATTCTAAACATGGCATATGAAATGCTACAGCTAACATGTATTCAACTTGGAATTGAAATACAAATGCAGTTAGTATGATGCGCCGAGCCCGGTGCATGCAAAACAGATGAATGAATGCAAACATGCTATCATACTGTATGCTAATTGAAATATGCCCTAATCTAACCATCATAAGTAGGTAAATAAAAGGGAAGAAAGACGTGGGGTTGGAAGACATACATCACACTCACGCACACTTATTACAATTATGCCCTCGCACAGAGGGTCCAAATAAATATACAGTCCCGAATAAAAGAATAGTACAGTCCAAATAAATATTACAGTCCAAATATGTGCAAATTCCTAATTAATTAACAAATTAACTAAGAAAATAAATAAACTGGCATGCAAGCCAGGGACTGCCTTGATTCCATTCCGGATAATGAATGATGCATGCCCGGGTTGCCTTTGCGCGGAAATCCATGACGATGCCCCAATTAGCCTCTGTTTGCACCTGTTCTTGAAATGCGTGCCAAACTTCAAAAAGTTGCTAATTCTTCATTTTCCTGCAACAGAGAGCAGGAAAGGGGCATAGCAATGTATTTTCACAAATGTATGCATGCCTCGATCCTCATGCCACCAATCACGCATATCGATGCATGATGGCCGAGGAGCCGAATTGCACAACTCAATATGAGATGAATGCGTATGAAAACACAACAAGACCTAACTCCATCATGGATGATCCGGAGTGTCGGTGACTGGGGAATTGAGACACGTTCCGTCACTCGGAGTACGAAACGTACCTCGTTTCCCGTGCCCGGGCTAACTCCTATCCCGAACACGATGCAGTATGCATGATATGCAACTAAGGTACAACCTAGCATGCAAAATTCTACGAAATGGCATACACGATGCACGAGATGAGATGGCATACACAATGCGCTAATGCACAACCTAGCATACACGATGCTATGGAATGAAATGGCATACACAATGCAATATGGACTTACACTAACATGAGTGAACCTCAGCCACACTCACATGAGAAGCCATAAGATGGAAATGAGACACTCGAAATGCGTGCACGCGTGCACACAAACCGAGGACCGACCCTAAGGCACCAAAATGCCACTCTAACAAGACATGGCAAGACATGGAATATGGCATACAAGCATGAAAATTTCAGAGGCAAAATGAGATGCAAAACAGCCCCGAGTCATGGCAAAATGATACCCGATGCATGGAACGAATCCCGAAACATGAAGCTTAGCGCATGGAATGGCCTATAGCTATGCAATGCATGAATAATTTGAACATGAAGTGTAAATACAGAAGCAAGGAAGCCCCAAAACAAGCATGTTTTCAGTTTTAAGAAAGGCCAAACAGTGAGTAAAAATGGGCCTAAACTAGCATGCAAAATTGGCCAAAAAGAGAGGGGTAATGAAGCAACTCACAAATTCTGGCTCCAAAAAGGGAAGGGGCCTTCTACAATATTGAAGACGGGCCAAAAATATGATGTATTACAGTTTATGACAAACCCCAAAAACAGATACAAGTATGCTCAAAATGCTATGCAAAATAAGGGCACCAAGAGAGCTATAACATGAAGTATACAAAGGGTATCCCAAACAGTCATAGACCCTTAATGAAACATGAAGAGGGGGTCAAAATAGGTCCATTCACAGTTCAGACCAAAGTCCAAAAACAGAAGTACACGAGGCTAACAAAGCATGCAAAAATGGGGACCAAAGAGGGGTACAATGGCAAGTGATACATGGAGGTCCCAAAAAGTGGTGAGCCCTTCTTTAATGTTGAAAAAGGGCTCAAAATAAACCTATCTACAGTTTACATCATGCTCCAAAACAGATTACACATAGGCCAAAAATACTATGCAAGATTGTGGCATACAAAGGAGTAATGAAGCAAGTGCAAGATGGGGGTCCCAAAAAGGGTAAGACCCTTAATGAAAGATGAAATAGAGCTCAAAAAAATGCCACTTTCAGTTTTGGTCGGAGCTCAAACATGCAAACATAAGGAGCTAAAATATAGACCAAGAAAAGAGCAAAAAGAGGAAAATGAGACTCACCCTTGAAGACTAGTCTTTCATCAACTCTTGGTCCAAAAATCTGAGCTTTCAACCTCTTCAAAAGAGTCCCAAAGTGCTGGAATGGAGGATGGAGGTCTTGTGCTATGAGTTGGTGTGTAAAAATGGTGTAAGAATCAAAGGATTTTGATGATTAGAATGTAGAGAGAGAGAGAGAGAGATTTAATGTGAGAGCTCCACCAAAATTTTCTAACCCTTTTTCCAGAGCTGGAGGGTCTGTTATATAGACAAAAGAGGGGGAGAAAAAGGGGGGGGGGGGAAATGGGGGAGAAATGAAATTCAAATTTCCTCCCAAAATTGGTCTAAAGGGAGATAAAGGGGTAAGTGATAGCTGCGGTTCTCAAACTAAAGAGAGCCCTTCAACAAAGTTGAAGAGGGGCTCAAAACAAGACACTTTGTAGTTTATTACTAAGTTCAAAACAGCTCACAAGTAAGCCTAAAATACCGTGCAAAAATAGGCCTAAAAAGAGGTAAAGAGGCAAGTGACAGATGGAAGCCTCAAACAGCAAAAGGTCCTTAATCAAACATGAAAAGGAGCTCAAAATATGACTATCTCAAGTTTGGGTCGGAGCCCAAAAATGCAGAATGAAGGTTCGGAAGCCAAAACACGCAGTTCGGGGCCCCGAAAGTGGGCTGTTAGGCACCGGAAGTGGTGTCCGACCACGAAGTTGGTCTCTCGGACCACAGTGTCCCTCAAAAGGGAGGAAATAAGGTGTGTGCCAAAAACCGGAGCAAACGAAGGTGGTTAAGCGGTCCCGAACCGAGGCACACGGCCGTCGGCTCCGAAAAACCGGAAACCGGGCTCCAAACGGGAAAAATGGCCTACGACCACGAAACATAGCCTACGGCCACTGAGAGATGATCTACGAGACCTCTCCCTCCCTTCGGGAAGAGAAAACAGAGAAAACAGAGCTTGGTTCGCAAACCGAGGCAAAGCACAAAAGAGTCCGGAAGTCCGGAGGCAAGGCTCGTAGCCGGGACTCCGCAACCTCAGAACGAGCACAATATGCAACATCACCAAGCGCTCAATTGGTGACGTCTGAGTCTTAAGGTCGGTCAAAAATGGGGTGTCTACAGCATGCGATACATAAGAATGTGTAGACCCCGAATCAATCAGTACATATGCATTTTGAGTACAAATAGAGAGGATACTTGACACTACGATCTCGGTATTTTGTACGTCTCCCGGTACTAGGGCGAATACTCGGCCCTGTCTCATAGGCTCTTTCCCGGTAGCTTTAAGGTTCGGTTTTGGTGTAACAGTTGATGCCGCCACACTTGGTGTAGCTTTGCTACTGCCTTGAGGTGCAGAGGGGCAATCTTTCACTATGTGGCCCACCTTGCCACACCTGTAACAAGCACCAGAAATTTTATAACAAACTCCCTTGTGATTCTTACCACATTCGGAACAGGGCGGAATGGAACGGTTCCCTTGACTAGATGTAGTCGTTGACCCTGTATTTTGCTTTTTGTTCAGCGGGTTGTTCTTGCCTTTCTTGAACTTAAAACCCTGCCTTTTACCACGCCATTCAAACGCTGGTATTTCAGATTGTCTCACTGCTTCGATGTTCGACTCGGCCATCAATGCTCGGTCAAGAACACCTACATAGGTCGGTAGCTTTAAAACACTTATTTTGTCGAGTATTGCAACATTCAAGCCGCCTTCAAATTTTCTGGCCTTCTTGTAGTCAGTGTCCACCATATGTGGTGCATATCTAGCAAGCTCGGTGAACTTTGCTTCATATTCAGCAACAGACATTGTACCCTCTCTTAGCTGTTCAAACTCAGTTACCTTCCTGTCCCTGACACATTGGGGAAAATACTTTTCAAAGAAGGACTCCTTAAACTGAGCCCAAGTCACTACAGTGTTGGTGTCACGGACTAGCATCCACCACCTTCTAGCCTCTTCTTGCAAGGTGAAGGTAGCTAATAGTACTTTGTGTGCCTCCGAGCACGGAAACACTTCAAACAATTTCTCAGTCTCCAAAACCCATGCTTCAGCTTTTAATGGTTCGAGACCTCCCTGGAAGGATGGTGGTTTCATTTTACTGAACTTCTGGGTAAGAGCAATTATGTCATCATCATTAACATTCACATTCTGTTCCGGCTGTACCAGAGGAGGAGGTGGGGGCTGTTGGTTCTGTTGTCGATCTAATCTTTCAGTTATCAGTTCCATCATTCTTTCCATTCTTGCCATTCTTGCCTCAGTGGATAAGGATTCAGATTCATTTGCAGTTCTTGCATTATCCATTTCACTATAGGCAGTTATAACAGTCATCAACATAAGCAATTGCATACTTAAACAGTTTATCACATTAGCATACATTCAGTCATGTCATAAACACACACTTATCATGCTCATGTAATGCCCTATTACTTTTCTAGGACACCCTATAGCTCATTTAGACACGTGTGTGCGGTATAACTCGTGGTTAAGTATTGCTCTGATACCACTCTGTCATGACCCAAACCCGCCCCTATGGGTTTAGCACCGTAACCGGCCAATAATCCGAGATTACCGAAGGCCTGCTTAACAGTAATACAGTAATACAGAGTATAGGGGCATGGCGGAAGCCAATACAGTAAATAAACAATGTCCAATGAGCTGTGACAGTCTGTATGCAAAAGACTTTTCAGAACATATATACAATCAGTGCAAAACGGTATGCCCATTATATACAATCCTTCAATTCAGGAACCTAATCCCTATTTACAGTACAGTAACAGTGTTGCCAGTTTATACAGTATTACAAAAACATATACAGAGACAGACGGGGGAATAAAAACACCCCTAAGCCATAGCTGGGTAGGCTCGGAACCTCGCAGTGAGGCACAGTGGTTGGCTTGACAAAACTGGACTTAACCCCGACGCTTCTAGCATTGGTCCGGTGCCTGTACACTTACATATATATATGAGCAGTGAGCTAAAGCCCAGTGAATAACATAATGCGTAAAGAGGTTTAGAATGAATGTCCTTACAGTAATGAAAACAGTTCATTAAATCAGTATTTCAGTCTTTCAGTCTTTCAGTCAATCAGTCATATGTGGTACATCCATTAGCATAACAGTACAGTAAGCAGTAGGTCTTAAAGACCGAACAGTAATGATGGCCATCAATCAGTAAACAATAGTGGTTCCGTGAGGGAACCGACAGAGATCTCTGTAACAGTAACAGTAAACAGTAGGTGCTAAGGATGCCACAGTACAGTTCAGAATATAGGACATACATTCATTCAGCAAACAATATCAGTTCAGTAAACAGTTCAGTTCAGTATTCAGAAGATAATCATTTTGAACATATCTTTACACAATTGTTACTCACAGAGTTCTGGGCTACAGTAAGCTAGAGCGTCTCCTCGGAATGCCAACCCTATACAGTATACAGATTGAACACACACTAAGCTACACAGTTGGGAAAGATAATAACTTAATCCCTAATTTGCCTCGGTGTGGTTCTACATCTATATCCTCTTTAAGGTGCCTTAAATATGCCCTAGGAATGCCTAGGATAGAAAGAGGATGCAAAGATGCACTTAGAAAACATTTTCAGAATTTTCAGTGAAACAGGGTCCCGCTCGAGCGTAACTCACTCCGCTCGAGCGGTCATGCAGACAAAGGTTCCTGCTCGAGCGCCACTTCCCACGCTCGAGCGGTCTGTAAAACAGTCAAAAGTACTGGATAGGTGAAAATCACGCTCGATAGTCGCTCGAGCGTGAGACACAAGGTCCCGCTCGAGCGCCAATTACCCCGCTTGAGCGGACTGTAAAATAGTCCAAAGTATTGGGAGCACGAATTTCCCGCTCGAGCGACACTTCCCCCGCTCGAGCGGACAACCAAAATCTGGAAATTCCAGATTTGAGCTCCAAGTTCAAAATCATGTTTTGATGCAATAAATTTCGATCCTCTTGGGCTAATTTTCTGGAAAACATTTGTAAACTCATAGAACAACATGTTTCAAGGGTCAATTTGAGAAATCGAAGCCCAAGGGTGTTTCAAACAAACTCAATTCCAAACCCAATTTCAAGAACAATCTTCAAACATGACATGCTTGACTTTAAATCATTTCAATGCTTCAATTTGATGCTCTAGTGAGCCAAACCTTTTCAAGATAAGGTGAAATCATGGACTTAACCAAAAATATGAACATGCATGTAACCTTTAGCCATGAAATCAACTTAAACCTGAACAATACCAACATGCATGCATGGAATGAGCTTCAATTCAACATGTTAGAGCTAAATCATGCCTTAGCTCTACAATTAGACATGAACCATGCAAGAAACAACTTAAAGACAACAATGAGAGGTTCAATTACCTTACCTAGGTCTTTAATCACTAGTCTTGAGACTCAATTTGCCAATTACACTCCAATTCTTCAAGGTTTCAATCCAAGATGACAAGATGAACTCAAGTTCCCTTCTCTCTCTCTATAGTCGGCTATGAACATGAAATGAGCTGAGCAAAATGTTGCCTAAGTGTATAAAGGCTCAAATATGTTAATAAACAAAGGCCCACTCACAATGGCAATAGGGTAATTAAGCTAACTCTTGTCATTGGCTTATTTTAATCTAATTTAATCATACCAAATCACATTTCAGATCAATATGCCATAAATTCACATAAATTCCAATGATCCTAAAACATCAATCAATTTCTGATTCGGCCGCCGATAAGGCCTTCAATTTGCAGTTTAAACATAAAACTAAACAGATAATTAAACAGTCAAACAGATAAAATGCACTTCAAACAGATACAGGCAATCAATTCCGTTTCAGATTTCAGTCAATCGGTTCAGTAATTCAGTCAGTTCAATTACTTTCCATATTCGGTCTCAATTTAGCAGTAAACAGTAATTAATCGGTAAACAGTGTGAGGGTGTAGACACCCCATTTTTGACCGTCCATAAGACTTGGACGCGGCTGATGGTTTACACGGTGGAGGAAGTTGTCCAGGGGAAAGGTGCAATTTCTTCGGCGAAGAGAGGGTCAAATCTCAACTTCATACCCCTGTTCTGGACCAAAATGATCTTGATCAAAAGATTTTAGACTTAAAACCCTCTCTTTCAAAAACGTTTTTGAAATAAAGTTTTTACTATGTTCCGAGGCTTGTATTTTGTCAAATGTTGCGCTTTTCAGTAAACCGAGCAAGGACAAAGTGGAAATGAATGAAGGAGAGATGAAATCTTTGAAAAATCTTTCAAAACACCTTACTTAGGGGTTTGGAGTTGAAGAAAAGAGGAGAAGAGGGAAGAAATCCAGTTGGGGTAAAACGGGCATGAACCGTTAAGAGAAGAGTCGAGCAGCCCTCGCCGAATCGGGCCTATTCATTCGGATACTTGGAATCAAGCTATGAGGCCACCACCGTTAGAAATCTTACTCCTGGGGCTTCATTTTGCACTCAAGAATCTCCTAAATTCGATTCCGGACGGAGGAGATATGGTTGATTGAAGTAAGGCATCACTCCGGTTGAATCGAAATCTGCGCGGCTTCACGGAAATGGGTATAACTTTTTCCACAGAAGGAATTTTGATGCAAGGTTTGCGTCATTGGAAAGATAACTTCCGGGGCTTCAATTTGGACACTTGAATGGCCACATTTGGACTTCCCTAGCACCCACCGGCCAGTTTTCTTCCCGACAGCCCAGTTTTTTATCCTGAAAAGTAGCTGGCCGGCCAGAAAATCTAGCTGGCCGGCCACCCTTTTTGTGAAATGACCTTTTTGCCCCTTTAAACTAGCCGGCCATGCCCCCCTCCCCAAGTGTGTCCTAGATATGAATTTTGTTTTGGACTTCACTCATGTCCGGGGGTTTAGCCATTTTGGGGGGAAACTTGACTAGTTTTCCCCCCCTTTTTTCCCTCCATTTTTCCACCAATTTTGCCTATATAACAGCAGCTCCCAGCTGTGTTTTAGGGTTAGAAAAAATCCTTAGAGAGCTCTTGTGTTGTATCTCTCTCCCTCTCTATATTTCCAAGCTCTAAACACCAAGTTCCAACCCATTTTCTTCATCACCACCAAGCACCACCACCACTACTCCATTTCCAGCATCTTGGGAGGCTTTCCAGCAGCTAAGAGGCAGCAAATTTGGTCCTAGAAGCAACCAAGGTTTTGGTCTACAAGGGTAAGCACTCATTTCTCCTTTTGAGCTCCATTTTTGTATCATTTTTCTACCCTCCTTTCTTGCTGTTTTGGGCTCCGACCCCAACTGTAACAAGGCCTATTTTGAGCTATTCTACATGTTTGTTGAAGGGCTCAACCCTGTTTGAGCCCCCCATTTGGTACTTGTTTCAATACCACCTTGTATGCCATTATTTTGCATGCTATTTTTAGCTCATTTATAATCTGTTTTTGAGCATGTAATAAACTGTAAGTAGGCTCATTTTGAGCCCTTCTTCAACATTGAAGAAGGGTTCAACCTTGTTTGGGACCTCCATGCATGACTTGTTTCATTATCTCTTTTGATCCCTACTTTTGCATGCTTTGTTAGCCTATCTTGCTTCTGTTTTTGGGCCATCCTCAGAACTGAAAATAGCCACATTTTGACCTCCTTGACATGTCTCATTAAGGGTCTTTGGCTGTTTGATGAATGCTTTGTATACCTCATGTTATAGCCTCTTGTTGGCCTATTTCTTGCGTTGCATTTTTAGCATGTTTGCATACTGATTTGGGGGTTGTCATAAACTGTAAATATGCATATCTTTGATCCCTCTTCAGTGTTGTAGAAGGACATTTTTCTGTTTGGGCATTGCATATACCACTTGCTTCATAGCCTCCCTTGCGGAGCCATTTTTGTATGCCATTTTAGCCCTATCTATGCTTTCTGTTTGGCCATGATTTGAACTGTAAAAATGTGAGTTTTGGGGCTGTCTTGCTTCTGCCTTTTCATGTCATGTGCCAATTCTGCATGTTTAGTATAGTTGTAGGCCATTTCATGCATTGAAATCCATGTTTCGGGATCCTTTCATGCATCGGTTTCCATTTCGCCATGATTCGGGACTGTTTTCCCCCATATTTCAGTGCTGAAATTCCATTGGCATGTTTGCATATCATTTTCTATGTCATTTCATGCCTTAATGCCATTGCCTCGGTTTGCCTGCCCGTGTGCACGTATTTCGAGGCATCTCATTTTTCATCCAACGGCCTCTTATGTGAGTGTGGCTGAGGTCCACTCATGTTAGTGTAAGTCCATTTTGCATTCTGTATGCCATTTTAGTCTCATTGCGTCGTGTATGCCATTGCCTCGGTTTGCGTGCCCGTGTGCACGCATTTCGAGGCATCTCATTTTTCATCTCACGGCTTCTTATGTGAGTGTGGCTGAGGCTCTCTCATGTTAGTGTAGGTCCAATTGCAGTGTGTATGCCATTTTATGTCTTAGGATCATTTTCTCAGTTTGCGTGCCCGTGTGCACGCATTCCGAGACATCTCATTTTCATAGCATTGTGTATGTTAAGATTACATATTAGCTGCATTTCATGCATATCATGCATATCATGCATATTGCATCGTGTTCGGGATAGGAGTTAGCCCGGGCACGAGAAACGAGGCGCGTTTCGTACCCCGAGTGACGGAACGTGTCTCAATTCCCAAGTCACCGACACTCCGGATTATCCGTGATGGAGTTAGGTTTTATTGTAGCATTCATATGCATTCATCCTATATTGAGTTATGCAATTCGGCTCATCGGCCATCATGCATCGATATGCGTGATTGGTGGCACGAGGATCGAGGCATGCATATATCTGTGAAATACATTGCTATGCCCCTTTCCTGCTCTCTGTTGCAGCAAAATCAAGAATCAGCAGTCTTCCGAGGCTTGGCGCGCCTTTCGAGGAACATCGCGAAACAGAGGCTAGTTGGGGCATTCCAGTGGATTTCCGCGCAAGGCAGCTCAAACATACATCGTTCATCAGAAGCAAGGCAGCCCCTGGCTTGCATGCCAGTTTACAGTTTTCTTAGTTAATTTGTTAATTAATTAGAAATTTGTATATTATTCGGACTGTATATTTCGGACTGTATTATTCTTTCATTTGGGACTGTATATTTATTTGGACCCTCTGCGCAAGGGCAAAATTGTAATAAGTGTGGGTGAGTGTGATGTATGTCTTCCAACCCCACGTCTTTCTTCACTTTTATTTACCCGCTTAGGATGGTTAGATATAGGGCATATTTCAATTAGCATATAGTATGACAGCATGTTTGCATCATTCATCTGTTTTGCACGCACCGGGCTCGACGTATCATACAAACTGCATTTGTATTTCAATTCCAAATTGAATACTCGTTAGTTGTAGCATTCCATATGCCATGTTTAGGATAGCCGAGCCTGCTATAATTTGCATTTTTGCATGTGTTGCATTAGGCATTTCAGTATGCTTAGGATCATACATGATTTCTAATGTAGTTTCTGTTTTGGCTTGGAGTACTCGGTAAGTTTTATGCTTTAGCATCCTTGCATGCGTGTGAGTGTTGCCATGAATAGCATGCTTGCCATGAGGCTATTTGCTTATGTGATATAACTGCCTTGAATGCCTGTGGGTGAAGGTTGGGTTATCTGAATTGGAATAATGCATTGATTGTTTGTTTTAAGCCCACTAGATTGTGGCAACACCATGTTTTCTAAAGCCCACCTGAGGGTGGCAAAATCTGCATTTTAAGCCTACCTACGGGTAGCAAACCATCTTTCAAACAAACATGAAATGTTTTGTTCCAATTCAGGCGACTCAGTCTATACTTGTATGCTGTGCGCATCACATAGTAACCTAGGCTAATAACCGGAATAAGAACATACAATGTTTTCAAAATAAGATATCATGATTAGTAGAGGTCGGTCTTTGACCGGGCGAGCGGGGGTGCTCACGAAGTGACCTTCCCCAATCGTACCCAAGTTCCCGAGCCGAGGCAACTTTGGTGATGACGGACACGTGGCCTTTTGGCACCGAATCAGGGTTTCCTAAATTTCCCATTATAAAATATTTAGGTGGCGACTCTGTATCTGGCAAAGCAGTCCATGTTTGGCACTTCTTTCAAAAAATCTGTTTTCAAAACGATTTGCCGGATTTGGACTCTTTGGTTCAAGATTAAGAACCGTGACATTTGAGTCCTTCGAACTGTAGTGACCCAATATCGAACCAGAACGGGGGGGACTCGCACTCCTTCCCCGGGATGCGTTCGGGGACGTCTACAGAGGGTTGTTACAAAAGCCTGATTGGTGGCCAAAGGCTATCTTCAAGAAGAAGGTGTGGATTTCCAAAAGACTTTCAGTCCTGTGGCCAAGCAACCTACTATTCACATTTTGTTGTGTCTTGCTCTTCACTTCAATTGGCTTATCAAATAGCTTGACATCAATAATGCTTTCTTATATGGAGTGTTGGATAAAGAGGTTTACATGTCCCAACCTCAGGGGTTTATTGATTCTACTCACCCTCATTTGGTCTGCAAACTTCACAAAGCCTTGTATGGCCTTAAGCAAGCTCCAAGAGCCTAGTTTTCCACTTTTTCTACCTATCTCCTCTCTTAAGGTTTTCTTTCCAGTCACCATGACTCCTCCTTGTTTGTTCGTAAAACCTCTACTTCTCTTATCTATGTTGATGATATCATTCTTACTGGTAGTGATCCCTCATTTATTACCTCTCTTCTTGCTCACATGCACACTATTTTTTCTATGAAAGAGTTAGATTTCATCAACTATTTTCTTGGCATCTCTGTCACTTCCTTTTCTACTGGTTTCTTCCTTAATCAAGCTAAGTATGCCACAGAAATTTTGGCTAAAGCTGGGATGCTTAATTGTAAGGCATATGCTTCTCCTATAACTATCAAATCCTCTCTGTCTTCATATTCTGATGTTGATCTTCCTTTTGACAACCATTCTCTTTATCGAAGTCTTCTGGGTGCCTTTCAATACTTGACTATTACTCGTCCTGACTTGGCTTTTGCTGTCAATTCTGCTTGCCAACATATGCAATGTCCTTTTGTTAGTCATTTTCATGCTATCAAACGCATCTTACAATATGTCAAAGGCACTCTATATTTTGGTCTTCAATTTTCCCCTAGTCCTCTTGTTCTCCATGCTTACTCGAACTCTAATTGGGCTGGCAGCTCTACTACTGGGTTTTGTATCTTTCTTGGTCCCAACTTAATTTCTTGGTCGGCCAAGAAACAATCCACTATCTCTTGGTCATCGTTTGAGACAGAATATCGTGCCTTAGCTCAAACTACTGCTAAGCTTAGCTGGTTGGGCATGCTTCTTACAAATCTTCATATCTCTTTTCCCACTCTTACTCTCTGGTGTGACAATCTTTATGCCATCGCCATGACTAGCACTCATGTCTTCCATGCTCGTTCTAAGCATATTGAAGTCGACTATCACTATGTTCGCGAACGAGTGGCTTCTAAGCTTTTGTCTGTCCAACATGTAGTCTCTTCAGATCAGATAGCAGACATTCTTACAAAGCCCTTATCAGTTGCTCGCTTTCACTTGCTTCAGTCCAAGCTGTTGGCTCTGCCTTCATGTCACGGCCTAAACCCGCCCCTACAGGTTTAGCGTCGTAACCGGCCAGTAATCCTTGGATTACCGAAGGCCTCTGAACTGATTAACAAAATTAAGGGACTAGCGGAAGCAAATGCATAAATATAGTTGTCCAATGAACTGTGTTTACATGAAACAGAATATTTAAAACTTTAAATACATAACCGAAAATCATTTTCATATTATACCCACACACTTAACCATAACATCTTAAGTACAGCCAACAAAAACAAAACGAGCCTTAAATACAGAAACAACAGAGCTTAAAACACGTGACACTTCAGGAACCTCCACGTGAGGCACAATGGTTGGCTGACAACAGAACACAGATCCAGACAAAAGCCTTCAGGCTCGATCTTCGGAATGCCCACCTATACATATATAGACACACAGTGAGCTAAAGCCTAGTGAATAGCATTAAGGTAAAGAGGTTAGTGAACGAAATCCAAACATGTCATAAGCGTAAAACAGATCATAGCATAATCATTCTCATATCTGAACATAATAATAGTACATCCCATAGAACACATCACATATTGTCTTCCGACTAGAGTAATCAGTTCCAGATACCAATTAAACACATATCACCACAATGAAGTGGCTAACGAGATCTCGTACTCACATATATGTCATGGACCCGCATTTACATGCCGTCCCCCATGACTTGGGACTATCTATGGATGCCATAATAGATTTCAAACATAGGATATTCGTTCACGTAAATAATCATTTCAGAAATCATGACATAACATATCACATTTGGAACATAATTCATATGAACATATCTTTACAATAACGTTACTCATAGTGGGCTTCTGCAAACAGTCAATCAATCTTCGGATGTTGACCTACAAACACAAAAGTACATAACAAAAACATATCTTATCATTACACATTCATATGACCATAACGGCTTAGCTTTCTTTACATTGATTCTTATTCTTTCTTATCACATTGCTTAAAACACACCCTTGTAATCTCTTAACTTAATACATTCTTTTCTTAGTGTGTTTCTACTTCATATCCTTATTACTATGGCTAAATTAAGGCTTAAAAATGCCTAAGATGCAATGAGGATGCCAAAATGTATTGGAAAACACTTAGTCAAATTTCTGAAAACTGGGTCCCCGCTCGAGCGTAACTTTCCTTGCTCGAGCGGACATGCAAAATGTGAATGGTCGCTCGAGCGCAGATTCCTTTGCTCGAGCGGTCTGCAAAGATATAAAACTTCTGGGAGTTTGCATTTCACACTCAAGCAGGCTTCAGGTCGCTCGAGCGGAAGTGCCCGCACTCAGAGTGGTCGCTCAAGCGTGAACTCCTACACTCAAGCGTAGGTGCAAATTCTGAAATTTCTAGATTTGATCTCCAAGCTCAAAACTCAAATGCAAATCTCCAAAATACATCTCTTGGGTCCCAAAACTTGAGATAACATTGTAAACTTGCAAAATATGATGAATTAAGGATTATTTCATAAACTCATGGCCCAAGAGCTTGCCAATAACTCAAAATTCATCTTGAAACTCAAGAAGCAAAGCATGCATGTAAAATCTTTCAAATTCTTTTCTCCAAAACTCTTGAAGTTAACAAATTGAGCTCATAAGCTCCATGCATGTAAGAAATTCCTTTTTAAAACATGAAATCAAGGTTCAAAACATGATAATTCAAACATGCATGTACCAATCAATTCACAATAACATCTTGAATGCTCAAGCTCAACTCAACATGGTTAATATTCATGCATGCATGTGGATTCTCTTCCAAATTCTTTTTTAAGACTTCAAAAACATGGAATTGACTTACAAAACTTGGTGAAATACTCATGCATGTACATTTCATCCTCCAAATTCAACACAAATGATGAAGCTCATAGCTAACATGATGATTTAACACCTACATGTATATATGAATTGTAACCCAATTCTTCATTCTAATCTCAATTTACACATTTAAACACATAATGTTCATGTTGATAACTTAGATTCATAAATTAAGGGTTGAATTCACACCTATAGTCCTGAATTAATTAGATTCTTGCACAATATTGATGAGCTCTAACAAAGTGTTCAAGTTCTACCTTGAATCTACCATTTCTCTCTCTAAAATGGAGTTTCTCTTACTCGAGAATGTATGAACTTCAGATTTTGACACTAAGAGGTAAAAGAATTGAGCTCAAGAATGAGCTTAAGGCTCATATATATATTTATGATGCCATAAAACATTAATTGGAACATTAGGCTAACCAAACACAACTTAATTAATCAAACTAAATCAATTTTTAATAAAATTTGCCATGACATTCTAAAAATTCTAAATAGCATATTCATGTAACCAATTCCGGTTTCGGACGCCGATAAAACTTTCAATTTTCATATCAAAGCGGATTTCACAACAGATATTACTATGATTAACAGATAGAAAATCAAATAGCATGCAAAAATACACAATTAACATATAATTATTTTAATCACTTGATTAGCGTCCTTAATCACAGATTAGTAATTAATTACGGATCGGGGTTGTTACACTTCACCCATCAGCTTACGGGAGAATGATCAACCACCACAACAACCATGTACAGATTAGCTCACAGATTAACCGAATAACTAATACAGTTGAGTTGGTTAGGTTGTTAGTTTACTGTAGTTAACAAACTGTTAGATGTTGAGTTTATAAAAACCATGGTTAGGATACAAGACTTGATTGTATATATAGATCAAGTACGCTACTGTATTAATTCAATGAATTCAATAATACAAAATCTCTTTACAATCAACTACAGATCAACATGAGATCGATTGCACTTTGAAATTTATGGGCCTGATTTTTTATAAGACAATGATTTATATCTAATCAATCTCTCTTCACTGAATGCGATCAATTGCTCACTTCATGCAATTGATCGTTGGCCCATTTATCCAAAATTTGTATTGATTTGATTTTAAAAGTTGATTCTACATAAATACTTTTCACAACTCGATTTTTAGTATCTCAATGCACTCTTTTGCACAATCGAATTTCTCTTAATTTTAGAACAATTATGAGTGATAAATATGATTTTTGTGAGAGAATTTTCTTGAATTAGTTTTTTAAAACATTCAAAACGTCTACCATTAGGTAAATCTAAGTGAAAGGTTCAAGTCTTCTCATTTGTTCTTGTACTCTTGAATCGTGTTGGGATCGTGTTTTTTTCCTATTAGGTTTTCCATGTTAAATCACTACATTATTGTGTGAATCACTTTGTGGTGTGTTAATTCAAGCAAAGGTTAAAATTGGCTAAATAACCGGTTAAATCATAATTTTTTAAGTAATTGGCCTATTCACCCCTCCACTAGGCACAATCTATTCAGATTCCAATATTCAATGTTCGAAAAATCCAACCTTCAAAATAGTCTTCAACTCTAGTGTTGTCAAGAACCTCAAAGTAAATGACAAAAATTAATTGCTTTGCTCCAAATTGCATTATGTCGTCACTTTCCTAAAAAAAATTTCTTATTAGATTATAAGTACCAGGTTACAATAAGTTTGTCCCTAACATATAATGAAGTCTTATATAAAAAATTATCTATCTACGACCGCGCATACAAAGATTGACTAAAGAATGCCCTTATTTTTTTTTTTTTTTGATCGGCAAAAGAAAAGACTTTATTGATGAAGGAGATCGCATACAGAGTATGGAAGATTACATCAATAAAGAGGAGCTCGGAGCTAAAAAAGCTCCAACCTCCTAGTTGGTGAGAGACCAACGAAGAGCAAAACAAAAATAGAAAGGAATGCAAAGAGGAATGATCAAAAACAGGATGAAAACGACCCAGAAGCCAAGAGTAAGCAGCCAAAAGTCAGTACCAAAAACCAGCCGCACCAAACACACTACCAATGCAATCCAAACACACTACCACTACCAGTAGTATACTTCAACCAGCAATATGCAGTATGCAGAAACCAGCAAGACACACTACCAATGCAGACACACTACCATTGCAGATGAGCCCAGCAAGACAACTACCTATGCTGACCCAACACTACCATTGCAGCAGCAAACCAACCTGCAGTATGCAGTTTGCAGAAACCAGTAGCAGCAAACAACTTCAACCAAGCTGCACACACCAAGACGCTGCACCCACCAGCATTGCATCCCAAAATACAACAGACCCTGCATATAGCAAACACAGCAAACCAAACTAGATCAGCACAGACCAGATTGCAGAACAACCTTCACCCCAGATCCAGAATCAGAAGCAGAAAACCAAGCCAGACTGCAGAGACATCCCACAAACCAGCAAAGCCAGATCAACTCAGAGATGCAGAACTATACCCAGCAATCCAAACATAATACCAAACCTGATCAAAACAGAACACCAAACCAGACTACACCCCTACAACCTGCAGACCTGCGGAACTCAATCAGACTTTGATTCTGTCGAGATTGAAGACAATGTCCTCCACGGAATGCTGCAAACCTCCAGAGCTCTGTTTGCACCACAAAGCTATCCTCACTTTCACCAGCTCAGCCAAATCAAACCCGTCAACACTCTTTTGATGAAAAAGACACTCATTCCTAGCTTTCCAAATTGACCAGAACACAGCAACGGGGACAACTTTCCACAGTGGTTGGATTGCCTTTTTGAATTTATAACCAGCCCACCAATGCATCAGAGCCTCAACTGAACCTGGAATCACCCAGACCAGATCCCACCATTTCACCATGTCTGACCATAATTTCCAGACCACAGGGCACGACAAAAGCAAATGATTCACAGACTCCTCCTCTGTCTTACACAGCAGGCACACTGTGTTAGCTTCAGAATTCAACACACCAATCCTTTTCAAAAACACAGAAGTTTTAATTCTTCCTTTCCAAGCTAACCAACCGCAAAATTTCACCTTGGGTGGGGCAGAGTTCTTCCACAACATATCTGCAACACTTACCACTGGACCTTTTGACAGCATCCACCACTTCCAAGCCACACCCACTGAGTAAGATCCTGAAGGATTTCCCATCCATAAACAAGAATCCTCTGCTTGGTCTGTACGAACATGTGTGCCCCTTAGTACCCCTTGCAACCTAACAACCTCCTCCTCCTCCCAAGCAAACAGAGATCTACTAAACAGAAATTTCCACTCAAGTGCCGACCCTCTTTTTTGATACATCTGCCAGAGTGTACAACCCTTCTCCCCGGACAGCCTGAACAGTCTGGGAAATTCCGCCTTCAAACAAAGGTTATTAAACCACTTATCCTCCCAAAAAAGAAGTCTTTGCCCATTTCCTACAAGAAGTTTAAAATTAGATAAATAGTACTCAACCAAATCTGGATTAGATGCGCCAAGATGGACAACATCAGACCAAATCCTTGACACTGAACAAGACTCAAGAATAGAAGGTACCCAGCCTCCAGTACCTAGACCATATTTGCACCTCACTATTTGTTTCCATAGAGCTCTGTCCTCCACTCCAAACCTCCACCACCATTTTAACAAAAGGCAAGCATTGACTTCTCTTAAATTTCTAAGCTCCAGACCCCCTTGTGACTTATCCACTGCGAGATCCGCCCATTTCACCAAATGGACTTTTCTCTTAAGTTCAGTTTTGCCCCATAAGAATGCTGCCTGAATCTTCTCAATCTGTTTAGCTACTCCCACCGGTATTTTGAAAATTGATAGAAAATAGATGGGCATACAAGAGAGGACTGACCTTATCAAAGTTAAACGACCTGCGTAAGACAAGACTTTACTCTTCCAACTAGCTAACTTCTTCCTCACTTTTTCAATCACAGGTTGCCAGGTACTTTTTCTATTGGGGTTAGCCCCGAGAGGTAAACCCAAATAACTAAAAGGGAGCTTATGACTACGACAGTTGAAAATGGAGGTAAACTGATTAACCTCACCAACAGATAAACCCACCCCACACAACAAACTTTTGTGGAAATTAATCTTTAAGCCGGAAAGCACCTCAAAGCAACGCAAAATTCTCTTAATGTGCACCAATTCATCTCTTTTGGCTTCACAGAATATGATTGAATCATCTGCAAATTGCAGATGAGAAAATGTCAATTCACTATGCCCCACCGAAGCTCCTTTAACTAGCCCCAGCTCCTTTGCTCTTTCAAGCAATATGTTCAAACCTTCAGCAACAATATTAAATAAAAGGGGAGATAAAGGATCTCCCTGCTTGAGCCCCCTCTGAGGAGTGAATTCTTATGTTGGAGATCCATTTACCAGAACGGATACTCTGGATGATGAAAGGCATGATTTAATCCAACCCATCCATTTTTGCCCAAAGCCGAAATTCATCATCATAGAAAATAGAAACTCCCAATTAACTGAATCGTATGCCTTTTCGAAATCCAACTTTAAAATGATGCCTCTCATTTTAGCAGCTTTCCACCAATGTACTACTTCATTCGCGATCAGAACACCATCAAGAATATATCTGCCACCCAAAAAAGCTGTTTGAACTTCACTAATTATTCCTGGCAACACTCTTTTCAACCTTTTCGATAGCACTTTAGCAAGAATTTTGTAAACTGAGTTAACAAGACTAATGGGCCTGAAATCACTTAAGTCACAAGGATCCACCCGTTTAGGTATGAGGGTGATAAAAGAGCTGTTAAGACTTGAGACAATCTTCCCATTAGAGTGGAACTCATCCATAAATTGTAGGACTTCACCCTTCATAATCTTCCAACATTTCTGAATACAAGCCAAACTGAAACCATCCGGACCCGGGGCCTTGTTACCATCACAATCTTTGACCGCAGCCCAAATTTCCTGCTCTGAAAATTCTGCTTCTAAGGTTTCTACTTGCCCAGCAGAAGAAATGGATGCAAAAGGGCCAAGAAGCTTAGGCCTTGAAATCCAAGATTCAGAGAAAACTTTCAGAAAATGCCTATGAACCACTAACTTCATTGTGTTAGGATCCACCACTCTAACCCCATCCTCCACAACTGAATCAAGGAGGTTTCTTCTTTGCCTAGAGCTAGCCATCATATGGAAGAACCTTGTATTCTTGTCCCCACATTTAGCCCACAGCATTCTAGATTTTTGATGCCACAAGCTCTCCTTCTTTCTATGCAAATTCCAAACTAGCCTTCTAGCTTCTCTCCTTGAATTTGCTTCTGCATCTGACAGAGCTCTTTCTTCAGCCACCAAATCCAAAGCATGTAAATCCTCTTCCGCTTTCTTAAGTTCTGTTTCCACGTGACCAAACACCTCTACATTCCATCTTCTAAGACTGGCTTTAAGAGATGCAAGCTTCCTCAACAATCTAAACCCCGCCCAACCCGGTTGAACTTGAGTCTCCCAAGAGCTCTTCACTGCGGATATGAAATTAGGGTGAAGTAGCCACGCATTTATAAATTTGAAAGGTCTAGGGCCCCAATTCCTCTCCTCCTCCTTTATGATGACTGGACAATGATCAGAAATCGTTCTGGGCAGTCCCCACTGCTTAAAGGAGAACTGGTCAAGCCACCTACTTTCCAGAAGGAACCTATCTATCCTACTCCACTTCTCCCCATCTTGTGCGTTACACCACGTGAACCTTCTACCCTTCATTGGCAAATCAACAAGACTCAACTGATCAATCAGGTCATTAAAATCATTCATACCTCTGTCCCTTCTGGAGCACCCCTTCCTTTCGCTGAGGAATCTGATCTCATTAAAATCTCCACCCATGCACCAAGGAGTCGGGTAGGAGATTTTCAGATTCTTTAAAGATTCCCACAGTTGTCTTCTTTTACCCACATCGTTGGGAGCATAGACATTCACCACCGAGCATTCAAAGGACTGACCACAGATACCTAATAAAATGATGAAATTTCTGGATCCACAACAATCAACAACCTTGAATCTGTCAGGGTGCCAGATGCACAATAAGCCTCCAGCCCTGCTATCAGCACCTACTTCCATATATTCCATTTTATCAAAAGGCCAAAGAGATTTAATGAGAGTTACCTCCAGATTACCTCTCTTGGTTTCTTGAAATAACACCATGTCCACCCCCCTTTCTTTTAGCATGCTCCTAACTTTACTTCTTTTCTCTGGCCTACTTAGACCACGCACATTCCACGACATAATCTTCATAAGACGGGCTTCAGAACACCTAAACTCCTTCATTGGGTAATCAGGCTTCATCTGCCCGAGCCCCATCTACCATCCTCTCCAAATCACGAGTTTCCAACTGTACAAGCTGATTTACCACGAAATCCTCCTTTCCACCGAAATCAATGCCTAGCCTTTTCCCAAGTTGTATTGTTGCTTTAGCCTCCTTCATCAACTTGCCCTTACTACTGCTTGATTCTCTGAACGCCGAGTGTGAGCTGGAAATTGCAGCGGCTGTTGCTCTGAAAATGGCACCCCTACTGAAGCTTTGAGGTAGAATTCTACCTTATTGGAAAGCCTTTCCACCCCTATTTGCTGTACTACTCCTCCTTACAGTAGCCTTACCTTTGCCGATGGTAGCAATGTCCCCCCAAACCTGACCTGAACTACCCTCACCAAACTACAGACATGGTTGGGCTCTATCGGCAAGGGGCTGTAATCGAGCCACACAGTTACTCAAATCAGAAAAAGAAGGCCCAACCGGCCTTAAAGGGCAAGCTTCAACTTGGGCTCGAGGGATCACTACTTCCAAATTAAAATTGGGCCTTATATGTTCAGGCCCACTTAATTCCATTAGAAACCCATCCGTATGACTGCTGTCAACTAAACGTTGGGACTGCACAGCCTCCTCTTTTGAATCTTCGCCTACACTCTTCAGAACATCATCATGACTACCACCCCCATTTTTTGAATTTTCCAAACCTGCTCCTAACATCCCTAGCATGGGTTGAACCACCCTCCTGGCCCTTTCTTCCATAACGTGAGCAATCCCCTCAACTGTGTCTTGCACTACACTTACCATCTCATTAGAAGCTGCCACGTCTAACCTACTAACACCTTCCATGCCTACCACCTTCCTTCCAGCTTTGTCACCGGAATTCATGGCACTTGGACTACCTGAACTTGAAAGTAAACCCTCTGACATGTGATGCTTGCACTCCCCAAGTCTTGGGCCTTCCGGTATAAGGGACTCTTCAATCACCCTTACTGGGTGCTGCTGTCCATTGCTATTTAGAGTGATCACTTGAAAAATAAACTCGCAACTACGAGTAATAATTCTTACTTTACCACACGCTAGAGACTTCATAAAACTCGTGTCTTCATCTATTTGAAGAACTTCTCCCCAGATGTTACCCACCGCATTAAATGTGCCAACATTCCATAGATTAAAAAGGACGCCATGACAAACCAGCCACACACACCTTTCTTGGAGAATGGTTTTACCCTTCACCCATTCGTCCATTGAATCTCACCACTCATATATCCAGTCCTCTAATCTACCCTTCCAATCCTTCAGATGTTCCACTGACTTAAAGGTTAGAAGAGCTAGACGACCGCCACCATCCTTTACACATACCTCATTCAAACCTCGTTTGCTGCATTCTTCTTTGAAAGCTTTAAACGAGAAGAAGGCTTTGAGTTTAATTATTAAACTTTCAAAAAGCCATCCATTTCCAACTTCCTGTACATTTATGGTTATCACGGTGTTCTCCTTTCGTATACCTTGGACTACATCAGCATAAGATCTCTGACCATTAAACCCTGTTGTAATTTTATCAGTGTAACAAGCCCGCGAGGGACCTCGCTACAGTTCGGACTCGATTTTGTTGCGGTTCTAAATCTGAACCAAAGAGTCCAACTCTGGCAAATCGTTTTGAAGAAAAACAGATTTTTTTGAAAGAAGTGCCAAACATGGACTGCTTCGCCAGATAACAGAGTCGCCACCTAAATATTTTTAAAATGGGAAATTTAGGAAACCCTGACTCGGTGCCAAAGGCCACGTGTCCGTCATCACCAAAGTTGCCTCGGCTCGGGAACTTGGGTACAATTGGGGAAGGTCACATCGTGAGCACCCCCGCTCGCCCGGTCAAAGACCGGCCTCTACTAACCATGATATCTGTTTTTGAAAACATTGTGTGTTCTTATTCCGGTTATTAGCCTAGATTACTATGTGATGCTCGCAGCAAACAAGTATAGACTGGGCCGTCTGAATTGGAACAAAACATTTCATGTTTGTTTGTTTGAAAATGGTGTGAAGGTGCTACCCGCAGGTAGGCTAAAATGCGGATTTGCCACCCTTAGGTGGGCTTAGAAAATAGTGATGTTGCCAGTGGGCTTAAAACAAACAGTCAATGCATTGTCCCAATTCAGATAACTCAACCTCCACCCACAGGCATTCAAGGCAGTTATATCACATAAGCAAATAGCCTCATGGTAAGCATACTATCATGGCAACACTCACACACATGCAAGGATGCTAAAGCATAAAACTTACCAAGTACTCCAAGCCAAAACAAAAGCTGATTAGAAATCATGCATGAATCCTAAATATGCTAAAATGCCTAATGCAACTCATGCAAAGATGCAAACTATAGCAGGCTCGGCTATTCCAAATATGGCATATGAGATGCAACAGCTATCAAGTACTCAACTTGGAATTGAAATACAGATGCAGTTTGTATGATGCGCCGAGCCCGGTGCGTGCAAAACAGATGAATGATGCAAACATGCTGTCATACTGTATGCTAATTGAAATATGCCCTAATCTACCATCATAAGCGGGTAAATAAAAGGGAGAAAGAAATGGGGGTTGGAAGACATACATCACACTCACACACCCTTATTACAGCATTGCCCTCACGCAGAGGGTCCGAATAAAATAATACAGTCCGAATAAAAGAATAATACAGTCCGAATGAAAGAATAAAAGAATAATACAGATTCCTAATTAATTTAACAAATTAACTAAGAAAACTGTAAACTGGCATGCAAGCCAGGGACTGCCTTGTTTCTGCTTCGGATGATGAAATGATGCATGCCCGGATGCCTTTGCGCGGAAATCCATGGCGGTGCCCCGATTAGCCTCTGTTTGCATTTTTCTCGAAATGCGTGCCGGACTCCAAAAAGTAGCTGATTCTTGATTTTGCTGCAACAGAGAGCAGGAAAAGGGCATGGCAATGTATTTCACAAATATATGCATGCCTCGATCCTCGTGCCACCAATCACGCATACCGATGCATGATGGCCGAGGAGTCGGATTGCACAACTCAATATCGGATGAATGCAGATGAATGCTACAATGAAAGCCTAACTCCATCATGGGTTATCCGGAGTGTCGGTGACTTGGGAATTGAGACCCGTTCCGTCACTCGGAGTACGAAACGTGCCTCGTTTCCCGTGCCCGGGCTAACTCCTATCCCGAACACGATGCAATATGCAGGATATGTAACTAAGATACAGCCTAGTATGCACAATGCTGATGCGAATGAGATGAAAATAAGATGAAAATGAGATGCCTCGAAAAGCGTGTACGCGGGCACGCAAACCGAGGCGATGAAATGCAAATCAGATAAAACCGTAGTGCCTCGAAATGCGTGCCCATAGGCACGCAAACCGAGGCAACAATGATGTGATGGAATGAAAATCAGATAAAACCGTAGTGCCTCGAAATGCGTGCCCACAGGCACGCAAACCGAGGCAACAAAGAAATGAGATGAAATGGCATACGGAATGCCACGATGGGCTTACACCAACATGGGAGAGCCTCAGCTCACTCACATAGGAGGCCGTCGGATAAAACGGAGATGCCTCGAGGTGCGTGCCCGCGGGCACGCAAACCGAGGTAATGATAAAATGAGATAGAAATGTAAATTGGGCTTATACTAACATGAGTGGACCTCAGCCACACTCACATCAGATGCCGTCGGATAAAAAAGAGATGCCTCGAAACGCGTGCACCGGGCACGCAAACCGAGGAATGCATAAAATGGCATACAGAATGCAAATTGGGCTTACGCCAACATGAGAGGGCCTCAGCCACACTCACACAAGCTGCCGATGAATGAAAACGGAGCGCCTCGAAGTGCGTGCCCACGGGCACGCAAACCGAGGCAATGACAAAAAGGCACAAAATGGCATGGAAATGATATGCAAGCATGCAAACTAAATTCCAGCAACTAAATGAAGGGAAAACAGCCTCAAAATAATGATAAAAATGCACCCGATGCCCAGAATGTTCCCGAAATGTGATATTTAGCCCCCGAAATGGCCTACAGCTATGCTATACATGCAAAATTGACACATGACAGCAAAAACAGTAGCAAGGCAGCCCCAAAAATAGCATCTCTCCAGTACAAAACATGGCTAAATTATAAGCATAGATACGACAACAATAGCTTGCAAAAATACGGAAAAAGAGAGGATTTACAAAGCAAGTGATATCTACAATGCTCAAACCCAAAAAATCAGTTCTACAAAATTAGAGAGGGACTAAAAATATGCATTTTTACAGAAGATGAGATCCCCAAATTCAGTGTGTAGATATACAATACATAGCATGCAAAATAAGGGTCAAAAGAGGTTTATAAAGAGAGGTATCATAAGCAATGACCAAACAACTTAAGACCCTTAATAAAACTTGAAGAATAGACCAAAATAAGACACTTCACAAGCCTGATGAAGGCCAGAAACAGAAGCTAGAATGGCCTAAACAATCATGAAATTTTACGGAAAATAAGATGGATACAACATGAAGTACCAAAATCAAACATCAAATGGCTTAAGGCCCTTAACAAAACACAAAGAACAGACCAAACTATGACACTTTACACGCCTGATGGAGACCCAAAACAGAAGCATGGTAAGCTTAAAGAAGCATGCAACATGGGAGTAGAACAAGAATTCAAAGCAAGTGCATGATAGAGGATGAAAACCAGGTTGAGCCCTTCTTCAATGTTGAAGAGGGGCTCAAAATGAGCACAATATCAGTAGGTTTCATGCTCCAAATTAGATCACAAATGGGCTAAAAATAGCATGCAATTTTACGGTAAAATGGAGGAATTTCAAAGGAAGTGCATGCTAGAGCCACCAAACATGGTTGAGCCCTTCTTCAATGTTGAAGAGGGGCTCAAAATAAGCCCACCCACAGTATATAGTATGCTCGAAAACAGACCACTCAAAAGCCAATCAAAGCATGCAATTTCATGGCATAAAGAGTGATATTGAAGCAAGTGTATCAAGGAGACACCAAACAGAGTTGAGTCCTTCTACAATGTTGTAGAGGGGCTCAAAATAAGCCTAAAACTAGTAGGGGTCGGAGTCCAAAAACCAAAAGGAAATAGGGTAAAAATTTGAAGCAAAATTGTGCAAGAAAAAGGGAAATGGTGGCTTACCCTTGAAGACAAGTCTTTCTTTGCCTCTTGGCTTGACTTTGTTGCTTCTTAACCTCTGAAAATCACTTCCTTGCTGTTGAAATGGAGTTGTTGATGGTAGAGCTTAGGGTTGGTGAAGAAAGGAGCTAGGGACTTGGAGGGTTTTTTGAGTTTTTGAGGATGAAAATGGAGGCTTTTGAAGAGGGGTTCTTGAGAGGAATTTTTCTAACCCTAGGGAAGGAGGAGGGCAGCCCCTTTTATAGGCAAAAAAAAGGTGTAAAAGGGGAGGGAAATGGAGGCAAGATTTCCCTCCCAAAATATCCCCCGGATGGGGGAGATATTTCAAAAAAACAGCTGGACAGCTGTAAAGAGCCCAAAAGCAGAAAGCTGGCCGGCCAGGTGATTTTGCTGTAAATGGCCGGCCAGCCACCCCTCATGGCCAGCCAGCCACCTCCCATGGCCGGCCAGCCACCCCAAAAAATGAAGTGTAAAATTTCTGGCCGACCACCACACAAAGGTGTCCTCCCAGGTTTGTAGAATAAGGCCCCAAGGTCGGAAATTGGCAACACTGAAGCAGGAGCCACAACATAGAGCTTGAAGGAGAGGCTCAAAAATGAAATGCACAATTGCTGGCCGACCACCAACTTTTAGGGTCCTCCCAGATGTGTGGAACAAGGTTCCAAGGTCGGAAATTGGCAACACTGAAGCAGGAGCCACAACATAGAGCTTGAAGGAGAGGCCCAAAAAAGAAATTCTGAATTGCTGGCCGACCATGCTCTTTTGGTGTCCTCCCATATCCCCTGATCACAGATATGTAGCTTTGGTGGGAAGAAAATACCCCCAGGGTGTTCAACATTGACCCGGAAGTGAGCAAAACGGGCGCCGGAGGAGCGAAACTGGTTATCTGGGATAATTGCTGGCTTCTCACCCCCCAGTGATCTTCCTGGTGTTGAAACAGAGGTACCTGCCAAGTTTGAACAAAAACTAATGAGAAATGAACGCTCGGAGTCAAAACCGGGCAATTTGGGATCCCGAAAATGGGCTGCAGGTGCCGGAAGTGGTGTTCAGCAGCGAAGTGGGCATCTGCGACCCCAGTGTCCCTCGGAATGACAAAACAGAGGTTCCTGCCAAAAATCAGAGAAAACTGATGCAAAATGAAAGCTCGGGGCCCAAATCACGCAGTTCGGGGTCCCGAAAACCGGCTATAGGCACCGAAAGTGGCACACGGCCACGAAGTGGGCATCAGAAGCCCCAGTGTTCCTCGGAATGATAAAACAGAGGCACTTGCCAAAAACCGGAGAAGTCGGAGATGGTTGGGCGGTCCCGAACCGAGGCACACGGCCTAACGGTTCCGAAAACCGGGACCCGGGCCCCGAAATGGGCAAAATAGCCTACGGCCACGAAACGTAGCTCACGGCCACCGGGAGATAGTCTACGGGACCACTCCCTTCCCTCAGGAAAGAAAACAGAGAAAACCGAGTCTGGTTCGCAAACCGAGACAAGGCACAGAAGAGAGTTCGGAAGTCCGGAGGCAGGGCGCACGGCCGCGATTCTGAAAATTCTGAACGAGCACAGTATGCAACATCACCAAGCGCTCAATCGGTGACGTCTGAGTCTTGAGGACGATCAAAAATCGGGTGTCTACAATCAGCATAAGATCTCTGACCATCAGCATAAGATCTCTTTCCTTTTCTAGTCTCTTCCTTCTTTCGATACTGAGCATTGCTTCCAAACTCTGCCAATCTCACTTTCAAGCTCTTATCATCGCACCATATTCCATCCGCTTTCTGGACTGCTACCCTTGCTGCTGTAACGCAGTCATACCGAACAAATCCAAATCTTGAACCAGTAGCTCTCCTCCTCTTATTTGGGATGAAAACGTCCTTTACCACACCGTAGCTACTAAACAGATTAAAAAGACTTCGTGGCACCATAGATTCCGGCAGGTCGTCGACAAAAACCGTGATGAAGCCTACACCCCTGTAGTGAATCTGCAGATATCTTTGCCTTCTTTTTCGAGTCACCGGTGTCCACCCTCCTCTCTCCACCATAGTTAGGTAGTACTACTATGACTCAATTTAACGATTATCTTCACGAATTTATTTCTTTAGATATAGGTACGTTGTAATACAGAAATACATAACAACAATAAAGAATGCCCTTATTAGGATGAAGAGAACGTAGACACAGATATTCAAGTTTATAAAAAATGAATATCAATATTAGAAATTAACAAAAAGCAAAAAGCCAATTTCAAAGAGACATGTAGAAAGAATTGTCAATTCTGAAATGGCTTCAATGGTTGGATTGCAGGCCTATTTAAGGGCTCGAATGCACCTGATCAAATGAGTCGTGCCCATTGATCACATTAGATCAGCTCAGGTGGAAATCTGGCCCCTAGATCTAAAATTTCAAGTTTCGATCTTGTTTCACACCGAAGAGGTGTACTGATTGTACTCACCCCATGGCCCAAACTAGCCAATGCATGACCTATTAGTGCATCACTTGAGCTCCTAAAACATGCATGGCGAATGTAATGCACTTTTAACTTTGTAATGGTTCTCGTGAAGGTCGGGCTAATCCCTTGGTGGCTAAATATCGGTTATGGGGATGATGCTAAACTTTGCAAATTAAGTCACCAGAAGCCAAAAGTTAAAAAAAAATAAAAATAAAAAAATCCACTTGCAAGTTAGGTTTAATTTCTAGATAATCAAGACAAGAAACAAGGAAATGGCTGAGAATTTGTAAAAATGATGATCAGAACAGCCCAACCGTCTTTTGGACATTATGGTTCAACCTTTGTTCTCCTCCCAGACAAAGTTTGCTTCATAAAGAACCTAATTCACATGAACCTGTAAATTAAACACATTGAATAAAACTTGTCCTTGCAATATCTCTAGGAAAAGTAGCCTAAAAACCAAGTGACTGGAGGCATTATACTAATGACAAGGACAGCTCTATTAAAGACATGGTAGTTCACACAGCCTCCTCACAAAGCTGGGTTTTTAAATTTAGAAGATCCTTATTTGATTGGGAACATGAGAAACTACTTAGACTCTCCGACACCTTACAAGTAGCCCCTGTTCTGAATATGGCAGTCAAGGATAGTGCATTATGGTTAGCGCAGAGCTCTGGCCAATCCCTGGTATCTGCTTTCTACAAGCATACCAATCTTGAATTTGGTGATAATGTCAGTTTCAGTAGTATGGTTTGGATTAAATACCTTCCACCCAAAGTGCAATGTTTTGGATGGTTTGCAAGGAGAAATAAGGTCAAAACTTCAGTGTTTCTGCATAGATTGGGAATTCTGGATTGTAACACCTCTACTTTATGCATTTTCTGTAAGGCTAGTTCTGAAACTTCTGAACATGTGCTTATCCTTTGCCCCTTGGTATGGAGAGTTTGGTCCGGCCTTTTGAAGTGGTGGAAGATCAATTGGGTGGTGCCTGGTTCTGTTCAAGGCCTGCTTGACTGGTGGTCAGGTTTCTGCTGCAGGAAGGCTGAAAGAAGGATTTGGAGTGCCATTCCTCTGGTAGCTCTTTGGTCAATTTGGAAGCATAGAAATGAGTGCCTCTTCCAAGGTTCTCATCCCAAGTTGGAGGAATTACTGGAGCTCATCATCACTAGAATTGCAATCTGGTATAAAGCTGCAACCAAGGGGACTCCATTCTTGATTGATAACTTCCTCCATAACATTTCTCAAATCAGATTCTGTTTAGGTGGAAGAAATTAGGGGATCTGTTCTGTTGGGCAGTTAGCTCAGTCCATTAAGATGGGATGGTGTGGTGTCTGTTCCAAGTGGTGTTTCTGTGTTTCTTGGGAGTGCATCTGCAATGGGTATAGTTCTGAGAGTGCATCTGAGTATGCAAGCTGCTAGTATGCAGTCCTTAGGCTGATGGCTGCAAGTGATCTGCTCTAATGGCTGCTGTGATCTGTCCTAGTGGCTGTTGGTGTTTTTGGTCTAATTGGTGCATCACTTCATCATCCATTTCCTTCCTCTCCTTGGCAAAAGCTGATCTAATGCAGAGGGGTGTTTGCTGATCTGGTGCATGGGTCTGGTCTGCTGGACTGTGGGTGTGCAGGTTTGGTGGTTGCTGTGTTGGTGCATCATTTTATCATCCAATTCCTTGTTCTTCTTGGCAATAGCTGATCTAATGCAGAGGGGAGTTTTGCTGGTGGTTAGTGGGAGTGGTTTGCTGGTCTGATGCATAGGGGAGCATAGCATGCTTGGATTTGTAGTGGACTTTCTTTCATGGGTGGAGCTGCCACCCAAACACACTAGTGGAGTATTGGGCTGTTGTTTCCTCTTCCTTCTTACTCTCACTAGATATTTTTTGTTGCCTATGCTTTGTTGGTCTAATGTGGAATGGTTCTATAAATTTGAGGGAGTGAATCTGTACTAATGCTTCTGGGTTAGGCCTGTAAAATCTGATCTGATATGTTCTGGTGGTTTAGTCTCAGATCTGGTGGCTCTGTGTCTAAGGGAGTTGGATTGATGTTCTGTATAAGCATATGTTGATTCTGCTCTGGGCCTGTCTGCTGTTCTGTTCTCCCCAACTCTGCTGTTTTGTTCTCCCCAACTCTGGGCTTGTCTGTTTGAATTTGCTCTGGGCTTCTCTGTTGTAGCTGTGGTTCTGTGATTGGGGGATTGGTCTTCTGGAGTCTGGACTGCTGCAATTATGATCCTGCTCTATTCTATCTGTTCAATCTGCACTGGGCTTGACTGTTGCTCTGCACTAGGCTTGTCTGTTGTGCTGGTTTCTGGTCTGGTCTGTGGTCTTTTTTGTTTTTTGTTTCTTCGGTTGGTTGCTCACCAACTCTGGGGGTGCTGCAAATGATAGGATGGGCTTTTTCGTGCCAACCTAGTTGGGATGTCTCAGTCCATCGTGATGCCTCTGCACTTCCCTCTCTTTGTTGATGTATTTGTCTTGTACTTTGTACTTCCTTTTACATTAATGAAGCTTCTTCGTCTTGCCGTTCAAAAAAAAAAAAAAAAAACAAGCGACTGGGATGAATACAATTGTGAAGTGAATCTAGAATTACCATAATTTATAAAGAAATTTCATGACTTGAGTTGTATAAACATAAAGCATATATATATAACTTCCAAGGAGGAGTAAGAAAAAGGCCCTAAGGAGGATGGTGTAAAAGATCATTAAGCATATATAATATAAAAAAATAAATAAATAAATAAAAAACAAAACAACACAAAACAAAACAAAATTAAAAATGTTAAGGAATAGTCCCAATGAGATAATTCAAAAATAAAAAATAAAAAAAAAACTTCTAGAGGCTATTGTTTAAAATAATAATAAAATTAAAAAACAAAAAAAACCAGCAATAATAGAAAATCATATTTTGAGTGCCCACAAAAAAATTCCAGCAGTATATCCAGGCTCAACATAATTTTTTTTTTTATCAGCAAAAAATTAAATTTATTGATATAAAAATGAGTACAAGATGTATATATAAAATTCATTCTAACTAGACACATATACCAAAGCTAATTAAATGCTCTGCCAAGGAACCACAAACATAAAATTTTAAAAAAAAAAAATTAAAAAACTCGCTTCTCAGTTGAAAATCCAAGAGTTAAAAAAGAAAAATCATAGCATACATAATCTTGACATCATTCAACAAGGTTACTGGTGGCTTGCAAGTGCCAACACGAGCATAAAAAAACAAGAAATCAATAGAAAATGGTGTTCTCAAATTATGCACATTAGAATTCTAGAACGTGAAAATTTATCTTCGAACATGTGATTTTTGTATGATGTTGATGTCGAGCAGAGAGTTCGGAAAAACTCAACCATATCAACATAGTTGATAACTTTGAATATAGAGAATAAAAATCATACAAATACATGCAAATCCAGCAAATATAAACTACATCATAAACCCAATGATAAAAAGGTTAAGATATATGTGGTTTGGTATCATGAAAAGAATAGTTACTCCAAAGAGCAACAAACAAATAGAACAATTTCTCCAAACTCAATATATAAATTTTCTCACCAAACTCAAGATCATCTTTACCATAAATCATCTTTACACAAGTCTCATAAGAAGTAGGATGGATTGGGGTGACTGCTGTGCGGGAGGCACAACAACTACTACTGTGCAGTGAAATAGGCTCATTTCGGAGCTCATTTTGATAATCTGAACCGTTCACATTTTAGAATACATCAAGTAGAACATGCCTGCAAAAAATCAAGTATTTTTTGCAAGCATGTTCTACTTGATGTACTCTAAATATGAACAGTTCAGATTATTGACATGGGCCTCGAAATGGGCCCATTTAGACAAAAATCAACAAAAACAAAACTCAAACTCTCTAACTTACTAAGAATTGTTGATAACTTTGAGCAAATTTTGAGTTCAGTGAGAACTCATATATTGAGTTTTTGTTGATGTGTAAAATCCTTTGATTTCATTATTATCAATAAAATAAAAAATAAAAAATTTGCCGATTAAAAAAAAAGAAAAAGAAATCCACTACCAAAAATCTTGTGAAGCCTACCCAATAAGAGACAAGGATCTCCAACAACATCACCAAATAACTTGTTGGGAGCAAACGCAAATGAAAGCACAATCAAGCACACAGAATAAAGACATTCTAAAAATAAATAAATAAAAGCACACACAACAAAGAATTTAAATAATTCGACCCAAATTGCTTACATCCATAGAGAAATACATTTTGTTATATAATAATAAAATAGAGAATACATGATAGTCAAAATATTCAAAACTCACATTGCTACCTAAAATCACATACTTAAGGATAATTGAGCCTTTTTTTTTTTTAACAGCAAAAAACAGCCCTTTGTTGATGATAATTGCCATACATACAAATGAATTACATCAAATAAAAGAAAAGGAAATGCAAAAAGTATCAAAGCATAACCGCACAATCCCAACTAGGTTGGTACTGCAAGAAATGCCCAATCATTTGCCAACACATTTCAAGGTTGAAGAGAAAACAACCACAAGACACACTGAAAAAATACCAAAACAGTCCACTAAAAAACATCCCTCTACATCTATCCAACAGCACACCAAAAGAGAGAAATACTTGCTTTAGGCAAAACAAACCAGCAGACCACTACCACTACCTAAGCAAAGTGGTCTGCTGGTTTGAGTACCTAAGCAAAAGGATAGTAGAGTAGAGCCTTTACTCAGCCTAACGTACCACAATGTTTTTTCTCTGATCTCATACATCTCTATTTTTGTCTCACTGTTCTCTTACTAAAACCTACAACCCCCATAACTACATCATATTCTGCCCAAAAGAATCTTAGTTTTCATACAATTATATAACCAAATCCTATGCACATGGCTTTATCAGTAGATCCTATATTGTATTATCCTACCATAAACACATATATAAACTAAAACGAATAACTTTATAAATCCCACATTAATTACATGAATGGACTAATCCCAACAGTGTCCCACCAAAAGGGACTACCAAGTGATCAAAGAGCACACAAAGAATAAAATTCTACCAAAGAGCTACTAGAGAAACCCCCAAATGGAGACACCCAAAGACGGACAATCATCAAAGGAAAGAGACCCTCTACATATTTATAGTTAAAATTTCCCTTCTAAAACTAATACAAGCCAAAGTTGGTTTCCTTGTGCTCGAAGTCCAAAACCAAGAAGGAAACATACAAAACAAAACTTTTGGAAGTTCAAGTTGACCAAATAAGTCTTTCAATGAATCCAGTTCATAAATGACTCAAAAACATGCTAAAAACAACTTTGGAAATTTCATAAATGTCTCTGTATCACAAAAATGCGTCACTAGAATCGGGACCACCACCAATCTACCACTCGAGTGATAAGACAATCACTCGCTTGAGAGATGGTCTCAGGCTTTCACAAAACCGATCCAAAATCAGTAGTCGGGGAGCCAATGCTCTGCAAGGCCAGAAAAATTCAAGAAAGAAAGGAAGAAAAAGCATTAGTGATATTAAAGTGGCAATACATGAAGATATTTGGAAGCATATCAAAGAGGCAGAAAAAAAAATTATGAAAATATAGAAGAAGAAGAAGAAGAAGAAGAAAGATGAGAATATAGTGGTTGAGTTTAGGGGGAAAAAAAGTTGAAAATGCGAAAGAAGTAAGATTCGCAAATGATGAATGTAAAGATAAAATTAGAATTTAAAAAATAAATATATAAACAAACAAACGTAAAGATCAAAACTTTAAAGAATAACAAAGTTGGAATTTCAAAAATGGAGAAGAAATTTTCAATCCAAAATTCTAAGTTTGGTTGAATATGGTGCAAAGCATGAGTCAATGATATAAAGAATGTTTTCCACCAAGATTTGAAGAACAAAAAAATTAAAAGTTTTTGGCACCACAATAATATGATTACAAATTTGAATATCTATTTGGGTGTAGAGAATTTTGTTTTTGATATAGGTTGCATGACAATGAAACAAGCAAGATCAAGAAAGAAAATTTCAAGAAGCAAGAAAAAACAAAGAAATATGAAAAACACAAGCAAGCTCATTCAACTATGAAATTCAAGAGGACTAAATGATATTGCAAAGGCATAATATCAACCAAATCAAGGTCCTACCTTGATGCTTATCAATGAAGTTTCATTTTACTGACATAAAAAAAACACACAAAATTTTTATCAACATTACTTTTTTTTTTTTTTTTTTCAGCAACACTATTGAAAGAATGCAGCTAACAATAGCCAATCCAGAGTTATAAGTAGAGATATTCAACTTATTCCTGAGTAGTACCTTACAAGCTGCCATTTTAAGTGTGCAACTTTCTTCACAATTTCACTTCATCTGAAATAATAACGTGGATGATGAGTGACAAAAAGAAATTTCTTTTGCACATTTCATGAAAATATTGACCAAACAGTGTTCTAAAGACATCAAAAACAAGTAGTCTCCAAATAGCAAACACATTATTGTTACTTCGAATTCAACTCGCTTCTAATCATGTCGGTTAGTTTTTGTTGTAGCACAGATTGATCAATGCATGTAGGGTCACTGACCTGCAAGTAAAACCCATATGGCAAAAGTGAACTTAGACAAAACCCTAAACCTAGAAATTGAGATCAATCGATTTTTAAACCAAAAATACCTCAGATCTGATTGTGTGAAGTAACCTATCATTTACTTCAGTGGAAACATAGCTAACAACTTCAAGTCCTTCTTGAAGAAGTATTTGAAGCACTCTTGATAGGGGAAACACTTCCTCTCTGAAGCCACCGGTGATCAGAATTTCAACACCACCACGGCATGGGTTGACTGTGACATTATAGAGCAACGAATTGTTTGAGCTTGAACTTGTCCTGGAAACAACACTTGAATTGGGCATGTCCTTGAGCTTATCTCTCTTAATACTCAGTTGTTTGATGTTCTTCTCTAGGTGTTTGATATAATTCACACTCTCCTGAATGTGATCTGACATTGAACGCTTTCCCTGAAACACCATCCATCAACATAACCCTCCAGGGACCCAATTATCCAAAGGTAATAAAATCTTTAGAAAGAGAGAGACTTTAGTGAAATTCAAGAGGGAGAAGTGAGTGCAGCAAACATTTAAGGTTATAAAATCGGGGCGTACTCGTAAATGGCAGGTGAAATTCTAGAAAACAATGGGAAAAGAAAGTACAGTTCTTCATCTTGATATGTTCAAAAGGAATGAAATCTTTAGAGAGAGATCTGTTTTCTTTGGGAAATTCAAGAGGGAGAGAGAAGTGAGTTCAGTAACCATTCAAGGTCATATAATCTTGGCATACTTGTAAATGGCAGGTAAAATTCTAGAAAACAATGGGAAAAGAAAAGAAAAAGAAAATACAGTTCTTCATCTTGAAATGTTCGAAAGGAATGAAATCTTTAGAGAGAAACTGTCTTCTTTGGGAAATTCAAGAGGGAGAAGTGAGTGCCGTAACCCTTCAAGGTTGTATAATCTTGGCATCTCTTATACATAGGGAGTGAAATTCTAGTGAACAACACTATGCGAAAAAAGAAAAGAAAATACAATTCATCACCTTGATATATTCAAGAGGGAGTAGGGATCGAAGCGATGCATGAAGGTTACCCATTTCTTGCCTTCTCTTCCGTTCGATCTCTTTGTGAACGATTTTCTGCGTGCTATTGTTTGTATTTTCTACTAATTTTCGCGGCCTTTTCCCAACTGTATCTGCGGTAAGATTACTACTCTCCGGTGCAACAAAACCCATGATTGGATCTTGTTTGTCTGCATTTTCTTCGAAGAGAATAGAGGGAATCTGAAAAACCAGCTCATCGTGATCGCTTTGGTTGAAAGGAAACATTTGCTCAATTGATTTATTACTCAAAACTTCAAAGAAGCTTATAATTTGGTTCTTAATTAAGTGTGTCAATGGAGGCAGATAAAGAAGGAGATACGTTTGTTAGAGTATGAGATCTTCAATGGACCTTAGATGCCAAGATTTGCCTGAAAATCTCTCTCTCTCTCTCTCTCTCTCTTCACAAAAATGGTGATTTGGGAAGGAAAAAAATGACCTCACAAGCCATTTTTTAAGGCTTGCTTGTGGGCACTGTAGTTATGTACTGCTTCTACATTCACATTTGGTGGACCATCATGTTTCAACACATCATCATCATAGTCCAATATGCTATAGTATCTTACCCATCTTTTTATATTTTTTATTTAACATTTATTTATTTATTTATTTATCTTTTTAAGCATATAGTCATCTTACTTGTTAAGGAGTTTTAGTCGATGTAGGGACAGATGTTGGACTTTGACCTAATAATTGGAATTACAATTTCAGAACCCCACAAATATTTTTCCAAATAAATTTTACACGTTGAATTTAGTTTTAAATTATATACAATTTTTTTTTCTACTTTCATATTTGCTAAAACGGCTCATCAAACAAATAATATTTTATTGATACTAATAAAAAGGAGAAGAGAAGCATAATATATTTTGCTAAAATTGTTTTGGGGTTTTGCCATTGAAGGATTTTGCCATTTTTTAAGGAAGCAACATGAATAAATTAGACAGCTCCAATAATCTAGGCCTTTGCCCTATTATATGAGAGGTTGTGCATCAGCTATATTATTAAATAAATACATGTTATATTATTATCTATTGGGCCAAAATGGGCCAAGCAAAGAAAACTTGGGCCAAAGTAGGCCGAGCAAAGGTGTCTTTTGTGGAAAATCAGCTATATTATTATTGCATTGCCAACTAAAGAAAATTTTTGTATTCTGTAGACTTCCGTTTGTATTCTTTCTCTTTTCTGTTCAACTAAATTTCCTTTTTTATGATAAAATTCAAAAATAAAAAATAAAAAAATAGTTGTTCTACAGACTACACCCCTTCTTCTAATGCAATAGGCATAGCAGAGGAGTTCAAGACTCAATCTAAGCCTTTGATTATTACCTATTTTTGGCAATTTCCATTTTCTTATGAATTTGTTTCCTTTTCATTAATCTCAGGATTTAAAATTGGTGTTTTTATATAATCTAAGTGTCCTAAAAGAAAAAGACAATTTTTGAGAAATAATATTGACTTTGTAAACTCTTTTTCTTCCAATAGTACTCTTTGTGAATTAACTACGATTAAGGTTTCGTTTGATAACTCTATGTTTTAGTCAAAAAAGCACTATAAGTCGTCATATCACTCTTTCTATTGTTGTGCACATCTTTTTATAAAAATTCAAAAAGTTACTAAAATAACTTATTCTCAAACAAAGCATAAGCATTTATTCTCATAAACGAAAGTTTTTATTCCCAATATTCAATTTTAATCAAAGGACTTCAAACATTACTAAAAATTTTGGATAAATTGTGACAGTAGTCCTTGTACTTTGGTCATTGTATTATTTTGGTTCTTATAATTTTAACTGGCTCGATTTTGACCATGAATTTATGATTTTGTTTTAATTTGATCAAATTGATTACCACTCTTACCATTTTTTTTTTTTATGAAAAATATGCATATAAATAATATGTTTCATATTTTTTAAAGTAAAATTATAAATTTACTAACCTCGGTGAGTACTCAACCAATTCAGTGATTATTTTCAATCAAAAATACTAACGGTATGTCTTCCTGTACCTTTAATTTCTTATTGTTAAATGAAATTTTTCTTTGCCGATCAAAAAAAAAAAAAAAATACTAACGGTATTATCAATTAGATCAAATTGATACAAAATTTAAAATTAAATGTCAAAATTGTGCCAATTGAAAATGTAGGGATCAAAATAACACAAAGGATAAGATACAAGGATCACCAGTGTAATTTGTCCAAAAAAATTTCTTTTACACGTTTCTGCTACATTTCTCTTATATATATATATATATGGCGAGAATCACTTATAAGAGAAGACATTGGATCGATCGAGTCATAGTGAAAGTGACTCGTATGTTTGGCCTTAAGCGCTACCAATGATGTTCTCTCCGTGGTCCATGCAGCCTATATAAACTGGTCGGCAAAAGGGGAAAGAAAATTAGTGACCTCGGTCGACATATAAAGGTGAATTTTTATTTAATTATTGGCATGTATTATTTATTACAAGTGCATGAAAAGCTATACAAAAATAAAAATATAATAAAAAAGACTAGGAAACCTTAGCAACTTCGTATCTTTTTTGTGCCTACCTAATGATATCGAGAAGAGATTGTTTATACGGCTTTGTTTGGTGGTGGTTAAACAAGGCTTTGTTTGGTGGTGGTTGTGGAAGAAATGGGGGGATTATCCACTATGCAAAGTGACTTGTTTATATTATTATTAGGTATATGGCACTTGTATAAAGATATATCATGAGGCCATATGGTTCAAAAATACTTCTAGGGAATCTTTCACACTTGATTCCATTTTAAAATAGTTCATAGCTATGATTTAGTGTATCTTTATATGATGTTGTTAGGTAATTTATATATTGTACGAGGAAAATGTGTTTTAGTGAGTAGTTTTGTGAGAGTTTTAATATTTTATACTAATTTTTTTCATTTTTATAATTTTAAACAATTAAGAAAATTTCTATTAATTAGTTTTTATTTTTAAAAAAATGAGCAATTTTATTCATATAAAGGGAATCTTATACTCTCATCTCATTTAGTGAGGAGCCTTGTGAGAGTTTCAATATCTCATACTAATTTTTTTGATTTTTTTGATTTTTTTAATTTAAAAAAATTAAGAAAATTTCCATTAGCTAGCTTCTATTTGATAATCTTACATCGGGAAAAGAATGAAAAAAATGAGTTATTTTACTCATATAAAGTGAATCTTATACTATCATCTCATTTAATATTGTAGTGTTGTACAGATTTCAATTCAATATAGTTTAAATTTTAAAAATTTTAATTAATTAATTATGACCTAGCCAATTAGGCTAAATCATTTTTGATTTGATTGATATGTTGGTTTAATCGCGGTTTTAGCGGTTTTATCAAAATATATTTATTAGATTTATTTGATTCGAAATAAACTAAAGATTGATCTGATTAAAGATTGAGATTGCTTGATTAGAAATAAACTTTCTGTCTAAATAATTGTTAACTTTTATTTTATAATCCCACATTGAAAAGAAAAAACAAATGAGTTGTTTCACTTATATAAAATGAATCTTAATAGTGTAATATTGTGTGTATTTCAATTCAAGAAACTTTAAATTTTAAAATTAAAATAATATTTAAAAGTTTTAATTAATTAATTTTTGTATAAGTTGGTTAGTCATTTGACCTAACAAATTAGGCTAAACCATTTTGGATTTGACCGATTTGTCAGTTTAATTGCGATTTCTCATACTGATTTTATTAATTTTAAACAATTAAAAAAGTTCCATTGGCTAACTTTGGTGTGTGGGGGACGACTTTAATGAGATTAGAAATGTAGGAGAAAGAAAAGGGTGTCTAAGAAGGGATAGAGGGATGGTAAAGTTTAATGAGTTTATTTAGGGGTTAGCTTTGTATGATGTTCCAATGCATGGAAGGCAATTCTCATGGAGTAATTCAGGAGATGGGGGTAGATGGAGTAGAATTGACAGAGTTCTCCTAGCACCTGAGTGGATGATAAAGTTTAAATTTAAGCTGTGGGGCCCTCCAAGGGGTGTGTCTGGCCACTGTCCCCTGATATTGATGGAGGATGAAAGGGATTAGGGGCCAAAGCCGTTTAGGTTCTTAAATGCTTGGTCGTTACATACTAAGTTTCTGGATGTGGTCAAGCAGTTGTGGAAGGCTTCAAATGTCTCTGGGTGGGCTGGGTTTATCATTGCAACAAGATTTAGATATCTCAAGTTGGAATTGAAGAACTGGAATAATGAGGTATTTGGCAATGTTTCCTTCTCACTCAAAAAAGATGAGATGGAGCTTCATGAGCTTGATCTGTTGGTAGAGTTTAGAGATTTGACAGAGGCTAAGATAGTCAGGCGAAGGGAGGTAAAGAAGGAGGTGTGGTCTCTAAGGAAGAGGGACGAGTGGTTATGGTTTCAAAAGTCTAGACTAGACTGGAGCTTGAAAGGGGATAAGAATACAAGGTATTTTCATACCAACGTATCTTGTAGGCAGAATCGAAATTTACTGAATTCAATTACAATTGAAGGGGTACTCTAGGAGGATCCCACTACGGTGAAACAGGAGGTGTTTAAGCATTTTAAAGGTCTGTTCACTGAAAATTAGAGGAATAGGCCGAAGTTGAAGGGTCAATTTAAATCTATTGGCCATGACCAAGTGGCTAGAAATTTGGAAGCAGCTTTTTCTGAAGATGAGGTGTGGGTTGCTATTAAGAGTTGTGATGGAAATAAGTCTCTTGGTCCTGATGGGTTCAACCTGATTTGCTTTCAGAAGTACTGGGAAATTTTGAAGTCTGATGTCCTTCAATTTTTCAAAGAATTTTATGAAAATGGGAAATTGGTGGCTGGTGTGAATAATTCTTTTATCACTTTGATCCCAAAAATTGAGTGCCCTACTAGTTTATCAGATTTTAGACCAATTAGTCTTATTGGGTCTTTGTATAAGATTGTAGCTAAGGTTTTGTCACATAGAATCAAGAAGGTGATGCCCAGGGTGGTTGGAGAGGTACAGTAAGCCTTTTTGGGAGGTAGAAATATTCTGGATGGTGTCCTCATTGCGAATGAGATTGTCGATTGGTGGAAGGGGAGTCGGAGAAAATGGTTGATACTCAAGCTAGATTTTCAGAAGACATATGATTCTGTCAGTTGGGAGTGTTTGTTATCTATGATGGAAAAGTTTGGGTTCGGGGCAAGGTGGAGAGATTGGATCAAGGAGTGTTCAGCATCGGCCAGAGTGTCTATGTTAGTGAATGGCTCCCCTACGACTGAGTTCATTCTTGAAAAATGCCTCAGGCAAAGTGATCTGTTGTCTCCATTCCTTTTTAATTTGGTAGCTCAAGGTTTGAACATGTTAATGCAAAATCATGATATAATAATTTTTTGTGAAGCTAACATGGAGGAGGTCATGGTAATTAAATAAATTTTGAGATGTTTTGAATTGTTTTCAGGGTTGAAGATTAATTTTCATAAGAGCTCCATATGTGGAATTGGATTGTATGATGTTGAGGTGAAGGAGTTTGCTTCCAGACTTAACTGTGCAAGTTAGAAGCTTCCACTGATTTATCTTGGTCTGCCTTTAGGGGCTAGTCCCAGGTTGAAGAAAACATGGAAACTAGTCATCAAAAAGTGCAGAGCCAGATTAGCTGCTTGGTGGAGGCTTGGTGGGAGATTGACGATTATAAAATTATCTAGTCTTCCTATCTTTTACTTATCTATCTTTAAGCTTCATGTATCTGTGGCTAAGGTAATAGAAAGGATTCAAGCAAACTTTCTCTGGGGAAGGTCTGAATTAAAGAGAAAAGTCCACTTGGTCAGCTGGTTGGAAGCAACCAAAAGTAAAGAGAATGGAGGGTTGGGTATTAAAAGAATTAAGGTGGTTAATGATTGCTTGTTGGCTAAATGGTTGTGGAGGTTCAGGGCTGAATCAAACACCTTGTGGAAAAGAATATTGTGTAGTAAGTATGGGTCAGTGGGTAGGAATTGGCTGCCTATTATGACTTTCACTGGTACTTATTCAAAAATCTAGGTGGAATCATTAGCATAGGTCAATCAAATCCTCAGCTTTTGAGTGTTTTCTGGATAATAATCAAGTTGTGGTGGCTAATGGGAGTAGAATCCATTTTTGGACTGATTACTAGATGGGGGCATGCTGTGTTAAGAATGAATTTCCTAGGTTGTTTAGTCTATCAACAGAAAAGGAGGTGTCTCTGAGATTGGTGGTCTAAAGGAATGAAGTCTCACCTAGATGGAAGTTCAGGTTTAGAATAAGGTTGTTAGGATGGGAGGCTGATGAACTAAGCAGATTGATTACCTTTTTAGATTAGAATTTGGTTGGCCTCTTTGATAAGGAGAATGGTCTTGGGTGGTTGGCATCCACATCTGGTGAGTTCTTTATCTCATCTCTGTATTCTTTGGCTGTGCCTTCATCTTCACTAGTGGTAACAAAGTTGATTTCGGATAATTTTTCTCCTCCAAAGGTTCAATTTCTTGGTTGGCTAGCTTGGAAGGTGAGGCTAAAGACAACAGGGGTTTGTTTACAGAGGATTGGAGTGTTAGGGCTAGATGTCTCTGCTATGTATGCGTTCTGTAATGGTGAGCTTAAATTTGTATTTCATCTTCTCATCCGGTGCTCGTTTGCTTGGAGAGTTTGGTGTAATCTGATGCAGTGGTGGGGACTGACTTGGATAATCCCACAAATAGTGGAAGGAATCCTTTATTGGTGGAGGGGCTTCGAGTGGAGAAATTATTTGAATATGATTTGGCGAATTATACCATTTGCGGTATTGTGGTCTTTATGAAAATTTAGGAATAAGAAAGTATTTTGCGAAAGACAGATGCACTTGGAGGAGCTGTGTGAATTAATCAACACAATGATTACATTGTGGGCCAAATCTTATTCCAAGGATTGCTGTTACTCAGTGCAGTAGATTATCTGCAACATTCAGGAGATTCGGCTTGGTCTCTAGCTATCGTTGGTGTTAAGCTAAGGATGGCTAATGGTCAGACTATGTTTGAGGTGAAGGGTGAATTTCTGGTGTTTTTTCTACTATTTTTGCTCTGTTGTTGATTTTTCTGCTGGGCAGTTTTGCTGTCATTGTATGCTGGAAGTTTTTTTTGACTCTTTGGATCAGGAGATGTATCAAGTGAGTTGTGATGGGGCTACTGATGGATTGAAGTGAATCTAGTTGCTGTTAGTTGCTGTTGCTGCTAATGGTTGTTGCTATTCTTGGTTTTGGGTTGATGGTAGTTGCTACTAAATTTTGATGCTGCTGAATTGTTTTAGTGTTGTGTTGTTCTGAAGTCTTTTGGTGTTGTTTTCATATGCTTATTGTTTGTTTGTGTCTTGGTTTTGAAAACATTGGTTAGATTGGTGGAATGCGACTGTGTTGCTTTGGTAATGTTTTTGTTTTGTCTTTTGTTGTTTTTTCTTAGCTTTGGTTGGTTTCTCACCAACTTTTGATGATGTGCTAGCAAGGGATTGGGCGGGCATATCGGTGTCAACCTAGTTAGGATTGGTATGTCTCACAATGATACTTTTTGTGCCCATCTTTTTTCCTTTCTTGATGTAATGAGTTCTTGTTTATCAATAAAGGTTTTTTGGCTGATCAAAAAAAAAAAAAAACTGTAATTAGTTTTTGATTTATTTTATAATCCCACATCGGGAGAAGAAAAAAAAGTAAAATTTGTTTCACTATTTATGAATATATTATATAGGGAAAATAAGGTTTTTAGGGAAAGCTTTCTAAGAGCTCCAAACCCTTATTCTAAAATTATTGAGTTTTCTTAATTTTAAAAAATTATGAAAATTCACATTGGTTAGCTTCCATTTAACTTTTATTTTACAATCCCACATCGGAAAAATAAAGAAAAAGTGAATTATTTCACTTACATAAAGTGAATCTTATGCTTCCATTTACAAGTAAAAGGAGATTTTTAGTGAGAAACCTTATTATCAATATCTCATACCATTTTTTTTATTATTTATTATTTTCTTAATTTTAAACAATTAAGGAAATCATCATTGGTTAATTTTCATTTTACAATCCTACATTGACATTTTGATTTTAAAAATAATTTTGTATGAGATTTTGAAATTTTCATAATATTTAACTTTAAAATAATTACAATCCCACATCGAAAAAAGAAAGAAAAAATAAATTGTTTCACTTATATAAAGTGAATCTTATATTCTTATTTACGCTAGGTTTGGCATCTCCTAAAAAAATCAAAAATCCAAAAAGTCACTATACTATTTAAGTGACATTATCTTATTTAAGTCACATCACTTCAAATTCAACCCATATTTCAAAAAAAAAATCAAATAGTACACTTATTTAAAATATCCTAAACAACCCCTTAATATTATAGTATTTTACGTTTTTCAATTCAACATTTAAAGGTTTTAATTAATTAATTTTGTTATAAATTGGTTGGTCTTTTGACTTAGCTGATTAGGCAGAATTGCTGTCGGTTTAACTGATTCACTGGTTTAACCGCGGTTTTAACTGTTTTATCAAAATATATTGCTTAGATTTGTTTGATTTGAAATAAACTAAAATTGACCTTATTAAAAATTGAACGACTGAGATTACTTGATTAGAAATGAACTTATTGTCCAAACAACTGTTAACTTTTATTTTATAATCTCACATCAGGAAAAGGTGGAAAAATGAGTTATTTCACTATATAAATCTTATGCTTCAATTTAATATTGTAGTGTTGTATATATTTCTGTTCAATATAGTTTAAATTTTAAAATTAAAATAAAATTTAAAAGTTTTAATTAATTATTTTTTGAATAAGTTGATTGGTCTTTTGACCTAGCTGATAGGGTGAACCGTTTTCGAATTGACTGATTCACTGGTTTAACTACGATTTTAACAGTTTTATCAAAATATATTGGTTAAATTTGTTTGATTCGAAATAAATTAAAGATTGACCTAATTAAATATTAAACGGCTAAAATTGCTTGATTCGAAATAAACTTTCTTCCCAAACATACAATTAAAAAAATCTCCATTGGCTAGCTTTCATTTAACTTTTATTTTATAATCCTACATCAAGAAAAGAGGAAAAAAGTGAATTGTTTCACTAACATAAAGTGAATCTTATGCTCCCATTTATATAAGCAAAATGAGATTTTCAATGAGAAGCCTTATGATCAATATCTCATACTATTTTTTTTTTTTTCTTAATTTTAAATAATTAAGAAAATCCCAATTTGCTAGCTTCCATTTAATTTTTATTTCACAATCCCACATAAAGTTTTTGTATGGGATTTTGAAACTCTCGTAATATCTATCCTTAAAAGTATTTTTTTTATTATAAAATATATAGATATATCGATAATTTCAATGTCACTCTTATTGCTCCTTAATACAAAAATTATGAGATAATTATGATAATTTTAAATTTGTGTTTAAAATTTATAAATTATGAGATAGATTATTATAATTTTAAATTTATATTATATTGATTTTAAATTTAAATTAATAGATGGCTTTCCATGTTTAGTGATAGTTTAAATTTTAATAAAATAAAATTTAAAAATTTTAATTAATTAATTTTTGTAGAAACTGGTTGGTCTTTTGATCTAACTGATTAAGCTAAACCATTTTTGGTTTGAATGATTTGCTGGTTTAACCGTAATGTTTACAGTTTTACATGTTACGATAATTCTTTCTTACTCATTAAGTTTTTAAATTTTCTTTAATTATTTCCCTTACAAAAACCAATATGATAATTTTTTAAAATTCATATATTTTTAATTCTAAAATAGTGAAGTATTAGAATTACTTCATTTTTTTTTTATTTATAACAAAGCATAATTTTAATTATTAATTATCAATACAACAATTTTAATCTATCTATACTATAGATTATGGTAAAGGAATATTTGAAAGAAAACCCTTAAACTTATATATAAAATTTTCTTTACAAGAGAAAAAATATTAAAAAATTAAATATAATTATCATACTTTTAATAAATAATATAGTACTTTATCTCATACATTGCACAGGTGATATGCTAGTACATTAAGAATTGCAAAGGCTCTTGTTTTGTTTATGTTTTTCTTGTTGGCTTCTTGCCAACTCTTGAGGTTTTATGTTATCATATGATTGGGTATGTTTTTTAATGTCAATCTAATTGGGATTGCGTAATTATACTTTGATACTTTTTGTATCTTCTTTTATTGATGTAATTTTATATTTGTATATGTTAATTCATCAATAAAGTTTTTTTTCGCTATTCAAAAAAAAAAAATTGTTTGGATATCTAGAGTGAGAAGAAAGAAATCATTCATTAAGTTTAAAATTAAATAATAAAAAAAAAATTGATTTCGACTTCTCTCTTTGTTACAACAAATAAAGCTTTTTAGAGTAGGGATCGCCACAAGGCAATTTTGTCGTCTCTCATCCCTGTTCCATATCATATCGGGAGTCGGGCAAATCAGATTAGTGGTGGGAGCGGTTTAATTTTATAACTTAAAATATATAAATAATAATTATTATTATAAATAATATAGTATATTATGAATAGTGATTTATAATTAATGAAAATCAAAATATGTAAGATTAGAAAACAATGAGTGAAATAAGTACTAAGTGTAATATTTTGAGTTTTAATTTTATTATATTAAAAAAATATTAAATGAAGTATATTATATACATATAAATATATGTGGTAAATATAAAGGAGGTGAGGGTAGGTTAGAATGGGACAAGGGAAGCAAAAACCTATCCCCGCCCCACTTTCTCATTAGGGCGGGAAAAAATCTGGGGTAGGCAATGTTGGAGCGGAGCGGGATGCGGATAAAATGGACATCCCTATTTTAGAGACAAAAAATTAGAGATAAAATTACCCTTTTATTGTGCTTCTTGTTCAGTTAAGGTGAAAATAAAAGAAAGGAAAAGATAGTAGTTTATTTCCAATTTTGTTTAGATAGATTATATAAAAGAAAAAACTCTTATAAGTTATATTACCAAAATAATTTTTTAAAATTTTATTTTTGTGTAAATCACAAATACATCCCTGAAATTTGCTTAAAATACGAATTATTCTTGTAGTTTTGAAAATTACATCATGCCACTTGAATTTTTTAATTTCATAACAAATGACCGCTTTTATCAATAAACCATCATGTCAATTAACGGTTTTTAATGATGTCAAAAATATATTTCAATTAATAATTTAATTAATTTTATTAGTGTACAAGAGAGCAGTTAGAAATTTCATTTTTTAAATTAATGTTGAATAAAAAATTCTTACAAAAGGATATTTATAATTTTTCAAACCACAGGAGTAATCCATATTTTAAGTAAACTTCAACGGATGTATTTATAATTTATCTTTTATTTTTTTAATACATGGATGAACAATTTCAATATTATATATAATTAATAATCATTTCTTTTCTTTTCCCTTTTAATGTCTCTAACTTTAGAAATATTTAAAAAATAAGTTTTAATAGAAATTATTTTTATTTTTTATTTTTTTCTTCTTTAATAATTCAAATTGGCTCTTTTTCAAGTGCTTGGACTTGCTGATGGGTCCTCACTATTGTTATGCATTAGGAATAAATCAATAAAACAAGCCAAGTGAAAAGCATACAAAATCTCACTTTTTTGTGTGGAAACCTCTTTATTTTCAACTTTCACTTTTACAACAACGGCGTGTTTTGATTTTCATAGTTGTTGGGGGGTTCGTTGTCTATATATAAATAACCAAGAATAACTCGATTGGATGGTGCAATAGTTTTTTTATTTTTTTATTATTTTTTTAACAGACTCACTTCAGCATACTTTAATAATCTAAATAATTTATTTAGTAACATTTGTCAAATTAATCATTCATATTAAAAATTAAATTGATTAGATAATACAATCCAAATAATCAAATCATAAAATCATGCCAAAAAAATAATAATGACAAGTGAGGGGCGTGTTGAGATATAAATTATAAAATTCTCTCTTTCTCTAATTATTTAAAGTTCAGTACATTACACTGAATTTTCTTTAGATTTGATAAAATGCAGTAAATCACATAATTTTGGTATAATTTTACATACTTCCCCTCTAGTAATGGTAAGAGTGCTGCTATTAGTATCTCATCAGTTATTTTGGACCATATATTTCTTTGAACCCCTACGTATAAATTATAAAAATCTTAAAATTTCTTTCATCTCTCCAAATAATAGCAAAATTATCCTTATGAAAGCATTACACCCATTCACATGCACACCCCGACAAGCCAAAAAACCTATCTCCCAAAATCATAACAAAACCCTCAACTGTTGGGGTATATCTCCTTATTGGAGTTTGAGACCCAATTAGTTTTGGAAAAAGAATTTTAATTTGGCTTGGCTTAGGTATAATATATTTTTATATATTATATTTGTGAAGACCCAATTCAATTTGGATACAATTAGGATTTGATTACAAAACCTAAGATTTAATAATATATATATCTAATATATATATTATTTGTTCTTCACAAAAGTACGGACGGCGGCTACAAACACCTTTTCCGAATGACTGTGCGGCTGGTTTGAGTGTGTGCGCGCTGGGTTTATTTCGGCTTTGTGTGGGTTGATTTGGAGTATTATTTTGGGTCTTCTACAAATTTGTTTATGAAGATTTTGGTTCATTTATTTGGTGAAGTCTTTCCTCTTATTTATTTGTGATTATTTGGAATTCACCTAAGGGTGGTTTTGTGAGACTATTCGTGTCTCGTTTGTAGTCGCTTAGAAACTTATTTGGTTGATAGTGGAATCGGATTTCGATCCCGTGGATGTACCTCACATTGAGGGAATCACGTAAAAATTCTTGTGTTGCCTTTGATTTAATTTTTCCGTATTAGTTTTTATTCCCATTGATTGATTTACTTGTAGAGAATCATATATTTTCCCTAACAACTGGTATCAGAGCTTACGGTTTATTTGGGTTTATTTATTTGAGTAAATCAACGGAGGGGAATGTGGGTCGCATGTCTAACTTCAATGGAAGCAATTCGGTAACTTGAAAAACTAAAATGGAGGACCTATTATTTTGTAAAGATTTGTATGGGCCAATTGAGAGTGATAGTGGCAAACCTGAAGGTATGAAAGATGATGAATGGAAAAGGCTTAATCGAAAAGCCGTTGGTGTTATCCGTCAATGGATTGATGACAGTGTGTTTCATTATGTTGCTACTGAAACTTCAACACATGATTTATGGAAAAAATTAGAAAGCCTTATGATAGGAAATCAGCCACAAATAAAGTTTTTCTGTTTCGTAAGTTGGTTAATTTAAAATATAAAGAGGGCAACCCTATTCCGGAACATCTGAATGAAATAAAGAGTATTGTTAACCAACTTACTTCTATGAAAATTATTTTTGATGATGAGTTGCAGGCTTTGATGCTACTTAGTTCTTTGCCCGAAAGTTGGGAGACTTTGGTTGTGACGGTTAGTAATTCGGCACCTGATGGAGTTGTCACAATGGACCAAGTCACTAGTAGCTTGTTGAATGAAGAAACTAGAAGAAAATCAGCGGGTTCCTCTCATTCAGAAGCATTTGTTGTGAGAGGCCGAAGTAAAACAAGGGGGAGGAGTAAAACTCCTCATGGTCGTGATCAAAGCTATGACAAATCAAAATATGGTTCTTTTTCAAAGAAAGACATTGAGTGCTATTATTGCCATGAGAAAGGGCACATGAAGCGAGAATGCCAAAAGCTCAAGAACAAGGAGAAAAGGCGTGACAAAAGTGTGGATAAGAAGCAAGAAGACACAACAGCAGTTACTACCGGTGATCTCATGGTCGTTTGTGAAGATGATTGTATCAATTTTGTGGGCCAAGAGTGCAATTGGGTGATTGATTCCGGTGCTTTTTTTCATGTGACTTCTCGAGTTGATTTCTTCACTACCTACACCAAAGGAGATTATGGTTCTGTTCGAATGGGTAATGAAGGTTTGTCCAAGATTATTGGTATGGGTGATATTTGCTTGGAAACAAATTTGGGCTGCAAGTTGTTACTTAAAGATGTGAGGCATATTCCCGACATTCGCCTCAATTTGATCTCTACTGGAAGCTAGATGATGAAAGCTTCAACAACAAATTTGGTGATGGAATATGGAAGCTCACAAAGGGTTCTTTGGTGGTGGCCAAGTGCAAGAAGACTCATATACTTTATTCAATGCAAGGAAAAATTTGTAAAGGTATTGTCAATGCACTTGAAGATGATACTTCTACTGAATTGTGGCACAAGCGACTTGGGCACATGAGTGAAAAAGGGCTCCAAGTTTGTTCAAGAAAGAGCTTCTACCCGGTTTGAAAGGTATACATCTTAAAACTTGTATTCATTGTTTGGCGGGTAAACAACATAGAGTTTCTTTTCATAAAAATGCTGCTTCTAGAAAAGAAAATGTGTTGGAGTTGATTCATTCGGATGTTTGTGGTCCTTTGAAAGTTAGAACACATAGTGGTGCACTTTATTTTGTTACTTTCATTGATGATTTTTCAAGGAAAGTTTGGGACTTTCTACTAAAAACTAAAGATCAAGTTCTAGAAGTATTTAAGCATTTTCAGGCCATGGTTGAAAGAGAAACATGGCAGAAATTGAAGTGCATCCGATCAGATAATGGTGGTGAATACATTGGGCCATTTGATGAGTATTGTCACAGCCAAGGTATTCGGCACCAAAAGACAGTTAAGAAGACTCCTCAACAAAATGGCGTTGCCGAGAGGATGAACCGCACCATTGTAGAAAGAACAAGGTGTTTGCTTTCACAAGCTAAATTGCCAAGATCCTTTTGGGGTGAGGCAATGAAGACAACGGTTGACATAATCAATTTGTCTCCTTCCTATCCTTTGAATGGTGATGTTCCAGAAAGAGTTTGGACCGGTAAAAATGTATCTTATGAGCACTTTAGAGTGTTTGGTTGCCGAGCTTTTGTTCACATTCCAAAAGATGAGAGGTTCAAGCTTGATAGCAAGTCAAGACAATGTATTTTTCTTGGCTATGGGCGTGATGAATTCGGGTATAGATTGTGGGATCCAGTCGACAAGAAAATCATTCGAAGCCGTGATGTTATGTTTCTTGAAGACCAAACAATTGAAGACTTTGGCAAAGGTGATCAACCGGAGCCAAAAACTAGTAATCTCATTGACATGGATCTATCTCCTTCATCTTCGGTGGATGATGAAAATGGGGGAGATGTGCAACCACCTATTGAAGATGTGGAGGATGATGCTAATCCTAATGAAGTTGAGCCAGAAATTGAGGAAGAGCATCCAACTCAAGAACCGCCACCACAACTTGAGTTGAGGAAATCTACAAGGGACCGACAATCTTCAAGAAAGTATCCTCCCAATGAATTTGTGTTGATTTCCGATCAAGGGGAGCCTGAGAGCTACCAAGAAGCAATTGAGCATGCAAAGAAAGGTGATTGGAAAAAGGCCATGGACGAGTAGATGAATTCCTTGCTTGAAAACCAGACTTATGATTTAGTGAAGTTGCCTAAAGGGAGGAAAATTCTGAAAAATAAGTGGGTTTTCAAATTGAAGAATGATGGCAAGAATCTGAGGTACAAGGCACGTCTTGTTGTGAAAGGCTTTGGGCAAAAGAAATGTATTGACTTTGATGAGATTTTCTCACCGGTTAAAGATGTCTTCTATTCGGGTTGTACTTGGCATGGCTGCAAGTATGAACCTTGAAGTTGAGCAACTTGATGTGAAAACCGCATTTCTTCATGGTGATCTTGAAGAAGAAATTTACATGGAGCAACCGGAAGGTTTTGTGGAAAAAGGGAAAGAGAAATTTGTTTGCAAATTGAAGAAAAGTTTGTATGGCCTCAAGCAAGCCCCGCGGCAATGATACAAAAAATTTGACTCTTTCATGATAAATAATGGTTTTTCTAAAACCACTTCAAACCATTGTGTGTTTGTGAAAAATTTTCCGAATGGCAAATTTATTATTCTTTTGCTTTATGTTGATGACATGTTAATTGTGGGTCAAGATTCTACCATGATAAACAGGTTGAAATTGGAGTTGAGCAAGTCTTTTGCTATGAAAGATTTAGGACCGGCAAAGCAAATACTTGGTATGAAAATTGTTCGTGATCACAAAGAGGGACTGATTTGGTTGTTTCAAGAAAGCTGCATTGAGAAAGTTCTTGAGAGGTTCAACGTGAATAAAGCAAAACCGGTTGGTTGTCCACTTGCGGGTCACTTCAAGCTTAGTTCGAATCAATGTCCTACAAGTGAGAAAGACAAGGAATTGATGCTGAAAGTTCCTTATGCCTCAGCAGTTGGCTCTTTGATGTACACCATGGTTTGTACAAGGCCGGATATTACTCACGCCGTTGGTGTGGTGAGTCGTTTTCTCTCTAATCCGGGTAAAGAACATTGGGCAGCGGTAAAATGGATTCTAAGGTATCTTCAAGGGACTTTGAAGGTGCGTTTGTGTTTTGGGGATGGTAAGCCGATGCTTGATGGGTTCACAGATTCTGACATGGCCGGTGATATTGATTCTAGGAAATCTACTTCGGGGTATTTGATGACTTTTGCAGGGGGAGCTGTGGCATGGCAATCTAAATTACAAAAATGTGTTGCTCTCTCAACTACCGAAGATGAATTTATTGCCATTACGGAAGCTTAAAAAGAAGAGTTATGGTTGAAGAAATTTCTGCAAGAGTTGGGTTTAAAGCAAGAAAAGTATGTGCTTTATTGTGACAGTCAAAGTGCTATTCATTTGAGTAAAAATTCTACTTTTCATTCGAGATCGAAACACATTGATGTGAGATACCATTGGATTCGTGATATGTTAGATTCAAAATTGTTGCAACTCGAAAAGGTTCACACGGATGATAATCTTTCGGATATGTTGACTAAGACTTTGTCGAGGGACAAACATTTGAAGTGTCGAACTTTGGCAGGTATGGTTGATGTCTCCACCTAAGTCGATAGGAGGAGAATTGTTGGGGTATATCTCCTTATTGGAGTTTGAGACCCAATTAGTTTTGGAAAAAGAATTTTAATTTGGCTTGGTTTAGGTATAATATATTTTTATATATTATATTTGTGGAGACCCAATTCAATTTGGATACAATTAGGATTTGATTATAAAACCCAAGATTTAATAATATATATCTAATATATATATTGTTTGTTCTTCACAAAAGTACGGACGGCGGCTACAAACACCTTTTCCGAATGACTGTGCGGCTGGTTTAAGTGTGTGCGCACTGGGTTTATTTCAGCTTTGTGTGGGTTGATTTGGAGTATTATTTTGGGTCTTCTACAAATTTGTTTATGAAGATTTTGGTTCATTTATTTGGTGAGATTTTTCCTCTTGTTTATTTGTGATTATTTGGAATTCACCTAAGGGTGGTTTTGTGAGACTATTCGTGTCTCGTTTGTAATCGCTTGGAAACTTATTTGGTTGATAGTGGAATCGGATTTCGATCCCATGGATGTACCTCACATTGAGGGAACCACGTAAAAATTATTGTGTTGCCTTTGATTTAATTTTTTTACATTAGTTTTTATTCCCATTGACTGATTTACTTGTGGGGAATCATATATTTTCCCTAACATCAACAACACCCATGATGGTGGAACCTCTCAAAACCGGCGGAAGAAAACTTATTCACCACTTGTGACCACTTGTCACGGTGATTAAGAAGCTTTTTCTTTGCTTGATCACGAGTTTTGTCAATTTACTTAACTTTTTTTTTTTTTTTTTTTTGGTCTATTATCTCTTTTCACACATGCAACACAATCCACTTTCATACTTCTTTGGTTGGTTTTCTGCCACTCATCCATGACCTCACTGTACTTGTAAGCATTGTTGTTCTCCTTGGGGTCTTTTCCAACATTGTCAATTTAAAGTTATATACTTCTATTAGATGATTACTGTTTCATTTTCACATATTTGTTCATGACCTTACGGTGAGAAAATAATATTCAATTATCTGTTTATGAACAAATAAGCAATATTCGGTTACCTATTCCCAGACAAATAAACAATGTTCGAGCATGTTTTCCTGAATATCGGTCATATGTTCGGAAGTTTAGTCCCCAAAAAAATGATAAACAATTTTTATTATTTTTGCCATATTTTTTGAGAAATTTATCCTTACAAGGCCAATCTTTTCTGAACTAAGAACACCATCAAAATTATGAACCTTCTCTGAGTTTATATTGTTGTACTCATCTCGTCTTATGGAGTTGTGATTGCTGAAAATTTTTCACTCATTATCATTGCCGGAGAAGTGTATATAATCGAATGGTTGCCACCGTTGCCGCCGAAATATTGTTGCTAAAGGATTTTTAAGGTTTTGAGAGTGGGTAGGTTTTGAATGTGGGATTTGGAAAAGACGGATATGTGGGGACATAGGTGGATGCTCTCATAAATCCTATGATGTAGTGGGTGTGTAAGCTCAATTGTGAGAGAGGGTATTCCAAAATTATTTTTTAATAATTTCATTTGAGATTATTATTATAATAATAAAAAAATTAAAAAAAAAATGTCAAAAAATGCCAAAAAATTGAGGGTTCAAAATAATTGATGGAGTGCTAATAGAAGCACTAAATGGTAAACATAATGGACCTAACATATAGCGTGAAATTGCCATTTTACCCTTCTTAATCCTTATGAAATCTGCATAACAAATTTTTCAATGTTGTTAAAGAATATTTGTTGATATTATGAAAAAATATATAATTAAATAACCATAATAACCACACTCCCACTCCCACTCCCACTTCCACTCCCACTCCCACTCCACCACTAAAAGTAGGGTGATCATGGACCTGACTGCTCGTCAAAATCGACTAATTCGACCTAATCCATCCGCTTATAAGTGGTTGCAATAGTATAAGCAGATGGATGTAAATAGAGATCATCTAAATCTGCCTATATTTGGACGGATAGCGAATGAGAGATTATCTGACCCAACATGATCTGCCAACCTCCTTAACAAAATGATTTTATGTTCTTATGTTTTGTATGTTAGAAAAATAACATTTTATTTAGTAATAATATTAGCTATTTATGAAATATGAAATTTTGACCTTTATGGTAATTATAAAAATGAAGAATAAAAAATTTTGGACTCAAATAAGACCCAAAATAAATATAAAAAATAAAATAAAATAAAATTTTAAAAAAATAGTCAAAAATGGTTCAAATAAAATCATAAAACAATAAAGCTTAAATCGCCAAACCGATCTATATCCACCCGCTAACTAACATGACCAGCTCAATCTGCATTCGCTAACTAAGCACAGAGATGCGGATTGATTTTTTTTTCAATCTCTTTAAATTTGAATTGATGGCGGATAGAAAGCCACCCGACCCAACCTAATCCACAAAGCACCCCTAACTAAAAGCATGGCCATGCCCCATCCTAGCTTCCCTCTTCCATGCCATACCATACCATACAATCCCTTGACCTCTCAACACCTTACAGAAAGTCCATTCACCACAACTCTTTCGCCTAACAGTCGTTTTTTTTTTTTTTCAACAAAAAGAAATCCAAAAGAAAATTTGTGCTACAGCTAAGTTCACTACAAGAAAAAGCACTATTGGTGACTAAAAAATCACATTTCGTCGCTGAAAGTATAGCATTTGGCGACTAAAAATGCATTAGTAGCCAAAAGCAAAGATTTTTGGCGACTAAAAAAATTTAGTTGCCAAAAGTATAGGTTTTGGCGACTAAATATCTGTTTGGTCGCCGATATATGACTTTTAGCGACTAAAAAAATTTTAGTAGCCAAAAGTAAGGCCTTTTGGTGACTAAAAAAAATTTAGTAGTAAAAAATGAGGCATTCGGCAACTAAAAATCTGTTTGGTCGCCAAAAGCGAGGCTTTTACCAATTAAAAAAATTTTGGTAGCCAAAAGTAAGGCCCTTGGTGACTAAAAAAAAATTAGTAGCCAAAAGTGAAGCATTCGGCAACTAAAAACATGTTTAGTAGCCGAAAGTGAGGCTTTTTGGCGACTAAAAAGAAGTTTAGTCGCCAAAAGTGGTAATTTTAGAGCGGGAATTTTTTTTTTAACGACCAAAAAATAATTAGTAGCCAAAAGTATAGAATTGGCGACTAAAATTATGTTTAGTCGCCAAAAGTGGTGTCCTTTTTTTTTTCTACTAAATAATTTATTTTTACATAAATTATGTTCAATAAAAAATAATTATGTTTATATATATACTTTTATATTAATACGGGTCTAAGTACTATATAAATAATATATGTTGCATATATAATCATATGATGTTATGGAGGCATAGTGGAAAGAGTGTGTTGTATAAGGTTTATGGTATAAGAGGTTGATGGTTCAAATCTCCACAAGAGCAGGGTGTAATTTTTTTTTTTTTCGGAATGAGCTTTTGGCGACTAAAAATTTAGTTGCCAAATGTATAATTTAAAAAATATAATTGACTATTGGCAGCCAAAATTTTAGTCGCTAAAGACTTGCTTTTTGGCGACTAAAAGTTTTTTAGTCGCCAATACCTTTCCTGACCGTTTTCCAGCGACCAAACCGGTGACTAAAAAATTTAGTCGGGGAAACTTAAAGACCGACTTTTGGCGACTAAAAATTGACTTTTGGCGACTAAAAATTTAGTCGCCAAATGTGTTTTTTCTTGTAGTGGTTGATTCTTTCGCCTAACAATCTTATCATCTTCTTTTGTTCTCTTTCCCCTTATACTATGGCACAACCTCTATTTTCCGAATTTGTTATACAAACTAAAATTTAAGTAGGTTCGATGTAATTATATCAAAATTGTGAAATTAATGATATTTTTTTCAAACTTCTAAGAAAGTTAGTGTAATTTAGTTAATAGTTTAATTTTTCTTTAAATAAAGAAAATATATTAGATGACATCAGCAAATATTAACGGATCTTATCATTATGGACCAATTTGTTATATAATTTAAAATTTATAAAAAGTCAATATAATTATACCAAAAATTGTAAGGGTAATTATAATTTTTTCAAACCTTGAGGATGTCAGGATATTCAACTAATTGAAAGTAAAGGAAGTTTGTAAATAACAACCAATTGAATGTAAAGCATATTTGTAAATTGATTATTGTTGATGGCATATTCAAACCATCTAGTTAGAAGATGACACGTGACAAGTAAGGGGCATTATACAAAATACAACAAATCATTAAAAAATCTCACCTTTGAACTTGTTCACGTGAGCCACCAGTTTAAGATTTTTAATTAGTGAAGCTCTCAAATCACATAAGGAAGGCACATGAAGAAGAAGTTATTCAAGGAGCAGTTACAAGCAGTTATGCACACTGAAATAAAGGAGTGGCCCTAAGAAGTGGCTAACTAGAAGGAGATCATGGTGAAAAGAATCAACCCAACTGCTTTGAAGGCACAAAAAAGAGACTATAAATAGATGAGAGAAAACACTAAGAAGACCTCCGACCAAATCCAAACTCTACGTCTTTGTCAATTTTATTTATCTTTAAATTTTAGCACTTTACTTTCATACACTGTACTTACATTTCATAAGAGTAGATTGACTCTGTAATTTCAAAACTCGGTCGGTTTAAAGTTTCGAAGTTGCCCTTACTAAAGGTGACATTTTGTAATAATTTATTCAATTAATCAATTACATTTTCTGTCCAGTTTCTCCCTCGCATTTTGCTATGAATTCAAGTTAAATGTATTGGTTCATCTTTCAACGCAACATAGAGAAAGCCATTTCCATTGAGGATAAAAGAATCTTAACACAATCGTCTGATAAATTTGGCATTTGTTATCTTTAGATTCTTACTAGCACACTCTAATTATATTTCTAATTTTCAAAGTGTCAAAAATAGCCAACAATTATATATATGTGTAGACTGAATTAATTATTTTTCTTTGGATAAATTACACTGGCCTCCATGAAGTTTGAAAAAAATATTGTTACTTTTACAATTTTAACATAATTACATGGATCTCTCTTTTAGTAATGTTAAAGAAATTGAAATTAATATAGATATTATGAAGACACTAAAACAAATGAGGTAAAATATTCATTTAAGTGTGAAAGAAATGACAGCCTCATTTTTTTATATAACTAACAAATTACTTATGAAAAAGGCATAAGTATTTATGTGAATTAAAATTTTAAAAGAGCCCAATGTATTTATGTCAATTATAAAAAGTTACATGCAGGTCGTCCGGCAAACTCTTCCGCTGTTCGTGGCCCAGTCCCCTGGGGGGTTATGTTGGGGCAATCCCACATCGCCCGGGAGAGACACTTGCAACCAACTTATAAGCGTATTGGCCCCCTTCACCTGTTAAGACGCGTTTTAAAGCCATGAGGCCAACAGGGCCCTACGCCCACCTCGCCAAAGCGGACAATATCTTACCGGTACGCGAGAGGTCAGTCACGCAAGTTTGGTGGCCCATGCAGGTCGTTCAGTAAACTCTCCCGCTGTTCGCGACCCAATCCGCTGGAGGGTTATGTTGGGGCAATCCCACATCGCCCGAAAGGGACACTTGCAACTAACTTATAAGCGTACTGGCCCCCTCCATCTATTAAGACGCGTTTTAAAGCCGTGAGGCCGACGAGGCCCTGCGCCCACCTCGCCAAAGCGGACAATATCTTACCGGGGCGCAAGAGGCCAAAGCGGACAATATCTTACCGGGGCGCAAGAGGTGTTGCGGGACTGACCTCTTGCGCCCCGATAAGATATTGTCCACTTTGGGGAGGTGGGCGTAGGGCCCCGTCGGCCTCACAGCTTTAAAATGCATCTTAACAGGTGGAAGGGGGCCAGTACGCTTATAAGTTGGTTGCAAGTGTCCCTTCCGGGCGATGTGGGATTGCCCCAACAAAAATCAACCCATAATTTGTCAAGAATATGTTTATGCGGTGGAGTAAGGGATGAAGTGTGAGTTCCATAAGTAAAATGAATTTGAATCATTAATTCTTTTTTCTGAATAAATTTGAATTCATAAATTTAAATTTGCAGTGTTATTGTTCAAAATGTGATGTTGTATCATTTGGGAAGTTTTGAGGAAATAGATAGATAGCTACTGACCGTTTTCCCTTTGATTGGGAGTAATATATATGTGCTACTTTTGGTACCACTATCCTCTATGGTCTTTCTTTTATATTCTATTTTGTGAGCTTATCACGGGCTTATGATGATGATTAAAATCGTTCATCACATAAGATCAATAATAAAAATAAGTTGCGTAAAAATCAATTTTATCAAACATCACTACACATGAACGAATCACATTTTGTTTTTTAAAATAGATGGCAACAATAAGTTTAAACTTAAATTATTCATTTTATAAAATAAATACAATTTGTTCATCTATTTATTGATATCCAATGAAGTTATTAATTTTTTCACAAACAGTTTTCACTATAAGATTTATGAGATGAATGGTTTGGATCATCATTGCTGCCCAGAGAAGGCCCCTAAAATAAATTATGAAAGATAGTGATATAGAGAGAAGCAATTATTTTTTATTTTATTTTTGTTTTGTATTTCTATTTTTAATATTTAATCAATTTTTATTTTTATTTTTAAATGCACCTAACCTAGATGCATCTAAAAAATAAAATATTTTTGAAAAAATCTAGAAAAACAAAATACAAAAGCAAAAACAAAATTTAGTACATTTTCATTTTTGTTTGTTTGTAATTATTAAATTATTTTAAATTTTTTCATAAATATTTTACTCTTTTTTTTTTTATCAGCAAAGGAAAATTTCATTAAAAAAAACATTAAATTAAAGATACAGAAAGATGACAAGTATCGAGAGAGATTCGAGAAAGTACAGACTATCTCCACTACTGCTACTCTCAACCATCTAACCAACCCCTCGGCCTCACAGTATTTAAGACAAAAATAAAATAAAAATAAAAATAAAAATAAACGTGTATATAAAAAAAGAAGAATAAAAAAATGACTACCATATGAAAAAAGTTCACTGAAATATTCAAAAATTATATTTAAAAATTCAAAACCAAACAAATTATATGTTTTTTCTTTTTTGCAATTATGAATTACGCTAATTATATGATCAAAAAATAAATTACATCAATTATTCCTGAGATTTAAAAAATACAAGAAGTCTAATGAGCTTTATACAATTACATTAACCTCTTTTTTACTATAACTAAAATGATCAAAACTAATAGTTTGTAGATATAGAAATAAATCAGATAAAAAGATATCACAATATTAATTTTTTTTTAATCTATAAGTCTAATAAACTACTGATAAAAATAAGTTAAGTATAATATGAATTAAAAAATTTTTTCAAAAAAACCTACAAAACTCAATGCCCTTTTTAAAACTTGAAGAAAATTAGTGTAGATAGGGTAATTTGCCCTCTTTTTTAAATGCCATTACAAGTTTAAATTGATAATATTAAAATTATTAGGACCAAAATAAAAATTTTGCCCAAGCTAAAGAAACTAATCATGTAAGCAAACATGTATGGATTAACTTTAAGGAATTTATTTTAGATATGGTAAGTATTTGTTGGCTACATATTTTGTACAAGCCAATTACAATTCGACGCGTGGCAGAATAAGGGTAATACAGGAAGGCTAGTCAAATCTTCGATCCTGATCGTACACGTGGCAGTTAGTATTGGTTATTACAAGATCTGAGTAGCAGTGGATCAACAAAGAGAAGCAAGATGATGTGGCTTCAACGGTTACTCACATTTAAATTCAAATTTATGAGGGAAGTCTAACTGCAAGTGATGGCATAGTGGGCTAATTACAAGGCAACATGATTAGCGATCATGGAGGAGCAGTTCAACGGTTGAAAACGCAGTTCGATGGTCATCCTTGAGAAGTATAAATAGCAGAGAAGGCCCCAGAAAAAAGCCTCCAGACTCAGATCCAAAAAATCAGTCTTATTATACTTATTTTCCTTTCCAGTTTTACATTTCCTGTACTTTAAATTCTTGCACTACACTTCGTTCATAGGAGTAGTTTCAAGTAGATTGTTGCTGTAAAACCTCTACGAAGCTGAGTTTGGATCATTGTAAGTTTTTCATTTTTATGAAATACTTCAACTGTTCTTCATTTAATTGTTATTTTGCTTAATTCTCCTAAATCAAGCCACTAGTAAAAGTCATCTTCATTGAGGCTGAAAGAACTAAAACACAATCGCCTGATAATTGGTTGGCAATTAATTTTCTGTAAGGACTAATTGATCCTTGCTGGCACGCTCGCAATTACAATAATAACCTTCGAAAGCCAACATATATTTTTGGCACGCCTAGTGAGACTAATTGAAATGGCTAGACGTAGGAGACAAGGAGAAAATGAACGCTTGGAAGAAGACGTGGAAGGAGAGGTAGAAATACCTAATCCGGAGGATAATGTGATAACACATCCTGTGAAAACTCCCATTTTATCAGAACCTATGGTCGAATAGACCAGCACTTCAGAACAAGTACCACATGTTCGTAATATTGGTCGAGACCAAGGAATTGGACCATCCACTATTCCATCTACTCAGCCAATAAATCCATGGGGTGGCCTAGTAGATGCTATGGGACAACAATTAGTGAACACAATGGAAAGGTGGGCAACGTCCTTTTTGGATCGAATGAATAACCACCAACCAACAAACGTAAGACATATTGAGGAAGTTTCGAATGTCCCTCAGCAAATATTGGCTAGAGATAAACAGCCTATGCAAGTTAATGGACATTCTAATGGTCAAACTAGTAATCAGAACTATGAAAGACCATCACCTCAGTCTTTGTACGAACCTATTCCGAGGCCTATAGTAGGTCAGAATGCTTCAGTACTTAACAGTGAAGCCATGCAATTTGGTGGATCTGGTCCAGTACAAGAAAATGGCATAAGAATGATTCCAAATCCCATGTTCGAAGCCATACCTGGCACAAGGGGGTTCACTAATCCCTTATTCGAATTTATACCCGGGCGGTTGGAAGGTTTTCCTGCGAATGGAAGAGACACAACACTAGTTCCAACACCTTCTGCAGGTCCTTTTGCAGGACAGGCTCAAAGGGGTTACCCACACCCCCAACAGCAACCTGCACCACAAGGACAACCAGCCCCAAATATACCACCTTATGGACCAAGAGGACCACAGGCACAAGTTTGCCCACCAAATCCTATGTTTGCCCCTCCAGCAGTGGTTCAGCAGGCACAAAATGTGGTCCCTAGGGACCAAATTGCAGATATTGTTAGAGAGATGTGTGGACTGATGGCTTGGGGGGTCCAGACTCCTGTGTACAGGAAACCATATCCAGAATGGGTAGACAGGATACATGAATACCCAAGAGGTTTCAGGATACTAGATTTTGTCCTTTTTTATGGGAATGGAAACCAATCAACAGTAGAGCATATTGCTAGGTTTGCTGCTCAATGCGGCAAATTTACCAATAATGACTATATGAAGTTAAGGTTATTCCCAAATTCCCTAACTGGAGGAGCATTTGTATGGTATATTAACCTTATACCTGGCTCTATCCAGACTTGGTAACAGATGGAAGAGGCATTTCATGCCCAATTCTTCCAATTAGAGCCAGAGGTTTCCATGGCAGACTTGGCAAGATTGAGTCAAAGGCCTGATGAGAAGGCTACTCAGTTTATTGCCAAATTTAAAAGGGCTCGAAATAAATGCAGAGTCATCTTACCAGAGCCAGAATTCGTGAAATTGGCTTAAAACGGTTTAGAGTTTAGGCTTCGAAAGAAGTTTGACTCGACTGAGTTCAGAGATTTAGTGGAACTCACTTATAAGGTGTCTAGGTACGAAGCATTACTAGAGGAGGAACAAGACCGAAATAATGCATCGTATAAGATATATTATAGAGATCCTAATTATGAGATCGATGCAGCAGAGATTGTGGGGAAAGAACCTGTGATCTGTGAATCATTAATTTATAAGGATACAACAATTGACCAGCAATTTAAAAAGAAAGACCTTCACAGGAAATACTCTTTCGATTTAACTAAGGCAGATGACATTTTTGATCATTTGCTTGCGGCCAACTTTCTTAAGTTACTGAAATGGGTCAAAATTCCATCTCTTGATGAACTTAAAGGAAAAGTATATTGTAAATGGTATAATTCTTGGTCTCACTCGACTAAGAATTGTATTGTTTTTCGAGACAAGATCCAAGAACAAATTCGGAAAGGAAGTTTGAAATTCTCAGCCAAAACAGAAAAGGCTATGGGGATCGACAGTAATCCATTTCCAGAGATTGGAGAGGTGGCAGCCAATGTCATAATGCCAGACTTTCGAAGCTTATCCTTGAAAGAATTGAGAGAAGTCAATGTGCAGATGCATGTTGCCAACCAGACAACTATCAAGAAGGACACAGGAAATCTACCAGCTATTGGACAAGGTTTCTCACACCAGAGGGAAGACTCTGATGAAGAAGCACTGGATGACGACTCCTTAGAAGCAGCTGTAATGCAAAGGATGTGTCCCAGGTGCAGACTAAGCTACAAATGGTTGAAAGGGCTTCCAATTGATGGGAAGCAATATTACAGGGATGTGCAGAGACTTCCCAAACCTACAGATGCCTCCAATAAAAGGCCATATCCATCTAGTGTTAGGCAGCAGCCATTGATGGTTGAACCAACAGCTGATAGAATGCATTCCAAAGGCAAGAGGGCTTTATATGAGTCCAGACCACCTAATTATTACAGAATGGAGAGCAGTCATTCTGAGAGGAGACTGGAGAGAGGTTCAGTTTATGGGATAAAAGTCAGAGATTGGCCTCCTAGACCAGCCTCACGAAGGACAGAAAGTGGACGCCCTCATCAAAGGCTTGAGTTAGGCCCAAAGCATGAAGTCGGGGCCAAACAGTGGCCTTCACAGCCAGCTTCGAAGGTTACTTCGAAGGAAGAAATAAGCAGTTCAACAACCGGGTCAGTAAGTTCGTGGGTACTTGGGGTCCCAGATTGGTTTGTGATGTAGAACAAACCTAGGGAAGTGTTTATCCAAAGAGATGTAATTGGAAACCAAGGCAGGATGGTCAAGCCTTCTTAGGTGGCTCCAAACAATTGGGTATTGCTTAAGCACCCAAAAACAAAGGAACCAGATATGGTCCTCGTAATTTCTAGATCACAAAGGAGGAAAATTCAGCGTAGGTACACTCAGTACCAGTAAGACCTGAAAGAGAGTGGAGAGAGTTCTTCATTGGTATAAACAGAAGGAAAGAAGAATCCAAAGTCAGACCATACTCCAAAACCAACTCTATAAGGCAAGATGGGTTGTAGCAGAGAACAGTTGGCCAAAGTTCATTTTGAACTAAAAGCCAGAGAGAAATCCAGTTTAGCAGGATTGGAGAAGGCATTGATGGAGAGTGATAGCGAGGCGGAGAAAGAAGTTGGCCCAGGCCAAAAGAAAGAAATGGTTGAAGAAGAAATGTTCGAAGCTTTCATGGCTGAACAAACATTTTTGGTTGAAAAACGAGTCAGAAAGGACCATTTGAAAGAGCTTGTTAGTAAAGAAGTGCCATAATGCAGTATGGAGGATGCTTCTGAAGTAACTGAACAGGGTGGCCAAGAGAAGAAACAGGCACAGCCAGCCATCCAATTTGGCTCAGTATCAGTGAATATGGTACACATACTACCTCATGAATTCCAAGCTGGAGATGAGAACCAAGAGGGGCAAGAGATGGACCCAATTCCAGTCTCTAGTGAAGACTCACAAGTGAGTATGGTGCAAGATGATTCCAGAATGGCTACTCCAATGGAAACTGAATATGAGAGTGAAGAAGAGGTGAGCATTAACCTCTCATATCCTTTTGAATATCTCTCGAACTCTATGACACATCATGTCAAGCCCTTGTACATCAAGGCCTTTTTCGATGGGATACAATTGAACCAAGTCTTGATAGATAATGGGGCAGCGTTGAACTTACTACCGAAATCTTCCTTGAAGAAACTAGGGAAAAAGAACCCCAAGCTAATCCCAACCAGCACAACCATTGCTGGTTTCGCCGGAGACAAACAGATGGCTCAAGGAATTCTGCCTATCAACCTGAATGTGGGAACCAGGGACTACATGACAGCATTCTTCGTCATTGACAGCAATGCTAAGTACAATGCTTTACTTGGTAGAGATTGGATTCACACTAACAAGTGTGTGCCTTCCTCTTTGCATCAGAAAATAATGATGGCCTTGGGCAATGGAGAGACAGAGGAAATTGATACAGATTCTCAACCCTTCATAGCCTATACAGACTTCGCAAAGGCCAAATTGTATATTGAGGGAGTAACACCACTCAGTATACTGAGGAAACCTGATGGCTCAGCCGAAGTGACGGCTAATGAGGAAGTGACACACCTGAAGCACTTGGTCCAGGAGAGTGCTGATGAAGAGGTTGAAATTAAGGATGACAATGATGCCTGGTTGTAGGCAAAGAAATGAAGTCCAAGAAGCCAAGTCTTTGACTCTAATTAAGTTATCAATATTGGATGTAAAATCAATAGTCCAGAGTGTACAAAAGCAAGAGAAAGAAGCCATGATAATTGGCTGCAAGCAGAAGCAACAACAGACCAGAGTTTTGGTCCTTAACAAATCCTGTGCATTGGACATTGAAACAAAAGTCCAGGGGATACAGGAGGAAGAAGCCTTATGGACAGACTTTGTCTATGAGGAGGAGGGTAAAGATGTTAAATTAAAGAACCTGGGAGCAGAACAAAGCAAGAAGATTGCTTTGAAGGCAGAAGGGATCAAAGAAGAAGCTTCAGTAAGTTCTTAGACACAAGACTCCTTAGAAGAAGTAAATTTAGGGGAATGTTCTATACAACAGCCCACCTGTATAAGTGCTTGTTTGAATGCACTGGACAGGGACCAGTTGTTGGTTGTTTTGAAGAAATATAAAGATTGTTTTGCATGGTCTTATAATGAACTACCAGGATTGGATAGGTCATTAGTGGAACATAGGCTCCCTATAAGGCCTAATTTCAAGCCATACAAGCAAAAGCCAAGAAGAATGAGTCCAGAAGTGATTCAGAAAGTGAAGGAAGAAATTCTTAGACTACTCAAGGCAGACTTTATCAGGACAGCCAGGTATATTGAATGGCTATCCAATATTGTGCCTGTAGTTAAGAAGAATGGCAAAATGAGGGTATGCATTGATTTCAGAAATTTAAATCTAGCAACTCCAAAATATGAATATCCTATGCCTATAGTAGACTTGTTGGTAGACAGTTCAGCAGGGCATCAGATTTTATCAATGATGGATGGGCACTTTGGTTATAACCAAATCTGCATTATAGAGGAGGATGTTCACAAGACAGCATTCAGATGTCCTGGGAATATCAGGACCTTCGAATGGGTTAAAATGCCATTTGGCCTGAAGAATGCTAGGCTTACATATCAGAGGGCTATGAACACTGTCTTTCATGACCTCATTGGAGGGTATTTAGAGTGTTATATTGACGACATTGTAGTTAAATCCCAATCCATGGAGGAGCATCTGTTTCACTTAGAAGCAGCCTTTGAAAGAATGAGAAAGTTCAAGTTGAAACTCAATCTTCTTAAGTGTGCTTTTGGCGTATTATCTGGAAACTTCTTGGGCTATGTAGTACACAAGAGAGGAATACAGATTGACCAGAATAAAGCCAAAGCCATCATTGAAGCCAGACCTCCATCAAGTAAGAAAGAATTACAAAAGTTCCTTGGACAGGTTAATTTTCTTCAAAGATTCATTTCTAACACTGCAGGAAAAACTATAGTATTTTCTTCCTTATTAAGGCTAAAAGATGAAGATGAATTTGTGTGGATAGCAAAGCATCAAATTGCTTTCGAAAGTATCAAAGCCTACTTGGCCAACCCTCCAGTGTTGATGCCACCAAAGGGTGATAAGCCCTTGAAGTTGTACATAGCTGCAGCAGAAGATTCATTGGGAGCTTTCTTAGCCCAAGACAATGAGGAAGGCAAGGAGCAAGCTGTTTATTACCTTAGTAGGTTTTTAAATTCTTGTGAATGTAAATACTCAGCTGTAGAAAAGCTGTGCCTTGCATTGTATTTTGCTGCAATGAAATTAAGATATTATCTTTTGCCTACAACTGTCTTGGTAATTGCAACCACAGATTTGGTTAAGTATATGTTATCTAGACCTATGTTGAGGGGAAGAATTGGCAAATGGATATTAGCCTTATCAGAGTTTCATTTAGAATATGTTCCCCAAAAGACGGTGAAATGACAAGTTTTAGCCAATTTTTTGGCAGATCATCCATCTCAAACCGAAAGCCAAGAGATAATGGAACTTGGCATGGCTAGTGTTGAGCCATGGCAGATGTGGTTTGATGGATCGAAAGCCAATGGCCTAACTTGAATTGGTATAGTGATTAAGTCACCACAAGGAATAGAAACCACACATAGTTTCAGAGTGGATGAAATTACTTATTCTAATAATCAAGCTGAATATGAAGCCTTAATAGTGGGATTGGAAATTCTTATTGGACTACAAGTTCATGCAGTTGACATATTTGGAGATTCTCAGTTGGTGGTTAACCAAGTGAAAGTGATTTTCAAATGTCAAAGTATAAGCATGTTGCCATACTATGTTGTTGCATTACATCTGCTTTCTCAATTTCAAATAGCAAATGTAACTCACGTTCCAAGATTCTTGAATAATAGAGCTAATGATGTGGCTTAGAAAGCTTCGAATTTCAAGAGGAGGGATAATGCTCAAAGGGACATAAGCCAAACAACATATCAGAAATTAATACCACTATTGAATAAAAAGAATATGGTCCTGGAAGCAATCATAATGACTTGCAGGAGCAAGATTGGAGGCATCCAATAATGCAGTACTTGGCTGGCCCATCCTCAAAGACCAGCAGGAAAATTAAATTGCAATCTATGCAATACATCATATACGGTAATGCTCTCTACAAAAAGGGGGGAGATGGTTTATTGCTGGAATGTTTAGGCCCAAAAGAAGCGTTGACAGCTATGGCTGAGGTTCATGAAGGCGTCTGTGGTGCTCATCAGCCTGGGGTGAAGATGAGATGGTTGCTTCGAAGTCATTCCTACTATTGGCCAACTATCCTTAAAGACTACATAGAATATGCAAGGGGTTACCAGGCATGTCAAAAGCATGGCAAGATCAGGCATGTGGCCATAACTGACCTGCATGCAGTAGTAAGGCCTTGGCCATTTAGAGGATGGGCCATGGATATGATGGGGAAAATACACCCACCTTCTTCGAAGCATCATTGTTTCATTTTAGTGGCCACTGACTACTTCACTAAATGAGTCGAAACTAAGCCATACAAGGCTGTAGACCAAACTGAGGTTATTGGATTCATTAAGGATTTAATCCATAGATTTGGTATCCCACAGACTATAACTGTTGATAATGGAACTGTGTTTGATAGGAAAATGGTAAAGTCTTTTGTGGCAGGTTTTGGAATTAGCCTTGTTAATTCTACCCCCTATTATGCACAAGCCAATGGTCAAGCTGAATCATCCAACAAGTTCTTGAAAAAGGGAATACAAAAAGTTATGGAGGACAATCCTAGGGATTGGCATAACTTATTGTTGGATGTATTGTGGGCTTATAGAACTTCCCTAAGGTCAAGCACAGGAGTCACTCCTTATGCCTTAGTATATGGGCATGATGCAGTGTTACCTGTGGAAATTAATGTTAAGTCCTTGAGGGTAAAATGCCAAGACCATTTAAATCCTGAGCAATACCATCAGAGTATGTGCTTGGAATTAGAAAGCATAGATGAAGTTAGAATTCTGGCATTGAATAGCATTCTTTTTCAAAAGAAGAACGCAGCCAAAAATTATAATAAGAAAGTCAAACACATTGGCTTTGATGAAGGTGATTTGGTTTGGAAGACAATACTCCCAATAGGAATTAAAAGCCATAAGTTTGGCAAATGGTCACCTAACTGAGAAGGACCATATCAAGTTCATAGGGTCCTGCCTTTTGGAGCATACCATTTGAGAAATTTGAATGGATATGTACATCCCAAAAAGATTAATGGCAGATATTTGAAGCCTTATTTTCTTACCATTTGGGAAACATGAGGAATAGAATAAATACTAAGTACAAGAACACAAGAATACTCAAATGATAAACAAGAGTTTGTCTTTTCATAAAGAATTAAATACATTCCGCCATAAATTGGCCCAGAAATCATTACAGTGCCTTAGTTATTCTTTTACAACAGATGTTTTAGTTTTAAATGATGAAAACAACTGAATGGCTGTAGTCATTTCTTGCTTTCGATCGACCAGTCCTTGGTTGGTGATCAGCAACTTGGTATCAGTTCAGGCTAAGGCCTGGTTGACTGCAGATAACTCCTCCTCAAGTTGAGCCTTCTTCTCCAGAAGTTGAGTATGAAATTGGGAAACAGAAGAATGTTGTTCCTTTAGCTCTGATATCTCAGCATGTACTGTTGAAACAAAGTCCTGATCTCTGACCAGTTTCTCCTCTGTAGCCTTGGCAGCACAGCGAATATTGATGTAGAAGTCAATAGTAGCTGCTGCTTGAGATAGATGACTTGAGACAGTCATGCCGGATTGCTCAATAATTTTGCAGCACTGAAGGAAGCCATTCCTTATTATAGGTCTCTCTAGGGTCTCGAAAGGAATCCTTGAAAAAGATGTCAATAGTTCCAAGCAGTTGTCCAAGTCTATCAGAGGTGTAGAAGGCTTACTACTGGAAGAAGGACTCTGAAAATTTTTTAGTAAAGAGTCAACCAAAACTAATGGCTCAGCTTCATCATTGGCTATTGGAGAAGTAAAGAGCATGTTAAGGAGACTGGCAAGTCTTGCTTCGAAGATATCTACCTCATCCGTGGACATGAGGGGCACAGAAAGAGTTGTAGCGGAAAGCACAGAGGACTGCATTGGGATAAGAGAGATGGGTGGAGCATCTTCAGCAGTCTCTATGGTCCTAGCTACCAATAGGTCAAGGGAAGAAGGACTGGAAGTAGGTAAAGGTAATAAACCATGGGTTGGAGAGCTACCAGCACCCTCTGTAGGGGAATCAACTACCATCAGAGATGGAGCATCAGTTGGAATTTCCTTAGGAGGAGAGGGAAGAGCAAGGCTCGAAAGGGAACTAAATTGAGGTAGATCCAAAGATAAGTGAGAAAGATACGGATTTAATCCAAAGGAAAGAGATGTAGGGATGCTTGGCCTCAAGGAGGGTACACTGAATGTAGGCCTAGGAAGTGGGAGTGTTATCTGAATAGTCCTCACATTTTGCATCTGATCAACTTCAATTGAAACTGAAGGAGTCCTTATTGAAAGAATAGGCTTGGTAGTTGTTGCTGCAAAAGAAGAAATGTAAAGTGATGTCAAGTTTCAATACCAAAAATTTGACAAGGAAAAGCAACAGAGGCATGAAAGAAATTATTTGTTTCAGAAGTGTTGGCAGTGAGGGGAGAACTACGAAGAGAATAATGCTTAGCAATATGTTGCCTTCTTGCAACTTCCCTTTGAATTGCATCAGCAACAGCAACTTCATCTCTTAAGAATTGCTGCTGTCTTCTCTTCTCAGTTCTCTCAAAGATAACTATGGCCTTAGAATGCTCTTGTTCTACTGCCTTGGCAGCTGCATCATGAATAGGGTCTTCAACCAAATCAGAAGTAGGGACAGTCATCTTCTTTCTCTTTTTTCTCTATATTGGACTTGCCTGTTCCTTCTCAATTTCTCTCTCTTCGATCTGGGATTCAGATTCCTCAGAAGTAAGTTCCTTTTCTGCTGCCTTGGTAGTTGTCCCATGAGTAGGGTCTTCAACTATATCAGCAGAAGTGACAGTCATCTGTTTTCTCTTTTTCCTCTACAATGGCATCTCCTGTTCTTTCTCAATCTCCCTCTCTTCGGTTTGGCATTCAGATTCTTCAGGAGTAAGTACTAGCTTTCTTTTCTTTTTCTGCTGTTGTTTGTCCTTGAGAGCAGCTAGAGTTTCAACCCTTTTAGGAGATTCTTCTTGTGGGGACCCTGCATCAAAGTATGTGAGTATAAAGGAAACAAACAAAAGAGTCAAAAAGAAAAGGAACCTAGAAATACTTAACCTTTTTTGAAGCAGCTCTAGTGACTCTAGCTGGAAGGGGTGAGACTGGAGGAACAGTTTGAGCAACTGTGGAAAAAGAAAGCATGTTCTCGGCTGTTGGTGATTTAACCTTAGAAGGCACTCCTAACCCTATTAGTAAATTGTGAGGGTGCACTGATAGGCGTACTTCCATGTTGACTGTCCACCAGTTTTGAAATCTTTTCAGAGCCAGGCCAAAAGGAAGGAAGGGGACAAATTTGAACTCGCTCGATTCTTTCAACAGTTTAAATGTTGCTTCTTCCAGTTTTGATTTGGGTATTCTTAGGTCTCTGGCTATAAGATGGACATTCGAGAGACTGCAGAGTGGAATGGGAATCCCCTGAGTTAACCCAAATTGCTTGGCAAATTAAGAAGGACAGTACACCTCAGCTATACATTTATAAGCTCGAGGGTTTAAAGTGCCAATGAACAGCTCCCTCGGCAGCAAAATAGAAGCCCACATGCTTTTATGGGATGGGGTAGAGCACTCTTTATCAGCTAAAAATGTTCGAAGCCAAACAGGTCCTTTGTTGGCATCAAAGGGGCAGAAAAATGTAGCAGGTGGAGAAATGGGAAGTTGGTAAAAGAAGGTGAAGTAGTAGGCAAAGGAAGCATGATAAAGAACAACTCTGGCATATTTTTCCCCATAAGTGCTAGGGTCCTGAATAAGGAATCTTAAACATTTGGGATACAAATCAGTGAAGTAAGCAAAGAGCCAGATTTTGAGCACCCAAAGGGGACCCTCTTGGTTGACATCAAGAGGTTTCTCACAAAATTGGGAATAGGCTCTATAAACATGGCCTAAGAGATAAGGAGCCAGGGCTACACGTTTTTTCAAAACAAGTGCCTTCGCAAGTGGGGCGAACTCAGGCATAATTCTCTGAGATGAGGTACAAAAGAGAAATTTGCATAACCAGTACAAAATAAAGGAAAAAAGTTCTCTATCTCTCACAGGATCTACCTTTTTATTTTCGGCCTTTACAAAATCACTGTAAGAGGAGTTCAATGGTGGAAGGGAGAACTTAATGGGAAGGTCTGGATAGCCGGGAGTGAAAGGAGAACCAAGGGGTGAAAGTCCTAAAAGATGGCAAATATCAAGAACGGTGGGACCCATCATACCACACCGAAATTGGAAGAAATTGAAAGCCATATTCCAAAAACAAAGAGCAGCGGGAATCAAGAAAGGGTCTTCAGGAATGGTAAACCTAGAAAGACGGAGGGCGTCGAGAATACAGAGCTCTTGCAGGTTGTCTTCTCGCGTAGGTACAACTCTGTTATACCATTCTTCCCATTCAGCTCTCAATGTCGGCCAACAGCGATGAGGTCGGGTCATCCTCCAATTTCCCCAATCGAGCCCTCCTTCGTAGAGAAGAAAATGGTCCTCCAGACGAGGGTATAAAGTTGGAAGTTGAGCAGGAGCTTCTCGAAAGATGGGACCCAAGACGTATTCTTGTTTGTTGTTGTGACGAGGAACGAAGAGGCGGCCGTCTATGGCGCTTGACTCATCAGTTGTTAACTTGGTGATCTCTTCATCAATACATCTTTTCAAAGCCATGGTTGGGCTTATACAATCATTAGCAAGCACTTTCAGAGAAGAAGAATCCATTGACAGCAAGCAGCAAGGAAGAGGCAAGGAAGAGGGGGTTAACAGAGGAAAAGGGTTTGTGTTTTGAGCAAGCGAGTGATTTCAGTGCACGAAATAAAAGGGTTTTAAAAACCTTTGTGTTTGGGAGATATATCGCGTGATTCGTTAAGTACTAAAAGTGCAAATACGAAGAGCTTCCTTCAATATTGATACTTTTTGGAGAGAAAAACACATCCCAGATGTTGAAGCCAACTTCGAAGTATAGTATTTGGTTTCGAAACCAGATTTTGGCGCCAAAGGTCTAATAATAAACGGCTTCGAAACTAAGAAGTCAGCTTCGAAATACATTTCATACTTATGGATGTAAGAATGCTCAAGTATTAGTTTACTTCGAAGGGATTAAAGACCTGTTTTAGGTTTCTCAATGAAAGTAGTGTCCTTCGAAGCAAAACTTGAGATCCCTTGAGGATGGGAATTGCTGTTCGAAACATCAAAACCAAAAATTGGTTTATATATATATAAGGGAGATTCTTTTTCTAGATTAAAAACAGCATGGACTGTTTGTCGAAAAAAAAATGATCAATTTAAAATTGGTTGATCATACTAACCATGACCATATGCTGGTTATGATTAAAACAATCTTTAAGGGGTAAGATTGTTAAATTCGAAGTACTAATTCAAAATGAAGATCAGCAAAAATTGTTAACTATATTCCATAAATTGGAAAGATTCATTGTTGGTTCTTTTTAGTGTTTCATTTAAAACGATTGAGTCCAAATTCGAAGGATAAGATTGTTCAGTTCGAAACCCTGAATTTGCTTTTAAAGACAGATGGAGACAAGATCAAACAATGCCAAATAAAGAGAAAAGTTTTGGTTGTATTAAAGCAAGAGCAATTACATCGAATGGCCCTATTTGGGTACAAACTCGAGCTCATAGAAATAGGGAATGGAATAAATAACAAGATCATGAAATTTAGCCCAACTATGATCAATGAATTTCTGTTCTTTCTTTATTCTATCTTCTATTTCTTCTAACATTTGCTGCATGAGTTGATGTGCTCTCACTTCATAAAAGAGCTCCTCAGCCTTTATTTCGAATGTTGTTTCTCTCAATCCTTGTTCCAATTCATCTATATCCAGGTCATCCCAGTACGCAGAATCTTTATTCTTGAAATTATCGAATTCTTCGATGAAGTTCTCTGCTTCGTACTGGGCATGAACTTGAAGGGACGAGAGTTGGTCTAAAGATTGTGTGGTGACCATAGAGGTCCGATGCCAGTGGAGAAGCAATGGAAGTTGGTCCAAGAACATGTGAAGCTCTACTTGGGCAAGGGGATTGAGGATATGACCCCGAGTCAGAATATCACAAGCCCATCGAAGGTTCTTGAGAGGAACTTCGTCCTCGAGAACATTGAAGGGCAAGTGAGAGAAAGCCGCGAGCAGAAGTTGAGCTTGCTTCCGTTCAGCTGGATTAGGGGAAGGTGGAGGCTTGTAAGGTGGAAAGACCTTATCTGCGGGGAGGGCAAGCCTCAGTCTCTCTATCCAGCAAGGATTTAGCGGAGAAGAAGGTGTGGATGCTTATATTTCAGGAGATGGAGCAAGGGCAGAAGGAACAAAGGCATTAATATAATCGAGCCAGTCAGAAGAACAAATCTTCGCCTTCTGGGCTAAGAATGATGGATTATACCCTTGTGCCTCTTCTCGGCGTCGGGCGGCGTGCACTATCTTTGTAGGCATGGAGGATGTATACCATGCCACAAGCAGATTCTCCTCCAAACTGCGTCGATGATCGATGGGCACGTAAGGATAGACCACCGAGCTTCGCGCATAGGAAGGGAACTCTAAAGGGTCAGTAAACTTGACAAAGTGATGGTTGATTTGCTCCCTTAAATCACAGGCCTCAAGTTTTGGCCAGTGTGTCCAGTTAGAAGTCCCAGAGGAAGAAGAAGCTGCAGCCTTATCCCATGCAGAGGGTTATGAAGAAAAACTTCCCATGTCCATATTTGCGATTTTCTGAATCAAAGGATTGAGAGCAGTTTGTTCGTAGTCCAAGGGTGAGTCAAAAAAAGGATTTCCCATGTCCATATTTGTAAGCTTTTGAATCAAAGGATTAAGGGCAATGTGTTCGTAGTCCAAGGGTTGATAATTTGCAAAGGCATCCATGACCTGAATATAGAAAGGTGGGTAAGGGTGGCTAATTAATGCATGAAGGTTCTTTCGAGAAAGAACAGGATCATCAGATGACTCTTTGCGTGCTCGATCAATGGAGAAGGAAATTAATTCGGCCATTAAAATGTATCAGTCTGTTCGAATACTAAGGTGGTGGGGGTGTTCAAAAGATTGAAGGGGAGTTAATGCAGATAATGAATGACAGTTGCATTTCTAGAAGAATGCAAAGCCCATGCACGTTCTAAGACGTGGAGAAAAGGGCTTGATCCACTAATATCACCAAGTGTTGGGTATATTAGTGCGGGGGTAATGTTGGCTACATATTTTGTACAAGCCAATTACAATTCGACGCGTGGCAGAATAAGGGTAATACAGGAAGGCTAGTCAAATCTTCGATCCTGATCGTACACGTGGCAGTTAGTATTGGTTATTACAAGATCTGAGTAGCAGTGGATCAACAAAGAGAGGCAAGGTGATGTGGCTTCAACGGTTACTCACATTTAAATTCAAATTTAGGAGGGAAGTCTAACTGTAAGTGATGGCATAGTGGGCTAATTACAAGGCAACATGATCAGCGATCATGGAGGAGCAGTTCGACGGTTGAAAACGCAGTTCGATGGTCATCCTTGAGAAGTATAAATAGCAGAGAAGGCCCCAGAAAAAAGCCCACAGACTCAGATTCAAAAAACCAGTCTTATTATACTTATTTTCCTTTCCAGTTTTACATTTCCTGTACTTTAAATTCCTGCACTACACTTCGTTTATAGGAGTAGTTTCAAGTAGATTGTTGCTGTAAAACCTCTACGAGGCTGAGTTTGGATCATTGTAAGTTTTTCATTTTTATGAAATACTTCAACTATTCTTCATTTAATTGTTATTTTGCTTAATTCTCCTAAATCAAGCCACCAGTAAAAGTCATCTTCATTGAGGCTGAAAGAACTAAAATACAATCGTCTGATAATTGGTTGGCAATTAATTTTCTGTAAGGACTAATTGATCCTTGCTGACACGCTCGCAATTACAATAATAACCTTCGAAAGCCAAAAAGCCAACAGTATTGAACCTAAGATCCACGGGGGAAGTGTTTGGGTCACAAGGTGCATACCATATGCACTTACGTAAATTCTCACAAATACATAAGTTACATTAGAAAATCACGTAAGTTCTCATAAATATACGTAAGTTGTGATTTTTCAAATATTTATGGGTTAACCTATGTATATTTGTGAAAACTTACATAATATATTTATAAGAATTTACGCAAATACATATGATATATATGAACTTGCATACTTAAGAATTGCCTGGCAAAATAGTATAAAGTAAACCAATAAATAAAGTCTATATAGAGACTATTTCAACTAATAAAAGTTAGTAAATTATATTGTTTCAACTAATAAAAATTAAATTAAAACAACATCTTCAACTTATTTCAGGATTACTTAAATCATTTTTAGAAAATCTGATAGATTTTGATGAACAATCAAGTATAGATGTACTCTCTGCCCTATACAATTGTCCAGTTCTACTGATTGATTACATCAATAGAATCATGATAAATAAATAAATGTATCAATTATAGATAAGGTAGAGGTGTGACATTGCAGATATGGATATTGTGACAAAATGCTAAGACTAAGAGAGATAGAGACAAGTTGTACACTTATATGATTTCGAAGAATCAAAGCTTCTATGAAATATTATTAGATTGTCTACCCACATTGTGTCCTTGTCCCTCATCAATCACTAAATGCCAAGTTCTCCTGCTTTTCTCTCATGCTTAACATAAGTTGTGGATCTTACTCTTCATACCAATCATTACACTTTGGGACAATACTTGACATTGCCCTAAGACCACTATATAACTACTCAGCTTCTAAGTAATAAGATCATAATACTAATACTGTTTTGGTTCAATGATGGAATGGTCCTTTCGTGAGAATATTCATTCTCATATTTGGTTCAATTAAAAAAGAAAAAAACGTATGTTGTAAATAGAATTGTCATTTATTAATTTATGAGAATGATCATTCTATTAAAAAGTCAAAAATCATTCAATTTTAATTCCAAAGTATTCTAGTCAACCAAAAAATACTTAAGAATTATGCTCGTACTGCAGGGCATGTTGGTCGGCAAAAGAAGAAAGTAAGAATGAAAAATATAAATAATAAAATTACCTCTCTCTAATAACTTAAGTTTTTAAATGAGTTAATAACTAACAATTTTAATATGGTATTAAAACACATAATAAAAAGTTCTAGTCACACGTGAAGAGGTTGGTTGTTCTCTACGACCTCGTTTGTTTTCCGAACTTGAGCTCCGGACTGAACTATTAGTGAGTTAAAGAGCACCAATATTATGTTTGTTTGAAAAATAGAGGCTTAGATTGAGAGTCCATTCGGACTATGAAAATTCTTGGAGGAGCAAACTAGCAATCACTTAGATGAGATAATATTCAGAAATAATCCAGTGGAATTAGAGTGGACCCACTTGTCTGGGCAAATATTCTACCCAAGTGCAATTTTTTTTTTTGTTCACCAGAACATTAATTGAAATTCAAAACCATGTGCTGTTTTGAAAAACTATGGCTGATTTGTTTGTTTGCTTTTTTTTTTTTTTTTGTTTTTTTCTTCTTTTTTTTTGATCTCTCATTCTTGTATATAAAAATAATTAACAATTTTCACACTAACAACCAGGGACGGAACCAGAATTTCATTACCGGAGGGACCAAAAGAAAAATAATTTTTTTCACCATATACACAAAACACACATGTATGTATATATGATATATAAATTATATATACATACAAAAAATTAAATACCATAGAAGCAATTTCTAATAGGATGAATAAGTTTTTTTTTATGTAAAATAGAAAAAGAATTCAAGATGGAAGAAGAATGACATATATTTTTTTTTATACTGTGAGTCATTTTATATATAAAATGACATATATTTTTAAAGTTCTATGACAAACAATAATGTTCACAGAAATAGGGGGTCATGGCCCTCCATAGTCTTCTCTTAATTCCGTCCCTGCTAACAACTATCATCAAATAAATACAATTTTATTTAATCCCCTACTAACAATTTCTACACTAATAATTTCATCCACTTTACATCTGAAAACAAACAGCCTAACAACTTAAATTTTTAATTAAGTAAATCAGGCATACCCACCACCAGCTGTATCAAGAAGATCTCTGGGGGGAGTTACAGGAGCTATTCGTAATTATATAAAGAAAGACTCTTTAAGAATAGCTGAGCAACTTCGTATCTTTGGCTAGTGAAATGAAATCCACAACTCAATTGTTTATTAATATCAATTCACTTGGGAGTGGTTTATGTAAGCTATGGAGACATTGGATATATGTGAAGCTAAAACAGAATAATATACCACAACCTTTTTTTTTGAAAGAATTAGTTTGTTTATATGGACACATAGTCAACCATATAATTAAGTGACCCCTATGGAACCAAGAGGCTAAACTTGTGGTGATCTCTTAGCTGAGCTAAATGGCTTGAGATAATATATTTTTATTTGGACCAAGCTTGTTTACCTAAAAATTATTAAGTATGCTACAATTTATTAAATTATTTAAAATATAATTTATTCTCAATACATTCAATATTTTTTTCCAAATTACCCAAGGCAAGTACATCCAAATAATAAACAAATCAAAATCTCAAATTACACTACTTTGCAACTTTTTTTAAAAACTCTTAAATAGATTTTCTCAACCAAAGAAGATTGTTTCTTGATGCCATAGAATGCAAAACGAGATACTCTGTGAGTTTAGACACCAATAAGGTAGCCCATTTCTATTACCTTCTTGAATGGCTTTGTCTGGTTCATCTTCACAGTGTTCCCAAATCGAATTTGGGGAGGTTCGAGACTAGGGTTTTTTTTGGGGGGGTGGGTAAAGACTAGGGTTCTAAAATATAGAGTAGATGATCATCATCAGAGGCTTGATTTTTCTAATCAAATGGTCTCGAAGTCTTCGATCAATGAAGTATTGAAGCTGAATTGAGCATAGGATATAAGCCTCCTGTTTTTGAAAACGAGCATGTTAGCCTCGACAATGTGGATTCAATGAATCGTGGGTAACTATATCTTGTTTGTAATTTCAATAAAAAAAATAATATTGATGATAATGGTGAATTTTAGTGGGATGAATTGAAATTTTGAAATGAGAAAGAAGATGGAGAAAAAATAATTCAAATTAAAAAGAGAAGATGGGAAGAGTTCAACATGAAATGGTTTGACTGTACCATAAAGAAAAATTTTATTTTATTATAAACTTTAATATGTATTATTCTTATTAATAAATTTTAGGAGAATTCTTAAGTGTGCAACCCTTGAGAGTTGCACACCATGTGCCACTTACACAAAAAGTGTAAGTGGCACACCAAAACAAAAGTTGGACTGCAAACAGAAAAAGCGTAAGTGTAAGGCATAAGTTGCACACCATAACAAGACCCTAAATTTTATAATAAAATATAATAAAAATTAAAATTTAGAAATTTTAATTGAGCTTATTGAATTATCCTTTAAATGTAAATAAAATCATCCCTAATTATGGCTCATGCCGTCAAAGGAAAATGCCTGCCGCAGCTTGGTGCAAGCAAGGAAGTGCTATAAGAAGCTTGGGTTTATTCGCGGGCTCAGACTTATTCTGCTAAGAGAAATAGTAGAGATCTCAAAAGTTATACTAAAATTTTTATTAAATATCTTATATAAATTATGGATCTTATAATTATGTGAAATATTTAATAAAAATTTTAGTAAAACTTTTGAAGTATGTAACATTCTTATTCTGGGAATAATATTTCTTGTCAGAATCTTTCCATCAGCAAAAGAGAAAAAAAAATTAATATAATATTGATGAAAAACACATGAATAATATAACACATGATAATCGAAAAACTGGTGCATAAGTACGTAAATGGCTGAAAGAGTATTCCCAGCTTCTGCTTGCATGGAAGTAGTGACGAAATTAGGATTTTATTATGGGATGGGTCAAAAAAAAAAAAAAAAAATATCAAATATATAAACATACATGTATGTACAATACGATATATAAATTATATATACATAGAAAAAAAAAAATATAATAGAAGTAATCTCTAATAGGATGAAGAAATTTGTTTTGTGCAAAATAAAAAAAGAAGGCAAGATGGGAGAATAATAAGATATTCCCTCCGTCCCAAAATATCAGTCCCTTATTCTATTTTTCATTGTCCCAAAATATTAGTCCCTCTTCAAAAGTCAAGTACAAAAATAATATAAATTTTCTATTTTGCCCTTCTTTTAAATTAATAAACAATATAAAAAGTACAATTATGACATTGATATTTCAAAAAAAAAATGTACTATCAAAAGGTTAATTTTAGAAAATTAACTTTTTTAAAGTGCAATAATTGTACTACCAAAAAATGTTAGATTCTCCAAAAGGGACTATTATTTTGGGACAGAGGGAGTATGTGTTTTCTTATATTATGGGATCATTTTATGTATAAAATGATATATATGTATATATATATTCTTAAATGTTATGATAAACAATATTTTTCATAAAAATAAAAAAGTTATGACTTTTTATAATCTTCTCCTAGTTCTATCCGTACATGGAAGACTTTAAATCTAGCATTATTGAGGCCACGTGAGCCATTCAACCAAAATATATTGTAAAATCATGGACTCAATCGACCTTCTCTCAAAATCTATTAAAAAATAAATAATAATAATAATAATAATAATAATAAATTAGATTAAATAGTTGGTCCTTCTAATTTTAGTGATTTTTTTTAAATTTTTAAAATTTCAATTTCATCAATTTAAATCCCACAATTCTAATGTTTCAATATGAGCCCTCTATTAGTTTTCGTTAGCATTTTAAACAGGAAAAAAAAAAAAAAAAAAAATTCACAAACAACTAACATGCAAATTTTAGCAATTCTCACACAAGAAAATAAATAAATAAATTACAATGATAATCACTATAATTTTTTTCAAATTCCACGTTAGTTCCTCTAGTTTAGCACATGTTTTTTTTTTTTTTTTTTTTAAATCCAAAACGTTAACGACAACAGACAAAAGAATCACATTAAAACGCAACTAAAAGTGTGAGGTTTATGTTGATAAGATTAAAAGAGTAAATTACATTAACTTCTCTTGAATTTTGGAGAAAAAATATAATAAAATTCACAAATTTGACATAATTAGATTAAGTTCTTATAAAGTTTTAATTCATATAACACTTAATCAAATTCTCATAATAATATTATCATCTCTTTTATACTAAAACATAAATTTTATCTTATTTATCATTGTATTTTCACACCATCGACATTAATTTTGATTTCTTTAATCTTATTAAAAAAGATAGATCAATATAATTATATCAAAATTATTAGAATTGCTGTATTTTCTCTAAAATTAAAATTAAAAGAGAAACATCACTAAAATTAAAACAACAACCCCCCCCCCCCCCCCCCCCCCCCAAAAAAAAAAAAAAAAAAACACACACAAAATAGAAGTCTACTCTCAATCAGTCTATCAGGAACAGAGCAAAATGACACAGACAGAAGGTACAATTAAATTTGTCTTTTTGTGAGTGTGAAACTGCTGGTATTTCTGATTCAAGGTTCAAACTATTCACTTAACGGCACTTTTGAGCCATCCCAAAATTAATTATAATCAAATGTGGAACACGTTTTCAAATTATAGGGACTTTTATGGTTGCCAATCAAGCAGAGAAGACTACTAGACCAACAATATGATTAATAATAACTGGTGATAACCGTGCTATGCACGATACGTTAAAAAAATTAATAATATATTTTTATACAAAATAATATAAATAATTAAATTTTTATATGTAAATTATGAAAATAAAGAACATTAAAATTTATAATTTAAGTCTTATAATTTTATCACAATTTATTTATTATTTTTTATTTTGTCATAAATTTAATCATGTAACTTTCAACCATTTGCTAGAATTGCAAATTTAAGTGATCTCAATCTAAGCAACTTGAGTTGAGTTTAAAATTTTTTAAAGATTGAATAATATACTTTTTTATTAAGTGAGGACCTATGCAAAAATTTAAAAATTCAAATTAAATTTCAGTAGACTTGGGCAGAAACATCAAATAACCTGAAAAATCAAAACAAAATTAAATATATATATATAAATATATAAATTATTTGCTAATTTATTTTTTAAATACTAAATAAAATTAATTAAAATTTTAATATTAATGAACAAAAGAAAAAGCAATATATTTAAGATTTCCACTAGAATTTTTCTTGAAAATATTTTAAAAATACACCTTTTAGAAAGAGATCATCAAATAAAGGTTGTCTGGAAAGTGTTATATTTGCTCCCTTTTTTTTTTTTTATCTTTTTTTTTTTTGGTCATATTACATCTCTATTTTTCTACACATCTTTTTGTAAAAAATAAAAAAGTATACTTAATTATCTTTTTTGAGTCATATCACATATTTATTTTTCTGTACATATTTTCGTAAAAAATAAAAAAAATATACTTATTTAACACTTCCCAAACTACCACTAAGTTGATATTAAAAAAATTTGCTTTTTACAATGGCATAAATATTTTAAATTTGTTTTTTTAGAAATTATTTTTAATTTAAAAATTAGAATAAAATATTAAATAGAATGAAAACAAATTTCTTACAAAATAAAAGTATTTGAATAAAAAAAAGGTAAGAAGAAAATTTAATATTGAATTTTCATTTAATCTTAAAATAATTTTAGATGAATAATAAATTATCACGTAAATAAAAAAAAGTTTAACGATCGATCACTTTTAATAAATAAATAAATAAAAAATAACGCTTCTTTCTAATTTATTTTAGCAAAAGTAATTTTTTAACAATTTGAGCCAAAGATGTCTTTATTCTTTATTTTAATTTCTTTAATTGACAATTGAGATGGAAAAAAAAAAAATCCAACAAAATCTACCATGTTTGGTAAGGCTTGGTTTGGGGCATTGCAAAAAAATCAAAAAGTCAAAAAATTATTAAAAAAAACAAAAACGTTATCACTATTCATAAATTAAAAATATTAAAAATTTAATATACATAATATTTTAATCAAACAAAATTTACACAATTTTCGGGACTGAATTGACCCTTTAGTACCGTGAGAGGAAAAAAAAAAAGAATTACATATATAAAATCACTAAGTTGGACGGAAATGTTGGGTCTATGGGGGCCCACTACGGGTCTTGTTTTGATAATCCGAACCGTTGAATATGTAGAACTCGTCTAGAACTATATACTTGTAAAAAATCACATTGATCGAAAATCGGTAACTACATGATCAAATCAGTTTTGTATAAAAAATAGATGGTGTTATAGTTAACAGTTGACAAGAAAAACTAACACGATCATATAGCTATTGATATCTAATCAATGTGATTTTTTCCAAATATATAGTACTCAACGAGTTGTACACATTAAACGATTCCGATTAGAAAAATGGGACCCGTGGTGGCCCCCATGGGCCGAACAGCACCGTCCAATTTATGCCCGAAAATGAGAGAATCAATCTCCTACCCCTACCCTCTACCTCGCTGCCCCTTACGTTTCTGACCATACGGCCTATTCCATCACTAACTTCTCCTATACACTTATTTATACAATTTTTTAATATATATTTTTCATAAAAAGTCAAAAAATTAACCCAAATATCCATATTTTTTTTCTCAACTTTTTACTACAAAAAGACAAAAAGTACACTTATTTAGGATACTCCAAACAACCCCTAAAAAAGTTATGTTTTGTTCTATTGTCAAAAAAAAAAAAAAAATTTATATTAAAAAATATTATTGTTTAAGGCCTTATAGTTTAGAAGGATATAAATTTTTTTTATAAAATTTAAAACAAAAAAAGAAAAAAAAAATTAATAGCGATAAATAATTTGAATACATGTATTTAAAGCAAATTATATTTGGACTAATAATATTATAACACATGTAAATATTGATCTCATTTTAATTGTAATAATATAATTTGAAAAAAGAATTTAAATTTGAAATTTTATTTTATAATTTAATCAAGGATGCAAATTTTAAGAAATGAATATTAATCTCATTCCAATTATAGTAACATAATTTAAGAATCCAAATTTGAAATTTTATTTAAGAATATAAAATTAATTTATAGACCAATCATATTATAACACGTATTAACAAAAAATTAAACAAAATAAAAAAAATGAGAAAAAAGAATTACAACTTTCAATCTTAATGAAATGACAATATTTTACAATTATAATAATATATAGATATATATAGATACATAAATAAATCATAAAATAGATCATTATTTAGAACTTATATATTATGAGATAAATCATTATAATTTTAAATTTAAATTAATGGAATGATTTCCACATTTAGTGCCCATCAAATTTGAATTTTGAAATGAATTAGTATACTTTCTATTTTTTATTTAATATATTTGATATACTTTCCATTTGAAAACCATAAATCTAGAGATATTAAATTTATTTATTTATTTATTTGCTTGAATGAGAGCTATAGAAGATTTTTTTAATTATTTAAAATAAAAAAATTAGAAATTTTAGTTTGAGATATTAGAGCTCCCATAAAATTTGTGGTTAGAAACCCCCTTTTACTTATATACTATATAGACAGATAGATAGATTTAATAAAAATTTGTATTTGTTTTACATATTTTTTTAATATACAAATAATTTTTCTAAATGTATAATTGATTTAATGAACGAGTTTAATTCGGAAAGAGCAAATAAATAGGATTACTAGTATTTGTGTGGTTCGCCTTGGGTTTAACATGTAGGAATGGGTCAAGCCCACATGCGCGGAAAGGAAGATGAAGAGGTAACCAGTCACTTGGGGCTCTTCTGAATTGCAGTGGGCTTAAATTTTCTAAAGCGAACAGTAATTGCACTTCATGCATGATACATCATTCACAGTTACTAATATGATTGATTAGTGAGGCATCATAAATTTATACTCTTACTCCAAACTTTTAATAAAAGTCATCTAACCAATATTAAAGCTACTGTGTCTACTTCTAAAGTAACTCTGAACCACATCTTTGAGATGCAAGAAATAACCGAGGACTGGATAAGCAAAATCGATGCGCTTTGATCAATCCATAAGTTTATCTATTAGTTGGTTGTTTCTATTTAAATGGAAAAAGATCATAGAATTTTTGTTGCATTAAAACATCTGTAGAATAGCCCAGAGGCAAATTTTCATTTCAAGCCCTCTAGAGAAACCAGCACACGTGTTTTATCTTATATATCAATACCTTATTACTTTCTTCAAAGGTTAACAATAGCGATATCACTTAGAGCACCGCCAAAAATTGATCAATTTCCATTAGGTTTATGCTAGATTGTCATTCCAGATAACTAAATGACATTATGAGTTACATGACAGAAACGATATCAACTTCATTACTATTGCATTATTTTGAAAGAATGAAGCTAAAGTGAAATTTCCATTCCATGAACCAATTACAGAATAATCTGGCTAATTAGTACTTCATCCGTAATAAGCAGTGACTGTCAACTTACACGTGAAGTCAACTGCCTGTTTACACTGCACTTATCAAGATACTCAGTTTAAATTTCAAAGTGGTTAGTTTCCACTTCAAACCGCCGCATCTGTTCTTCGCCTGTCAAGTGAGGTCAGTACCACATGAAAAATGACATTCAAATGTGTCATTTTGTTAGGATTCATAAATCTAGTTAAATCACAACTTCAGGACTGTAAGACAGTGATCTCCTCAATCTTCTGTCTCAGGAAAGCACAATGCACAATGCACAATGCCAGATTGAGATGCAAAGACTGAATGCTATTAGAAAGAAACGTACATCTCTTAATGTTGGTAAAATAAACTTTATTTGCACTTGCAAGAGAAATTCTAGGGCTGCTAAGCCATAGAATGTTAACCAAGGATTAAATCTTGTAGCACCATTAATTGCAGCCAAGAATATTGACTAGGCAATATGGATATTGAACCTTTTGGAACAACTACTAGGAAAAAAGTGGTGGCAGGTTTATGCAACAATGAAACCCTTCCATTCCTAATTATTGTCTCATCCGATAACAGGTTTCCACCCAAGAGATTGACTCAGCTAAGAATGCTTTTCGCTTGGAAAAATGTTGACCCTAAATATTTTACCAACATTTCTATCAAATCTGTAACATGGGTTTGGGACTCACACGATGTGAGTCTTATGTGGGTCCCACACCCATGTGAGACATTTGGTAAAACATTTGGAATTCCTAGCATTACTCTTTCGATTGAGGACATTTCTTAATTTGCTACAAATTGGGTTTCATTTTTAATCTTTGTCACTAAGAGTGTTTATGATCACAAATTCGGTTGCTGCGACGCACAAAACTCAAAACTAGAGAGGCTATCTTCAAGTATGGTACTTTATAGTAGAAAAAACCTCGTTGTCCTCCAAGCAATGCTCACATGGTCTCTACTCTCTGCTCCATGATAAGCAGATCCCAAAAATAATAAATTAGCAACGAACAAGACACAGTAAATAGTTTTTCTCCTTGTACAGAAACTAATCACAAAACTAGACACAACCCTCATATGGAGGTGGGATTCACAAAAAAAAGTGAGACCCACCTGTTATATCGGGTTCTGTGATCAGTTTCTGTACTTGTAGGCTTTTTCCAAAGCAAAAGAAGCTTGGTTCCTTTATTACTTTCCACCAAATTAGAGTTTAACACTTTCACAGACTGATGAGAATGAGCCAATACCATGACATTTGAAACTGTATGCTATCACTTCTCACTTTCACAGACTGATGAGAATGAGCCAATACCATGACATCTGAAAATGTATGCTATCACTTTTCCTATCTGAACTTTGGTTTTCCTGTCGTATAAATGTCCTCTTTTGTTTTAAACCTTCCTTCCCGCGTGAAGTGTTCATCGAAGAGAAACAAATTGAAATTTATGTTTCAAGTTTTCAACACAAGTAGTATTTCAATTCACAAGAATGGAAAGCTTGTCAAGTGGTATAGGAATTTAGAATGTGTGCCAACAAAACCATCCAGTAATTCTCTCCAAACCAGAGTTCCAGAAGCCGTCCAACCCTCTAGAAAACTCTCCAATGTTTCAAGAATTAACTTAAAATGGAACCGCTACCCTGAAATCAATTCGCTTTCTGCACTCTACCTCTTTGTGTATACAAACATATATCAAATTTAGAGGAATGATTATGTAATATGACAATAACTTCATATCTTGCCCAGCCATTGTTCTGGCAGACTGACTAGTATCAAAATGTGCTGCTTTTTTTTTTTTTTTGCTCGATGTATCACAATGTGCTATTTTCATATGTTGATATCATCCAAATTTGTATTGTTATCGCCAATGGAATTAGCAAGGCCGATATTAACACTTAAAACCATGGACAATTTGTATATATTTTTTCTCCTATACCTGTGCATTGGATTGCATTCCTGTAAAATCTAGTCAACTTTTAGAAAGTAGCAAGCAAGTAGGGACGACAATGCCTAGCCTGACTCTTCTCTTCCAGTGACACCAATTAGATTTACTCATTTGGATTCCCTACAACAAAAACCATGTGCTGCTATTTAAATTGGGATCCAACTAATGCTGGAATTCTTGAAACTCATTGTAAGAGGAAATGAAATGGGGCCAAGGTCGTTGATTTGCCTTCTAACAGGTGCAATACATAATAATCATGTTGAATTATAGTAGCCACACTGGTATAGACCCAAGAAGTGAAATAAGTATATATATATGTATATATATATTGTTTTTTACAGCAATCATCCACATAGATGACGAAACAATGATCTATACTATTGTATTGATCATGAAAATTGCACCCAACATTAGAAACTCACCGGTCCCTTCTTGTATGACTTAAATGGAACCTGAGAGGGAGGAGAAGGGGAAAATTCAACCGGTAGCTGGGGAGAGTCTAACTCCCCAGAAAGCATTCCCACCACTTCCTTCATAGAAGGCCGGCGAGCAGGCAACTTCTGAATGCAGAGCATTGCAACAGTAAGGCATAACAAGGCTTGTTTTTTATCCAAAATTTGAATAGACTGATCTACTAAATCAAGAAGCTTCCCTGCACGAGCAAGGTTCCGAGCCCAAGATAGAAGATTGGCGCGTTTGAATTCTGAAATCGGTGAACCGGTGACCTGAAGTGGACGTCGCCCAGAAACAAGAACTAGCAATAAAACCCCAAAGCTATAAACATCACATTTCTCCGAGATTTCACCGCCACAACCATACTCGGGGGCAATATAACAAACAGTTCCTCTGGTACTTGGTGTGCTACTACAACCACCACTTTTAGCCATCTCTCCACTAGCAGAGTCATGGCTGTTGCGACGAGCTCTCCCAAGCTCAGCGCTCAGCCCATCCAACCACCAATCCACACTACTCCGGGGACTACTGTTCCTACTCCTCTTCTTCTTCTTCTTCTTCTTCTTTCTATCGACATTCAATTCCTCCTCCATTGGCCACCAATTTTCACTATTATTGGCATCATTTATCGACCCCTGCTCATGTTTCTGCTTCTTCTTTTTCTTTTTCTCGAGTTCTTCACAATACTCCTCCTTCCACCACTCCCTCGCCGGTCTCCGCTTCTCTTTCTTCTTCTCATTCTTGTCATCATCCATCGTAGTCCACCAATCCAATCGTTTTCTACTCTTCTTTCTCTCCGATTTTTTTCCAATTTGTCCTGAACTCGAAGAAGCTCCGATCCATTCACTTTTCGGCCTCTCCTTCTTGATCTCATTGCCAATCCACTCCATCACATAGTCCTTCACAACCCCAGACTCTGCCCCACTACCATTATCCTGTTTCCACCACCAATCCTTCCTCGAAAGACTCTTCTCCACCGCTAGAACCGCTCTCGGTGACAACGCCGCGGCCTCAACAGTCTCCGGTGGCGATGACTCGACCCCCAAAACCATCTCGGGCGACTTCTCTGAGACTGAAAGCCTAACAAAACTCTCCGGCGACTGGTTTGGACCAGAATTAGACTCATCAAAACCAATAGATCCATTGTCCTCATCCCGTCCATCCAATCCACCATTTACTACTGCAATCTCACACTGATCTTCCGATTTTAACCTCGCCAACCCAAAATCCCCAATTTTGGCATTGAAATTCAAATCCAACAGAACATTACTAGGTTTTACATCGCCGTGAATCACCGCGGGATCACAATCATGGTGGAGATACTCCAACCCTTTCGCGATCTCGATTGCGATTTCGAACCGCTTCTTCCACTCCATGAGCTCCGAACACTTGCGATGGAACAAGCAATCTTGCAAGCTTCCATTACTCATGAGCTCGTAGACCAGTACCATACGGCGTCGCTTCTGATCGGAGGAGAATCCGATGGCGGAGACGATGTAATCAGAATCCAATTTTCCAGCAAAAGAGAGTTCGTTTTGGTACTCGCGCTCGCCTTGGAGAGAGCCAACGTCCATGACTTTGACGGCGAGGTCTTTGCTAGGGTTTTTGAGGGTTCCGCGGTAGACGGAGCCGGAGCCGCCGTGGCCGAGGCGGCGGGAGGGGGAGAAGGAGGAGGTGGAGCGGCGGAGGGCGGAGTAAGAGAAGCGGTGAGGGGGTTTGGAATCGGAAACGACGGTGCGCTTTTTGGTGAGTTTGCGGAAGCAGAAGGTGAGGAGGAGGAGGATGGAGAAGGCGGCGGAGATGCTGCCGGAGATGGGAAGGAGGAGGGAGTGGTGCGGCGGCGGAGGCGGCAGTTGTGGCGGAAATTGGCGAGAGGGCATGGTGGTGGTGGTGATGAAAATTTTGGAGGATTGGTTGATTGAAGATGGGAATCAAGAACGATGATGATAAAAAAAGGAGTCGCATAGCGTGAGTTTGACTTGGTAGCGCATTAATAGGATGATTGATTTGAAGATAGCAAAACACTAGTCTGTTTTGTTGTGTTTTTTCTCTGCTGAAGCGTCACGCACTGGTTTTCCCTCCTCCTTCTTCTTCTTCTTTGACATCGACTGGTCACGGAAGACTGATGAGTTGTTCCTTTGTTTATTTATATTTTCTAAAGTCTGAACGACTAATATTACGGTACGACTTCTCTCCCGTCTCTCTGGTCAGATTAGATTAGAGAGAATTATTAGACTTATAAAAATTTATTACGAGTCTCGTTTAAATAATATAAATTGTTTAATATTTAGAATTTGTTGAGTACTATATGTCTATAAAAAGTCACGTTAATCGAATATCAATAGTTACGTGGTCAAATCAATCGTTTTATTTTATCACCGTTATGTTTTTTTATACAAAACTGATTTGATCACATAGTTATAGATATCCGATTAACGTGATTGTTTACAAGTATATAGTACTTAACGAGTTTTACACATTGAATAATTTAGATTATCGAATCGGAACCAAGGGTAGCCATTCACAAGACGAACAGTACCCTCCAATCCGATCATGGACTGGAGAGAAGCCATATCCTAGTATTAATTGAGCAATGATTGAGACCCTATCCCTACAAGACGATGCGAGACCCCACAAATTTGAACCACTTATGATGTAGAACCTACACATATATGAGTAGGCCCTACATATACATGAAGGGTCAGGATCACTTTGGGGGTGTGAGAGTCATCTCCAAAGGGATCCCAAACATTATTGATATTAATTACACCAACATCCATTCTCTCATTTATGAATGAGTGTATCTAGCTCCTCTGTTGCTGTTGTGTAGGACGGAGGTTCCGTGCTGTCATTAAATTTGCACTATCATCCTTAAATTTTCGGATAAATTACACTGGCACCTCTTTTATTTCTTAAAATTACACTGACATCTCTTATCAGTTAACAGAGTTAAATGGCAGAGTGAAACTACTATTATACCCCTGTTATTATTTATATTTTTTCTTTTATTCACCTCTATTTCAATCTATTCTGTCCCTCTCTCTCTCTCTTATGCTGTTATGTGATCGGAGCACACCCGCCACCACCACAACAGCGGCAGCCAACGCCAAAGTAGAGGATAAGATCTCCATTATCTCTTGCCCTAAACACCATCATCTGTGTCGTGACTAGTTTGCTACAAGTGTTCACACCACCATGAACATTTTGCAGTACCACCTCCTCTAAATCAAGGTTGTGATGTGTTGTTTGATAGGTCTACAATAGTGGTATGAGACTAATATTTGAAGGGATATAACTACAATATGAAGTTTATGATGGAGAAGAGAAAGATTATCACTGTCAATAAAATAATTTATGTGCATATAATTGGTCTTACTTGTAGAGATTTGCAAAGATTATACAAATCACAAGGACTTGGTTTTGGGAAAATACATGATAAATGTTTCTGTGGTTATGGTTTATCTATTTCACTATTAAAATTTATAATTGATTGGGTACCTTAATGTAAACTGTTGTCATTTCTTTTTATGTGAATGATTGAAGATCAAGCTCCGTTGGACATTTGTTTTATCTCGGCAAGCAAAACAAACATAATTTTGAACTGTCCACAGCTGATATATGAATCAAAGGGTAATTTTGACATTTTAAGTTTTATTTTGTCTGATCTCATCATTTTTGTTTGGTCAACTGACGGTGCACTAACAGATGGGAATCCGGATCCTCCGTCGCCCTTTCCCGCGGCGCGTCCCTGTCGCCCTCCAAAACGACGTCGTTTTGGAGGTTTTTTTTTTTTTTTTTTCTCTTCTTCTTCTCACTGATAACTCTCTCTCTCTTTCACAGTCGGTTCTCAGTGCCCAAGTCATGGTTTTGGGTATGGTGAGCTTGGTGGTGATTGATTAGCAATGGTGGATTGAAAATCTAAGGCTTCATATCTGAGCATTCAAGTGGTGGCTGCTGTTGTTGACATTGCTGCGGTGGGTTGAAGAGACTGGGGGAGAAAAGATTAGGGTTTTGAGGGTTTGGAAGCTTGTAATTTGCGAGAATTGGTGCGTTTGGGGGAAGAGAAAGTTTTTCCTGAGAAAACCCTGAAGTGGGTAAAGAGGGGTTAATAGAGCCCATAAAATTCCCAACACTTGAAACCATGTCTAACCCAAAACCTTGATCTACAACCCCAAAACCGCCATGGAATTCAAACTCCGGCGGCTGAGCACCACCACCGCCGCCACCGCCACTTTGCAACAACTTGTTTAGACCCATTGAAGGGTCATCCACATCACCCATGATCCACCGGAGAACAGATTGCTCTTGACTCGGTAACGCCGTCGCAGACTCGGACAACATGCTCTCCCAATCCTCCATCCCAAGCCCACATTTCTCCGCCGTCACGGCGGCGCCGGCGGTGGTGGTTATCTCCAGTGAGCCTGATTCAACTCCAACATTCGAGCTTGGAGGCCATTTGTGAGATGAGTTTCCTTAAACCGCCGCCACCACCATCGCCGCCCAAAGAAGAAGACAGGGTTGAGGTTGAAGTAGGAGGGCTTGGGCTTCCAATGGTATCCAGGACAGAGGTAGGCTCAGTGAGAAAAAAAAAAAAAAAAACCTCCAAAACGACGTCATTTTGAAGGGCGACAGGGACACGCCGCAGGAAAGGGCGACGGAGGATCCGGATTCTAACAAATGGATCAAACTGTTATACATTTCTTTAAAGCAGTGGAGGGCAGTGGTATTACAAGAAATAAAAGGGGTGTCAGTGTAATTTCAAAGGAACAGAGGAAGTGTTAGTGTAATTTATCCTAAATTTTTTTGTTATTTACTCAAAGTTCTTACTTTAAAATAGGGCGAATTACATTAACAGTTCCTATATTTTGTGTTACTTTAATTCATGACCTTTCAATTATGATACATTTGATCCTGAATTTTAAATCTCATTTCAAATAAGGACAAATAAAGACGTTGTTTCCTTTGCAAACGGAAAATGCTCAATTTCAGTGGCAAATTCGTGAATTTGATAAAACATAAATTAATTTGACAAAAATAAATGTCACGAAAGATATTTTTGAATTTCTAAAAATTATTTCTACCTACAGAAAATAAAATGATATAAAAATGATAAATTTTTTATATTTTTTTATTATTTTTTTACCAAATTAATTTTTAGTATGTGTTTGGATAATGATTATGTAATGGTTGGTTATTTTTGTTGATGTTTCTGTATGGTTATCATGTAATAGGTGGTTATTTTTGTTGTTAACAGATATTTTTGGATGATTATCATGTAATGAATGGTTATTAAGCTTTTAACGTGTAATCGATATGTTTAATATATGAAATATTTTTAGTTTTGAATTTTTTGATTTAATGAATTGGTTTTAGTAATGATATCAAATTGTCAATGTTTGACTTGAGTTTTTGATATTATTTTTAGATTTTTTTAAGGGAAAATTAGTCTAAGATCCCTCTCCCATTTTTAGTAATGGAAGAGATCTATAATATTATTTTATAATGTCTAAGGTCCCTCAACCCCACACCCATATATCACAGAGAAATTTGACTTTCTCAAATTAAACCTCATTTCTCTCTCTCTCTCCCTACCTTCTCTATTTCATCTCTCTCTCTCTATCTCTAAATCCAAACCTCACTTCACTCCCTTCAATGGCCACTGCCACCACCACCACCACTACCAACACCACCACCACCGCAAATACCATCGTCGTCGGAGTCGATTTCATCGCCGTTTGAGTTGCCACCGATGTAGATCGGCTCACATCTCAAGGCCTACTCCATCAGTGCAAAACCACCTGGATGCTCTTGCTAGTCTGAAGGGTGAACAAGTACTAATCAAGTTTTGAAGTGATTCATTTTTTACATTTGTTGTTCTATATCATGCATCCAATTCGCTTCTTGCTCTTGGTGTGAACATATATATATATTTTTTTTCTCGACTTTTATTCTTTAGGCAGTCCCAATGTAATCTTTTACGCTGGAGGAACATTATGAACAAAAGCTTATTTTTATATTTTCCATTCAGTATACTTGCTAAGATCTATAGATCCAATGACGCAAGAACACGCAATGATGGCCTTGTTGAATCTCTCACTTGTTGGAATAAATTCAAATTTCTCTGGATTCATTTTGACCAATTTTCTCTAGGTTCAAATTCAAATTCAAATTTCTCTAGGTTCATTTTGACCAATTTTCTCTGGGTTTAAATTGAAATTGAAATTTCTCTTATAACTTGTGTTTGTAATATTCACCAATCAACTAGTCTTTGACATTAACTATCACTAACAGATTGCATAAGTTTGTAATTGCGGGAGTTATGACTCTGATATCAAAGGTAACTTTAAATCATTTCAACTATTGTATGCTCAATATCACAAATATGATCAACATAATCCACCTAGAAGAAAAATATTATTGTTATGAAATTATGAAATTCGATCCTTTTCTGGCAAACAGAAGATGAAATACCTTGATGTAGCAACAAGGAAGTGGCGGCCCAACAGAAGTGTCATCCCACTCAGTAAAAGCAGCTCGAGGACATGTTTCTGTGAGGCCATATCCTTGACCAATAGGAGCCCTGAGTAAATTAGAGAAATTTCTCTAAGTTCATTTATAAACCAGAGAAAATTCAAATTTCTCTTGATTCATTTTAATTTTCTCTGGATCGTAAAGACACATTATTTTATGAAATCCAGAGAAATTTTCGAATACATTTTCAAAAAATCAATCATCACATAAATTTATTCCAACAACTATTAATAAGTTAAAACAAACCAAAAATCAAATCTGAACAAGACTAGAATTACCTACTATAATATTCACCATTGATCAAATGACCCATAAATTTATGAACTAAAAAGTTCTACAAAAATCCAAAGAAATTTTCTCTGGGGTTTTTGTGAATTTCTCTAGACTGAGAGAATTTCTTTGGGTTGAAGTGAGTCCAAAGAAATTCTGGTAAGATTTTATCTGTGAAGTCGATTTTTCTCTGGTGTGATTGAATTTTTCATTGAATTTCTCTTGTTCTTTGGTTAGGAAATCTATAATTTGTTTGTGTATATTTCTTGGTTTCAATGCTCACCAATCATGATGTGCAATTGCTTGGTTTTGAGTAAATTTTAAGCTCATCATGAGATTACAGATGTTTGGGGTTTGAAGGATTCTGACTTATTTGCAATATATGTTAAAAGAGTTTGAATCCAGTGAAATTTCAATTTTCTCTGCCCTGTTTGGAATTTTCTCTGTGATATATCCAGAGAAATTTGAAATTTTCTCTGTGATGTGTCCAGAGAAATTTTCTGGATCAAATTTTCTCTGGATTGATGTTGAGGGACCTTAAACATTATAAAAATATTAAGTGTCCTTTATGCTATAAAATCTTAATACCAAGGATCTTAAAAAAAAATCTACTTTTTTTAAATAGAAACTAATTTAATGCAAATAAATATCAAAAAATTAATTTAAAAAAATTATTTCTACCCTGCCAAAAGATAAAATTATATAAAAACGATGTGTTTTTAATTTTTTTTTCACCAATTTAATCTTTAGTTTCTTAGAAATTTTTTTCAAAAATAGGTTCTAAAAACCAAACCAAACCAAACAAAACTTTATAATCAAGAAAGTATCAGCATTATTCATTAAAAAAAAAAAGTCATTACATTTGAAATAACATACAAGTCAGTTAATACAAAATAAGTTGTGTAATGACTTTACCCTTGAAATAGAAAATTTTTCGTTTGTAAATGAAACAATATCTTTGACTGTCCTTATTTGAAATAATATTTCAAAATTCAGAATTAAAAGTATCACAATTGAAAAGTTAAGGATCAAAGTGACATAAAACCTAAACTATAGGAACTGTTAGTGTAATGCGCCTTTTAAAATATATATTCACTTTTGTAATAAAATGTTCTTTTATTTATTTTTAGTTTAACTATTTGTATATATATATATATATAATGGGAAATTCTAATATTCACACCCTTCAAATCGGTGTATTATATGCACCTCTAATTATGTCATTTTCTTCTTTAGTTATGATTCATAAGATCTTTAGTTATGTCTTATATTGTATTTAGTTATGAATTTATTTATTTTTTATTTTATTTTTTTTAAAGTTATAACTCAAAAAGATTTTTTTTTTAGTTATAAAGTATATATGGTATACATCCTTTGACGGGTATGTACCAAGGGTTTTTCATATTTTATACTTAAGATATTAAGTCTAGTTGTTGATAGTATATGATTTTTTGAGTTCAATTCTTTTTCTAGTAAACTCTATATCTCTAACCGCACCAATATTTAGTACATTTTATTTATAAAAAAAAAAATTATGATGTTATTGATAGTTTGCATAAGGCTAAGCAAAGAAACCGAAAAATCCGCAAACTAAATCAATCCAGGCCAATCCGGTAGGCTTGGTTTATTTTTTTTAATTCGTGATTCGATTTTGGTTTGGAAAATTGAGAAACTGATCTCCGCAGATCGGTTCCAGGTCCACGATTCCGAATTTGAACCAAACAGGACTGTATAACTTAAACCATATATGTTTATTTACTAAATATTATGTTTGTTTAAGTTAATGATAGAATGATGTGCATGTTATATTTTGAAAGTTTATGTTTTAAAAAATATGACAGATTAATGTTAAACAATATTTGCTTAATATTATGTTTTTTACTTATATGGTTAATATAATGAAAGTAGTTTGTTTGATGGATATGTTATTATTATTTTTTTAAATTTATGGTAGGTTGAATTTTTTTAAAAATGTTATATGATTTTTCTTATGAACAAATTATGTGAAACTGTGATTCCAAACCGCTCTCATCGATGAACTCATACATTTTGATTCCCTCAATTATAAAAGTATATCACTTTTACTTAGGGGCGGACAAATCTCAACCTGAGCTTGCATTATATAGCAAAAGAATATGTGTCATCCTAAATCCGGCACGTCCGGACATTAAGCCTAATCTAACTATTCTTAATCTGGTCCTAAAAAAAATTCAAATTCCAGGAACGGCCACTTAACCCAATGATATGAGCTATTAATCATTTTTATTTATTTACTTCCAATGAATATTAAATTATTTTATCAGAAAATACGGTCCAAAATCAAATTTGCCTTCGGATTTCGAAATTTGGCAGTTTTGTCACTGTGCTATAAATTGCAGAGAACTAATGAATTCACTTTGCCTTAAATTGCAGTACATTTTGGGACGTATAATAAAACAAAAAAGTTAGGGTTATAGAATTTGAGATCCAGACTTTATCCAAAAATAAATATGTTTAATAGAAATTAAATTAATAAAATGTGAAGTCCACATATAAAATGAATCTAAGCTATTAATGTGAATATCTAAATAATTTTTAGATTTCTATGTTTGAGTCCGTAATATTATTGATAATAAAATATCACACTTATAACAAAAATAAAACGGTATTCAATCACTATCTATATAATAAGGAAGCTCTATTTTTCAATCTAGATGGAACATCTATCTTACGTGGCAATAAGATTGAAAGGCTGAGATTAATTTGTGAGTTGTCTTTTTACCTTGACCGTTGGATATAGGCTTCAATTTTGAAACCCATGTCATCATCTCTCTCTTCTTCATCATCTCTCTCTTCAAACCATTTCAAACCCATTTCATCATCTCTCTCTTCTTCACTGACCAAAACATTTCAAACCTATTTCACTATTTCTCTCTTTTTCATTGCTAAAGTGGTTGTATTCAAACCCATTCCTCATCATTGCTTCAGTGGTTCTTCGTTGCTTCACCGTCTCTTCGTTGCTTCGGTGATTGTTGTCGGTAGCATCAAGATTGTTCGCCTTTAGGTAACACCTCTCTCTTTCCCTCAAGGTCTCAATCCTCCCCTCTTCCCACCCCCACCCGAAACCCCTTCGCAACCCCACCTGGAAATTTTTCTTTGTTGTTTTAGTCATTTATAAATTGATTGATTTTCTTTATTGTTTTCTCTCATCTCATGAAATGGATTAATCAATAAATCGGACATTTTTTGGGGATTAATCAGAAATCGTATAGTAATAAAGGCCTATTTTTGGCCAATAAGGGTTTGAAAAAATTTCTATCCTATTTGATAAGAAACCTAAGAAATATTTTTATGTTCGGTTTGGTTGCTGAGAAAGTGGGGGATTCATCAACAAACTGATGAATTACATCCATCAAGAAAGATGTATCCACAAAATTCCCATGATACTTGGAATCTAAACTGATGGATTGGCCTTTAAAATAAGTTTATAGAAGGGTTGGATTTGGGTTGTTAGGTGTGAGCATACATAGCTGTTTGTTAATAAAATATATCTAGAGCTTTTTTTTTTTGGGTGTCATTATGTATTGTTGTTAACTGGATTTATTATTTAGTTGTTGGTAGTGAGTTTGATTTGGTGAAATGTGTTGTTTGGAGGATTTGGATTTGTTGCAAGTTATTTGTGTTTTTGTTTACCATGAGATAATTAATTTTGCCTACAATTCACTAGAAATATCAGTAGTATAGCAGGCATGGACAATTTTTTTTTTATACATTTTAATGTGAATTGATGGGTTGATTCACTACATTTTCTTATACAATTTGGTTTGTATCCACCATATTGGTTTCTATTGTTTGTTTCATGAATAATTACAAAAAATAGTGTTCTAAGTGTCATTAATTAGCTTTGAAAATATGCTTCATTCAAATGTGTCATTAATTAGCTTTGCTACAGTTTTTCATTCAATTTTGAAGTTCCATTGAGACCTATGGTAAGTATAAGATATCTTTGGAGATTGACTTTATTTATTGTTGTTTATGGTTAAAGCGTTTTCCTATGGTAAATATATTTTTTCATCATCTTTGTCTTCCTTTAGCTTTAGTTATATATTTCTTAGATTTTTCTCTTTTTTTTTTCCTCCTCCATTGTTTTTTTTTTTTTTTTTTTTTTTTTCTAAAAATCATGTCACCTAGTGTAAATTACGTGTGAGTTTGCTTAGTTGGTGAACTTATAGAGTACTGAAAAGAAGTAAAGAAAACTTTACGAATTTAAACTACATTCTATTAGCTGGAGCATTATATAAAATTGTATGAACATGGCAAAACAGGTTTGTTCGATAGATAACACCATTCTTCTCCTTTGCTTTTGCTAGAAGGCCAATGGAAACAGTAGCAAATAGACAATCATAATATGGTTGTTTGCCATCTTTTTGAAGGAATGATTAGATAGAGCATTGAGTAGATAACATGTGTGATGAGGTGGTATTTATAATTTATTGCCCATTACAAACCAAACTAAATGAATTTAGAAAATTTAAGAATCATCATTCTTGCGTTTTTCTTTGTTATGTATATCTTTGTTAGGCTTAATTTTGATTTTTATTTATCGATCACTGTCCAAGAAGAGTGATTGAACAATAACTGAGTTGTAAGTTTGAATATGGATTTGTGAACATAATCAAAGTTGAGGACATCACTTCCTTACCTTAATCAAAGTATCTGAGTGCATGATTGATCAACAATTTCTAAATAAAAAAATTCAACTCATGATAAAACCTTGCAGTATGATGAGCTTCCTTCTTTTTTATTTATATTTATATTTATTTATTTATTTATGTATTTATTTTTCTTTCATATGCTTAGACTTGAACAAAATTTTAATTGGCAACCTCATCCCTACTTTAGATTTTCTTGGTTTTGTTTAAGAAAATATAATCTATGTGGGTTAGCTATAAAGTTCAGTACAATACTTTTTTTGTATGAATCTATTAAGGGTATTGAATCATGGTTTTAGGTAAAGATTTAAATTTTTTTTTTCTTTTTTTGCTTTTTTTTTTTCTTTTTCAAATCCATATTCAAGTTTATGATCCAAACACAGTTTAAAAGAATTAAATTGTTGGTGTTTAGTTTCCCACACAAGATCATAATTAGCAAGACATTGTTGGTGTTTATTTGCAATTTTTCAATTACATTTTAGTAGTTTTTGCTTTTCTTAAATTGAATAATAGATAGTTTGAATACTTAGGATAAAAGAGGAAGCAAAACCAATTTATAGAAGAAAAAAATAAATTAAGTAATACTAATCTTTTGAACTAAGAATTTTTAGTGTCTGTACATGATATACCTAAAACAAGTATTTACTCTTCAACCACATTTTTTTTTTTAATCTTTTCCTCCTTTTTTTTTTTTCTCCCAAAAATGAAAAAATCTTGGAAAGACAATTCTTAGATCTTTTTAAGATTAATAATTCAATTCTTATAATATTTTCTTAGGTACATTGAAACATTTCTTTCTCATATCTATCTTTTGTCAAAAAAAAAAAAAAAGGTTAGCTTAGTTATATCTTGGAGATGTTTTAGCAGTCGACCACCCAGTGGATGAATTATTTTTGATGAAATTGTTTGTTGGTTGTATGAAGCTTGACTTTATGAAATATATATTTTTTGTTTGTTTTTCTATCTATTTGTCCACTTTAGGTGCAGAAGTATATATTTGTTGACTTTACTACTATATATGTTTCTACTCATTTGCACCCTTAGTCAGGTTGGGGTAATGTGGTATATCTAAAAATTTTAGGATTTATTAATTTGTAAGAAAAATGGTAAGATTCATTAATATTTTTTTCTAATGTTGTTGGAGTCAGATTGTGTTATCAAACCTGAAAATTTTAGACTGATTCATTATTTTTATTTAATGTTTGGAGTCAAATTATTATTTTCAAACTATGTAGATGTGCAAATCTTTTGTTATTTGTTAATTTTAATAAATATATTCTACGAAGCAAAGTGGTAAGTGATTGATGTGTTTTATTGATAGTTTCAGTTGGAAACACAACTCATTTTGATAAATTGTTTAATTTTAGTAAAATTTGGTGGCAGAAAATGATTGGTAGGTTATTAGTTTGACATTTGCATATTTGTGTGATTTTTTACTAATTCCTTCAATGATATATATTATTCATGGTATATGAATTAGCTTTATAACTTTTGTCATAACGGGCTTTTTTTTTGTCGGAATAATTAGGGATATGTCCTACTTAAAAGTGTTTCAAGTTCTTTGAGAAATGTCCTACTTATATCTGTAATCTACACCAACCATTTTTTATATTTATATAGATTTTCAAAAACTATAGAGTTCTAGTCTAAATGAGATGGGATTGAAGTTTCTGAAAACATGTTTTATGTGTTGTTGGAAATTGATTTACTTCTCTTGTATTTTGGGTCTTTAACTCTAACATCTAACTTAGTTCTACATAGATTTGCTTCTTTCTACTTCTCCTATATTTTTTTCTTGCAATGTAACGTGTCTCTTACAAGATGTGCTTGGCAAAAAAAATTAGTGCCGAAAAGGGTAGACTTTGGACCAAAACTTATCCAACAATCAAACTGTCACGACCCGCTCCCCGTACCCAAGGGTTAAGCATCGTGATGGCCAGTAACTAAGGTTACCTCCGGCCAATTCTAAAACAATTAAATAAACGCGAGCGGAAGTAATATTTAAATAAGAGTACCAAAATAATCATTGGAGCTTCTATTTTTATTACAAAATTTATTAACCAAAAATGTCGATATTTACATAGAAAAATATCATAAAAATACTGTGTGTGTCTATTCCGCAGTCCCGTATCTAAGACTTTCCAAAAGCTATTTCTGAATTGCATTGTTTCCTGAAAATTGGTAAACAGCTATAAGCACATGTCAGAGTGAGAAATATTATACCAAGAGTATAAGGGACACAAATAACCATGGATAGTTAGTTAGGCCAAAACATTTACATAACTCCGTTTGGTAAATAAATCATTTAAGTAGCAGAAACTGAAATACAGATATTACGTAAATAAATAACCATAACCACGGTACAGAACAGAACAGAACAGAGGTCACAGAAGTGACAGTCAGAACAGAGGTACGGATTCAAGAGATGGCTCGTACGGATTCTATAGGTGGCTCCCACAATAGTATAGCACTTAGCTCCGCACAGCACTTTGGTCCGCACAGAAGACAAGTACGGATTTAAGAGGTGGCTCGTACAGATTCTAGAGGTGGCTCCCACAACAGTGTAGCACTTAGCTCCGCACAGCACTTTGCTCCGCACAAAACAGAGGTCAATGGATCCATGACAAATAGAGGACCACAAAGTGGTCAAACAGAGGCTAATGGTTATTTAAGTCCCCCAAGGTGTGGGACTCCCGTGGTGGTACTTACAAAACATAATTGTTTATAAGGTTATAGTCAAATATTCTTTAAAATATAAACAAACATATCCATGGGTTTCCTTTTAACAAATAGGGTTCAGAAAATAATCCACGTAACTGAAATAATAATATAGTTTATAATAATTTATAAAACATAACTTGTATAAAATAAACAATGGTAAGTTATAACATACGTAAAATACTTTATGGTCACTTAAGGTATAATGTAACTCACCTTAACTTTAATACCTCACCCTTTCTTTCAACTGCCAAAGACTTTTTCACCTTCCACTATTCTTTCCTTCTTCCTCTCTTTCTTTCTTTCCTTTCTTTCTTTTTTCTTTCTTTTCCTTTCTTCTTTTTCTTTCCTCTTCCTTCGGCCCAGATCAGCGCCTCTCTATTTATAGGGAATAAGGCGCATACGTGGCTCAAATCGAGATTCGATTAATAATTATACAGATTCGTTCTTATCCTTAATAGATATTTAAGATAATTACCTTTTGATCCAATATTTTAATATAATTATATAAATTAATTAATTCCTAATTAAATTACACTTTATCGTATACCAACATAAAATTAATTATTTATTTTATTACCGCACTCATTATTATTATTATTATTATTATTATTGTTATCTATATTATTATTATTTATATTTTGACTCCTAAACTTTTACTAATTATATTGTTTTACAAAATTACACATAATAATATATAATAAATTATATATTTTCCGAATTGAGATTAAATAATATTAGTATAAATTCTACAAAATAATTAAAAATCTGGGTTATTACACAAACTCTATGTACAACATCACTACCAAAGAGGTGGTGTACTGGATTGAAAGGAATTTTGCATATTTAGATTAGCTTGGAATTTCGGCTTGCAGTGTCTTCAAATTGATGATTGATTAGCGGAACGAAAAAGGTTGTTTACTTCCATACTATTTATTTGGCAGTTTGATTGAGCTTCTTTCTCTGTTTTCCTTTTCCCTATGTTTTAATCTTCTCGAATAAAATGTCACATAAAACTCTAAGGTAGTGTTTGGTTCATTGTAATAAAGTGTAAAGATTCCTTACACTTCTCATGTTTGGTTGACTAAAAGAATAATGAAAAATTCATTGCAATGGGAGTCATCATTAACCATTATAAGGGAATGATCATTCCATAGGGAAGTGTAAGGAATAACCATTTCATCTCATTTAAGTGCACCAAATAAAGCATAAATGAGATTGAAGTATTTCAAATATGATTAGTGTTTTGATAAATGATTTGGGTTATTTTGATAAATGTGTGAATTGGATTTCCTTTTTTAACATGCCAAGTAATATTCTGTGATCTTTTGTTTTTATTTGATTGCTGAAAATTAGAATTATAGTGAGAAAGAAATAGCCTGCTGTACTTTAATTATGGCGCAATTAAGTAATTAAACAGTCAGTGTACAACCCATTGGTATTTAAACCCAACCTATTTATAGTACTATTAAATGAGTTATTTCTTCACTATAGGTCTGTGGTGTTTCAATCTCTTCAACAACTTTGGAGTTCATTTTAATTCAAATCATGGACAACATTCACATTTTTGGTTATGTATTTTTAGTTTATATTTTTTGAATCGAGGCTTAATTTCTTACTTATTATTTATAATTTTTCTCATAATCAAATGCTTTTGTATTATATTTTACAGGTGGATGATATGTTGGAGGAAACAGTAATATTAGATCTGTATATTAATTTTTTATTTAATCTACATTTCTTAATATATTTTTTTCTATATATACACAGGTTCAGTTCCTTCAAAACAGTCCATAATGAACGGGACTTCAATGTCCTCTGTGTTTGTAGGGTAAGCCCACTAATCAAATTTATTTGTTTCTCATGTTTTTTTCTTAATAATTTTTGCTTAGTTTTTTGAAAGGCAAAGGCAAATGCAAATAAGAAGCTTAAAGGAAAAGGAAAGAAAAACTACTCAAGAAAGGGAATAAAAAATACACAAGTGGTATAGTTCTTTTCAAGTTTGTTTTGGAGCATGGGGGAATGTGATATTTTGAAGCATGCACAATCTATGCGTAATTTTTTTTTACCGTACAGTTTGTGAAGATGAGCACGGTGCTTTTAATCCTTAATATTACTAATTTTCAATAAATTATATAGCGATCCTAGGTTTAACGCGACACTTGTGGTAGTCCGCACTCAGATTTATGGTTTCTGAATGTTGTTCATTGTCTTCTCCTCTTTATTCCTCCCTAAATTTGGTTACTTCGACGTGTTGAGTGTGTTTGGAACAGGTTGGTTGCTTAGTGTTCAAACCTTGTGTTGCCCAGAATTTTGGTCCTCCGCTCGAACGGTGTTTCTTGCGCTCGAGCAAGGTTTGCAAACTCTCAGTACTTAGCACGTCTGCAAAAGTACTGGAGGGGTGTTTTTCAAGCTTGAGCGGCGTTTCCTATGCTCGAGCGGGTGGGCACTCGAGCGTCCCTTCTTGCGCTCGAGCGGTCTGTTGTCTACAAAAGTACTGGAGGTGTGTAATCTGCGCTCGAGCAGGACTTTTTGCGCTCGAGCAGAACAACTTATTGTGTCTGACGCTCGAGTGATAACTCTTGCGCTCGAGCAGATTGTACATATATCAGATCGTGAAAAATGACATTTTACATCACTTTTTCAGATCTTTTCTTCTAAAAACCCTAAAGTGAGACTCTCTCTCTCTCTTTTTAAAATATACACTCTCTGTACATTTTCTCCTAGATTCGTTGATCTCTCCGCCCTAGTGTCTTTGGAAAAAGGGTAGAGTATCTTGAGAGCTTCATTTTGATCCAATTGGAGTTTGGTTTCGGCGTCGTTGGAGTTCCGTGCTTGCTCCATTGGTCTTCTAAACTTGAGGTAGGGACTTTCTACACCTTGTTATGGTTTTTAACTTAGTTATTTGTGGTTGTGTAACAATGGTGGGTTTTGGGAGTATTATGAACAAACCTAGGGTTTGGGATATAAAATCAAAAGAAGGGTTTTGAGTAATGTGAAATAGATGGTCATGGGGTTAATTGTAAGGTTATATTGTGGCCAAATGCTTGATTTGGGCCACTTGGGTTGCTATTTGAAAAAGGGGAAAATTTTGCCCTAAATTGTTCGAATATTTATTTTGCATAAATATATGAAATTGGTGTTGCAAACATAAAATTGGATGGATATCGGTAGAAATAGTGGAATTACATATGTATTATCTCATACATATGGAAATTTGAATAAGTTATCTGCCTTGAGATTGAATATCTATTTAGAAATAACTGTGTTGGACTATCGGTGGAGGATAGTCATGATTGTTGTAGATATTACATGAGGATTAGGTGAATTGAAACTGATCCATTGTTGTTCGTCATAGAATATGACTATGGTTTACATACATTGTATATGTATGATTGTTTGGGAGGAGAAATGGGATGTACTTCATTGTGTGGAAGGAGATAGGGAATGGACTCCATTGAAATTAAGTTGGCCGGAGTGTTCAGGGTGAAAGTCTTGAAATCTTGTGTATACATGGGTGCCGATCCCGCGGACGAAATTTCTGTAAAATGGTAGATTTGAAGAGTTTGTGTGGTAGTGTATTGAGTTGGAAAACCACTAAGTTGTAGTCTCAGTTAGGTTATTGAAAAATGATGACTCACGAATTGAGAATACTGAATGAGCTTTAAATGAATTGAAATAAAATGAATTGAGTTATGAACCTTGGCGTCTTTCGATTATATAAAATGTGGAGATTTTGTCACCGGCATGGTAGATATACATTGTACTTATATCTTTGTTAAATCTCATATATTGTGTTAGATTGTTTCTACTGGGCTTTAGCTCACCGTACTTTAGGAAACCATTTCAGGTACCGGTGACATGCCTCCTCCAAGGACATAGCTTGGGAGGACCTTGGAGCCGAATGATCTTTTTATGTTATTTTGTATTTAATGTTCGTTCAAGCCTAGGGCTTTATACGTACAGAGCTTATGACTCTCTTTTGTTATAACCAGGTACTAACTTGGAAAGATGTAAGCCCGTAGGGCATTTATTTAGTTGATCATTCACTGGTATTACATGCTATAGATTCAGGATATACATTTATGAATATATATTGCATGTGTTACCTTTTGTAATACGAACTCTGATGAATGAAAGTATTTTATTTATGTTATTCTCCCGTTTATGAGTTGGATTTATTATATTATTTTTTGGAGCATTACAAATTATGCATCCTTAAAAAATAATAAACTTGAAAACATTATAAAGGATCTTTTAGAAAGATATAAAATTTCCAAATAGAAGAGGGAGGTAACTAAAGTTTAAAAAAGAACACAAATGATGAAAGAAGGAAATAAATTGAAAGCGTATTTTTGTAACACCCCGAAATAATTACAATAATCCATCCACAATATCAATAAACGACAACAATAATAAAGTAATTATCTTCCATTAAATCTCATTGAATGTACGAAAAGAAACATACGCGGTATACATTCATAATATCTGGCCCTGAGTCTATAGCATATGTTACGAACAAAAGAAAAGGAATAGAAGTTAAACAAATAAAAAATGCCCTACAAGCTTACAACTTTATAAGATAGTTCTTGGTTACAACAAAAGTGGACTTTGGGTCCAATACATTTAAAGCTCTTGGCTATACAAAAATGAATACAGCAAAAGAACGCTTGCTCTAAATCCTCCCAAACTACTATCTTGGCAGAGGCATATCATCAACACCTGAAATGTTTTTCCCACATAGCATGAGCCAAAGCCTAGCAGAAATAATCCAACACAATATATGAATCTTAACAAAACTATAAGGTGATGCATATTCAATGCTCGTGCCAAAACGTTTTATATCTCTTTCCAAAACCATGCCATGCGAAATTAATATCATAATTCATAAATCTTTTTCTTTGCAATAGAAAATAGGGTAGTGAATCACACTCTGGGAATTTCAAAACAATACAATCTTTCTTGGAAATTTGTTCGGAGGAAACCATAAACCGAGAATCATGTAAACGTACGCTATAAAAGCACTACTATTGCCATTTCATGGAAATTTTGTCTGCGAGATCGACACCCATGTATACGCGCGGTTTTCGGGACTTTCACCCTGAAAACTCAGGCCAACTTAGTTCAACATTGCAATTCATGTTTCCCAAATTCACTATTTTTCTCAAAATGATAAACATTTTCAATGTATAAATGCGAAATAATGCTCAATGCAAATGAATGAGAAAATAGTTGCAATTCTCCTAGTTCACATGCAATCTCTACAACAATCATAGTTATCTTCCACCGATAGCCCAAAACAGATATTTCTAAACAGATAATTTATATTTCATAGAGATAAACTTTCCAAATCTCAAGAGGTGAGTGATAATACATTTCCAAATCTACCATTCTCATCAATACCAACCCAATCTCACATTTCTAGCACCAATTCCATTTATTTATACAAAATAAACATTTGAGACAATTAGGGCAAAAGCCTTATTTTCTTCCAAAACATATTCCGAGTATCGAAATCAATAATTTTATCACAACTAAACCTTATTTCCACTCCCACAACCATTTTCAATACATCCATTTAAACACTCCTCTTTTGATTTTAAACTAAAACCCTAGGTTTGTCCAAAATCCTCCAAAATCATGAGATTGTTTTATAAAGACAATTAGCTAAGTTAAAAATCATACAAGAGTGTAGAGAATTCCAACCTCGAGCTAGAAGACGAGAAAAAGAGTGAGAAGACTCCAACCACGCCAAAATCCAACGTTGTTCGAATCAAAATGAAGCTCTAGGTGAGCTCTTCCTTTTTAACAGAGGGACTAAGGTGTAGAGATCAATGGATGATGGTGTATTTGAGGGTTAAAGATGAGTTTTAGAGAGAGAGTGAGAGATTAGGGTTTTGAAATGTTTTAGAGAGAGAGAGATGAAAAAGTGATATAAAATGGCTTGTTTACAAATTGATAAACGCACAGTTTGCTCGAGTGCAAGAGTTGTTGCTTGAGCGACCAGACAAAATAAGTTGTTCCGCTCGAGCGTAGAATACACACTCTCAGTAGTTTTGCAGACAGAGGTCATCGCTCGAGTGAAGAATACAAACTCCCAGTAGTTTTATAGACCTGCAAAAGTACTGGAGGTTCACAAAGATCGCTCGAGCGAAGGGACAAAAATCTGGGCAACAAAAGTTTGAAAAACAAGCTACCAACCTATTCCAAACGCAATCAACACAACGAAATAGCCAAACTCAAAGAGGTATAAGGGGAAACAAGACATGAATAACTATAAAAGACAATGAAACCTAGATTTAAAACATACAATGGGTCGGGTCTAAACTAGAAATGCTATAACCTCCCCTCTTTAAGGAATTTTGTCCCCGAAATTTAAGCCAAACAATAAAACCAAGGTTTAAATAAATTGAAACAATGATAGTAAATTATAGCCAACACCATGACCCATCCACCAGTCATCTTCTCCCATTAACATAATAAATGAATTCAACACTAAATACACAGTTCACATTTCCAAAACATATACAATGTTTATTATTACATTAACATAACAAAATTTTCAATACATGTTCAAACATCAATAAATAAGTCTGGATATTTCTCACGGACCTCTGCCTCACACTCCCAAGTGGCCTCCTCAACACCATGGTGTCACTATAACACATTTACCAAAGGAATTGTCTTGCCTCGCAAGACTTCATCTCGAGTATCTAAAACTCTAACCGGTCTCTCCTTATACAAGGCATCCTCGTCAACCTCTAACTTAGTCCAATCTAACACGTGTGAAAGATCTAGCTCATACTTCCGAAGCATATAGATATGGAACATGTCATGAACCCCGGAAAGTTATGGTGGCAAAGCCAAACAATAAACTACCTCCCCAATCCATTCTAGGATCTCAAAAAGTCCAATAAACCTAAGAGACAACTTCCCACTCTTACCAAACCTCGTCAAATCCCGTCTAGGTGATATCTTCAAAAAGACGTGATCTCCCACCTCAAAGGACAACGGTCTCCTCCTACGGTCAGCATAGCTCTTCTGACGACTTTGAGCCGTAACCAACCTCTTACAGATAAGTGCAACTTTCTCTGACCAACTCTGGACCCAAAATAGGTGCATCACCCACCTCGGCCCAACACACAAAAGACCTACACGGTCAACCATACAAGGCCTCAAACGGTATCATACCAATACTCGACTGGAAGCTGTTATTATAGGCAAACTCCACTAAGGGCAAGTGTCTCTCCCACAATTCCTTAAAGTCAAGGACACAAGCTTGAAGCATATCCTTAAGGATCTGCCCGTTAGTCTGAGGATGATAGGCGGTTGTAGACACCCCATTTTTAACCGCCCTTAAGACTTGGGCGCTTTATTCCAAACACCCGATGATGAAAGTTACACTATGCAATTGTTCAGATCTTCAACAAAAGAATTTGGTTTCGAGCTCTAATCTCAAATCTTACACCCCATTTTAGCCAAACTATTTTAGACCTCAAAACCCTATTTTTCAAAATATTTTTCCAAATGTTTTTACAATATTTCGAGGCTCGCATTTCGTTTAAAATATTGTACTTTTCGGTAAACTGAGTAAGAACAAAGTGAAAATAAATGAAAAGAATGTGAACTCTTTGAAAAATATTTAAAAACATCTTGTTTACAGGTTTGGAGTTGAAAGAAATAGGAAGGGGAGGGGGAAAAAACTAGTTTAGGGAAAGGTTGAACATCAAACCGTTAAGAGAGAAATGAGCAGCCTTCACAAAATTAGGCATATCTCTTTATACACTTAGAATTTAGATGTGAGGCCACTACCAATGGAAAGTATACTTCTGGGGCTTCAATTTAGACTCAAGAATCACCTAAAACTGAGTTCGGATGAGGGAGATATAGCCGTTTGAAGTTGGGCTTGCAAAGCAAAATTTTGGACCTGGCCGGGTTTGTTTGGACCCGGCCGTGGCTTGTTTAGACCCGGCCGGGTTTCAATGAAAACTTGTCCAAAGTCCCTTTTTAGGCCTAGCTTTTCATTTTTGGGCTCGGCTGTGTGTTTTTGGGCCCAACCGGGTCTTATTTGCACCAAACAAAATAGCTGGAGGGGAATTGGACAACTGGCTTTATTTGAAGATATTTTTGACCAATTTGGCTCAAATTCTATAAATAGACCTCCTGCATTCAGAATTAAAGGTTAGAAGATTTTCCTAAGGGCTTTGAGGGAGATTAAGAGCTAAAACCATCCTCTTTACTTCCTCTGATCTTCAAATATTCTTGAACAATACATACACCATTAGAGCTTGTTTTTGGAGCTTTTTGTTGAGATTTCAAACTAAATTTTAGAAACTTGAGGGTGTTTTGAATCAAGTTTGTTAACTAAGAAGTTATCTCTCTTTTCAAGAGGTATAACTTTGCATCTTCTTCCTTACTCCTCTCTCATTCTTTTCCTCTCTTTTCGTTAATTTATACACTGTTTTTGGACTGTTTTGGATCTATTTCAATTGTTGGAACTTGGGTTTGAATAGCTACCAAAGGTAGAGAGGCTTAACACCCTTTCTTGCACCTTATTGCTCATCTCCAACTGATTTTCAAAGTTAAAAAAGGCTGAAAAACATGGTTTAGAAGTCCTAAAAGTGCAGGGGTTAGTTTTGTCTTACTAGTTTTGTATCTCTTTGTTTTTGCCTATCTTTTGTACTTTTTTAACATGTTTTAGCTACTTTTTTTTTTTCTTATATGTTAGGGGCTGTTTAGGGCTGTTTTATTTCATTCAAATAGTTTATGCTTTGAATATTTTACTTGTTGTGTTGTAAGTTCTCATGGCTTCGGTTGTTTAGGCCTTAAATATCGAGTCATTCGAGTTGATAGCATTCTTTATCTAGTTTCCATGTAAAGAGTTCCATTTTTGGTAATAATCAACTACGTATAAACATTTTTGCGCCCTCCCTCCTTTCTTGGTTTTCTTTGTTTGAGAGTTGTTTCAAGTGATTGATTGTTATTCAAGGCATAAGAAAGACACCTTCTATGCTCAATGGCTTAATCTCTTCGGAGGTTCATCGTCAAGGCATAGTCTTTTTTTCATGCTGAGGATCACTTCTCATTTGACATTTCTCTTCATTTAGTGGACTTAAATATCACTTTGGGACAAAATGATTAAAGAATTGAAAGGTAAGTAAAAAAGGATTAATAAAATTGGCTTAAAATCAATGAAACTGACATAAAGAAGATGAATAAAATTGGTTGGATTCGGCCGGACGTTATGTCGAGTCCATCGCGTCAAGAGTCATCACATATCAATTCATAATATTTTGATGAATTTTGAGGCGTGTCTATTTCCCTCTTTGAGCTAACTTCCTGATAGAAGGAAGGGGTGGTCATCTGTCATTGCATTTATTAACTTTTTGCCCAAACGTTCTCGAAATCATCAAGCAATCAACTTACTATCATTGATGGTTTCGGAACCGAATTCGTTCTCCTCTTGAGTTTCCCTATGACAGAGAAGAGCAGAAGAGACAAACAGAGCTTAGAAAGGCTCTGTCTGCACTGTTTTCACCTCAGAGCACAAAAATAGGTTTTTGCATAAAATTAGGGCATGACCGGCCTTGTTTGGACCCGACCGGGCCTCAGTGGGGGTCGGTCAGGCTCCAATGTTTGGTAAATAGAGTACTTTTGACAGAAACAGAGGGCAGTGGCTGAGGGTGAAATAGAGCAGATTCCCAAGGAGCAAACAAAACAGTTTCTGCAAACCGTCTTCATTGAAACACATGCGATCCTTGTGCATAGTTGTTGTAATTAATGTTCATATTATTATCGTTGTAATTACTTATCATATTCTTGTTGTTAAAATCCTTGTCGTAATTATTGTTATACTTATTATTGTTTTAATGTTATTGTTGCACTTATTGATGTTTTAATATCGTTGTTGTAATAAGTTAGATAGTTAGTTATTTATTCATAATTTTTCTCGGATTTGTAATAGCTAGTTTTAATTCGGATACTTGGACATTCAGACCCTTCTACGCGAGGGCAAATATGTAATAATTGTGTATGTCTTCCAGCCCCTATTTCTTTCTCCCTTTTATTTACCCACTTATAATGGTAGCATCATAGTTACTTAGCATTTTCCATGACTAGCATTCATTTGTCTTGCACCCATAAGGGTTCGACTCATCATTCTAACAAATGTCAATTTCAACTTCCTTAATCGAATACGTGCTTTGTCGCATGCCTTGATTTGACTTACATGCCATGCTAGTAGCTGAACTTTTTATATGCATAACGTGTGCGTTGCATTAGTCATATTGCATCGTTTAGGAGCATGCATTTTTTCTAATTATTTTGCTTTATTTGGCTAGCCTTGAAGTACTAGGTGAGCATTTCTTGCTTTAGCATATTGCATTGTATGTTTGTGTTGCCATATCAAGCATATTCCATAAGGCTAAATGCTTAAATGATATTCCTATTTGAATACTGGTAGATAAAGGCCTTTCTACTTAAGTTGGAATAATTTGATAAAATGTAAATACGAGCTCGCTTTTTCAAGTGACATGTATTCAAAACACTTTTTCAAAACAAACATAAAATCAATGCATTCCAAATTTTGTGACTTGGTCTATACTTGTATGCATCACCTTGTAAAGAAGCATAAATAATCGGAACAAGAGCATATAATGTAAATAAAAATCACATCATGATTAGTAAAGGCCAATATTTGATCGAGTAAGTGGGTGTAGACACCCCATTTTTGACGTCCCTTACAACTTGGACGTCCTCGCATGTACACCCGATGATGAGTCTAAATGTTCGTCCAGTGCTCGAAGTCCTCAGCCGAACGCCACAACTTTGAGCCTTTCAAACCCTACACCCTTTTTGTCTCATTTTTGGACCATGCCTTGGTCTTTCGAGCCTGCAACCTAGTGATGGCCGGCCGACCACTAGTGTATTTCTCAAATATTTTATACTAGCTGTGCCAACTATTTACATAGATGCATGCATCTATCCCCACGTGTAAGGCAGGATCTCCTTGAGGGAATTTCATGTTTTCTATATTTAGGGACCCCCTCTCTCTTGTAGCAAAGTTAGAAAATTTTGAACTCAAAAAATTTCCTTTCACTCTACAATTCTCTCTCTCTACAAATTCTTTACACTTTTGACTGCAATTCCTTAGCCTTTGCCTATACACCCTTAACCAAATCTCACCATTTTTTAGCTAAGGTATTATTGAGCTTGGTTTGAGCTCTAGAGGGTGTTGTTTGCTTGGTTTTGTTGCTTGGAGTTGCTCTTCTCTTCAAAGGTATAAGACTTTGCTTGTAGCTTTGTTTTATTTGTTTCTATTCCTACTGTTTTTCCATTATTTTGGGCTGTCAAAACTCTGTGTTTTTTGGGCTGAAGCTTGGGTTTAAGGCCATTAAAGGTTGAGGGGTTGATAACCTTTCTTTGTACCTTGCTTTGGAGGCCTTTGCCCTTGTGTTTCCCACCCTTTTACTATCTTTTTCCAAGCTTTTAAACACTGATTTTTAGAGCTATTTCAATGGCCAAAATCATGTTTTGAAGTCCAAATTTGGAGGGGTTAGCCTCCCCTCCTTGTGTCTTGTTTGCTAGCCTGGATAGCTCTATGTGTTAGCTTATTTTTCTAGTCATTTGTAGCTTAATTCCAACATGTTTTAACCTCTGATTTAGACTATTTTAACTATATTTTGGGTTAGTTAAGTCATTTGAGTCTTGTTTTGCATGCTTCTAGTGCAAGTGTCCTCACAAGTTTGGTGTTTTAGGCCTTTAGAGACCACTTGTTTGAGTTGATTGCATTGTTTAGTGTTTTTCTCACTTAATTTCAGCAAACATAATCTCAGCAACCTCCCCCATTTCTTCACTCTTTGGGGGTGTTTAGGAAGATGGGTTTGAGGCTAAAATTGCCTCAAACTAAAAAAAAAAGCCAAAAAGCCCCTAAACCAACCCTTTTTATTAAAAAAATAATAATAATAATAAAAAAAAATAACTGCAGCCGTCGGACAGTGTAGGCACAGCCTACACTGTCACATTGACAAGTTGTTCCATCACTTGATAAATTACGATTTTGCCCCTTTACATCAATTTAAAAAATTGTGATCTTAGGGACAAATTTGTCATTTTAACTTCAAACATCATTTCAATACATTTTTCAATACAACAACTCAAATAAAAATCCATCCCATCTTCCCAAACACAAAAACTAAAATAGCCTACTAAAATAGCCAAAAAGCCTCTAAAATAGCCACTTCCCAAAAACCCACTTTGTTTGCTTTGAGGGTTGTTTTAACCTTGGGATTGTTTAAGCTTGAGATTGAGGACTATGCTTAATGATTTAATCCTCTTTTGGGGTTCATTATCAATGGAAAAACACCTCTCTCTTGCCTTAAACTACCCCTTGTTTGACACTTCCTTCTCTTTTAGAGGACTCAACTCACCAATGGACTTAATTGGTTAAAGAATGGAAGGGTAATTAAAAGGAGTAACTAAAACATGGGACTAAAAGTGAGCAAGATAATGTTTGGTTCTATTCAATCGGACGTTAATTGAACACATGGACGCTTGAACCATTTCACACTTCCTAGTGACGAAATGATTCAAGTCTCCAAGGTCAACTACTTCCCTTGATCATTCATGAAAGAGAGGAGGCTTGTGTCTTGTTTTGCATTTATTAAACTTGCACACTTGGTTTCACAAGCCATTATGCAATGAAATTGCATCCATTGATGATTTGTGAACCAAAACTTGCTATTCCTTTGATTTTCCCATGTAAATGAGGGGTAAGTCATGCTAACAAACCCTTAAAATACCCTGTATATGCTCTGTTTGTCCTCTGTTGCAGTAAGATGAACCTTTGCATCAGTGGCCGGCAGATGGTCGGCAGACCACCTCCATGGCCGGTCGGTAGCCAACAACTTTCATCTTTGGCTGACTGGCCACTGATGTAAAATTCAGCAAAGTGTTGGTAAGGTGGAGTAAAGTTGTTCTGAAAATGTTTAACTGTGCAAACAGAGGCCTCCAGGAGCAAAACGGTGGTCTTTTCGAGTGGAATCCAAGCATGCGCATGAACATCTCTCATTTCTCGGGGCGACGTAGTTAATTGCTTAATTTAATTATTAATTGCAATTGTGTTGTAATTCTTTAATTAGTTAGTTAACTAGTTAGTTAGTTCATTTGTTTTTTTTGTAATAGCTAGTTAAGTAGCCGAGCTAGTTTATTTCATTTGTTTTGTAATAATTAGCTTAATTAGCTTTAGCTTTAATTAGTTAGCTAGTTAACTTAGTTTATTCATTCGGACTCTCCTTCGTGAGAGTGAAATGATGTAATAATGTGTATGTCTTCCAACCCCACGTCTTTTTCCCTTTTATTTATCTGCTTTTGATGGTTAGATTAGGAGTATCACGTTTCAATTAGCATATTGCATTTTTGTATCCATTCATCTGTCTTGCATGCACCAAGGCTCGATTCATCATTCTAACTGCATCATCGTTTCAATACCTCATTGAATACGTGTTTAAATGCATGCTATGAAATTGTTGCAAATAATATATTAAATAGCTGAGCCTATTTTAGTTACATTTTTGCATGCGTTGCATTAGCCATTTTGCATAGTTAGGAATCATACATTTTTCTAACTAGTTTCTCTTTTGGCTTGGAGTACTAGGTGAGTTTTTAGTGCTTTAGCATACTTGCATGAGTGTGAGTGATTGCCATGTCTAGCATGCTTGCCATGAGGCTAAGTGCTTAATTGCTATAACTGTTTGAGTGCCTCTGGATAAAGGCTTGTTGCTTGAATTGGAATGATTCAATGAATGTACGTTTAAGCCCACTTTGTCAAGTGGCAAATTCACCAAACTTTAAGCCCACTTTGTTAAGTGGCAAAATCAAACCCTTTTCAAAAAAACAAACATGAAATTGAATTGCTCAAAATTCGGGCAAACTAGTCTATACCTTGTGTGCGCTCATCACATAGTAATGCTAGCCTAATAAACTGGAACAAGAGCATATAATGTATATAAGATTCATATCATGATTAGTAGAGGCCGATCTTTGATCGGGCGAGCAGGGGTGCTCAATTCATGACCTTCCCCTCTCGTACCTAAGTTCCCGAGCCGAGACAATCTTGGTGATGACGGACACGTGGCCTTTGGCATGAGTCATGGGTTTCCTAAATTTTTCCAAAATAAAATATTTAGGTGGCGACTCTATATCTGGCAAAGCAGTCCAATTTTGGCATTTTTTGATTCAAAATCAATTTTGCAAACGATTTGCCGAATTTGGACTCTTTCGTGATTATCAATTTCACATTGCACTTGTGAGATTAGATTTAGAATCGCGGGAGTCCGAATTGTAGGGCATCTTTCGAACTTCCGAAATGTGGCGCGAAAAAACCGAGCTACAGTGGGGTGCTCAATTCATGACCTTCCTCTCTCATACCTAAGTTCTCGAGCTGAGACACTTTGGTGATAACGGACTAATGACCTTTTGGCACGAGTCACGGGTTTTCTAAATTTTCCAAAAATATTTAGGTGGCGACTCTGAATTCTGACAAAACAGTCTATTTTTGGCATTTTGATTCAAAATCGATTTTCCAAAAGAATTGTCGAATTTGGACTCATTTGTGTTTATCTATTTCACATTACACTTGTGAAATCAAATTCAAAACCACGGGAGTCCGAACTGTAGGGCTACCGTATCCGAAAATAGCACGAAAAGCAAGCTACAGTTTCTAGCGACTCTGTTGGGGATTTAGAGAACTTGACTTGAACTTCATGATATGACATTTTATCTACACTTATATGTTCTTTGCATTGCATTTGCATTTGTTACTTTAAGTCACTGTGTTTTCCATCTGCTATTCCTAGAGGGTTTGCCTCAAAAGCTTGCCAAAAGGCTGGCCGGTCATGGGCTCTTCCATATTGGAAACACAACCCTTGGATTTGGATTATCGTTGTACCGCTTGATCCGCATTTCACTTCTCGGTGTTAGGTGTGAGAGGTATATTAGATAATCTTGCTGAGGTATCGTTTTAGACCAATCAGCCTAGTGCATGTAGTGAGCTCTAGCGACCATTCAAACTATGGCAGGATGCTCTCCCATTTTTTTAGGATGCTGTGATACCGTTTGTTTGAATAGTAAAGCTGTAGATCACTCCATAACTAAGACAAGGAAACCCTAACATCTCATAGGGGTGTTTTGAATGCTTTTGTGCAAAATGTGAAATCTTTGGAAGTGTGTGATGCAATCCTTGGAGAGTCTTAATCTTGAGGCGATTCTTTTCAAAACTTGAGGTCATATCAGAATCAGAATTTGGATCAAAATCCAGGGGTTTGTGTTTGATATGAGTGAATTTTCAGCAAAACCAAAACTAGGGCCCAAAATTGTCTCTTGCTTTATTTTGACCAGTATAGCCGGTATCTCGATCTGATAGGGCATTTGTTTTTAATGCTAGGTTTGTTTGAGCCAAAGAAGGAGCAGTACCCAATTCAGCAAAGGCCAAGCCCAATCTAACCCGGAAAGCCTTAACCCATCTCAGTCTATCTAATCCCAGAAAAAAAAACCCACTCAGCAAAGGTCCAGTCCATATGATCCCCAAAGGCTAAAAGAAAAAATCCATCTCAAGGCATGAGAAAGATACCTCCTATGCTCAATGGCTTAATCTTTTCGGAGGTCCTTCGTCAAGGCATAGTCTCTCTTTCATACTAAGGATCACTTCTCGTTTGACATTTCTCTTCTTTTGGTGGACTTACATATCACTTTGGGACAAAATGATTAAAGAATGGAAAGGTAAGTCAAAAAGGACTAATAAAATCAGCTTAAAATCAATGAAACTGACATAAAGAAGATGAATAAATTGGTTGGATTCGGCCGGACATTATGTCGAGTCCATCGCGTCAAGAGTCATCACATATCAATTCATGATATTTTGATGAATTTTGAGGCATGTCTACTTCCCTCTTTAAGCTAACTTCATGCTAGGAGGGAGGAGTGGTCATCTTTCATTGCATTGAATAACTTTTTGTCCAAACGTGCATGAAATCATCAAGAAATCAACTTGCTAACATAGGTTTTAGAATCGAATCCGTTCTCCTCTTTAGTTTTCCCATGACAGAGAAGAGCAGAAAGGACAAATAGAGCTTAAAAAGGCTCTGTCTGCACTGTTTTTACCTCAGAGCACAAAAACAGGCTTTTGCATGAAATTAGGGCACGGCCGGCCTTGTTTGGGCCCGACCGGGCCTCATCGGGGGTCGGTTGGGGCTCCAATGTTTGGTAAACAGAGTACTTTTGGCAGAAACAGAGGGCAGTGGTTGAGGGTGAAACAGAGTAGATTCCCAGGGAGTAGACAAAGCAGTTTCTGCAAACTATCTTCATTGACGCACATGCGATCCTTGTGCATAGTTTTTGTAATTAATGTTCATATTATTATCGTTGTAATTACTTATCATATTCTTGTTATTAGAATCCTTGTCGTAATTATTGTTGTACTTATTATTGTTTTAATGTTATTGTTGCACTTATTAATGTTTTAATATCGTTGTTGTAATAAGTTAGAAAGTTAGATAGTTAGTTATTTATTCATAATTTAATTCAGATTTGTAATAGCTAGTTTTAATTCAGGCACTTAAACTTTCGGACCCTCCTACGCGAGGGCAAATATGTAATAATTGTGTATGTCTTCCAACCTCCATTTCTTTCTCCCTTTTATTTACCTACTTATAATGGTAGCATCATATTTACTTAGCATTTTTCATGACTTACATCCATTTGTCTTGCACGCATAAGAGTTCGGCTCATCATTCTAACAAAGGTCAATTTCAACTTCCTTAATTGAATACGTGCTTTGTCGCATGCCTTGATTTGACTTACATGCCATGCTAGTAGCCAAACTTGTTATTTGCATAACGTGCGCGTTGCATTAGTCATATTGCATCATTTAGAAGCATGCATTTCTTCTAATTATTTTTCTTTATTTGGCTTCCCTTGGAGTACTAGGTGAGTATTTCTTGCTTTAGCATATTGCAGTGTATGTTTGTGTTGCTATATCAAGCATATTCCATGAGGCTAAATGCTTAAAATATATTCTTGTTTGAATGCCGGTAGATGAAGGCCTTTCTACTTAAGTTGGAATAATTTGATTAAATGTAAATACGAGCTCATTTTTTCACGTTACATGTATTCAAAACACTTTTTCAAAACAAACATAAAATCAATGCATTCCAAATTTTGTGACTTGGTCTATACTTATATGCATCACCTAGTAAAGATAGCATAAATAATTGGAACAAGAGCATATAATGTAAATAAAAATCACATCATGATTAGTAGAGGCCGATCTTTGATCGGGTGAGTGGGGTGCTCAATTCATGACATTCCCCTCTCATACCTAAGTTCCTGAGCCAAGACACTTTAGTGATGACGGACTAATGGCCTTTTGGTATGAGTCATGGGTTTCCTAAATTTTCTAAAAATATTTAGGTGACGACTCTGAAATCTGGCGAAGCAGTCCATTTTCGGCATTTTGATTCAAAATTGATTTTCCAAAAGAATTACTGGATTTGGACTGATTTGTGTTTATCTATTTCACATTGCATTTGTGAAATTAGATTCAGAACCACAGGAGTTCGAACTGTAGGGCTATTGTATCCGAAAGGAGCATGAAAACCAAGCTACAACGATGCTAAAAGTCAATTTGGTGCCTAAGGCATTCTATAGGCTCTACCACAACCGAGCCTTAAAACGCAGATCTCTATCCGAAACGATGGTCACAGAGACCCCATGGAACCGAACAATGTCCCTAATGTAAAGGTCAGCTAGAAAATCTACCAAGTCATTTGTGCGCAAAGGTACAAAGTGCGCTGACTTGGTCAATCGACCAACTGTCACCCAAATGGCGTTATTACCCCGTTAAGTCCTCGGAAGAACCACAACAAAATCCATCGTGACATGCTCCTACTTCCTCTCAGCTATAGACAAGGGTTGCAACAAACCTGCAGGCCTCTAATGCTCAGTCTTCACTTCCTGACAAGTAAGGCACCTCGACACAAACACGGCTACGTCCTTCTTCATCCCTTTCTACCAAAACTGGCGGCTAAGGTAGCGATACATCTTCGTGCCTCTCGGGTGCACCGCAAGGCGTGAATGGTGAAACTCTCAGAGTACTTCCTCTCGACAAGACTCTAACACGAAAAGACGATCGAGGTATCTAACTCTCGAGTCAAAATACACGTTCAAGCCCTTCTCTACCTTTCCACTAGAGATCTTCTCCTGAAGGGATTCTACCTCAAGGTCACCCCTTTGTGCTTCTATAACTCGGCTCACAAGTGTAGGTTGTACAACTACTAAAAACAAAGCTGCTAACTCAACAGACTTGCCAAGATGCAAGTCAAACTCACCAACAATACCCAACATCTCTCATTCTCGGATGGAAATACAAGCTACACTGCTAATAGATTTCCTACTCAAGGCATCGGCCACCACATTAGCCTTTCTCGGATGATAGTACAACTCGATGGCATAGTCTTCCATAAATTCTATCCACCTTCTCTGCCTCAGATTTAGATCTTTTTGTGAAAATAGGTACTTCAGACTCTTGTGATCAGAAAACACCTCAAACTTCTCACCATAAAGGTAATGCCTCCAAATCTTCAGGGAAAAGATCACAACTGCTAATTCTAAATCATGGATAGGATAGTTTCTCTCATGTGTTTTTAACTAACATGAGTCATAGTCTATTACCTTTCTCTCTTGCATCAAAACACAACCCAAACCTTCTCATGAAGCATCATAATACACCGAATAGCCCAAACCCCTCTCCGAAATAATTAACACTGGAGCAATGGTAAGCCTAACCTTAAGCTCTTGAAATGACTTCTCACAAGTCTCATTCCACACAAATTTGATTCCTTTCCTCGTCAGTCTAGTCAACAGTGAGGCTAATCTAGAGAAATCTTTCACAAATCGACGGTAATACTCGGCCAACCCGAAGAAACTACAAATCTCAAAAGCATTCTTAAGTTGCTCCCAATCTTGTACTGCTTCTATCTTGGATGAATCTACTGTCACCATCCCCCGAATACCATTTGGCCTAAGAACTTTACTTCTCTCAACCAAAATTCACACTTTCCAAACTTAGCATATTGTTGGTGGACTCTAAGCAACTTAAGCACGGCCCACAGGTGTTCCTCCTGTTCCTCCTCGGAGGGTAAGTAAATCAGAATATCATCAACGAAGACGACTACGAAGTGATCTAAAAACTCACGGAATATTCGATTCATTAGATCTATAAACACGGCTAGTGCATTGGTCAACGCAAAAGGCATCCCTACGAACTCATAATGGCCATACCGAGTACGGAATACCGTCTTCTGGATATCTTCCTCCCTTACCATCAACCGGTGATAACCTGATCTCAAGACTCCTTTGACTGGTCAAACAAACCATCTATGCGAGGCGTTGGGTACTTGTTCTTAACAGTTACCCGGTTCAACTTCCGGTAATCAATACAAAGCTGCAAGGCACCATCATTCTTCTTAGCAAAGAAAGCCAATGCTCCCCAAGGCGAAGTACTAGGGCGAATGAAACCCTTATCTAGTAATTCTTGGAGTTAAATCTTCAACTCACTCAATTTAGCAAGTGCAAATCTATATAGTGCCATAGAGATCGATGTTGTGCCAAACACTAAATCAATAGAGAACTCAATTTCACGGTGAGGTGGTAAACTACTAAGATCTTCAGGAAAGACGTATGGGTATTCACAAACTACCCTTGGCAAATCAACTTGGACTTCGTCACACTCGCTACCCAAGAAGTTTGCAAGAAGAAAATTAAACTCACTCTGCCCTCGCGGATCATACACTTGCGATAAAGCTTTATCGGCTCTGTCCCTCATAAAATAAAAACAATCATCGCTTAAGGTATATACAATAACTCTCTGATAGTAACAATCTATGACAACCAAACCATACCCCATATAGCATCAAAACTTGACATGTCTATCAACACAAATGCAAAAAGAAGTCAACGTCCGACAACCTCTATATCACAACCCCGACATCCCTATTACAAGATAATCTCACCACCAATAGGTGACTCTACACTGAGTGGAGACACTAACCAAGCCAATTCTAACCCCAATACCGATGCAAATACAGACGAGATCAATGAATGGGATGCACCCGTATCAATTAACACATTGGCAATAAAATTGCATAACAAGAAAGTACATCTCATAACCGAAGGCGTTGGCAATAGATCTGGCGTGGTAACAACATACACACGCCTTGTAGGTCTTTGCTCCACCTGCTCACCCCTTGGAGCATAAGTCTGATAGAATGACTGAGACAAAGAGGCTCCCTGATTGGCCCTTGAGGCCTGTGCTGACTGTGCAGGCTGGTGGCCCTGTGTCTGCCTCGAACTAGACGCACTAGGTGTATTACCTAACTGAGGGCAAAACCTCTTCATATGTCCTAATTGCCCACACTGATAACAAGTGGGTGGCTAACCTCTCCCCTAACTCTGGCTCTGAGAACGAGACATAGGCGGTGCAGACTACTGCCTTCCTCCTCTCTACGGGCAAGCTGGAGACTTATGACCCAACTGGCCACATTTGTAACAAAAGAAGCCTTCCGGATTACCTCTCCCTGAACCTGAACTCGGCATAAGAAAGGTGGACCTAGACTGTGTTGCCTGGGACTGCTGTGGAGTGGAACCCCTCTGCCTCTTACTGTTCTGACTCTCCCCCTAAACCTCCTGATTTCTTCTACAGCCCCTCATGCGCTCCTCCTTTGCTTGAACTATGATCTCAAGATAAGTCGCTACCTCCACAAGGCGTCCATAGTCCCTAATCATCGACCCGGCTGCCTTGAAAAGGATTTTGATCCTCAACCTCTTCTCGAACTTGATACAACAGCGTTCCTCTGTTGCCATGAGTTCTGGTGCAAATCTAGAGAGGCTTGTGAAAGCTACCTCAAACTCGACTATTGGCAAGGTAAGCTGCTTGAGCTTCAAAAACTGGTCTCTCAACTTCTCCCTAGCAGTGAGAGGTAAGAACTTGTCTTGGAAGACGTTGACAAAGGCCTTCCAAGTCACCCATATGCATCCTCGTGCATACTTCCACCATTGACCCACATCTCCCTTCAGCTGGAAAGATGCCAAGGTCACTCTCAGCCCATCGTCTTTGATGCCAAGTATCTCAAACGTGTTCACCATTTGTTCAAGCCACTCATCCGCATTCAATAGCTCTTTTAGATCATCCAAAAACTCGTCTGGATTACACCGAAAGAACTCCATCTTTAAGAAAGATGGCCCTGCCTCAGTTACTTGGGCCTGGACTTAATTCTCAGCTCTAAGAATGTCCATGGATTCCCGCAAAGCTCCGGCCATTTCACGGGCCAAAGCGCCCATGGACTACTAACTAACTGGTTTGGCCACATTAGCCTGACCAACCCCTTCTCGCGCCAGAATTTCATCCAGTAAAGGCACCTCACGCCTTCTAAGTCTACCACGCCTACCACCACCACGTCCACGTCCTGACATCCTAATGAAGGTAACAAAAGAGTTTAGCACATTACAAATGTACCGAAGCTAACTCACTCGCGTCTTAATGCGATGCACAACAGTAATTCACTCTACATAAGCACGTAGTTATATAAACACTTACGAATTTCCTTACTAGATAATGACCATCCCGCGGCATTGCAAAGTTCCAATTAGAAACAACAGTGATCAAGTGCTCTTCTAATAAGACTTCTAGAAACCCGTAGACCTAATCAATATCTTAGGAACTAAATCCCATAACCAGCAGCCGATCGGCCATCTCTTCTTGTAAACTCCTCCTTTTGCTGCAGCAGAGTACAAACAGAGGCATGGCAATACATTTGCAAGAAAATGTTTATACAACCACACTCCTTATCATGTTTGAAGCTCAAAGGAGTGTAGTGCTCGACTCTCAAGCCATCAATCACGCATTTCGATGCATGATGGCCAAAGAGGCTGAGTTCCACAAATCAATATGGATGAAATGCACAAAAACACATAAACGCCTTAACCTCTATAATGCATGATCAAGAGGGTCGGCGACCGAGAATTGAGGCACGTTTCATCACTTCAAGTATGAAACGTCCCTTGTTCCTCGTGTTTGGACTAATGCCCTATCCAAACACAATGCAATGCATGCACAACTTAACAAAGCTAATGGCATGCAAACAATACAATGCAACCTAAACATGTAAACAACATGGCATGCAACAAGTATGCAACAATGTCATGTAATGCAACTAGCATGCAACAACATGCAATGTACCAAGCAATGCAACAACATGCAATGCGATAAGCATGCAACAACATGCAAAATTGACTTAAACTAAAATGGACAGATCTCCATCATGCCCAAATCAGTGGCCAAAACACCAAAACTAAGGCACCAAAAGGCAAAACATACATGCACACATATTGGTCCACGAGCTACGCAACAAGAACACAACCCTTAGAGGCACTCAAAGGGTGACAAAAGTGGAAGTGTAACAACATTATAAGCTCTGAAATTAAGTATGGAATGATGTTAAATCAACCAAGCAAGACAAGTATGGCATGCAAGAAAGCTCAAAGCTTGAAACTAGTATAGGAACTTGTACCAAAGCCACATGAATCAAACCCCAAAGGGCCAAGGACAACCAAAACAGTCCTAGATCATGCCAAAATGAGTCTAAAACATGCATGGGCCAAAGCTAAAACAAGCCAACATGAAGGGCATAAGGCATGATGTATGCAAGGCCAATAAAGAGGGTTACGCTACACCTACCAAGACCAAGCATGGCATGACTTGACCAATAAAAATCAAAGTTATGGCATGTCAAAATAAGCCCAAAAACCCACTGAGATGGCATCCCAAAAGCTTAAGCAATAAGACATGCATAAGGGCTCATGTTCAAGGCTTAAAACACAAACCTCCCAATGCATGGAAAAGGTGAAAAATATGAGTGCATGACCATACTATATGGACTGAAATCACATATGAAATGATGCCAAATCGTGAAAATGGTCTAAGCAATGCATGCTAGTGACTTGGACACTCAAAACTAACAAGCTAGAATGCACTATGGCTATACAAAGCAATGCATGCATGACTAAAACAACATCAAACAGAGCTCAAGCATGGTAAAACATGAGGGAAAGCTTCTTTGAGTTGAGCCAAAACATGCAAGAATGATGATCCAAACACAAGATGCATGTTAAAGCAATAGAGAGGATTGCACTACAAGTGCATGGTGTATGCAAGAGGCTATCAAACCAACCTTAGACAGAGGTTTATCATGCTGAAATAAGGTCTAATACATGCTAAGATGGAGCCAAAACAAGCTTAACAAACATGTTACTTTTATGAGCCATCAATACAAGCATATGAGACACAAGGAAAGGGGATGACCCTCTCCTATTTGGGATCTCAAAACACCATTTCCACCACTGAAAATCCTTTGGATTTCTGTGGTGAGAAGGCCAAAACAAGGTGGTCCCAATAGCTTAAAAGGAAGGCACAAGAACAAGACCAAATAAGGCCTAAGAGGGGGTAGACAACCCCCAACACAAAAGTGACCTTAAACAAACATTACAAGCATGAAAAATCAGAAATTTTTGCAGTAGAAAGTTAAGCTTAAATCAGCATGCAAATAGGTCCAAAAGCTTAAACCAAAACAAGGGTTTAAAGGCTAGTTGACTCACCCTTGAAGAACACCTTCAAGAACACAACTCCAGCACTCTTTTCTAACCAAAACCAGTCCAAAAACACTAACACCAGCTCCTAAGTACCTCAGCAACAAAAGGATGGTGTTCTAGTAGGTACTTTAGTGCAAAAGTATGAAGAAAATACACTTTTGAGCACAAACTAGGGTAAATATGGAGAGAGAGGTAAAATATAGAGAGAGAGTGATATATGTTTTGTATATCAACTTTTTAGAACCTCTGGAAAGGGAGAGGGGTCTCCCTTCTTATAGAAATTCAATTCTCAAGCTTGAGTCTTGATTCAATCCCGCCATATACGTGTATGGAGGATGAAATCTGTGCTTACCAGCTGTCACAGCTTGCACAAAAATATCTATAAAAGCAGGTGGAAAGGTCTCAGCCAAGAAATATGGCCGATCGACCAAAAAGAGTGTCGATCGGCCACCACTTATGGCTGATGGCAAGAAAACAAGGCCGATGGCACAAGGCCTTAGCCGATGGGTTGTAGGGATGGCCAACAAGCCACCCTCTTCCCTCATAAGCAAAAACCACAAGTCCTTGGTCCACAACCAAGCACAAAACAAACAAGTTTAGAGATCTTAAGGCAAGGCGCGCAGGCGAGACCTATGGGAACTCAAAACGAACACGAGCATGGATGATCATTGAGTGTTCAAACGATGACGTCCAAGTCTTGAGGACGGTCAAAAATGGGGTGTCTACAAATATCAATAAACGACAATAATAATAAAGTAATTATCTTCCATAAATCTCATTGAATTTACGAAAAGAAACATATGCAGTATACATTCATAATGTCTGACCTTGAATCTATAGCATATGTTACAAACAAAAAAAAAAAATAATGGAAGTTAAACAGATAAGAAATGCCCTACAGGCTTACAACTTTCTACGATAGTTCTTGGTTACAACAAAAGTGGACTTTAGATCCAATACATTTATAGCCCTTGGCTATACAAAAATGAATACAACAAAAGAGTTGCTCTAAATCCTCCCATGCTACTGCCTTGGCGGAGGCATATCATCAGCACCTAAAATGTTTTTCCCACATAGGATGAACCAAAGCCTAGTAACATAATAAATGAATCTTAACAAAGCTATAAGATGAATGTATATGCAATGCTCATGCTAAAACGTTTTATGTCTCTTTCCAAAATCATGTCATGCCACATTAATATCATAGTTCATAAATCCTTTCCTTTGCAATAGACAATATGGCAGTGAATCACACTCTGGGAATTTCAAAACAATATAACCTTTCCTGGAAATTTCGTCTAGAGGAAACCATAAACCAGGACCCATATAAACGTAGGCTATAAAAGCACTACTATTGTCATTTCACAAAAATTTCATCCGCAGGATTGGCACCCATGTATACGTGCGGTTTTTGGGACTTTCACCCTGAAAACTCAAGTCAACTTAGTTCAACATTACAATTCATGTTTCCCAAATTCACTATTTTTCTCAAAACGGTAAACATTTTCAATGTATAAATGTGAAATAATGCTCAATGCAAATGAATGAGAAAATAGTTGCAATTCTCCTAGTTCACATACAATCTCTACAACAATCATAGTTATCCTCCACCGATAGCCCAAAACAGATATTTCTAAACAAACAATTTATATTTCATAAAGATAAACTTTCCAAATCTCAAGAGGTGAGTGATAATACATTTCCAAATCTACCATTCTCATCAATACCAACCCAATCTCACATTTCTAACACCAATTCCATTTATTTATACAAAATAAACATTTGAGACAATTAGGGCAAAAGCCTCCTTTTCTTCCAAAACATATTCTGAGTATCGAAATCAATAATTTTATCACAACTAAACCTTATTTCCACTCCCACAACCATTTTCAATACATCCATTTAAAAACTCCTCTTTTGATTTTAAACTAAAACCCTAGGTTTATCCAAAATCCTCCAAAATCATCAGATTGTTTTATAAAGACAATTAGCTAAGTTAAAAATCATAAAAGAGTGTAGAGAATCCCTACCTCGAGCTAGAAGACAAGAAAAAGAGTGAGGAGACTCCAACCACGCCGAAATCCAACTTTGTTCAGATCAAAACAAAGCTCTAGGTGAGCTCTACCTTTTTAACAAAGGGACTAGGTGTAGAGATCAAATGGATGATGATGTATTTGAGGGTTGAAGATGAGTTTTAGAGAGAGAGTAAGAGATATTAGGGTTTTGAAATGTTTTAGAGAGAGAGAGATGAAAAAGTGATGTAAAATGGCCTATTTATGAACTGATATACGCACAGTTTGCTTGAGCACAAGAGTTGTCGCTCGAACGACCAGACACAATAAATTGTTTTGCTCAAGCGCAGAATACACACTCCCAGTAGTTTTGCAAACAAAAGTCATCGCTTGAGTGCAAGAAGCTTCGCTCGAGCGAAGAATACAAACTCCCAGTAGTTTTACAGACCTGCAAAAGTACTGGAGGTTCGCAAAGACCGCTCGAGTGAAGGGACAAAAATTTGGGCAACAAAAGTTTGAAAAACAAGCTACCAACCTGTTCCAAACGCAATTACAAACTCAAAGAGGTATATGGGGAAACAAGACATGAATAACTATAAAAGACAATGAAACCCAGATTTAAAACATAAAATGGGCCGGGTCTGAACCAGAAACGCTATAATTTTAATTAAAGTTGTGTTTTAATTATGATCAAATCAAACTTTTGTAGGATTGGGTTGAAAAAGCTATGGAGCTCAAGAGGATAAATAAGACTATATTGCTCCGATGGAATTGTAATAACGTATTGTAGCTCGACTTTGTTGCGCCCCTTTGGTCCTACAGTTCGGACTCCTATTACGGTTCTGAATCTAATCTCACAAAGTGAAATGTGAGACTGATAAACACCAAAGATTCCAATCTGGGAAATCATTTTGGAAAATCGATTTTGAATCAAATAATGCCAAAATTGGACTGCTTTGCCAGATTACAAAGTCGCCACCTAAATATTTTATTTTTTTGAAAAATTTAGGAAACCCTGACTCGTGCCAAATGCCACGTGTCCGTCATCACCAAAGTTGCCTCGGCTCGGGAACTTGGGTACGAAAGGGGAAGTTCATGAAATGAGCACCCCCGCTTGCCCGATCAAAGATCGGCCTCTACTAATCATGATATATTGTTTTATAAACCTCGTGTGTTCTTATTCCGATTATTAGCTAACTTTACTATGTGACGCACACAGGCAAGTATAGACTAAATCGCAAGAATTGGAACAAATCAATTCATATTTGTTTTCAAAAATGATTTGAAGTTGCCACCCTCAGGTGGACTAAAACGCGGATTTGCCATCAAACATGATGGGCTTAAAACATGATTTGCCACTTCGCAAAGTGGGCTTAAAACACACATCTATTGAATCATTCCAATTCAAGCAACAAAGCCTTCATCCATAGGCATTCATGTAGTACTAACAAATAAGCACATAGCCTCATGGCAAGCATTCGAAACATGATAATATGATAACCACACTCATGCAAGCATACTGAAGCGTAAACTCACCGAGTACTCCAAGCCAAAACAAAAACTATTACAAAGATGCATGATCCTAACTAAACAAAATGCCTAATGCAACACATGCAATATGAAATTAATAGGCTCGGCTACTAATATGGCATATGATACAATTTGATAACATGCTTTGAAATACGTATTCAAATAAGTATTGAATTGACAATGCAGTTTGAATGATGCGCCGAGCCTCGGTGCATGCAAAACAAATGAATGGATGCAAACATGCGAGCATAAGGTGTGCTAATTGAAAATGTTCTCAATCTAACCATCGAAAGCAGATAAATAAAAGGGGGAAAGTCGTGGGGTTGGAAGACATGTACACACACACGCACACTTATTACAACATTGCGCCCTCTCGAAGGAGGGTCCGAATGAATAAGCTAAGCTACACTAAGCTAAGCTAATTATTACAAAAAAAACTAATTAATTATTCTAGTTAACTAATTATTACAACACAATTGAATAACTAACTATACTAAGCTAGTTAAAATATTACAAAACGAATTGAGCTAATTAATTACAACACATGTATGAATGAATTAGCTAACATATTCTAACTTAACAAAAGCGATTAAATGGCCTTGGGGTGAGGGATGAATGCATGCTCAGTTGCTCCATCCGAAAATGCCATTGCTTTGCCATCGGATGCCTTTGTTTGCACTCATTTGATCACCGAAAATTATACCAACTTCCAGATTGCCTCTGCTCCAACACAAGAACATATTTGTACAAAAATTGACTGGTGGCCGGTCGGCTACAAAAAGTGGCTGTCGGCCACCCCAATTGGCCGATCGACTACCTCAAGTGGCCAGTCAACTACCTCAAGTGGCCGGTCGGCCACCTCCTTTTCTGGACTTCGCCTTTTGCTGCAACAGAGAGCAAATAGAGGCACAGCAATGCATTTTCAAGAAATGTGTGTACTGCTACCCTCCTTATCATCTCTCAAGCTCAAAGGAGTGTAGCTCTTGGTTCTCAAGCCATCAACCAAGCATTTTCAATGCATGATGGCTAGGGAACCAAGCTTGTACAAGGTTAATGAATGCACAAACAAGACCAAGACCAAGGCCAAATAACCACCACCCTATCATGCATGATCAAGGGTGACAGTGACCAAGAAAAGTGGCACGTTTCATCACTTTGAGTATAAAACGTCCCATTTTTCTTGTGTTCGGATTAACATCCGATCCAAACACATGCAATGCAACACAAAGATGCTTATCTTGCCTCTTTTACTTTGTTCATTTTGTTTACACATTTTACATTACCGATTAGTCCTTTAATCAATTAAGTCCAAAGTGATTGTCCACTACTGGAAAGAGGGCTTGAACCACAAGTACCTTGAGCATGAAAGAGGCCTCATGTTGTTGGTAATGAACTCCCGAAGGAATTAAACCATTAGGCATGAGGGCCTCAATTCCATACTCAAGCCAACAAGGGGTTCGAAGTCACTTTCAAAACAAATGAAAAAGTGAAGAATAGAGGGAGATTGCAGAGATTTCAGTGCTGAAATGGAGTGCAAAAAGACACTAAAACATGTAAGCAACTCATGCAATACATGCTAAAAGGCTTAACTCACTAAGCTAGTGAAAGAAGTTGCACTACAACCATACAATACAAGCCTCAAAGGGCCAAACCAACTCAAAACAAAGTTAGAACCAGTCAAAACAGTGACTAAATCATGCTGAGATTGAGGGACAAAATGCTAGAAAAACATGCTGACATGTTAGCTTGCAAACAAGACTCAAGATACAACTCTCAAAAGCAATGAAAGAGTGAAACAAATGAGCATGTGACAGAGCTATATACACTCAAATTACATGTTAAAAGACACTACAACATGCGATCATTCCAAGCAAAACATGTTTAGAGGCCTAAAATGCCAAGCTAATGAAGCCATTTGCACTACAACTATGCAAAACAAGGCTCACACGACCAAAGCAGCCCAAAACAGAGTTAAATCATGCCAAATCAGAGGCAAACACATGTTGGAAATAAGCTAAGTAAAGCCACAAAAATATGCTACCATGTGATGCTAACTAGGCATGGAAGTGAGACACAAGGAGGGAAGGCTAACCCTCCATTTTTGGACTTCAAAACATGCTTTTTACCATTGAAATAACTCTGAATTTCAGTGGTTTAAATGCCCAAAAAATTTTGATTTTAATATGCTAAAAGATGGTGTAAAGGCTCACAGAAATAAGCAACAAGAAGGGTAGACAACCCCTTAGCACAAAATAGCTTCAAACCAACATGTTAAGACTAAAAAATCAGAGCTTTTTATAGTTGAAAACTAGGCCCAAAATAGTATAAAAAGATGGCCAAGCAAGTGATTAAAATAAAGCTTACAAGGTAAGTAATATACCTCTTGAAGCACAACACAAAACAGGCCCTCTTCTGAGCTCAAACAACCTTTCAACAGCTCAAATTAGGCTCCAAGGGACTCAGCTCCAAGGTGGTCCAATTTGGTTAAGGGCTAGTGTGCAAAGGTGTAGAGAAAATCAACTATCAACCACAAAACAAGAAGAGAGAGAGAGAGAAAATTTTGCTCTAAATTGTCTAACCCCTCAAAATGGGGGAGAGACCCCCTATATATAGAAAATCAAGATTAGAGCTTGTATTCATCCCTCCATACACGTGTATGGAGATAAGCTTCAATGAACAACAACTGGCACAACTAGCAAATAAATATCTGAAAAAGGAGAAAAATGGCCATCGGCCATCATCAGTGGCTGACCGGCCATCAATGTAACCGACCGGCCACCACTGGGGGCCGACAGGCACAAGTCATGGCCGACAGGCTAGGGAGATGGCCGACAGGCCACCCTCTCCTCCAGAATTGAAGCAACAAGCTCTTGGTCCACAACCAAGCACAAAACAGACAAGATTAGAGGCTCCAAGGCAAGGCGCTCGGCCGAGATCTTCAGGGACTCAAAACGAACACAAGCAAGCACAATCATCGGGTGTTCAAACGATAACGTCCAAGTCTTGAGGACGGTCAAAAATGGGGTGCCTACAGGTATCCTTAATCCATATTGTTTCAATATGCTAATGTTATTGTTTTTTAAATATTAGATTTTTGTGCATGCTCCTCACTGGAAAAAGTACACAGTAGTTTATACATGGACGTTTCAGAATGTGATGGAGAACAAGTTTGAAGGCGTCCAATCACGTTAGAGGCGTCCGAGTACTTTTTGTAAAACAACAAGTTTGAAGACATTATATGGCAAATATTTTGTAAAGTATATCCTTGATGTTAACCACTTTTGTAAAGCTTCCTACTGATATGTAGTTCAGTGGATTTCTAATATTTTTGTAAAGTCTCTATCAATGTAAAAGATTGGACGTTATGGGTGGTTATTCAGTGTGGACTGTAAAGTTCCTTTGAAAATTCACTAAATTTAAGTGCAATGATTTAATTTAGTATCTTTGCATATTTTGGGGGAAGTCACATATGCTTGACATGGATTTTTGTGTGAATTTAGTGTCTATTGTGCAGGATGTTAGAATTTCATTGAAAATGAATAATTTATTAGTAGGTTGAAAGAGGAAGATGTTATACAACCCCCCTCCCCCCGGTCTCTCTATTTGATCATGGTTATGAATTTTATGTTTCTTTATTAAGAAAGACTAGTGTATTTTGATGCTCTATTTTCATGGTTTGTTTCTGAATTCATTTCTCTTTTCAAGACCTCTGACATTCCAACACAACTGGTTGTGAAAGTAGCTTGGGTTTGTTGTGTCATCCACGATATTCTGGTATCAACAATAAAGTTAGTCTTCAAAGTAGCTTGGGTTAGTTTTATTTTATTTATTTTATTTCCTATTGATATTTGATATTTGATATTTTATTAGACTGGTTTTTTATTAAATTGATTTCAACAATTCCTTAAATAGAGCTGATTTTGAAAATATGTTAGAGAATGGGGTGGGAACTCTTGAAGGCATCACCCCAGTTATGCCAAAATGAGGTGGGAAGCCTACATTCATGATAAATTCATTAGGAAATAAAAAATTTGAAATTTATTACTTATTTATTTCAGTTTTCTTTATATGTTTTGTTGTTCCTCTTTCTATGCTCTTCAATTAGGTTAAAGAAAACTAATCATATCTTTATTTGGTTGAATTTGAATTTTTGCTTCCATATATTTTTTTCAAGAAGGGTGTTTCTTTTATATAAAGTTGATAATTTATTTTCATATAGGATTGAATTGTGTACATATTAATCTATATTTAAATAATTGTTCATTACACAATTTTTGTAATTTTTTTTGTATTGCAAGACACGACTGGGTGTGCTTTATTTATTTGTCATTTTTTTCTATTGCGAAACACTGATTGATCTACTTAATTTGTTATTTGTTATTTTTTTTATTGTACAATATTGGTTGATGTGCTTCATTTATTTATCATTTTCTTTGTATCGCAGAACATTGGCCGGTGTGCTTAATTTGTTATTTGGTATTTTCTTTGTATTGCAGAGTACTGGCTGGTGTTGTTGTTTATTTTTTTCTATTGCAGAGCACTAGCTGATATATTTCGTTTGATTTATTTTAATTTTTCTATGTTGTGGGACTTACACTTTTGTGTTTGTTTAAAATCTTATACTTTTGTTGTGCTTGAATATTACTTAGCATTTATGTGTTTACTTTTCAATATTTCGTTTACCTATAAATTTTGAAAATCTATGTTTAATTTATTTATTTACCTATAGCATATAATTTATTTATTTTTCATTTATTTGATTTTCCGCATAGTAAATTGACCACCAAACCATAGAAATTGGTAGATTTCATCCATTAGATTAAAATTAATGCAAAACTATAGCCATGAGATCTCTCTTCTTTATTTCAACCAAAACTCACTCTCTAAAAAAAATATGATTTTTTGAGATATGGGTAAAGCACCAAGTTTACACACAACTAGAGAACTATATACAACTGTTTCATCCACTCCGATGAATACATATTGAAAAAGTGATGAATTTCGGGATCCAAGTTGAAAGTGTGTCAAACAAAAGGGGAAAATCAAAATGAAGAGGTAGGAAAGTACAGAGTCCTATATGACATTTAGCCATAAAATCACTCCCCACCCCACCAGCTCTGATCTGAAGCCTCCTCCCTCAAACACCAAAGTAAAATATAGAAATTTAATTGGGTACTGTTGTTGGTCAGGGTAATGTTGCAGGTGGGTTAAAAAATAAATAAATAAATAAATAAAAGACTACAATAGTAAATATTTGATGATATGGTCTTTGTTTGCATTTTTACGAGTATAAAAAAGTAATTGTATCATCACTATTTTCACATTTTCTTGATAAATTCTAGCAATTTCCATCACATTACCTCCGCCATTATTAATCATGGACAGCACCATTTTTGGCCACTTCAATTTTTGTTTGACAAACAAAAATGCAACTATTTTTGCATTAAGAATTTGAGTTCAAATATTACATCAATCACAATAATATTATTGAAACTTGCTTATTGTTAAAAATAAAATTTGCCAGCAAAATTTATTGTTAAATTCAATTAGACAGTTTTTATATGTTTATTGTTAAGTTTGCAATACAGATAGGAAGGGTCTAATTTTTTGATTAAATAACATCTCTCTAAGTTTTATAATTTTGCAAAATGTTGATTAAAATATTTAAAAAGTTCACTAAAAATAATAAAATACAATTTGAAATTTTAAAAACTGTTTTTGAAAACTCCAAAACCAAATAATTCTTTAATATTAAATTTGTAAAAATTATTTTTGAAATATACAACCAAACAAAATTTCAAGTTTGACAAACTCTTTTCAAAATCTAATTATAAAATTTATTTGAAAATCCAAAACCAAACAGGCCATCTATTTATAGTCAGTTACATTTTAACCCAATAATTTTATAGTCAATTACATTTTAATCCCAACAATATTTTCACCGTTCCTTCTAGCACAGGCATACACTAGTAAATACATAAAATAGCAAACACCGACAATCATATGCAAGATTTAGTGAATAACAAGCTTCTTTTATGACGGATGATTCTGTTTGCACCCAAATAATAATTTTGTACGTTTAATTAAAATTTTAAAATTTTAGGTTCTATTATACCCTAATATAAATTTATTAATAAGGACAATACATATTAAATCCTAGAATAAAATATTTTTTCTCATAGTACACCCTAATCATTTATATGTATTCTTCAAATTAAAGTCTCTTCATCTTCTTCCTCACCAAAACTCTATCTAATTTTGAACAAAAGTTAGCTTTAAGAGTAAAGTAGAAAAAATTTGAAATGTAAAGGATCAAAGTGGAAAAAAATAAATTTTACAGGTCAAAGTGAAAAAATAACAAAAAATAAAAAGGGTTATGTGTAATTTACCCAAAAATTTAAAATATATATATTTTTTAAATTTTTTTTCAGAAGATATTACAATTTAATCAATTTTCTAATATGACATCCACATGAATGGACCCCACTACACAAATGAGAGACATAGGCTCATTTATTGATTTTCGTGAAAGAAAATGATATATAAGTTCACTTTTTAGACTTATTTTTTAGAATTCATTATGTGTAAATGATATGATTAATTGATAATTAGAAAAGATGGGGGAGAAAGTGTTGCTTTAAATATCTTAATTGATTGTCACATTAGAATTGAAAAGTAAGTCTAATTTTTAAACTTGGATATGAATATATATTTTTTATATAATAATTATCATAATTTCCAGCCCTATTAAATGTGAAGACCATTGTAAAATTTATGGAAAAGATTTGGTAAAATCTAATATAGTAACTTCAATTGTTGACAACCGGTGACATTTAATTTCTATACCATGGCAATTAATTAAAATCCAAAATATTGAGATTTCACCAACTACATGCTTAAAATTTGTTATTATAATAATGTGAATTGTATTTTTTCTATTATTATTAGAAAAAGTCTACTTACCATAAAAAATTGTCAAGAAAATTATTATTACATGTGAAGTGTCACTACTATAATACCCGCCTCTTACTTAGCCGTTACTTTTATGATTAATCTTAATTATGTATTTATCTGCGCATTATATGCTTATTTATGTGTTATGTGCATCATGTTTGTTGACAAATATGTTCGTTTATGAAAAAGACCTGTCTAATTCGTTAAATCGTAGGGTTATAAATTAACTAATGGACTAGGTGGGTAGAGTTGATTCACCCTAATTAGGTCAAGTAGTAATTTAATTAATTAGCTAGGCAATTCAAGTAATGAGGCTCTTATTTAATTAATCCAAGTTAGGTAACTTAGATATAGATATGTATCTATATATATTGAACTCAATAAGAGAGAGAGAGAGAGAGAGAGAGAGAGAGAGAGAGAGAGAGAAAACTTGGGAGAGAGTTAAAGAGTATTCTAGAGTTGAGTGAGTGAACAAGAAGAGATGAGGGTAATGTAAAGGAGAAGAGGAGAAATTGAAGCAACTTCACCAAAGTAACTCATTAAGGTAAGAGTTCTTCCTAATTTCTTGCATGAGAATGAATTTTCATCTTGAACTCATGGGATTGAGAGAGAGTGAGGAGTTGGGTAGTACAAGTTGTGTTATAACCCTAATAGGAGGAATTCTTCCTTATCCTTGCATGAATGGCATTACTTAAGTTCATTTACTTGGTCTTACATGATTTCAAACTAGATTTTGTTGAAAATAGAATTTCCATATGCCTAGATTTTAGTTCTCTTTTATCTTGGAGTTGTTTATGAGATTGTAGAACCTGAGTTTGAATTTAAAGGTCTATTCTTAGTTTGAACTTGATAATTGTTTATACACCATGCCTGTTAACTTTTGGCCTTTGATTGGATCGAATTTGGGTTTGATTTTTGGTGGTTTGAAGCTCAGAAAACAGAGCAAAAATTCAGTTATGGAACACCTAGAACCACACGTGCGGCTGGGGAGGCCGCACATGCGGGAAGCACTGGCGCACGTGCAGCGAGTAGGCCCACACGTGCGAATAACAGGGGAGGTGGTAGGAGCATTCTGCATAAAAAGCACCTGGTGGCGTACGTGCAAAGGGAGTCCCACACGTGCAGCCAAGGAGCTCAGCACGTGCGATTGTTTGGCAGCCTCGGTTTCACTTTTCTGCTTTGTCTACCCTACTCCCAGGCCTCTATTAGCGTGATTTGCATCCGTCATTGTCATCCATTTGCACTACATGGGCATTAAACGAGAGTAAAAGACATTTAGATCAATCAATTCCTAAGTAATGAAACTAATTAGTTGGTTGTATGATGAATTAAGTGTGCTACGTTTATAACTGTCTGTGTAGGTCAAACGCCACGTTCCAGTCACCTGCATCACGGAGCCAACTGTGAGTAGCACTTTTGTAAAGATATGTTTAATTTAAAGTTTTGTCCTGATATGTTTTCTTATATATGAATGATGATTCTATTTCCACTTACACTGTTTACCGTGGCATCCTTAGCATCTGTTCACGTGATTATAGAGATCTCTGTTAGTCCCAATTCAGGGGCCTCCTGTTTACCATAGTGATGGCCATCATATCTGATTTTCGATCTTTATGACCGCCTGTTCGGTCTTCTAGACCGCCTGCACTTATTGCTTTTGGATGTACCACGTATTACATTATGCTTTCTATATGTAATAAGAACCTGCTTAGTATGTAAATTGTTTTACATTATGATCATCATTCAGAACCCCTTTACTCAGCTGTTATTCATTGGGCTCTAGCTCATATTTTAACATATTATATAGGTGATCCAGTTTAGGAAAGAACATAGTGGCACCGACCTTGCTTTGGTTTTGTCTTGCTAACCCTTGTGCCTCACCGCGAGGTTCCCATCTATCAAAGTTTTGAGCTGGCTGGTGATCACCCTTTTGCGCATCGTTACTCTGTTGCGCTCAGTTCTATTTTGCTTTTACATGTGTTAAGACTGGGGGTTCTTATGACTTGATGAATATGTTAATCTATGTATATATATATAGAGTTGGTCATTTTGTCTCATGTAAGTTTTCATAACTCATTGGCCGGTTAATCTTATTCTATGATTAGCTTTCGCTAGCCCCGTTATTTAATTTGCTCAATTAGGCCTTTGGTAATTTTAGATTACTGGCTGGTTACGACACTAAACTTATAGAGGCAGGTTTGGGTCATGACAACTACAACATATAAGAGTTTTAGAGACCAAATATTTTGGTCTCTAAAAGTGAAAATTTTGTTATAAAAGATATTTAGAGACCAATTTTTATCGTTATGAGGATAGTCACAAAAATGTTGTCCCGAAAAATAAAAAATAAGGCTTTTAACGACAAAATTTTGAATGTCACTAATAAATAGACTTTTAGAGACAAAATAATTTGGTCTCAAAATAGTTTATTTTTTTAGACAAAAAATTTTATCCCAAAAAGATAATAATTCATCACTAATGTCTAATTTTCATTGCTAAAAATATAATAACGACACTTTTCGCAACGAAAATTTTTGGTCCCTAAAAAATAATTTTGTTCCTAAATTTTGGTGTCTAAAATCTTAATTTTTTGTAGTGTGTGGTTGAGAGATTTAATTAAAAATATTATGGGGTCTTTGTACAAAATAAATCTGAATTACACATAAATATTTCTAAATAAAATTCTAGGTAAAAATTATAAAAATATGTCATGAGATTGCTATTGACAACCTGTGACATTTAATTTCTAAACCTTGACAATTAATTAAAATCTAAAACATTGAAATTTCACCAACTATGCTTCAAATTTGTTATTATAATAATGTGAATTGTATTTTTTCTATTATTATTAGAAAAAGTCTACTTACCATTGTAGACACCCCATTTTTGACCGTCCTCAAGACTTGGACGTCACCGCTTGAACACTCGGTGATCTTCCATATGTGTGTTCGTTTGGAGTTCCCGGAGTTCTCGGCTCGCGCGCCGTGCCTCAGGACCTCCAAACTCGACCGTTTGTGTTTGGTTTTGCACCAAACACCTGTGTTTTGCCTTTGAGGGGCAGGGAATGCCTTCTGAGGCATCCCCACACACCACCGGCTGGGGCTAGAGGCCACCGGCTGGATGTAGTTGTCACCGGCACTATATTGTGCCGGTCGGCACTTTTTTGTGCCGGTCGGCACTGTTTTGGGTGAAATGACCATTTTGCCCAGCCGACCACTGTGCACTTGCTTTGTGAGATATTTTCTCACAGCTGTATGCAACTTGTTTCCCCTCCATACACGTGTATGGAGGGATGAGCTTGCTTAGTGGCCAAGCTTGTAAGCTTTTGGCCTATAAGAGGGAAAGCTCTTCCTCTTGGCTTAAGGTTGGCTTCTTGAGAGATTTAGCCATTGTTAGAGAGAGCCAAGGTCTGGTTTTAGGTTAAAATAGTTGTATCTATCTTATCTCTCTCTTTCCTTGCTTGTTTAGTACACTAGGTGCCTTAGTTCATACTATTGCACTAAAGCACCTAGTGTTCCACCTTTCTCTTGGAACTGAGGCTCCAGCAGGTTGTTCTTGGAGTTTTTGGTGGTTTTTGGAGCTCAAGGGACCAAGCACAACAACCTTTGTGAAGGTAGTCAACAAGGGTAAGAACTTCACTTTATTTACCCCATTCTTGCAACTTGTTTTTACCTAGTTTAAAACAGTTTTTGTGCTTAGTGATTAACACATAAAATCTCTGTTTTTAAGTCCTCTTTATTGTTCATTAAGAGTGTTGTGAGGTTTGGGGAAGTTTGACCCCCCTTTAGGCCTTGAAAAGGGCCCATTTTGTGCTATTTTGGAGAGATCCGAGATTTTGGTGATAGGATCTCTTCACCACTGAAATCTTGAGGGATTTCAGTGGTGAAGAGCATGCCTTGAAGTCTCAAGAAGGAGAGGGCCACCCCCTCTCCTTGATGTCCTTGAAAAGGACAAATTTTGCTTCCTTAAGGAGCTCTATGCTTGAGTGTGTGTTGAGCTTGTTTGACTTGTTTTCCATGCTTATATTGCCATGATATAACTTGGTTTTAAGTTGGTTTTGGTCTCCTATACATGCTTAGTATAGTTGCCTTGTAATGCCCCTTTTATGCCTTAACATGTCTAGGTTGTTTGCCCTATTTTCTAGCATGTTTTAAGCTTAGATTTGTGAAGCTTGTGTGCTTAGTTTGCCATGATTTAGCTCTGTCCATAGCCTTTTGGGTCGATCCTATCATGCATTATATAGCTCCTTTGTATTTGGCTTGTTGGCCTTGAGAATATGAGTGTATAGCATGCTATGCTTGCTTCATTTTTGGTGGTTTAAAACCATCCAACATGCCATTTCAGACCTTATGATGTGCTTGTATGCATGCTTTGGTTGCTTCTTTAATGCTTTAAAAGCATGTGTTGAATGCTCCTTGTTTTGGTCATATTGCATGCCTTTGCACTTGAGCCTCTTAGATGCCATCTAGGTGCTCCTTAGGCTTTGTTTAGGTCTGCTTGTGACCTATTTTAGGTCCCCTTAGCCTTGCGAGGCTTGGTGGATTTGGCCTTGGTTTAAGCCTTCATGGCTTGTTTCAAATGCTTGGGCCATTTATTGCATATTTGGCTTGTTTTGTTGCATGATTTGGCACCATGTTTAGCATGATTTTCAGAGCTTTAAAATGCATGCTATTAGTCCATGTTTGGCCTCTTTAAGTATGCATGAGAGTTGCTTATGAATGCCTAAGTGTTGGACCATAATTGTATGCATGTGTGTGTGCATTCTAGCCTTCATTTTCGAGCATGTTGGCCACTGTTTTGAGCCTTGTTAGAGCTGCCCAATTCATGTATAAGTCCATCCCATTGCTTAGTTAGCATACTTGCCTTATATGCTTGTTTGTATGCTTGCATAAACGCCATGCCATTGTCCATCTTGCATCCTAGATAACATGCTTAGGATGGCACCACATTGACATGCATACCGAGCCTCTTGAAGTGAGTTTGATAGAGGTTTGGTACCCCCCTTTGTGCTTATGTGATTTGTATGCATTTGAAAGTGAAGTTGCATTCTCGGTTCTTAGGGCCATCATGCATGAAAATGCGCGATTGGTGGTCCGGGAATCGAGGCACATGCCCCCTTGAGTCACAAACATGATAAGGGGTATGTTTCGTGCATAAATGCTTTGAATTACATTGCCATGCAATTTGTTGCCCTCTGCTGCTGTGAGTTGCAGGTCCTGCAGGGATTTTGTGCCGACCGGCACTATTTAGTGCCGACCGGCAGCCTAATGGCAGCCGATAGCTTCTTTCAATGCCGGTGGCCACATGCTTCAGCCGGTGGGGTTCTACCCCAGCCGGTGGTGATCTTCAATGCTCTGAGAAGCACTCCTGAGATTTTGGAAATTTGCTGAGGAAGATAGCAGGGAAAACAGAGGCAAATCTTGCATGACAGTGCGATTCCGAGCGAATCCCGGGCGCGCGCCGCATTTGAGCCCTCCCCCCGAGGCATTTACTGCTTTAAATAGATTAATTATTCGTTTAATTAATTTAGCGGGTTTGTAATATTTAATTAGCTAAGAGTAGTTAATTATTTATTCGGTTTTGTATTATTATTTGGTCCCTCCGAGCGAGGGCAAAATTGTAATAAGTGTGTGTGAGTGGGTGTATGTCTTCCAACCCCCATTTCTTTCTCCCTTTTATTTACCTGCTTTGATGGTAGATTAGGGCATACTTATTTTTAGCATACCTTATGCAATGCATGCGTGCATTCATGCATTTGTTTACATGCACCAGGCTCGGTACATCATACAAACTGCATCGCAATTTTCAATTCCAAATTGAACACGTGCTACGTGAAACATTTCACATGCCATATTTAGGGTTAGCCGAGCCTACTCTAGATTGCATTTATGCCTGTGTTGCATTAGCCACTTAACATGAACTAGGTCATGCATGTTTTGCTAACTAGTTTACTGTTTCTGGCACGGAGTACGATGTAAGTGTTTTTGCTTTAGCATATCGCATGTGTGTGATTGTTTGCCATGACAATAGGATTGCCATGCGGCTAAATGCTTACATGATAAACTGTCTGAATGCCTGTGGGTGGAGGTTGGATTGCTTGAGTTGGGAGTACTCCTTGAAATCCGTATTTTAGCCTACTTGCGAGTAGCAATTTCTAACACGTTTTCCAAGACAAAACGGATATGCAATGTTTATTTCCGAATTAGGCAATCTAGTCTATACTTGTTTGCTGTGCGCATAACATAGTAATTCTAGGCTAATAACTGGAATAAGAACATATAATGTTTTCAAAAAAAGGATATCATGGTTAGTAGAGGCCGGTCTTCGGACCGGGCGAAAGGGGGTGCTCATAGCTGACCTTCCCCGATCGTACCCAAGCTCCCGAGCCAAGTCACTTTGGTGATGACGGACACGTGGCCTTCGGCACCGAGTCAGGGTTTCCTAAATTTCCCAAAAATAAAATATTTAGGTGGCGACTCTGTAATCTAGCAAAGCAGTCCATGTTTGGCACTACTTTTCGAAAAATCTGTTTTCCTTAAAACGATTTGCCAGAGGTGGACTCTTTGGTTCAGATTTAGAACCGCGACACAAGATCGAGTCCTGCGAACTGTTAGATGGAAGCCCCCCCCGGGCGCGTCTACAGTTTCTGGCGACTCTGCTGGGGAGTTTAGAGAGCTTGACTCGAACTCGTGATATCCTGTTTTGACTACACTTATGTGTTTCTTTGCATTGCATGTGCATTGGTGCGCCTAGGACACCGTGTTGGTCATCTGCTATTCCTGAGCGGTTTGCTGGAGGCTTGTCTTGTCAAGGCATGTCCATAAGGCTGACCGGTTGCGGGCTCTGCCAGTATGGGAACACAAACCCCGGTTTTACCGGGGCACCCTTTTTGACCATTCGACCTAGTGCATATCGAAATCCATAGTGACCATTCCAAATTAGGACAGGTTGCTTACCCGATCATAGGTTGTTTGAGACTGCTGCGTGCGTAGTGAAACCCTAGCTCCTGACAAAATAGGACAGGGAAACCCTACCCCAATATAGGGGTGTTTTGGTTCTCATTTACTTGCTATGTGCTTTTAGAGTGTATCTCTACAGGGAATGCATATACCAGTTTGCAAATCTGAATATCCGGCCTGCGGGCACTAGTATCAGTAATTGTTGGGAATCAGTTATATCCGCGGGTATCAGTTCAGTTTTGAACAGTGAATCTGGGGAACAGTGGTCAGCAGTATAGTACCGTTGTTCGGCTACACCCGTGTTTGATCTGTCTGGGGCTGAAATACCGTCTGTTTTCCGTTTCAGTTCAGAGATTCAGTGAGTTGATCCAGAACAGTTAGTGTCTTCTCCTTGCTGAGGCAGGACTGAACATGACGCAGAACTCTGAAGAGATTGTGGTCATGACGGCTGCGTTGGGTCAGGAAACCATCCCACAGAATGATGCTACTGTTGATATGCCGCATCCACCCAGATCCCCGGCTGCGCACCCGGTATGGGCCCCCCAGCTGTATCAGGCTCGTGAGCCTACCACATTTGAACTAATGGGGATGATCGGTGACCTCCAAAGGTCTATGGCAGACCTTGCTTATGGGATGTCAGCTCCACCACCAGTCGCACCGTATGTCGGGAACTTTGCACCTCAGGAGCCCCCGCTGTTGGGGCGAATTGTGATTGAATTGAGTCAACCAGAAATGGCCTCCAATTATGGCAATGATGCACCACCATCAACCCAAACTCTCCATCAGGCCGAGGCCAGCGGAAAAGATAAGATGAAGGCAGATGCCGACCCCATTGAACAACTGCTGTGGGCAGTAGAGGCTTTGAAAGCCGGGGGAATGAACAAGCAACAGGTATCCGCAGTTATGACAAAAACTATGGAGGATGCCTTCCCCACCCCGCCTAAGGGCAGTACCAGTCAACCAGAGGATCGGGACAGGCCCCGTCATGCCAAAACAGTCCTTCCCACCCCTAGCCTTGTATCCGGGAAGAATCAGAAATCCAAAGCCGCACCTGCCGACCCATTCGCCAGTACATCTAGCAGGAGTGTTCAGGCTCCAAAGTACCTGCCCCGAGGGCGCAGGGCCTTCCATCCTCTTTACATGCCTTTGTCTAGGGCACTTCTGATTTTGGCCAAGAAGGGGCATCTTACACCTCTCGATCCTAGGCCACTCCCCAAACCCCTTCCAGCGGACCATGATACCACTCAGTACTGTGCGTACCATCAACAGTCTGGCCATGCTACTGATAACTGCTTCCGCCTCCGCTACGAGGTACAAGACTTGATTGATAACAAGATCATCCTTCCGCCAACCTCGGCCAAATCAATCACTACGGAGTTCTTGGACTACGAGGATACAGATACCGAAGGCACAGATACCGCGAGTATGTGATCAGAAGATGAGGCGCCTGCGGGCAATATTTGGTACATTTTTGATGTGGCGTTTGGCACGCATTTTTGAGTACCTGCCAATGCTAGTTTTGTAAATCCTGACTTGGGTGTCGAGTCAGTCTTCTGTTTTGTTGTTGAGTCTGTCTCATTGTTTTGAGTCAGTCCTTTTTCTTAAGGGTCTGTCTAATTGTAATGAGTCAGTCCCTCTTTTGTATAGAATGCTAGGTGACTTCGGGGTTGTTGCCTCAAGCACCGTTTTGTCTTGTAATTACTTCTCTTGCTTTCTTTTTGGGTCTGCCTCTGTTGGAGCCAATTTACATCCGGGGAACCTGAATGAAACAGCCGTGGCTACCGTGTTCCCATGTTTATTGACTGTGTTGGGCTAGTTGTGCCAGAGAATTCGAATGGGGTGACAGCGCACTCCACCTGCTCTCGTGTGCCTTAAGAATCATTGTTTTGACCTAAGTTTTTCAAAACTATTCATACACTGCGGTGATAAAAACAAAGAGGAAGTAATTCCTCGGGTTTTGTAAAGTTTTGATCATTTTGAGAGAAAGAGAGCCATGTTGAACTTTTAATGAATAAAATCATGCTTGTCGGCGTGAGTACTGAGAAAGATCCTGGTCCAATCCAGACTGGTTCCACACTTTCTTCAGCACGAGCGATTTGTCGCTTTCTTGAAAACTTTCAAAAACAAAATATTTTGCACAATTAATGCGAAGACCTGTGTGGAATCGCTCTCGAGATCGTGCAGCCCAGGATCGCTCCCAGTCTCAGAATTCAGTTTCATCTGTTGCAAACCCAGGATCGGTTCAAAACGATCAGTATCACGAAACGCCCGTGTGGCCCAATTTGAAGCAGCCCTCGAACATGAGGCACCAAAATCGAATCAAGAAGATCAGATCCCACCAGGCAAGGTTCATTCAGCAACCATGATGGGTTCTTTTGCAAATCAACCACAGTCGCTCTCCCGGATGCGGAGAGGCTTCAATCTCAAAACTATTTGGCATGGACTTGCTACACTTTTACCCTTTGAGAGGCTCGCTGGGCCGAAAACCCGGAAGGGCGACCCAGGCAAAAGTTAGAGCAAGCAAAAAATACATACAAAAAAAATGAATGAAAAAGAATTGAAAAGAAAAAGAAGCTCGCAAGGTCGAAAACCCGCATCGGGCGCCTTGGCAAAAGTTAGAGCAAGCAAAAAAAATACGTACAAAGGAAAAGAAAGAAAAAGAGAAAAAAAATGAAAAGAATTGAAAAAAGAAAAAGAAGCTCGCAAGGTCGAAAACCTGCAACAGGCGCCTTGGCAAAAGTTAGAGCATAAAATAGTGAAGGTTAAAATACCCGAGAGTACCTTAACCGGAACTACGTAAGGCTTGATTCCCATGTTTGGGATACGTAGGCAACTTCATCTTGAAGTCCAGCCCCCAACGCTTTCATAGCGTCTCAGTCCATGTCATGGTTTTGGTCACTTGCCTCCTCCTAATCCGACGTCTCGGTTACAACGGCTGGAATTGCGTGATCAACTTTCTCTTAAAGCCCAACCACCAACACCTCCCAGGTGATTGTGTCCATATATTGATTCAGAACGTCTCCGTCTCCTCCGCATCTGAGGGTCCGATCGTCGTCAATAAGGAGTGACACACAACATGCCGCGGCATCATCCAAACAAGGGGCAACTTTCCGTTGCCACCCATTGCCATCCATGTCCAAAAGTTGCCCTAAGTTACCATTCAAACTAGGGGCAACTTTCCGTTGCCTTATTCCCCCTTCAAGCCAGGGGCAATTTTCCATTGCCTCCGACCCGAGGTTGCATATCTCGAGGGTAAGTTTCATGCTCGTTGAGCATCGTTTGTTTGCAAAAATAGTTTTTGAAAAATTTTCACTGAGGTTGACTTATTTTCTCGAAAACTGTTTCATTTTCAAAATTGGACCATGTTTGGACCCCAAAAAGGAGAATTTTCAGTGCTCACAGCCTGATTCACATGATTTTCAAATCAAAAATTGAACAAGTGTGTTTATCCAACTCTCATTTTGATCAAGACTGTTTTAAGAAGAAAACAAAAAATGGTCAAAATAACGAACCAGAGGCACAGTTGAGTCAGGTCTTCTGTCTTTCCCTCGTCAACACACTCGCCAGAAAGGCGCCCCCATCTACCAGAAGAAGTAGCCGTGAGCTAGCCATACCGGGCATGAACCCGTGACTTCCTATTCATTTGTCAATCATCCTGGGGAGGGATAGAAAAATGAGAGAATGAAGAATAGAGAGGTGTACGACGAGAAAAAAAGTGAGAAAAGGGTTTAGTGAGAAAAACCGAGCCTGAGGGCCGAGTGATGTGAGAATCACACAAATCAGAAAGGGTGGGAAACCTACCCGAAGGAATTGGCTCCTCGAGTCTGAGGTCTTTTATTATAATACATGTCTGTATGTCGTGTCTTTTGACTTGTCAGTCTCAATGTTGGCTTTGAGTCTTTTCCGAGTGTGTCTCGTTGTGCTAGGTCGTGTGCCTTTTGTTTCTTCGTTTGAGTCTGTCTCGTCGTGTCCTGTGGTAGGCTCGATACCCCGGTTGAAAACCCATCCTCCTCCAAAAAGCAATTGTTTGCGCTCAGAATGCTGTGCCATTCTCTACATCCGTGTGAAGCAAGAGAAGGAAAGACGAAATTTGGGACATCCGAGGGTGTTTCAACTGCAACCGTATCAGTTTTGTGATCCGTCTTGTCAGATTGGGTTATTCATTTAGGGTTCGCTGTGGGCAAAATGAACCGAGTGTCGTGTCGCAGGCCGTATGTAGCCCAATCCCCAGCAGAGCATGGGCTGTGTATCCCGTTTGAGCCGTGGCTTGTTTGAGTTGTTTGCTGTTAATTGATTGGTTATCCTGTTACTACAGTGCAAATGCTTGGTTGTTTTGTTAAACAATAGATCAATGCCATTTACATTTGAGGTGTAGTATGATGCAATGCGATGCAAAGTATAAAATGTGCAGGTATACGCAGATATACAGATATAACACTCTTTTTCAGATAAAAAGTCTGTTCTATTTCATAGATCTTTTCCAGTACATAGTTTTGGAAAACAAAATCTGCCTGCGGTAGTACATAGTATTCTATCTACAAAAAAGGAAAAAGTACAGAAAATGAAAGAAAAACAGTAGAAGTCTGTGATCATCATCAGTGGCCTCGCGCCGGGGGATCCGTCCTCGCCCTCTTCCTGGGCAGAAGCCCAGGAGCATCATCAGGAGCATCGCTGTCTGAGCCTGAGCCCGAGCTGTCCCCGGTCTCCTCCTCTGATGCCCCCGCCTCTGCCTCTGTCTCCTCCTCGGACTCATCGTCTGGGACTGCAGCTCGCGAACTACTCCCCACGTGAGTATGCCCTCCTCTGGTACGGGGGAACGCCCTGCCATCCCGAGTCGAAAGGGGAGGCCCGGTCGCAACAGCGCTACCCACTGGAGGAATCGGGAAAGGAGGCTGAAAGTACAAAGAACAAACACATCAGAAAGCTGTGAACAGTTTATCAGTATGGAATGCAGTGTATGAGTACAGTGTGTGAATGCCGTGAGCAGTTTATCAGTGTGGAATACAGTGTATGAGTACAGTGTGTGAATGCCGTGGGCAGTTTATCAGTATAGAATGCAGTGTATGAGTACAGTGTATGAAAGCCGTGAGCAGTTTATCAGATGTTTGTGCAGTGTAGCAGATTGTGCGAAACAGAGTATGATTTGAAAACTGTGGTCAGTAGAACATACCGGCAGACTGTAGACGGCCAGAGCATCGAGAGTTCGCTGCAGCATCCCCATCAGGGAGGCACACAACTCCACCGACTGTCGTGTGTACTCGGAGGAAGCCTGCAAAAGTATTAAATACATCAGTACTCTGTGGGATATCTGAATGAACTGAAATGAAATAACAATGCAAGATGCAGAATACAAGTACACGTACCGGAGGCAAGTCAGGAATGCCGGCCAACTCGTGACCAGCCGGGGGAGGAGCGAAAGGGATCTGGTAGGTCTCCCCACTCTGCCCCCTGTACGTCAACATAGTAGACAGAGCAGGCCAACCGGCACCTCGTCCCCTCTGCGCCCTGCCCCTGCCTCGGACTCGGGCTCTCCTCGATGATCCCACTCCTGCCCCCACCTCTACTCGAGCCGCTGGCGCCGCAGGTCTCTCTGGATCAGCTCGGCGGCCACCACTCAGAGGTCGCATGATAAAAGTCCGGACGTACTCGGAATAGTCGCCCTCGCCTCTGAAACCGTCTGCCGCCCAGCCAAGGGTGTAGTCCACCATCTGGTCAACAGTGAACCTCTCGGTATCCCTCATATGCTCAGGAGGGTGAACCGGGACTATCTGCTCTGGCAACCCGAGGGTCTGGCGTAGAAAACGCTCCCCCAGGTACCAAGCCCGACAGACCGGGCCCTCCAAAAGAATCCGGTAACGAGAGGTCTCCTCGGCACCGGCATATCGATCCCTCGTCACTGCAGGCAAAGGAGCCCATGGCTGCCAGGTGATCTGAAATCGAAGTACAGTTTGTTATCTATTGGTATTGCAAATATACAGTGGAAAGACGAAACTTGGATGAACTATAAGTAAAACATACCTCTGCAGGGGTAATGGTGTCAAAGTAACGCCGGAAGAAGCTGAAGGTATCCCGGGGTCGCCGTGTGCACCTCCCATCAAAGCGGCGAGAGAAGGGGACGACCAGAGGGGTCTCCGTCGCTGGCACTGGCTCCAGCCTGGGAAAGTAGGCATACACCCACAGCTGCAAAACAAATGTCGGTGTGATCATCAGATAAAGCAGAATGTAGAATAAAGCAGAAATAACAGAGCCGTGTGTTGTGTGTATTTTGTAGAGTATACAGTGTGAACAGTGTACAGTCAGTGTAAAGCAGAAGTATGTGTGTGCCGTGGGTACAGTATACAGACTACAGTGTGTGCAGTGTGCAGAATACAGAAAGTATACAGCAGAAATGTAAAGTAGAGGAGAAAACGTACCTCCCAAGCCCGCCAGTAGCCCCCGAGCAACAGTCCGCTACTGCGGGAAACCGAACTCATATAGCCATAGAGGGTGGCCAGAGCTGCACCCCCCCAATCAAAACGTAAAATGTCTCTGACATCCACCAATGCGCTGAGGAGGCAGAGAGGCACTGTGTTCGCCCGGTCGGCGAAGATCGTCGTCCCCAGCAAAAACATCAGAAAGCCGCGTGCGTACCGATCCACGGCCTCTGGGGTCGCCGGAGCTGCATCACCAAGGGCATGCTGGACCCTAAACTGCCCCTCAAACCAAGAGTAGCGGACAAAGCCGGGGCGAGCAAGTGGCGGCGCCTCGCCGAGCAAATAGACCTGAGCGGCGATCCACTCATCCATGTCTGTATCGAAGGGGATCGGATCACCCCCCACCCCGAGGCCGGTGAGCATCGAGAAGTCGTAAGGGGTCATCGTCATGTCCCCGGTCGCCGACAGGTGAAATGAATCGGTGGTGTCCCACCACCTCTCTGCCAGGGCGGCAAGAAGAGGTCTACAAGCAGAGAGCCTGCAGAGTCCCCTGCAGAAGACGCCGAAACCCCCCTCGTCTACGATGTAGCGAACCTCCTCGGGAAGCTCTGCATACCAAGCGCGAGCGACGACGTTCCCATACCCGCGGATGGCGTGGGAATCCCCCTGTTTTCAAAAGTACAGTTGCGAAGCAATGATGAATACACTGATTTTTCTAAAGGCATGAAAAACTTTAGATTAAATATAGCATGAGTACAAAGTTTCAGATTTTTAACAGGATACCGGGTGCCGGTGTGCTTACAGTAAACTGCAAGCATGTGATGCGTCAGTGTGTTTTGGATGCTCATGTGTGAACTTGGTGCATGTGTGCACATTTTTCAGATTCAAGCAGATATCGGGTTTCAGTGTACCAGTGGGTAGGTTGCGGTCTGTGATATGTCAGTGCTCCTGCGAGGATCAGTGTAAACAACGTGTGATATGTCTGCGTGTTTGTGTAGATTTGTGCAAGTCTAGCATGCGTGCGAGTTTTCAGATTCAAATGGGCACCGGGTGTCGGTGAATTTGCAGTATGATGTGTGCCGTGTGTTTGGGTGATTCAGACTAGTGCAGTGCGTGTGCATGCGCGTCGGTCCTAAGCAGGTGTCAGTTATGAAGTTGTCTACAATCAACTACAGTACAGTGCATCAGAACTAAGCAGTTAATAGGTTCAGTTAGCTACGGCAGTTGACAGGGAATCCTATATTACAGAAAATAAAAGACGAGAGTGTTACCTCGGAGGCGCCAAAAGACAAGTGAGTGGCCGGCTCGCGCAGCAGAACCTCCGGGTCCAAAGCCCTCTCGAAACCGCGGAAGTAGTGGAGTCCGTCTGGCGGAAGCACGTGGATGGCCGGCTGGTAGGTCGCCGGGTCGAAGGGGCGCTCGCTCAGTGGCAAGAGCTCGACCCCGGGATCCATCTCATGATCTGGGGGAGTCCCGACATGTGGAACATCATCGGCCATAGCGATGGAGATGAGAAAATAGCCGAAAAATGAAAAACGGGCCGGAATGCGAAAAGTCAACCGGCGAAGTCAACCCCGAGAGGGCCGGAAATGGCCGGGAAGGTCGGAAGATGGGAATATACGGAAATATAGAGGAAACCAAGGGGAGCAAGTCCCGAAAAGGTGAAAATAGCAAAGGAAATCCCGAAACAAAGATTTGTTCGGTTGAAAATGTCCGAAACGCGAAGGAGATCGCGAATCCGACGACGAAAATGGCGCGAAAACTCAAAGAAATGAGCAAAAGAGGAGAAAAGGAGACTCTAGAGAGAGAGAGTGAAAGATCTCGGCGGAGGAAAAGTGAGGGAATAGGGTTTCAAGCCCTATTTTATAAAGCCCAAGGTGAAATGGCAGAACTGCCCCCGATCAGCAACTTTTGGCCGGTCGGCACTATTTTGTGCCGGTCGGCACATTATTGTGCCGATTAAGTTTTTCAGCAGCCGGTGGCCAGCCGGTGGACATTCCACCCAGCCGGTGATGTTCCTTGGGCCTTGTTTGGGCTAAATGATCAGCTTTGGGTCTTCAAGTCTCAAGAAAATACAAGAAAATGCATCCCCGATGCTCAACCGGCCTCCGTTTTGACTTCGGACCGTCTCTACTGTGCGTGGCGCTCAAATTCAAGCGAAGATTGTATCCTTTTGTATCCTTTTGTCATTTACAGAGATTCAAAAGTTGCCCCGTGTGCGTTACGCGCATCCATTGCATTTTCCGGCGTATCGTATCGCGCCATCTTGCACGTCCCTTGCGACTTGCACCGTTTTACATTGTCATACGGCATGCGTGTCATACTCTTTCATTTTGCATTTCATTTTGCATTTCATCGCATCTTGAGGTACGTGTGCCTCATTTTGCATTATATTTCGCATTTCATTGCATTTCGAGGCACGTATGCCTCGCATTGCACTTGTTTTTCCATTCAGTGAGGTATGCGTGCCTCATGAGTATTCCATTTTACCTACGGTCTGGCGAGACCTTAAACACGCCTGGTCCGGCGGGACCATAAACACGCGCGGTCTGGCGAGACCTTAAACACGCCTGGTCCGGCGGGACCATAAACACGCACGGTCTGACGAGACCTTAAACACGTATGGTCCGGTGAGACCCTAAACGCGCCCACGGTCTAGGAGACCTTAAATCCTTCGAAGGTGCAAAACCTTCGGCGCATGCATTATCATACGTCATCATCTCAACAGCCGCGCATTTTGAAGCCGCGCCTCTCTCGGTCTAGGAGACCTTAAATCCTCGGAAGGTGCAAGACCTTCGGTGTGTTGAGTCGCCCCTCATTGCATTTGGCATGCATCTCATCGCGTCGTTTAGCGCACCCTCATTGCACTCCATTTTCCATCTTATGAGACACGCACGTCTCATTCGCCCCATTTGCATCGCATGCACTTGAGTACTGTGTAAACAGTTGCCCCGCCGGGTCTGGCGAGACCTTAAACACGCGCGGTCTAGGAGACCTTAAGTCCTCGGGAGGTGCAAGACCTCCGGTGCATATAGGAGCACCTCATCGCATTTGGCATGCATTCCGGTGCGTTGTGGTGCGCACCTCATTGCATTTGGCATGCATTCCATCGCATTGTTTAGTGCACCTCATCGGTTGCCCCCCCTAGGTCCGGCGAGACCTTAAACCCGCTCATTTGCATTTATCATGCATCTCAAAGTCGCGCGTTGGCGCGCATTTCAAAAACATGCATTGTCGTGCATACACTTGGTCTTTCGGTCTAGGAGACCTTAAATCCTCTGAAGGTGCGATTCCTTTGGTGTTTGTCGTGCCCGAACGACTTTCGGTGGTCTGGTAAAGCCACCTGTCTGTGCTCGCGGTGAGTTCCTAGAAGATCAACTGGGACGGTGAAAACTAGAGTTCGAACGGCTTATGCCTAGAACGCAAAGGTTCGGAATTTCCGAGACTAAAGTCTGGTTTAAATACCCAGGGGGATGAACCCTCGGCTTGAAATCTGTATGGCAGCCCCATAGGTTGAGGCGGCGTGTTTACGCCTCAATTCTGGATACTGAACCAACCTAGTGTATCGCCCGGTTGGTAAGATAGGGAAAATCGCGATCGTAGCCATCGCATCAACATGCATTGTCATGCATCATTGTAAATATTGCATATGTCATGCATTGCATTCGAAAAAAAAAAAAAAAAAAAAAAACACACATGCATATGTCATGCATCATTGTAGTATAGTGCATATGTCATGCATTTTCTGTAAATATCCATTGCATTTTAGTTGCATGCATCCATTGCATCACTTCCATCTATGGCTTGCGCCTTTCCAAGTTGAGCTTGGTCTGGTATGTGCCCATGTTGTTCGTGTCGAAACACAGTTGTCGAGCTTTTGTGTCCGAGCCTTGAGGGTAGCGGCACCGTTGCTGTGTTAGACATGGGTTGTATGTGTACATGCCTTTCCTAGGCAAGATTTGGTTTGGCCCGCGTGCCATATCCATTGTATCTATCCCATTGCATGCATCCACTGCATCTCCTTCCATCCATGGCTTGCGCCTTTCCAAGTTGAGCTTGGTCTAGTATGTGCCCATATTTCTCGCGTCGAAGCACAGTTGTCGAGCTTTTGTGTCCGAGCCTTGAGGGTAGCGGCACCGTTGCTGTGTTAGACATGGTTTGTATGTGTACATGCCTTTCCTAGGCAAGATTTGGTTTGGCCCGCGTGCCATATCCATTGTATCCATTTCCATTACATCGTAGTGTAATTGTTGCATCCGGCATTAGGATCATTGCTCTTTCGTCAGCGGGTCGTCACCCCACTTATGTCAATCCACCCAATACTTGTTCTTGTGTCCGTGCGAAGTACTCATAGATCAGACATCGATCTATGGGAGACGGACTTGTTACCTCCATCAATCTATCTGACATTTGTGTGGTTTTGAACCGCTCATGATTTAATCATGATTCAATTGCCCTGCATGTAGTTTGCATGTAGTTTTAATTGCGTTTTCATTTGCATTATTATACATAGTTTTGTATATATTGCATATCATTCAGCATTCACATTGCATATGACATGCATGTTGCTAATCATATTGTACCTGTTAAGATTGTTTTCTTTGCAGGCACGATATTGTATGTACGGCTCATTTACCGCTGGTGGAACCAGACGAGTCGCACAGGTATTGTATCTCTCCGAGTGAGACGTTTTGAGAATTGCATAATTCTCTTACATCCTTTCTACATTGTAGTGTAGACTGTTGCATGTTAGCTTATAACTGTCGCATGTGTGCTTCATTACAGCTTTCTTTGCATGATCATAAGTTATGCTCGGCTTTTTGCATATTCAGTTGCATTTTGCCCCTGCCTACGGGCGCATATCTTATCGTTGGCATGTGTGCCTCCTGCATGAACTACGCTGGTTTGATTCCCTAAGGGATACGTAGGCAGCTTGCGAGTTCAACCATTTGCGCTTTGTATGTTTGTCCAAGTCTTCGGCCTTATCAAAAATGGGTCGTCTCTGGGCTTTGACATTCACTCCCGTCATTGTTATGACTTTCGAGTTCTGTCAAAGAAGGGCAACTGTAGACACCCCATTTTTGACCGTCCTCAAGACTTGGACGTCACCGCTTGAACACTCGGTGATCTTCCATATGTGTGTTCGTTTGGAGTTCCCGGAGTTCTCGGCTCGCGCGCCGTGCCTCAGGACCTCCAAACTCGACCGTTTGTGTTTGGTTTTGCACCAAACACCTGTGTTTTGCCTTTGAGGGGCAGGGAATGCCTTCTGAGGCATCCCCACACACCACCGGCTGGGGCTAGAGGCCACCGGCTGGATGTAGTTGTCACCGGCACTATATTGTGCCGGTCGGCACTTTTTTGTGCCGGTCGGCACTGTTTTGGGTGAAATGACCATTTTGCCCAGCCGACCACTGTGCACTTGCTTTGTGAGATATTTTCTCACAGCTGTATGCAACTTGTTTCCCCTCCATACACGTGTATGGAGGGATGAGCTTGCTTAGTGGCCAAGCTTGTAAGCTTTTGGCCTATAAGAGGGAAAGCTCTTCCTCTTGGCTTAAGGTTGGCTTCTTGAGAGATTTAGCCATTGTTAGAGAGAGCCAAGGTCTGGTTTTAGGTTAAAATAGTTGTATCTATCTTATCTCTCTCTTTCCTTGCTTGTTTAGTACACTAGGTGCCTTAGTTCATACTATTGCACTAAAGCACCTAGTGTTCCACCTTTCTCTTGGAACTGAGGCTCCAGCAGGTTGTTCTTGGAGTTTTTGGTGGTTTTTGGAGCTCAAGGGACCAAGAACAACAACCTTTGTGAAGGTAGTCAACAAGGGTAAGAACTTCACTTTATTTACCCCATTCTTGCAACTTGTTTTTACCTAGTTTAAAACAGTTTTTGTGCTTAGTGATTAACACATAAAATCTCTGTTTTTAAGTCCTCTTTATTGTTCATTAAGAGTGTTGTGAGGTTTGGGGAAGTTTGACCCCCCTTTAGGCCTTGAAAAGGGCCCATTTTGTGCTATTTTGGAGAGATCCGAGATTTTGGTGATAGGATCTCTTCACCACTGAAATCTTGAGGGATTTCAGTGGTGAAGAGCATGCCTTGAAGTCTCAAGAAGGAGAGGGCCACCCCCTCTCCTTGATGTCCTTGAAAAGGACAAATTTTGCTTCCTTAAGGAGCTCTATGCTTGAGTGTGTGTTGAGCTTGTTTGACTTGTTTTCCATGCTTATATTGCCATGATATAACTTGGTTTTAAGTTGGTTTTGGTCTCCTATACATGCTTAGTATAGTTGCCTTGTAATGCCCCTTTTATGCCTTAACATGTCTAGGTTGTTTGCCCTATTTTCTAGCATGTTTTAAGCTTAGATTTGTGAAGCTTGTGTGCTTAGTTTGCCATGATTTAGCTCTGTCCATAGCCTTTTGGGTCGATCCTATCATGCATTATATAGCTCCTTTGTATTTGGCTTGTTGGCCTTGAGAATATGAGTGTATAGCATGCTATGCTTGCTTCATTTTTGGTGGTTTAAAACCATCCAACATGCCATTTCAGACCTTATGATGTGCTTGTATGCATGCTTTGGTTGCTTCTTTAATGCTTTAAAAGCATGTGTTGAATGCTCCTTGTTTTGGTCATATTGCATGCCTTTGCACTTGAGCCTCTTAGATGCCATCTAGGTGCTCCTTAGGCTTTGTTTAGGTCTGCTTGTGACCTATTTTAGGTCCCCTTAGCCTTGCGAGGCTTGGTGGATTTGGCCTTGGTTTAAGCCTTCATGGCTTGTTTCAAATGCTTGGGCCATTTATTGCATATTTGGCTTGTTTTGTTGCATGATTTGGCACCATGTTTAGCATGATTTTCAGAGCTTTAAAATGCATGCTATTAGTCCATGTTTGGCCTCTTTAAGTATGCATGAGAGTTGCTTATGAATGCCTAAGTGTTGGACCATAATTGTATGCATGTGTGTGTGCATTCTAGCCTTCATTTTCGAGCATGTTGGCCACTGTTTTGAGCCTTGTTAGAGCTGCCCAATTCATGTATAAGTCCATCCCATTGCTTAGTTAGCATACTTGCCTTATATGCTTGTTTGTATGCTTGCATAAACGCCATGCCATTGTCCATCTTGCATCCTAGATAACATGCTTAGGATGGCACCACATTGACATGCATACCGAGCCTCTTGAAGTGAGTTTGATAGAGGTTTGGTACCCCCCTTTGTGCTTATGTGATTTGTATGCATTTGAAAGTGAAGTTGCATTCTCGGTTCTTAGGGCCATCATGCATGAAAATGCGCGATTGGTGGTCCGGGAATCGAGGCACATGCCCCCTTGAGTCACAAACATGATAAGGGGTATGTTTCGTGCATAAATGCTTTGAATTACATTGCCATGCAATTTGTTGCCCTCTGCTGCTGTGAGTTGCAGGTCCTGCAGGGATTTTGTGCCGACCGGCACTATTTAGTGCCGACCGGCAGCCTAATGGCAGCCGATAGCTTCTTTCAATGCCGGTGGCCACATGCTTCAGCCGGTGGGGTTCTACCCCAGCCGGTGGTGATCTTCAATGCTCTGAGAAGCACTCCTGAGATTTTGGAAATTTGCTGAGGAAGATAGCAGGGAAAACAGAGGCAAATCTTGCATGACAGTGCGATTCCGAGCGAATCCCGGGCGCGCGCCGCATTTGAGCCCTCCCCCCGAGGCATTTACTGCTTTAAATAGATTAATTATTCGTTTAATTAATTTAGCGGGTTTGTAATATTTAATTAGCTAAGAGTAGTTAATTATTTATTCGGTTTTGTATTATTATTTGGTCCCTCCGAGCGAGGGCAAAATTGTAATAAGTGTGTGTGAGTGGGTGTATGTCTTCCAACCCCCATTTCTTTCTCCCTTTTATTTACCTGCTTTGATGGTAGATTAGGGCATACTTATTTTTAGCATACCTTATGCAATGCATGCGTGCATTCATGCATTTGTTTACATGCACCAGGCTCGGTACATCATACAAACTGCATCGCAATTTTCAATTCCAAATTGAACACGTGCTACGTGAAACATTTCACATGCCATATTTAGGGTTAGCCGAGCCTACTCTAGATTGCATTTATGCCTGTGTTGCATTAGCCACTTAACATGAACTAGGTCATGCATGTTTTGCTAACTAGTTTACTGTTTCTGGCACGGAGTACGATGTAAGTGTTTTTGCTTTAGCATATCGCATGTGTGTGATTGTTTGCCATGACAATAGGATTGCCATGCGGCTAAATGCTTACATGATAAACTGTCTGAATGCCTGTGGGTGGAGGTTGGATTGCTTGAGTTGGGAGTACTCCTTGAAATCCGTATTTTAGCCTACTTGCGAGTAGCAATTTCTAACACGTTTTCCAAGACAAAACGGATATGCAATGTTTATTTCCGAATTAGGCAATCTAGTCTATACTTGTTTGCTGTGCGCATAACATAGTAATTCTAGGCTAATAACTGGAATAAGAACATATAATGTTTTCAAAAAAAGGATATCATGGTTAGTAGAGGCCGGTCTTCGGACCGGGCGAAAGGGGGTGCTCATAGCTGACCTTCCCCGATCGTACCCAAGCTCCCGAGCCAAGTCACTTTGGTGATGACGGACACGTGGCCTTCGGCACCGAGTCAGGGTTTCCTAAATTTCCCAAAAATAAAATATTTAGGTGGCGACTCTGTAATCTGGCAAAGCAGTCCATGTTTGGCACTACTTTTCGAAAAATCTGTTTTCCTTAAAACGATTTGCCAGAGGTGGACTCTTTGGTTCAGATTTAGAACCGCGACACAAGATCGAGTCCTGCGAACTGTTAGATGGAAGCCCCCCCCCCCGGGCGCGTCTACAACCATAAAAAATTGTGAAGTAAATTATCACGAAATATGAAGTGTGGTTGAGAGATTTAATTAAAAATATTATGGGGTCTTCGTATAAACTTAATCTGAACTATACATTAATTTAAAATTTGAAATAAAAATTAGGAAAATATGTCATGAGATTGCTATTAAAAGTCATTGTAATATTTCAAGCTTTAAATGAATTTTCCTAAAGAGAACATCCAAATTGTAAATTTGAGTTTGAAATTTTCAAGATTAAGGGTTCAGACAATTTTAGTTTATTTTATTTGTTTGTTTTATGTGCACCCGATTTTAGGTTTGAACTTATATTTTTAGTTTTGATTTTTCTTTGACAAAATTAAATATGGGTTAGTCTTCATGTATTGTTGAATTGAATGTTCAAGAATCCAAACTTAGATTTCAAAATATTTAAAGATTACAATAAAGTTTATTAGTTAAAATGTCTATAATATAATTCATTTTTTTCAACTAGAAATATGATTACGTATTTTGTCTCAACTCGCATTCACTAGTTACATGTAACTAGTTTTCAAAGGTTAGACAAAATCTATTTGGCCCCTCCATCTTTGTTACTGATACGACATTCTATTAAAATGAGTAGTATTTGGATGGAAAACTAAAATAAAAAAAAGTAAGATCATACTGAAAAAATGAAAAATGAATAAGCAAAATAAAATATATGAATTATAATAATTTTTAAATAAGCAAAATACGTAATAACACTAGTGAAATATATAGATTATAATAATTCTCAGATAAGTAAAATGCCTAATAGCATTAGTGATGCTCTAATTACTAGACTAGTTTGGAAGCTTATCCCTTAACTGCAATCATGACACAAATACTAAATATATGCATTTATATTTATTTTCCTTGCACCCAGGCTACTTTTCTTCCTGTTAATGTATATATTAGTTTTAGATATATTAGATTTAGATTTATCTTTATCTTCTTGTATCTCCATCTCTCTCTCTATCTCTATCTCCTTGTATCTCTATCTCCTTCTATACTTATCTAAGTTTGTGTTCAGCCTATAAATACAGACTCTCCTATTGTATTCAATTCATTCAATATACACAGATATACAGTTTTCCTTTTCTTTCAACCATTCTAACATGGTATCAGAAGTCTAGGTTCTACAGTTATAGCCCTTTTATTTTCTCTTTGTGTTTAGTCCCGTACACAGTGGCACTACAGCACTCATTCCACCACCCATACACTTTATTATCTCTGTTCCAGCACTGCTTTATTGCTATTTTCACCCAAATTTTTTTTTTCCCTTACCACCAAATTGATCAGAATCTCCTCACGATTCCAACGGCACTAACTACGTCACCAGAAACTCCTCCACACGCCCTCACACGCCTTTTTTGTGCTCGGCGCGTCTCTACCTTCCGCCACCACTCTTACACGCGCCCTTCAATTTCTTGCTCACGTCAGCAACTGACGTCAGTCTTATGCCCGCGTACGCCGTTCTTGCTGCTGTGTACCACGTGTGCACCGTTCCGCTACCGTGTACCTATATGTGCCGTCTTGCTACCATGCACCCGCATGCACCATTTCTGCTACTGTGCTTCGTGCACGCCTCTGTCGCGCACCTCTTTTGCTAACGTGCGCCGCGCGCGCTGACATCACCCCCTGGCTACTGACATCATCTTTTGGCCTATTTGTCATCTACAGGTCCATGTTTTGGCTATTTTTGGGCCAATTAGCTGCTCACTAGCTATTTTCAATGTTCCAGATTCATTGGGACACTCTGTCTCACCCAATTCTACTCCGACACTACTGGGCCCTCTTTGTGACTCACTCAGTTCTACCTCGACATTACTAGGCCCTCTTTGTGACTCATACTTTAATCACTTCATAGATCATTCAGATAGTTCTCCTCTCTACGGTGGCTCTTCTGGATCTGCTGTTAGTCGACATGACTCTTCGATTCAATTTTGCTTCTACTGCTATTGCACTTGCCTCCTCTTCCACTCACACTGTTCATAATAATAAAGCTATTATGCAAACAGTTCTTTCCACTTCTGGTACACCTTCTACTGCTATCTCAGTCACCTCAGGTACATCTTCATGGTATTTTGATTCGGCTTGTTGCAATCGCATGGCCTCCAACCCTACACTGTTTTCTTTCACTACATCTCCTTCTAATTTATCTACCATTCATACTGCTGATGGTTCTCAAATACATGTTAGTCATGTAGGTCATATTTCTACCTCTAATGTCTCTCTCCCTCACACTTATCTGATCCCTAATCCTACACTTAATCTTATCTCTGTTGGTCAACTTTATGATCTTGGCCTCACTGTTCTATTTTCTCCAACTAGTTGTGTTGTGCAGTATCTGAAGACAGGACAAACCCTTGGGATCGGTCATAAACATGAACGTCTACACGAGCTCATCCACCTTCGCATTCCCTCCTCCAGTACTTCCAATGTTAAGACTACTACTTCTGCTACTATTAGTTCCCCTCTTACTTTACGGCATTCTCAGTTAAGTCATGTGTCCTTTGGCCGTTTACGCTCTCTAGTTTCAAGTGGTCAATTAGGTGATGTTCCAAATGATAAAGTAGACTGTCTATCTTGTCAACTTGCAAAATAGCCTGCCTTGCCATTTCCTACTAGTACCTCTATGTCTCATGCACCTTTTGATCTCATACACTCTGATGTTTGGGGGCCTTCACCTAATACCACTATGGGGGGATCTAAATACCTTGTTATATTTGTCGATGATTTCACTCGTTTTACTTAGTTATTTCTTATGAAACTTGCTCTGAGTTACAACAAATATACTATGATTTTTCTCACATGGTCAAAACTCAGTTTTCCTCCACCATCAAAATTTTTCGTGCTGATAATGCTCAAGAATAGAAAGAAACTCATTTTTTGAACTTTCTTTGTCAAAATGGTACACTTTCTCATTATTCTTGTCCTGGTACCTCCGCGCAAACATCGCCATATCCTCGAAACTGTCCGTGCTCTTTTAATCTCCTCTTTTTGTCCTGAATGTTTTTCAAGAGAAGCTACTCTCACAGCAGTCTATACAATTGTGGGGAAGTGGTTTGGAAATACTCTTCCGATCCTGGGGGACGCCCGTGATCCTCAGATAGTCACCTGAAAAGGAATAAAAACTCCGGTCGGGGGTGCCAGAATTAGCACTCCGACGGGCAAGTTAGTCTCTACTCTCTAGATTACTTGTACTTTAAGTTAAGCGTAATGATTCTCACATACCTTCCTCTGACTGATGATCCTGTATTTATATTACTCTCTTTCTTGGGCCTCGGGACAGGGCCTGCTTTCAATTTGCCGTATAATTATTTATTCGGCTTCCTTTGCAGCAAACCGCTTCTTACTCGATCCCTTACTCAATCGGCTATCTGGCCGAATAGGGCAAGATTTAAATTACGGGACGGGGTCGAATGAAATATATATGTTTCGACCCAAGTCCAACCATTCGGCCTCTTTATGACTCCCAATACTCAGCCCCCACAATTGCCCTCCAAGCACTTCACTTACGACAGTTAGCTGGAGTGTTTGGTTTTGAACTTCGAAAGGTCAGAGCCGAAATTCGGCGGCTAACCTCATTTCAACGCGGATGTCAGAGCACATGCCTCTCGATTATCATTTTAACTTCCTGCCCCTTTGTACGCCTCCATTTATTATGATTTAAAATCTTGTTGTCTTCTCGAACACGCACATTTTGGACGCTTAAAGTTTTTGAACTGCCTTCCGACTCGTCTCTGCAACTTCCATTCATCCTCCATTGTCTTCTCCGTCTCTTGTAAGTCTCCTTCCTCTCTGCTTTCTCTCTACTTTGAGTCCTTTTTCCTGGTTTGCCCTTAGTTTATCACACTCCTATAAGCTGATCGAAATGGCAAAGCATCTGAAAGACCTCCTCTCTGCGGATCGAATTTCTTGCTTTCGACACCATTTTTCTATCCATGATGATGTTCGTCTGTCGCTTGTGACAGACGACACTCTTGATATGGAGAGGGACGATGAAAGCACAATCGTTTTCCCTCTCTTATCGATTGCGGATGGTGGAATCCGTTTCCCGCTTCATCCATTCCTTGGGGCTGTCCTTCGCCATTGGGGTCTTATCCCCTCTCAACCCAATGTCAATTTTTTTATAATCGTAATGGGGATCATAGAGCTAAACCGTCGCCTTAGGATTAACCTCGGCATACCTGTTATTCGGCACTATTACGCCTTGGCGAAGTCTTCTGGTCGGCATGGATGCTATTTCCTTAGAGCTAAGGACACCGACCATCAACTAGTGACTATGCTCTCCAGCTCTGGAAAGCGAGTTGATGACGTTATGGTTGTTGTCCGAGGCAATTGGGAATTCGGTGAAGGCGAGGATCGCCTTGATCCTATTTCTAGTCAGAGGGGCGAACCAAGTGGCCGTATAGCTTCTTGTGTTTATTTTTTGTTGTATTTATAAAGCTTCATTTTCGAGACCTCATGGTTTTGCTTGTGCAGGAAACAATTTGAAGAAAGTCCTGACTTCAACCGATGACGCCGTTCTTTCAGAAATCAAAGTCGCGCTCAAGTACTTCGACCGTCCGAGTCTTCAGAAATAGGAGAGGGTGGCCTACGTTCTACTTCGCTACGAACCGACATATACGACTTTCTCGGCGGCAGAAAACATCCCCATTCCGAAGGGTGAAGAGTTTCTTACTGCTCTTATCTTGACCGACTTCAAAAACCTGCGGCAAGTTGGTTTCAAGGGGTCCGATTCGGAGCGGGTGGAAGTAGCTGAGGTTGCCGAATCAGACTAGTCCGAAGTGGAAGTAGACGAAGCTTTGAAATTGGCCTTCGAGAAAGCCAACCTCAATTCAGCTGACCCTCCGTCCATTTTGGGCCGAGGGGACCTTCTGTTTGATGACGTTTTTAACGGTTTAGAGGACCTTCCCGACGCGTTCCCCGAGGACATGGCTGGATTAAGCCTCACACAACTTGCAAAAAAGAGGAACGCTGAAAGGTTGGCCGCGCGGCGAAGAGCTGAGGCCATTCGATCTGAAGTGCCACCTGCCACCGAATCTCAGCCCTCTCTGTCTGTTGCCCGAATCTCAGCCCCCCTTGCGCGTTATTAAGGAAACGGGCCAAAGCCGATCGGCTGAGTCCGAGGTGGTTGTTCAATCCGATCGAGAGGCTGAGCAAAGGGCAGACAAGCGTCCTGCCGAGGTCGAGGCCGGCTCAGAAGAAAACCGTGCCGACAAACGACCTCGTTTAGAGGAATCGGATGTGATTGTGCCTTTTGTCATTCAACCGAAGATAAGGAACATGCCGATCTCCTCTGATGCTTCGGCAATTAAAGACCCTGCCGTCGCACTCAGCATGGCGGCATCCGTCTCACTGCCGGCTAACAAGGCGGTTTTCCAGGCGAAGCCAGATCTGCCGGCGATAGCACTAGCCACTCAATCAGCTCTCCTGGTATATACCTTGACCTTCTCTTTCCCTTTTATGCAAATATCTTTTTGGTTTTAATTTCCTGTTTCGCAGACGGTCGCGAGAATAGCCGAGATTGGTCGTCGCCAGCACGACGCCGTCAAACGACTTGGTCGTTTACAAACGGAAGTAGAGGGCCAAAAGAGCAGGGTGGACTTTGAGGCGGAAAAGGCGAAAATGGAAAGCGCCAAGGCCGAAGCCGAAATGGAGAGGGCGCGTAACACGGATGAACTGAGATCGGACACCGAGAAGAAGGCGGACGCGAGAGAAGACGCGCTCAGGTTGGCCCAAGAGGCGATGTCCAAATTGGAGACTGAGTTGGAAGAAGGCGAAAGAAGCAACCGACTCAAAGGCTTCCAAGGCATTCGAGGCCAGGAAAAGTGCTGCTTTGGCCAACTATATGGAAGAAGTCCCCAAGTTTGAAAATCGGGGATTCAAACACGGCTGGCTCAAAGCCCTTGCTGCTGCTGATGTGACATTGGCTATACCGATTCAATACGAGCAAGTGGATGTTGAGCCGCTGGAGTCTGACTCCGAGGACTAATTTGGGCGACACTTGTTTTTGTTTTAGGATTTCAAATGTATTTTTACAGCTTTTCGTTTAGTAGTTTTCATGTATTACTACAGTCATAGTTTTTTGCTAGGCATTTTCATGCGAACTTGTAGCTTTTTGTTTAGTAGTTTTCGTATGTAAAATGGCTACAATTTGTGCCCAATTTACTAATGAAAATTTCCTCTTTACTTTGCTATCATTTGTGCTAAATTTTGTTATTGATGAATGGTATTGCTTTTTAATTGTAAAATGGCTACATTTTGTTTTCAATACCAAGTATCATAATTCATGGAATGGCTTTGGTTTAGATACTTGGCCGATCAGATTAATAAATATACCCTTGCCCCAGCCAGTGCATGAGCTTCAGAAGCTGAATATGATTGGTTCATGGAATGGCTGCGGCATAAATCGATCGGCAGTCGGTCTAGGTACTTGGTCGATCAGATTAATAAATCTGCCCTTACCCCAGCGAGTGCATGAGCTTCAGAAGCCGAATAGGCCTGGTTCATGGAATGGCTGCGGCGTAAATCGATCGGCATTCGGTCTAGGTACTTGGCCGATCAGATTAATAAATCTGCCGTTGCCCCAGCTAGCAAATGAGCTTCAGAAGCCGAATAGGACTGGTTCATGGAATGGCTGCGGCATAAATCGATCTCCATTCGGTCTAGGTACTTGGCCGATCAGATTAATAAATCTGCCCTTACCCCGCCCAGTACATGAGCTTCAGAAGCCGAATAGGGCTAGCTCATGGAATGGCTGCAGCATAAATCGATCGGCATTTGGTCTAGGTACTTGGCCGATCAGATTAATTAATTTGCCTTTGCCCTAACCAGTGCATGAGCTTCAGAAGCCGAATAGGGCTGGCTCATGGAATGGCTGAGGCATAAATCGATCGGCATTCGGTCTAGGTACTTGGCCGATTAGATTAATAAATCTGCCCTTGCCCCAGCCAGTGCATGAGCTTCAGAAACCGAATAGGGCTGGCTCATGGAATGATCTGATCGGCATCTGGCTTTTGACGTTTAGCATTAATGGTGTCGCCTCGGGGGCGCTGCATATATTAAGAATAAATGGGGTGAGTTCGCGCCAGTGATTCCACTTATTCTTATTCAGACTCGATTTAAACTAGCTTGAGATAAGTGCGAATGTCAAACAGATTGTTTTTCAACAGCAGAGGAGAAGGACGAACATTAGCTGAGCTAGACACTGCAATGAATCGCAGCACTGAGCCTACACGCATCGGAGGTAGGACGTCCAAGGAACAGGAAAGACGTTAGCCCCCAAGTCGTCGAAACAGATCACCCCGAAAAGAAAAACAGCAACGGGGAAGATCCCCACGACCGCGACTAAGAGACAAGCCCGACGCGACGCCACGGCCGTTAAGTTTTGCGGTTTTCGTGGGAAATAAGCTGATGACGGAGGTGGATTCTATCGTTAACGATCCAGGTGTAGCAGTCGAGTTCGCTCGACAGATCTTTCCACCAGAAGTCCAACAGTCGATGGTTGGACGGCAAGATTTCGAAGTATTTCGAGAAGGCATCCATGGGGCGGTGAAGGGGCTGTACATCGCTTATGAAGTCGGCATACGGCTACGTGCCACGCGACGGGAAATAGAGAAGAAAGACAAACGAATCCACAGTTTGGAGGCTCATGTGGAGAAGGCCGAGCGTGAGTTTAGGGAGCTTAGGAAGGCTCAAGCCACCGAGCCGCGTGCTGCGGGTCAATCTAACCCGGTCGTGGAGAAGAGAGTGACCCAACGGCTGTTAAGCCACGCCATTGCCCACAGAGATACCGCAAGCAAGTTTGCCGTAGAAAATGCGAGGACCATGGGTTATGAACAAGGCTTCTATGCGGGTTAGAAGGTCGGGATCGACAATACCAAAGAGAAACTTGCAGAGGAGGTCTGCCGATGCGAGAACCAGGGCTTTAGGCACTGTTGGATCAAGGCACTTCAGGCCGCGGAGGCTCTCCAAGCAGAGGGTGTTGATTCGGTGTTGCCGCTGTACCACCGTGATTACTTTCCCTTTTCCGCCTTTGAAGTCGAAAAGAGTGACGATGAGGGAGACGCCGTGTAAAAGTAGACATTGTGGGCATTGTGATGAAAAATTTATGTAATTTTTAGCTAATTGAATAATAGTACATTTTCTATTTCAAGTGTTTTCAAGTGTTGGCATACTTTTTGATTGTATTAGTATACTCCATTTCAATCGACTGATCTAAGGACACGTTTATTTTGAACGTTCACATGTTTCAGCCTGCGTTTATACGACATGTTTTATTTTACTTTGAATGTTTGATGTCTCAGCCTTCGTTTATAGGGCTTCCCCCATTTCACGTTTATACGGTGTCATGCACTAATCGTGATATCCACAAAGGGCGCTCCGAATCCGGAGACTTAATCAGCCCAAAGGTCATGCGCCGATGGGGCTTCAAATTCGGAGACTCAGTTGGGCCAATCGTGATATCCACGAAGGGCACTCCGAATCCGGAGGGTTAATCGGCCCAAAGGTCGTCCGCCGATGGGGCTCCGAATTCGGAGACTCAGTTGGGCCAATCGTGATATCCACGAAGGGCGCTCCGAATCCGGAGGCTTTATCGGCCCAAAGACGTCATGTGCCAATGGAGCTCCGAATCTGGAGACTTTATTTGGGCAATCGTGATATCCACGAAGGGCGCTCCGAATCCAGAGGCTTTATCGGCAAAGACGTCATGCGCCGATGGGGCTCCGAATTCGGAGACTTTATTTGGCCAATCGTGATATCCACGAAGGGCACTCCGAATCCGAAGGCTTTATTGGCCCAAAGACGTCATGCGCCGATGGGGCTCCGAATCCAGAGACTTTATTTGGCCAATCGTGATATCCACGAAGGGCACTCCAAATCCGGAGGCTTTATCGGCCCAAAGACGTCATGCGCCGATGGGGCTCTGAATCTGGAGACTTTATTTGGCCAATCATGATATCCACGAAGGGCGCTCCGAATCCGAAGGCTTTATCGGCCCAAAGACGTCATGCACCGATAGGGCTCCGAATCTGGAGTCTTTATTTGGCCAATCGTGATATCCACGAAGGGCGCTCCGAATCCGGAGGCTTTATCAGAACACTTTGCAACTGGATTTCGCAGTATGTAAACAGGAATCTTTATATTACAAAAATGGACTGTGTACATGGTGAACCATTCAAAACTAGTATCATTCCCCACAGGTCGGGTTTGATGATAGAATTTTCACAAGTGCATTGAATTCCAAGGCCGTGGCAGACTCCTTCCAGACATGTCTTTGAGCCGATATACCCCCTACTCCCACGATCGAATCGACCTGATAGGGGTCATCTTAGTTAGGACCCAATTTTTCATCAGCCGGTTTCCTGGTAGCTGGAAGTACTTTCTTCAGGACCAACTCTCCTGGTGTGTAGCGGCGCAGCTAAACACGTTGATTGTACGACTTAGCGAGCTATTACTGGTATCGTGCCATAGATGCAAGGGCGCGGTCTCTTCGTTCCTCGATCAGAATTAAATCCAAAGCCAGCATCATGTCGTTTCGGCCCATATCAAAAACTTGCGATTTTAGGGTTGGGTGGCCGATCTCCAGGGGTATGATCGCCTGGGTTCCAAAGCACAAAGCAAATGGCGTTTCTCCAATGGATCGCCTCAACATAGTTCGGTGAGCCCACAATACACTCAGCAATTCTTCAACCCATTTGCCTTTAGCTCGCTCCAGCCTCTTCTTGATGCTGTCCAAGATGGATTTGTTAGAGGCTTTGGCTTGACCATTGCTTTGGGGGTAAGCCGGCGTGGAAAAGTAAGGCCGGATACCATACTTGCTGCACAGCTCTCGGTAGACGCCACAATCAAACTAGGTGTCGTTGTCTGAGATAAGAGCTCTTGGAATGCCGAATCGTGTTATGATATTTTTATATACAAAGCGCTTAACATCAACATCTCGAATGTGCGTTAATGCCTCCGCTTGGACCCATTTTGTGAAGTAATCTGTCGCGACGATCAAGTATCGCTTGTTCCCTGGGGAGAGGAAAACAATCTTTAGGGCAGGCTTTGTTTAGGTCCGTGAAATCGACGCAGACTTGCCAGGTCCCATTTTTCTTCTTCAACCCACAGTATTAGAGAGCCGTGTAGGGTAGGTCACTTCCCTGATTGAACCGGTATCAAGCAACCGGTCAACCTCTTCAACGACAGTGGCAGTATGCTCTGCAGCTGATCGCCGGCTTTTCTGAATGATCGGCTTGCATTTAGGGTCAACATTTAGACGGTGCTGCGAAACAGATGGATCTACACCTGGCGTCTCATATGGGGTCCACGCGAATACATCAAGGTTGCCGAGAAGGAAGGAAATTAGCTGCTGTCTGTCGGCTTGATTTAGGGAAGCGCCGACCATGAAGAAGTCTGGGTTTCCGTTGATTTCAACTCGATCTAGGGCTTCCGTGGCCTTTTCATTTGAGAGCCGCCCAACATCGTCGAGGCTCTCCCGATCCGTCACCTCAATAGAGTTCACTTGCAACTCTTTTGGCGTTTTTTCAGCAAGGAGATAACATGCTTGTGCCGATTTCTGGGAGCCACGGATTTGCTCGATGCCGCGTTCTGTCGGGAAGCGTAGCAGCTGATGATAGGTGCTTGGCACGGCCTGTATAGTATGCAACCAGGATCGCCCCATGATGAGATTATACAGCGATGGCAGCTTGACGACCAAGAACTCCACATCCACTGTTCGGGAGCCCGCTCGAACGGGTAGTGTAATTTTCCCCTACGGGTATTCTGGATTGGCATTGAAGCCGAATAGTGGATAGCCGAAGAAAGGTCAGATTTAGAGAAGCTGAGTTTGATGAATGTCTTGTAATACATAACTTTCGATGTGCTCCCTGGGTCAATGAGTACGTGCTCAGCGGTGAATTGGTTTACGCGTAACTCAATTACCAAGGGATCGATATGGAGAAGTGTCACTCCGGCCAAATCTGAATCGTCAAAAACAATGCTTGCAGTTTCATGGGGCCGTTTAGTCGGGGTGAGTTGATTTTGAGGGTCGGGACTCGATTGAATCGTATGCACCACGGATGAAATTGGCAGGCTATATATCATGTAGATCACGCCGAGCGGAGGTGAATCCTGTCTTAAGGCTATTACTTTGGTTGGGTTGCCTTTTCGGACGTACTGTTCTAGCCGACCATCTTGTACCAATTCCTCCAGGTGATCCTTCAATGCATAGCAACTCTCAATATCATGGCCATGATCCTTGTGATACTCGCACCGCCTATCCCGTCTTCGCGTGTCGGGAGGTCCCACCATTTTCGACGGCCATTTGAAGAACGGAAGGTGTTGGATTTTGGACATAACCACATTGATTGGCTCTGTCAACTCCGTATATTTCTTGTCGACGCGCCTTGTGCACCTGCTATCGACTTGCAGTTGTTCACTTGCTCGGTGGGAGCATTGGTCGCTTGATCTGCGAGAATCCCGTCTCTTATCTCGTTTAGCCCGTTGCCGAGGTTTGGGGCTCTGAGGTGGTACGGAACTTATCGGCTGAGCAATTTCGAAAGGAGCCGTCTTGTTGGCCATGTTTCCGGCTTTAACCCGCAAGGCGTCATCCTCCACTTTGCAGTATTCCTCAACTTTCTTCATCAACAACCAGACTGTTTTGGGGGGTCTTCTAGTCAAGGAGCTGCGAAGAGCACTGTCAGGATGTAAACCCATTTTGAAGGCGGTGATGGCCATGGAGTCATTGCAAGCATCATCGACAAGATTAAAGCACTCCCAGTAGCGTACCGAATACGCTCTTAGTGTTTCACGTAGCTGGATCTGCATTGCCCACAGAGAGTCGGCTTGTTTCGGCTGGACCTCGTTGGTGATGAATCTAGCCCTGAAGGATTTCTGTAATTGATGGAAGCTCTTGATCGAAGCAAACTCCAGTTTATAATACCACCTGACAGCCAATGGTCCCAAACTGCTGGGAAATATTCGGCACATGAGGGCCTCGTCGTCTGCATGCAATGTCATGGCTTGCTTGTAGTGACAGATGTGATCGGTGGGGTCTGATTTTCCATCATAGAGAGTGAACGATGGAGCTTTGAACTTTTTGGGCAAGACCCCCCTTGCAATTCATCGTACAAAGGGATCATGCTGATCTTCTTCGTCTGAACTGTTTTTTCTTCGCTTATGCCTTATACGTATACTCTCTTCAGAAGAACTGGTAGCTTCGATTCGACCCTTCTTTTTGGGCTCCGGGGATAATGAGTCATAGTCACTGTCAGTGTCTTGTTGTCGAGCTCGAGGTCGTCGACCACCTGCCCTCAGAGGTCGTTCCGGATCTTGGCGTACAGCTTGTTTGGATTTTGCTACTTCCAAGGCCAAATCCTGACGGAGACGTTCATTCTCAGCAATCATGTTCTCCAACTTCTGTTCGTTTTGCTTTGCTTGCTCCATAATCGCTTGCATTGCCTCTTGTGCTGATGTCGAGGGTGAACCGAAATTCAAGGCCCTTCTTGCGGCAATATTATCTGGCCCAAGCATATTGCTTGGAGTGGTTTCATCTTGCGGTGTAGGGTCGACAATGACTACCGAAGGATTTTCCGTCACGCCTACCATGGATGTGCTTGAGTATTCCCACAGACGGCACCAATTGTGGGGAAGTGGTTTGGAAATACTCTTCCAATCCTGGGGGACGCCCGTGATCCTCAGATAGTCACCTGAAAAGGAATAAAAACTCCGGTCGGGGGTGCCGGAATTAGCACTCCGACGGGCAAGTTAGTCTCTACTCTTTGGATTACTTGTATTTTAAGTTAAGCGTAATGATTCTCACATACCTTCCTGTGACTAATGATCCTGTATTTATATTACTCTCTTTCTTGGGCCTCGGGACTGGGCCCGCTTTCAATTTGCCGTGTAATTATTTATTTGGCTTCCTTTGCAGCAAACTACTTCTTACTCGGCCCCTTACTCAATCAGCTATCTGGCCGAATAGGGCAAGATTTAAATTGCAGGACGAGGTCGAATGAAATATATATGTTTCGACCCAAGTCCAACCATTCGGCCTCTTTATGACTCCCAATACTCGGTCCCCACAACTATCAATCGTGTTCTGTCCCCTACCATCAACAATCAAACCCCATATGAGCGTCTGTATGGCACACCTCCTATCTATACTAGTCTTCGTGTGTTTGGATGTGCTTGTTTTGTTCTTCTTCAACCACATGAGCATACCAAATTAGAACCTCACTCCCGTTTGTGTTGCTTCTTAGGGTATGGGATTGAACATAAAGGTTATCGCTGTTGGGATCCTCTTTCTCATCATCTTTGTGTCTCTCGTCATGTGGTATTTTGGGAACACAAAATGTTCTCCTATATATCTAAGTTTCATTTATCCACTTCTCTCACTACACCATTCTTTACAGATCCCTCTCTTCTATTTGATAAGCTTGATACAGACACTATTTTTGACATGATGACTCCGGCCCATCCTGAGGATTCTGTTCCATCTCCTGGTCCTGCTGCTCCACTCTTTGATCCTGAGCCGGCTTCTATACCTACTCCTGCTCCTGCTTCACCTCTCAGTGAGCCTCATACATCCCTTGATTCCACTACATCATCTTCTACACCAGAGGTATCTCTTCGTCATTCTACTCGCGTAACACAACCTTCTATACTTCTTCGTGATTTCATTGTTGGTTCCACTGCTTTTTCTTCTCATGAACCTACTTCCTATCAGGAGGCTTGGTCTAACCCTCTTTGGCGGCAAGCTATGAGTGATGAACTGCAGGCTTTAGATAAAGCTCATACCTGGGATGTAGTTGACCTTCCACCTGGCAAGAGTGTTGTTAGTTGCAAATGGGTTTACAAGATCAAAACCCACTCTGATGGTTCCATTGAGCGTTACAAAGCTCGTCTTGTGGCTCGGGGGTTTACTAAAGAATATGGGATTGATTACAAGGAAACATTTGCTCCTGTTGCTCGTCTTACTTCAGTTCATAGCCTACTTGCCATTACTGCTGCTCGCCATTGGAGTCTTTGTCAGATGGATGTCAAGAACGCCTTCTCAATGGCAATCTCTCTAAAGAAGTCTATCTACAACCTCCTCCTGGTTCCTTAGTTCCGTCCACCAAGGTCTGTAAACTTTGCCGTGCTTTGTATGGTTTGAAACAAGCTCCCCGTGCCTAGTTTGCCAAGTTCAGTTCTACCATTAGTGACTTTGGATTCTCTTCCAGTACCTATGATTCTGCTCTGTTTATACTCAAGATAGAGTGTGGTGTTATTCTTCTTATTCTCTATGTTGATGATATGATCATCAGTGGGGATATCTAGTCTCAAACAGTTCCTCAGTCGCCAGTTTAAGATGAAAGATTTAGGTTTGCTTAGTTACTTCCTTGGCTTGGAAGTTTCTCATGATTTTTCTGGTTACTTTCTCACCCAGGCCAAGTATACCTCTGATCTCTTGGCTCATGCTAGTCTGACCGATTGCAAGACTACTCCTACCCCAGTTGATCCTTAGACTCGTCTCACACCTCTTAACGGTCACTTGTTGTCTGATGCTACCTTATATTGTCAGCTAGTTGGCAGTCTTGTTTATCTCACAGTTACTCTTCCAGACATTGCCTATGTTATTCACATTGTCAATCAGTTCATGGCCGATCCTCGCTCTCTGCACTATGATGCTCTAGTTCGCATTTTGCGCTATCTCAAAGGAACTATATTTCATGGTCTTCATTACTCCACACACTCATCTCTACAGTTACACACATTTTCTGATGCAGATTGGGCAGGGGATCCTACTGATCACCGTTCTATTAGAGGATTCTGTTTCTTCTTGGGTGACTCTTTTATTACCTAGCGTAGCAAGAAGCAAACTCTTGTTGTCCGTTCTAGTACTGAGGCTGAGTATCGTGCTCTTGCTGACACTACTCAGGAACTTTTATGGCTTCGCTGGCTCCTTGCTGATATGGGTGTTTCTTCTCCTGGTGCCACCTCTATCTATTGTGACAATCAGAGTACCAGCCAGATTGCTCACAATGATGTCTTTCATGATCACACCAAACATATTGAGATTGATTGTCATTTCATTCGACAGCATGTTACACGTGGCACTGTTCATTTTCTTCCTATTTCTTCTGCTGATCAACCAAGGCTCATCCCCTTAGTCATTTCAGTGATCTAGTTTCCAAACTCAAGTTGGTTGATACTTATAATTTAGATTTATCGTTATCCTTGTATCTCTATCTCTCTCTATATTTATCTCCTTATATCTCTATCTCTGCCTCCTTCTATACTTATCTAAGTTTGTGTTCAGCCTATAAATACAAGCTCTCCTATTGTATTCAATTCATTCAATATACATAGATATACAGTTTTCCTTTTCTTTCAACCATTCTAGCAGTTCCAAATTAAAAAAATAAAATAAAATAATAAAAAAAAATAAAAAGAAGAAGAAGAAGATGACCCAGACTATTTATTGGATAAATTTATTAGCATTACGTTATAGTAATCTAAGGTCTTGTTTGACAACTACATATTTTAGTTAAAAAGTCACTATAAATTGTCATATCACTCTACTTTTTTTCACATCTTTTCATAAAAAGTCAAAAAAATACTAAATAATTTGTTTCCAAACGAGGCCTAAGACTCAAAAAAAATTAAAATTTTGTTTTTGGCAACTATTGTTGTTGTGGCAATAGCTATAGCCTACCAAACTATCATAAATGTATTTCTAACAATTTGTACAACCTAGATGCAAATTTATATATATATTATTACAAAGTTGCCATTCGAATGGCAATTACCTGGCTATAAATTAGCGGTATCCCAAGCATTTCTCTATCACAATCATCGCCATATCTGTCTTTTTGTTCATCTAGTCGCCTATCTCTTTTGCTCTCTTTCCCCTTCTTAATCTCCTTCCATTAGCATCGCTTGTCCATTCTTTAAAACTTTCTTTTTTTCACTCAATTCATAGTATTTTTTTTAGCCATGTCTAGACATGGTTGGTCCCCACTTTACACAACCATGCATGGCTTCACCGATGAACAATTCAACAATGTGTCTCATATGGAAATCCATGGGACTAAAAATGTGCAACATGAAATCCATTTTTTCCCCTCACAACAACGTGAAATAGCTCCATTTTTATCAAACAACAACAATCCACTTTCCGTTTCTTTCCCAACTCAGTCCTCCAAGAAAATCAACTTCCCATTTCTTTCCCAACTCAGCCCTCCTAAGAAACACAACAGTGAGCTTCCTACATATGATACAAGACATGTCGAGGCGAAGAAATACTTCTCTTGGTGTGAACCTGACAAATTCATCGTCAAGAATGCAAGTTCATCATTTGGCTAGGAGGAACACCACATCAGTGTCACTACTCATGCCAATGCGACGAGCCGTCCCCCTCCTCACAAGGCCTATTCAAGTGGGAAATAGAGTTGACAACAATTTGACTATTTCATTGATGGGTCAATTGAATGGGCCTATGAGAAAGGTGATTGACTTGGAGGAGCAAAGCAATCAAGGTAACAATGCTCTTATATCTCAAACAATGCCTATTCAAGTGGGAAACAATGTTAACAACAATTCATTGATGAGTCAATTGCACGAAGTTATGATCGAGGTTGTTAACTTGGAGATGCAAAACACTCAAAACAACAATGCTCTTGTCTCCTAAACAAGGCCTATTCAAATGGGAAACAACGTTAACAACAATTCATTGATGGGTCAATTGAATGGGCCTATGAGAGAGGTTGTTAACTTGGATAGGCAAAACAGTCAAAACAACAATACTCTTATCTATCAAACAAGGCCTATTTAAATGGGAAATAGAATTAACAACAATTCATCGATGGGTCAATGAAATGGGCCTATGAGAGAGGTTGTTAACTTGGACAGGCAAAACAGTTAAAACAAGAATGCTCTTATCTTTCAAACAAGGCCTATTCAAGTAGAAAACAATGTTAACAACAGTTTGACAATCTCATTGATGGGTCAATTGAATGGGCCTGTGAGAGAGGTGGTTAACTTGGAGAGGCAAAATAATCAAGACAACAATGCTCTTATTTGCCAAAAGAGGCCTATTCATGGAAGAAACAGAGTTAAAAACAGTTTGTCAGGGGTCAATTAATGGGCCTCTAAGAGAGGTGGGTAACTTGGAGAGGGGAAATAATCATCAAGGCAACAACAATCAACACAACAATGCACTTATCTTCCAAACAAGGCCTATTCAAGTGAGAAGCAGAGTGAACAATGCAACAATCCAATTGATGGGTCAAGTGATTGAGCTTATGAGAGAAGTGGTTAACTTGGAGAGGGAAAACAATCAGCACAACAATAGTGAGAATGAGTTTGATTTAACTCTAAGGTTATAAAACATAAGAAGATGAAAGGGTTTCTTCTAGATAGTTCATTTCAGTTGTGAAATGTGTTTCTCTCTATTTTTTAGTAGTCCTTTTGTTTTATATATTTTTAAGTCGCATTGAAGTGGATCTTGAAACTAATTGGAACTAGCTCAGTTGGTCACTCATGTATACTCTAAACTAAGAGGTTAGGAGGTCAATCATTGTCATAGGCAAAGATTGATTATTGACTCTCTATTAAAACCTCTTTATTTAGTTGTTTATTTGTTCTTTGTTATAAACTTTTTCTTATAATGGTTGTTTATTTGTTCCCTGTTATGGGCTCTTTTTTGTAATGGTTGGTGATGTTGGGCTTGCGATTGATCATATTAATTTTTTTTATATAATTGATTATTCAATTTAATATAATTACTTTGATATTTATAAATACTCTCCTATTGATTCAAAAATTAAACAAATAAAACTGAAGTATCGCTCGCAAAACCCACAAATAGAGATTAAATATAAAATGAAAAGAAAATGTGAACCTCACAATAAATTGTACAAATAAACTTACATTGGTTTGACTTTTTATGTCTGCATTTCACTTGCAAATACGGAGCAAATTTGTGACTAATTTGCGAATTTTTTATAGTGAGATAACGAATTGAAAGCAATAGAGCGTTGATTCATAAGTTCTTCAATCTTCTTTCCTCTAGATTAGAATTAGTCATAATTTGGTACAACATAAAAAAATCACATTATTTTTTTTTTTTTGTTTTTAATGATTTTTATTTTTTCAAATCTGTGTCAATTGTTTTTACTTTTCAAATGTGTTTAGTGTAGAAAGATTTAAAAAGTAAAATTTTTTGAAAATATTTTTTAAAAAAATATTAGACTTTTTTTTTTTTTTGGGCCCATCTAATTGAGTAAAACTTAAAAGTATAAAATTCTAAATTTAAAAATAAAATTAAAATAAAAAAGAAAAAGAAAAAAAACACACACAATAAAAAAAAATCTCTAAAAAATGTAATTCCAAATGAATTAGTTTGAAAATGTTTGGACATATCCACTTTTGACCATCCCAAACTACTTAGAGTTCACCATTCTGTAAGTGTCGTTTGGCTGATCTTAATAGAAATTTTCTCATATTCAATAATAATAATAACAATAATAATAATAATAATAATAGTAGGGTACTTACGTGTAGGCCCTAATAAGTAGACTTATTATCTAATAGGTCCTATGATAAAAATTTATCATAAAAAAAATCGCTAATTATAAGTTTTAGCAACAATTTATAAAAATCATGACAAAGAAAAAGTCACTAAATGTCAATTTTTAGAGACGTATGTAAAAAATTGTCACAAAAAAATTATTTTTAGCGACAATTTTATCAAGATTTATTTTTAATAAGACTTGATGGGAATTAAGTCCAACTATTAGGACCTATTGATAATCTACCTAATAATTTAATTTTATAATAGGAGAGTTCACCAATTTGCAAATTCGGAGCAAAATTGTGCTATCACCTTCACATTCTCAATTTGCTAATTTTTAATAGTAATGTTAAGGATTCAAAATATTTAACTAACAATAAAATAATGAATGGATGAGAATTATTTTGTACATATATCCTATTATATAATAATTTGATCTAAGCTATACATCAACTTTTAGGTTTACAATGTGAACAATTTTTCCAAATTGTTAGACCTTTTGATTTCTAAATAAGGTGCACATATGTGAATTCTTGACATTTGCTAAATTTCATAGTTCTACATGGATTTTAATCCTCTCTATTTTATAGATTGAATTGAATGAAGATCTCTATTTTTTGGGGCAAAAAAAATTCTTGAATGATTTTTTAATATATATTGATATGATTTCTTTTATATATAAAATAATGGTATTTTTTATATATATTGAACTATTAAATTTAATTGTTAAAAGAATGTCAACTTTTGTTAAGGACTATTATCTTCTATATTGATTAGGTGAATAAGTATATTTGGTATAGGGGCATCAATCGGGTTAGAGTAATATTAAGCCGAATTACATAGAAAGATTATGTGTCAATTCAACCACAACACAACATCAAAATTAATATAGTTATCCTAAACCCGATTCTAAAATTTTTCTAAATTTCAAGCCAACTCAATTAATCCATTGTACATGGACTATTATTATTATTATTATTATTATTATTATTATTATTCTTATTATTATTTTATTTTTTATTTTTTTGGGAGGCGGGGTGTCTTGGAGTGCTTTTAAATGAACTTTGTTATTTTTAATAATAATTTCAATTTGGACCATAAGCAAAATTCAATTGAAAATTATTTTTTCCACCTTAACAAATGTTTGAGTTTAAGCTCTAAAACACACACGCACATTTTTTTATTGTTCACTTTTTTTATGAATGTTTTGAAAAAAAATGTAAATCGGTATAATGTTAAAAATAAATTATTTCAAAAACCATTGTTTAGTTCAAAAGTGCAAAAAATAAATAAATAAATAAATAAAATAAAAATAAAAAGTAAAAATTGATGAAAGAAAACTAAAATGAACCAAAATAATAATTTTGTAACATTTGCATTTAAAATAATTAATGTTAAGATAAGCAGAATCTCATTCACATATATTTGCTAAATTCATACATGTGATTTACTTACTTATTTATTTATTTATTTTATAAAGAAACTATAACTAAGTTCATTAATAAGTATAATTTAATTTGACTTTTGGAAAGAAAAAAAAAAAGAAAAAGAAAAAAAAAGTGGCAAACTCAAATATAATTTTTGAATTTTTACTTTTCATGTTTTTTTAATCTTTAGTAAAAAAAATCATGTTTCACTAAATTTTATTTTAATTTTTACATATACCTAATCTAAATGCACGTAAAAAGAAAAGGAAAATTACCCGTAAATCCTATATAGAGGAAAGTTAAACCATTTAGTCCTAGAAGTTTTATGGTAGACCATTTAGTCCAATTTTTTTGGCAGAAGTTTTGTGGGTGATTTCATCCATTTTGAATTTACATTTGTACCCTTGCTTGGTTTGGTTACCTAAATGGTATATTCTGTTTGTTATGGATAAGGAAATGTTAACTTGTTGCTTGGGATTTTGATAGAGTAACATTGATCGTATTTTTTCCGTGAAAGATAGTGGGGATATTGGGTGTGTTGTTGGCCATTTCCGATGGTAACCATTTCTTCATCACTCTATACATTTTTTGGTGCCCTTTTGCTTCAGTTTTTTTGCTGTGGATTACCTAATCAGAACAAGGATTTTTGGTGCCATTTTGCTGGGTTTGTTCTGGCATGGATTGTTCAATCGCAGCAGGTGAGTGGTTTTTATTTGTTTTGGTGTATTTTTTGCTTGGTGTGGATTTTTGGTGTCATTTTGCTGGGTTCGTTCTGGTGTGTTTTTATTTGTTTTGATTTTTTCTTTTATTTGTTATGGTTGTGCATGGTATTGATGGTGGGGTGTCGCTGGTTGATTGGTGGTTGTGACTGTCCTCATTTGTGTTTTTGCTCAGTGAAACTGTTTGCTTTTTGGCGAAATAAACATCACAAATGTCACAAATTAACATCATAAAATGCCATGTAAAATTAACTCTATGGGTGTTATTTTCGGATTATGTTCAGATTGTAATTGTTTCGGTACATGTTGGTGTCACAGGTATGGGAGATGGGATACTATTGGTTTGTTCTTACAGTGAGACCAACGTTGTTATTCGGTTGCATCACGCGTTGACGTTCGCACAAATTGTTGACGTTATTTGTGGGAAATTTGATGGATTGGTTCCGGGCTCAGTGTTTTTGTTATTCGATGTTCCCGAGTATAGGAAGTTTAAGGTCATTAGTGATGATGACATTCAGAACATGATGTGCCTTGGTAAATCGTTCGAGTTAAATCACATTGATATCCTCATTCAGACACAGATTTTTTTTGGGGAGGAGGGGGTAGTTGTGGGGTGTTGGATTGCACGGAAGATGGTGGAAATTGCGAAGATGTTCCTCGTAATTTTGGTGTGGACGATCAGACGGATTTGTTACCAACGTACTGTCCTAACAGATCGAAGTCATTTTTGTCGGCTAAATGGGCGTATGGGATTACCCATGTTCGGAAATGTTTTGATAGGGGAGCGAATGAATTTCAGGAAGTTCTATGCAAGTATGCAGTGGAATGTTGTTTCCAATTTAAGTATCTAAAAAATGATTCCGTTTGAATTACAGTAGTGTGTAAGTTTGTAGCGTCCACAGATTGCACAAGGTCAGTTCATGCGAGGATGTTACCATCAAGCGGGGTGTTTTGCATTAAGAGGTTCGATAGTGTGCACACTTGTGGCGCAGCGGTACGGACTCACAGGAACTAGCGTGCGAGGTCTAATTTGGTGTCTACTGTTGTTGTGGATCGGGTGTGTGATCAGGCATTGACACGACCTACGGATGTGATGTTTGATTTGAGAAACGAGTATGGATTTGAGATTAGTTATCGAGTGGCATGGTTGGGTGTCGAGAAAGCGAAGGGTGAAGTGTATGGGGATCACGTTATGTCGTTCGACCAACTCAGGTGGTATAGCAAATCCGTTATGGAAAAAAATCTAAACAGTTATATTAACCTTGAATTTGAACAGCAAACCGGGAGGTTTGTTTGGTATTTCATATCATTCCGTGCTTGTATAGATGGGTTCAATCATTGTCGGCCTTTGTTGTTTTTGAATGGAATGTTTTTTAAAGGGAAGTTCAAAGGTAATTTGCTTGCGTTATTTCTAAAGATGGGAATCAAGGTAAGATTGGGGTATTTTTTATTTTCTGATTTCGATATGTTTCAAAGTCAACTTTATAAATTAAATGTCCCCACACTACTTGTCCTTGAATTAGGTTTTACTGTATTTTAAATCATTTTCTGGTAATTTAAAACATATTGATATGCTCATTCCCTTTGTTTAAATGTTTCATATATAACATTATAAATACCACAACATTTTTTTGTTATAGGACATTTCACGTTGTAGAACTTTTTTTTGTTATGCAATATTCGTGTCATCCAATTGAACGAAAGGGTTTCATATGTTCAATTGTTTGGTTGTAGGATTGTTTCTTGTGCCATTTGCTATTGTTGATTTCGAGAATGCAGCCACTTGGGAATGGTTTCTTCGGAATTTGAAAGAAGTTGTTGGTGATGGACATACATTGACCTTCATATCTGACCGTCACGTTGGATTACTATAGTCTATGCCAAACATATTCCCATTGGCATATCACGCATATTGTTTGGTGCATTTGTAGATGAATTTACGAGACCGCATGAAATATGTGAATGCGTCGCACAAAATTGGGTTGATTCGTAAGCTGCGGGATTGTGCCTATGCACCAACTGTTAATTGTTTTAATGAGAAGATGGATGTACTGAAGAAGTGCAACCTAGCTCTAATCGAAGGTTCTATGAAAGACTTGCACCCCAAACATTGGTCTAGCGTGTACTTCAGGTACTTAACACTCAGCGTATTCCCCCGTCATTTTGTTGTTGTATGTTTTTTCCCTTAACATTATTGCTCGTGGAATTTGTATCCGTTGAAATCTGTTATTTTTCAGGGGCCAACGGTACGGTGAGATGTGTTCAAATGCTGCTGAATCCTTCAACAATTGGGTCAGTGATGCCCATCTTCCAATTACTCGTCTGGTTGATATGACAAGAGGTCAAATAATGGAGCAGATGGCGGCACGTAGAGTTAAATGTGCCACATGGGCCGGCGTAATATGCCCAAAAATGGAGAAGAAATTGGTGAAGGCGTATGACAACAGTAAGGCATGGTGTGTTAGCCAATCTAATGACGATGGTGTTGGTTGATATGGCGAGGCAGACAGTTCTTGTTTTCAGTGGCAGGCAAATGGGTTCCCGTATTCCCATGCTATTGTTGCATTCCGTAATAACGGGAGGAACATATATCATTCCATAGAACGTGCGTTCCACATCGACGGATTTCAATCTTTATATAACGGAACAATATATCCTATCCCAACAATGGAGAAGACAGCTATTATCCCATCTGATTATATGATAGAGCCGCCGACAGTGAAGCGTCCGCCAGGTAGGCCCAAATGAAAGAGGATCCCATCGAAAGGCGAGATAGTTCAACGTATTCATTGTGGGCGTTGCGGAAAATTAGGCAATCATAACAGGAAGACATACAAAGAGCCGATATAGACAGATTGTTGTGTGCTTAAATATTTTTAACTATAAAGCGGGATTCCTTTGGACTACCGCATTTGTTTACCGAACTGCTTGTTGAACTTTATTTTTTCGGGCTTACCATTCTATTGTTTTCAGTTTACTACGTGGAACGCTTGTCTAAATGTGCAAACATTTCGTAAATAACATCCACCCTTGTGTTGAACATGTTGTGGGCTCATGATCAAGGTCATGCAGTGTAACACTAATTGGTGTGTTATATTGTATTGCTGTGTAACCTGTCCATATCATCGCAAACATGGACCCAAAACCCATTACTTCAACTAAGACATTTTCTTACCATTCCAATTACAGTAAACAGTTGCACTAGTCCAATTTTATTAACCAAAGTTAAAAGTATTTACGGTTCGGAATGAATATGGTGCTATTTAAGCAGGGGATAACCAGCTTGTTCATGGCTGAACACTGTAATGCACATGCAACACCAACAATTACTTGCACCTCAGTCCATGCTTTTTTATTCACATAACATTCCCAATTATGTAAATTTAAAAAACAGGCTACACTATGCTTACATGCATACTAGTTGAACGACAACGACCAACCCTACATCGTTCACATGCCTGTTCAATATACGAACATACCAACAACAATAATTGAAAGGAGAACTCCGTAATGGACTCCTACCAAAGCATATAATTGCACCAATCATTTAGAATGCCACTGCTCACTAAGCATTATGATATTAGTCAAAAAACATTTGCGTTTGCAACGTTAGATTCCTATACCACAAAACAAAAGGCAAAGTTCAAATTAATTACAAACTAACATCACCTCTTATCCAAAAACAAAATGGCCTCTTACCAACGGCTAACCCGTTAATCCAATATTCATAATGCTAATTTTTAGGTTTTTGTTCTTGGAAATCCTGTTTGACAAAACTCCTTTCAGTTGTAATTTTATTCGTTCTTTTATTTCAGTGAGGCTATGTGTTTTTAGATGCGAATCCAACCCGAATTGTTCCTATGCAGAGGAGTTAGTGATCTTAATCCTATCTTATTTTCCACTTCGCTGACTATGTCGGAGTTGTTTGTCCACTAGAGCGACCGATTGTGCGCTCGAGCAGAAATGCAATCCTTTCAGAAGTTTCACTTACTTGCAAAAGTACTGAGAGTTGTTTTTTTTTTTCCGCTCAAACGGCCTTTATTGCGCTCAAGCGTAGACCCTTGTTCTAAAACACGCATTTTTTTCAGTCTGCTTGAGCGGCCATTCCTGCGCTCGAGCAGAGATCGCGATTTTGTTTTCTATAAATCTGCGATTTATTCAGTTTATAGGGTACGGCTTCCAGATCTTCTTCTTGGGTATTAGGGTTTTCATCTGGAACTTCTTTGCTTGTTTCCTTTGATATCTGTGAGACATTAATCAGAATTGAGTGGATTATATCAAAGGGTTTGTTTAGTTTGTTTTGTTCACAAAAGAGAGAGTTGTTCGTCAGTGGGTTCTGTGAAACTTGAGCATGAAGCTTTGGTGGATTCCGGAGTGGCTCATCATCGTAGATTTGACATCGGCATTGCGAATTCAACGTTGGGCAAGACAATTTCGAGGCAAAGACGGGGCTAGAAGAGGCACATAGGGGTCGGTTCGATTTGGGCGTGGATTCCCTAGGTAATTGAAAGTACACTTGTGTAATTCCTTTGTGTTTTCTTAGTGGATTGTTTTGTAGCTTTTACCCGTGATTTTTTTATCACAATTGGAAGTGCTCCAATTGTGATTTGTCCATGTAAAATCATTGTGTCCATTTTTCTTTGATTGTTTGATTGGGATTGCTATTTACTGGTTAAAATTAATACATAATCACAAATCAATATCTCAGGAACTTGAGATTTTTCAATATGAAGTACCATACGACAATTAATCAACCACATATGCAGACATAACGTTCAAAATAAACACATGCAAAAATAATTGTTCAAATCATTATTTTGGAACAAATCATTTAGAATGTCACTGCTCACTAAGCATTATGCTATTAGTCAAAAAAAAATTGCGTTTGCAACATTGAATTCCTATACCATAAAACAAAAGGCAAGGTTCAAATTAATTGCAAACTAACGTCACCTATTATTCAAAAACAAAATGGCCTCTTACCAATGGCTAAACCATTATTCCAATATTCATAATGCTAATGAAGTACCGTACGACAATTAATCATCTACATATGTGGACATAACGTTCAAAATAAACACATGCGAAAATAATTGTTCAAATCGTTATTTTGGAACAAAACTTCCACGTTATTCGTGTGACCCTTACTTGATAATGGTGTTGGTTATCATAAATTTCTACTTTGTCCTTGCACACAATCCTCTTTTGGGGGCACTCAAGAACATTTCCACCATTGCAGCGCATAAACCATCGGAAGTGAGACCGTCTATTGTGTTGTCGACATCTGCCCCCACGAACATACTACCTTATAACAAAGCATACGAAAATATCGTAGTCTGACCTGCATTCACAGTACTTGCCAATGCACTCCCAACATACATCACAAAAAAAAAAAAAAAAAACTCACAAGATACAAGTAACAGTACTTACGACTTCAGAACTTGTTATGGGAAATCCACAACAGATGCAACAGTTCTATCAAAATCATCTACCCGACCATCATGAGTTGCAAATCTTGGCTTCATAAATTTGTCATGGTGGTCGGCCACCCATTGTTTTTATAGATCTGTTACATATTAATTGATATACATAGTGGGCAACATAAAATTATACACAAGTTTGTAAACAATTCAACAGTGCATTTACAAACTGAACAGTTCAAAATTACCATGTCAACACCACAAGATATCAACAACAGATCATTGCACTTACCAATTTCAGAGCCTCATTGTAATGCACATCTTGGACCCCACGTCTTGGCCTCATAGAATTATAATGTTTCCAATTACCACTCTCTGAATCGTGTACCATGACAGTCCAATGTTTGGCATGGTATATTGAATAGACAATGTATCTGCAGCCTCGCGCAACCTTCGTGTGCACATTCAAGTATTTCATTCGCGATAAAGCACTCGTGTTACACATCATGTCCTGCACATAAGTTCACCATGACCAGTAGTCCCATCATTTTAACATGATAGTAGATTTTAGTTCAACCTAGTGTGTTCTTAAAAATACGTGGGAGATGGTAACATACCGCACACAGACTGTTGTAAACATATGTCTTACCCCGATATCCTTGTCTCCTTAAGACAAGCCTATGCATTTCTGTCAACATAACAGCATATGCATCAATCACCTACACCACATGTTAACCATTAACATTTTATTATTACAGATCAAAAAATTTGTAAATCCTTGTGCAACATAGTGCATTATGTGACGTCAACACAAATTAAACTAGTTTGAATAAATGTATACATCAATACAATGGTACCAAATAGAAGAATTATTCAATTAAAAAGGGTATATGTGAGTTTACATTCCTGTGAATCGAGTTCTACTGCACCAAGTCTTTGATGTCACTAAAATGGACTTGTATCCCATTGTCACCGCCGTCCCATATAATTAACCTACAAACCATAAACAACATTTAAAATTAAAAAAAAAAACAAACAAACAAACAAATTACAGCAGGTTGGAATTTTCAAATGCAAACATAATACAACTTCCCAACGTGTAACTTACCCGTCGCCATCTAAGCTGTACATTTTCTCTAGTAGTTGAATGTCTTCATCCTTCAACATGTTCCACACAATGTGCCTTCTATTCATACCAAAACCATTCCAGGTTTTATGTTCCACATCAACATCCTCAACAGTGTAGGTTACACCAAGTTCCACCCCTTTACAGATTGTCACTTCGTTGGTCAGTTTGACCCGACCAACATCGCCGGGGTACTCGTAGTCATTTAGCCTGTATTCGCGCCTTGGCTTTTCTTTCACACGTCTCACCAGTGACGTCATTTTTTCCCCTAGGCTTGGCTTGCATGAAATGGCATGACAGTCAGCTTCTATGCCACCAACATCAACACCCAGACTAGCAGAACCACCTGGAACCAACTGCACAACATGTGGACTGCTGGTACCGTCCACACCTACAACTGCCAGACATACACACCCATCCGCACAGTCAACAATCAAATCTTCAACCCCGTCAACGTCATCAACAAGTTCCCACGTGGGAGTGACTACACTATGGGTTCGTCCTATAATTGACGATGATTGATGCACACGTCCACCACTTGTCATGTTGTCCGATCCGTTCCTATCTCTCGTCCGACTATTAGAAGGTGTCCGCTGGTTCGATCTATCATTCGCAACCGTTTGCATCACATCATGTGCCTCACGATCGACAAGACTGTCCTCCAAATTCATCACTGTTGCATTCAGTTGGTCCACCATTTTTATAAGGCATGCAATCTCAGCATCTTTCCTAACGACAACACTGTCAAATCCTATGAATATATTAGCAGCTTGCACCCCAAGCAATTCCTCCATCGATTCGACCCGATGTTCCAATTCACGGACCCATGCTGACTTTGTTTTGATTTCTCTCTCCAAATCAAGAATTCTCAGTTTAGCATTTTGTAGACACCCCATTTTTGACCGACCTTAAGACTCAGACGTCACCGATTGAGCGCTCGGTGATGTTGCATATTGTGCTCGTTCAGAAGTCTCAGAGTCTCGGCCGTGAGCCTTGCCTCCGGACTTCCGAACCCTTTCCGTACTTTGCCTCGATTTGCGAACCAGGCTCGGTTTTCTCTGTTTCTTTTCCCTGAGGGGAGGGAGAGGTCTCGTAGACCATCTCTCAGTGGCCGTGGGCTACATTTCGTGGTCGCAGACCATTTTGTCCACTTCGGAGCCCGGTTCCCGGTTTTCGGAGCCGTCAGGCCGTGTGCCTCGGTTCGAGACCGCCTAACCATCTCCGTTTGCTCCAGTTTTTGGCATGCATCTTATTTACTCCCTTTCAAGGGACACTGTGGTCCGAGAGACCAACTTCGTGGTCGAACACCACTCCCGGTTCCCAACAGGCAGTTTTCGGGGCCTCGGACTGCGCGTCTCGGCGCCCGAACCTTCATTTTGCATCGGTTTTCGTTCATTTTTGGCAGGGACCTCTGTTTCATCACCAGGAAGGCCGTAGAAGGGTGGGATGCCAGTAATTGTTCCAGTAACCAGTTATATTTCCTTCATCGCCCTCCGACGTCCATTTTTCACACTTCAAAGCCAATGTTGACCACCCTAGGGTCACTTTCTTCAACCCTAACCCCCATATTTGTGATATACACATCTGGGAGGCCACCAATATTTGGTGGCCGGCCAGTAATTTTTGTTGGACCTTTTGAACCCCTTTGAAAAATGGCTTGTTCTCTCTCTTGGTTTACAGTTGCCAATTTTTGACCACATACCTGTGTTGAGCACACATGGGAGGCCACCAATCTGTGGTGGCCGACCACTAAATCACCTTGGCCCTTTTGACCCCTGGCCGGCCGGCCATGGGGGGTGGCCGGCCGGCCACCTGCAGCTCCAATACCTGGCCGGCCTGAACCCCTGCAGTGTGTACATTGCAAAACTGACCTCTTTGACCCCCCAGATTTTGTATCCGGAGGGCCAAATTTTGGGAGGGAAACTTGAATTCTTTTCCCCCCATTTTTCCCCCCCTTTTCTCCCCCTCTTTGCCTATATAAACCAGCCTCCCCAGCTGGTTTAAGGGTTAGAAAAAACCCCTTTGAGCTCCTATATACATATCTCCCTCTCTCCCTCACTTCAACCCTCCAAAAACACCAAGTCCTACACCCTTTTCTTCATCACCACCTAGCACCACACCGCCACTTCCATTCCAGCAGCTTGGAGGTCTTCTCAGAGGCTAGGAGGCACCATTTTTCAGTCCAAGAGGCAGCCAAGGCTTGGTCTTCAAGGGTAAGCACCATTTCCCCCTTTTCTAGCTCATTTTTGTACCATTTCTTAGCCCTCTTTTCTTGCTGTTTTGAGCTCCGACCAAAACTTAAAGTGGAATTTTTTTGAGCTCTATTTCATCTTTCAGTAAGGGTCTTACCCTGTTTGGGACCCCCATCTTGCACTTGCTTCATTCCCCCTTTGTATGCCATAATCTTGCATAGTATTTTTGGCCTATGTGTAATCTGTTTTAGAGCATGATGTAAACTGTATATAGGCTTATTTTGAGCCCTTCTTCAACATTGAAGAAGGGCTCACCACTGTTTGGGACCTCCATGTATCACTTGCCATTGCACCCCTCTTTGGTCCCCATTTTTGCATGATTTATTAGCCTATCGAGCTTCTGTTTTTGGACCTTGGTCCGAACTGAAAATGGCCCTATTTTGACCCCCTCTTCATGTTTCATTAAGAGTCTATGGCTGTTTGGGACATCCTTTTTATACTTCATGTTATAGCTCTCTTGGTGCCCTTATTTTGCATAGCATTTTGAGCATACTTGTATCTGTTTTTGGGGTTTGTCATAAACTGTAATACATCATATTTTTTGCCCCTATTCAATATTTTAGAAGGCCCCTTCCCTGTTTGGGGCCAGAATTTGTGAGTTGCTTCATTACCTCTCTCTTTTTGGCCATTTTTGCATGCTATCTTAGGCCTATTTGTGCTCACTGTTTGGCCATGCTTTGAACTGTAAACATGCTTTTTTTGGGGCTTCCTAGCTTCCGTCTTCATACTTCATGTTCAAATTATGCATGCATTGCATAGCTATCGGCCATTTCATGCGCCAAAATTCATGTTTCGGGACTCGTTCCATGCATCGGGTATCATTTTGCCATGATTCGGGGCTGTTTTGCATCCCATTTTGCCTCTGAAAATTGCATGATCATATGCCATGTTCCATGTTTTGCCATGTCTTGGTAGAGTGGCATTCCGTGCCGTGGGTTCGGTCCTCGGTTTGCGTGCACGCGTGCACCCACTTCGAGTTGTCTCATTTTCATCTTACAGCCTCCTATGTGAGTGTGGCTGAGGCCCGCTTGTGTTGGTATAAGTCCATTATGCATTGTGTATACCATTTCATTTCATAGCATTGCGTATGCTAGGTTGCATATTAGAGCATTGTGTATGCCATATTACATCGAGCATCGTGTGTGCCATTTCATAGCATTGTGTATGCTAGGGTGTATGTTAGTCGCATTCATGCATGTCATGCATATTGCATTGTGCTTGGGGTAGGGTTTAGCCCAAGCACGGGAAACGAGGTGCGTTTCGTACTCTGAGTGACGGAACGTGTCTCAATTCTCTAGTCACCGACACTCCGGATTACCCATGATGGAGTTAGGATTTGTCATAGTTTTCATGTGCATTCATTCTATATCGAGTTGTGCAATTCGACTCCTCGGCCATCATGCATCGAGATGTGTGATTGGTGGCACGAGGATCGAGGCATGCATACATTTGTGAAAATACATTGCTATGCCCCTTTCTTGCTCTCTGTTGCAGCAAATCAAGAATCAACAGTCTTTCGAGGCTTGGCGCGCTTTCCAAGAATAATTGCAAAACAGAGGCTAATTGGGGCATCCCAGTGAATTTTCGCGCAAGGCAGTCCAAACATACATCATTCATCAGAATCAAGGCAGTCCCCGGCTTGCATGCCAGTCTTTTCTTTTCTTAGTTAATTTGTGAATTAATTAAGAATTTGTATTATTTGGACTGTATTATTTGGACTGTACTATTCTTTTATTCGGGACTGTATATTTATTTGGAACCTCTGTGCGAGGGCATAATTGTAATAAGTGTGGGTGAGTGTGATGTATGTCTTCCAACCCCACGTCTTTCTTCCCTTTTATTTACCTGCTTATGATGGTTAGATTAGGGCATAATTCAATTAGCATACAGTATGACAGCATGTTTGCATCATTCATCTGTTTTGCACGCACCGGGCTCGGCGCATCATACAAATTGCATTTGTATTTCAATTCCAAATTGAATACGTGTTAGTTGTAGCATTCCACATGCCATGTTTAGAATAGCCGAGCCTGCTATAGTTTGCATTTTTGCATGTGTTGCATTAGGCAATTCTGTGTATCTAGGATCATGCATGGATTTCTAATGAGTTTCTGTTTTGGCTTGGAGTACTCGGTGAGTTTTTATGCTTTAGCACCCTTGCATGCGTGTGAGTGTTGCCATGAATAGCATGCTTACCATGAGGCTAATTGCTTATGTGATATAACTGCCTTGAATGCCTGTGGGTGGAGGTTGTGTTATTTGAATTGGGATAATTCATCAAATGTTTGTTTTAAGCCCACCTGAGGGTGGCAAAATCTACATTTTAAGCCTACCTGCGGGTAGCAAACCATCTTTCAAAAACAAACATGAAATGTTTTGTTCCAATTCAAGCGACCCAGTCTATACTTGTATGCTATGCGCATCACATAGTAAATCTAGGCTAATAACCGGAATAAGAACACATAATGTTTTCAAAACTAGATATCATGGTTAGTAGAGGCCGGTCTTTGACCGGGCGAGCGGGGGTGCTCACGAAGTGACCTTCCCCAATCATACCCAAGTTCCCGAGCCGAGGCAACTTTGGTGATGACGGACACGTGGCCTTTGGCACCGAGTCAGGCTTTCCTAAATTTCCCCATAAAAAATATTTAGGTGGAGACTCCCTATCTGGCAAAGCAATCCATGTTTGGCACTTCTTTCAAAAATCTGTTTTCTCAAAAACGATTTGCCGGATTTGGACTCTTTGGTTCAAGATTTAGAACCGTGACAATCGAGTCCTTGAACTGTAGTGAGCCCAAATGAACAGAACGGGACTTAACCCTCCCGGGGCGTTCGGGGACGTCTACAGTTTCTGGCGACTCTGCTGGGGAGTTAGAGAACTTGACTCGAACTCATGATATCTGGTTTTGACTACACTTGTGTGTTTCTTTGCATTGCATTTGCATTGGTGCGCCTAGGACACCATGTTTGCCATATGCCATTCCCAAACGATTTGCCGGAGGCTTGTCTTGTCAAGGCATGACCATAAGGCTGATCGGCTATGGGCTCTGACAGCATGGGAACACAAACCCCGGTTTTAGGGGCACCCTTTTTGACCATTCGACCTAGTGCATATTTGGATCCATAGTGACCATTCCAAACTAGGACAGGCTGCTTACCCGTTTATAGGTTGTTTGAAACCGCTGCGTGCGTAGTGAAACCCTAGTTCCTGACAAAATAGGACAGGGAAACCCTACCCCAACATAGGGGTGTTTTGGCTCTCACTTATCTGTTATGTGCTTTAGAGTGCGTCTCTACAGGAATGCATGTATCAGTTTATGAGTTTGGGCATCAGGCCTCTGGGCATCAGTCAGTATTTGAGAATCAGTTATCTACGGGTATCCGATTCAGTTTTGGGGACAGTGATTCAGGAATATTGATCAGTGTTTGAGGACAGTGTGTATTCAGCTTATCAGCCGTGTGTTGTTATGCTCAGCCGTGTGTTGTGTATTTAATTTAAGCTGTTATGCTGTCCGTTTATCTGGTTATTTATTTCCTTTTCGCTTTATTTATCTTTTTGCTAGGGCAGGGGTTTTTAGCACAATTGCTTCCGAACCAGTAGATATTCCCCAAGCACTTTGGACAAGAGGTCGTCGGCTCAATCGATCTGAGGATCTGGTTGACGGACATCCAGTGTTCCACTCCCTACCCCCAGTTGTTAGAAGAAGGCCAAGAAGGCGCAGTGTGTCAGAACAGGGATTACCGGGGCAGCGGGCTACTTTAGCAGTGAACAGTTAGGTTGGGGTTTCTGTTTCCGCCATAGAGATACACTTACCGATCAGTCAGCTGGACCAACAGAATATGGCCGGGATAGAGGAAATGATGCTTCAAATGCAAGAGAGCATGAGACAGATGCAGGAGGATGCCATCCGCCAAGCGGAATTTTCTAAGCAACAGGCCACAGTCATGGCCCGGCAGGCCGAACTAATCACTAGGCTGCAACAGCAAAATGCAGCATCTGCTTCACATCAAGCTCCTCCTCCGCCAGGGGCTCCATTACCTGAGCAGGCACCTACTGTTCAGAATACCCTCCCAAACACCCAAAACACCCTACCTAATGCCCAGAACATTCAAGAGGACACGGGCCTTCCAACGGGGCTGGCTCCGCCCGCGCTTCCGCCTCAACTGTCCAAAACCCATACACCTGCCAACCACCCGGACTCTCCCTTCGAGTTCGAGATAGACCATACAGCTCTGAAATTGAGCAAGCTTGAGAAGCTTTTCAAGAAATCCCAGGGGGTGAAGGCTATTCTGGATATCGAGGACGGATATACCGATGTGGCCGTGACATTGCCAGACAGATTCAAAATGCCCCAGATCGATTGCTTTGATGGATCCGGTGACCCCATGGTCCATCTTCGGCTATTCTCAGACATTCTGCGGCCAATGGGCCTGACCAGACCACAAAAACTTTCACTATTCGGCCGAACTTTGTCAGGTGTGGCCGCCATCTGGTATGCAAAGCTGGAGGATGATGTCAAAAGAAGTTGGGATGAAATGGCTGAGGCCTTTGTTGCACAGTACTCGTACAATACCCAGATCGAGATTACAACTCGTGATCTTGAGACGACGAGGCAGGAGCCCAAGGAGACTTTCTCCGATTTTGTGACTCGATGGAGGGCAAAGGCATCGATGATGACTTTGAGGCCTACAGACAAGGACCAGATCAGGATGATTGTGCGCAATCTCCAACCAAAATTGATGCAGAAGATGATTGTACTCCCCTTCCCCACCTTCTCAGACCTACACGAGATGGGGGTACAGATCGAGGATGCAATGAAACAAGGTCTGATTGACCAGGACCGAGAGCAACCCCGGAGGAAATTTAACCGCAACAACAACGCAGGCCCGAGTGGCGCTGCAAACACAAGAGCTTCGGAGCTCAGTATGGTCACCACCATTCCCCCTCCCCATCCAAGGCCCGCGGCAGCCACGCCATTCTCTGGCGCATCTGGAAGCAACACCCAAACCGCCAAATATCAGCCCAGAGGCCAAAGAACCTTTACACCCCTCTATATGCCCCTGTCCAAGGCTCTGGGGGTATTTATCAGGAAGAAGCATTTGACGCCCCTAGAGCCGAGGCCACTACCAAATCCACTTCCTCTCTCTCATGACCCAGCCAAATACTGCGCGTATCACCAACAGCACGGTCATGACACCGACCGTTGCTTTAGGTTGCGTCATGAGATCCAGGATCTTATCGACAAGCAGGTGATCACGCCTCCCGAAAAACCCAACGTCACAACAAATCCCCTCCCACCACATAACCAAGCCCCTCCTCCCAACAGAATCAACTTCATCCAAACTGGGGTCGTGTCTTACGATCCTAGTATCTATATCACCCCATCCCACCTACCTAAGCCGGAGGTGATCCTTCCTGTCTGCACTGACTTGTGCATGATGGACATCTCCACAACCCAATCTGAGCCAAAGGTGGTGACCACCGAAGATGGGACAGGACAGATCTCAGAGGAAAGCAGGGTTGTTGAGTCTGGGATTGAACAGTCTGGGAATCTTGCTGAAGGAGCCTATGATCCAAGTGAATACATCCAGTCAGTAGGCCAGTCTGAGCTGAGTGTGGGACTACCAGATAAAGATGAACTGTGTGTGATTCAGGGGGACAGACTTGAACAGGGGGCGGATGACCTGACAACGATGGAAGAGGACTTTGCCAACCTCCAGTTCTTCAACGACCAAGAATCAGGCGATGCAACAATCAACTGGTTTGAATATGAGAAGTCGGCAGAAGTTACCGGATGGTTGGATGATCAACCAGACATTGTGGAATATCAACCAGAATAAGGCCCAGCAGGGGCGAGAGCATCAGTGGTGGCCGGAAGGGCCGAGAGTCAGAATACACCGCCGGAGAGCGCCGGCACTAAGAATTTCGCTCAGAATTTGGGGATTGTAAATGCAGGGAATATTGACCAACCAGCTGTACTGACGCAGTTGGAACAACAAAGATTTGAGGATTCCGAGAGAATCAAAAAAGCTAAGGCCCATGTGGGGGTCGAGAGTGCTGTGTGCACGGGAACAGGAAATGCTGCGGGCATGAAGACTGAAGGTGCTGCGAGTACGATCATACCGGAGCCGGACAGGTGTCTGTCGGCTGCCGACGAAATGTGGTGGGAAGACGATGACTTATGTCTTGCCCACACAGATGAGGACTGGGGGAATAGTCAACCAGATGATACCTGGTATATTGACGAGATCGCTCCTATGACAAGAAGTGGGCGGTGTTTCAAGCCTCCGCACTTAGACCAACCTGAGGCATCTGGGAAAAACAAGGAAGCTGAGAAACAGAGAGAGAAACAGATTGAAGAAGAAGCTGTGCTCAAGCAATTAAAGAAGATACAAGCAGACATCTCCATCTGGGGACTGCTTATGGCGTCGCGAGTACACAGACAGGCTGTCCTATCTGCTATGGACAGGGCCAAACTCTCTATAGACACTACACCAGAGCAGCTGCTTGGGATGGTTTTTCCGGGAGGAGATTCCCCGGAATTAACCTTTTCAGATAAGGAATTGCCGCCTGAGGGCGTGAATCATAATAAACCTCTCTACATCTCCGTAGAATGTAGAGACAAGTGGACACCGGTGGTACTTGTTGATACCGGGTCTGCCATCAATGTTTGCCCAGCCAAAACAGCATATGCAATCGGGTTGAAGCCCGCGGACTTCGTCCCGACAACTCAGGTGATCAGAGCATACGATAATACTAGCAGAGAAGTGATGGGGACTGTCAAGATTCAGACTCAGGTTGGTCCAGGACAACACAACATCGAATTTCATGTCTTGGACGTTCCCGCAACCTTCAACTTACTCTTGGGGCGGCCGTGGTTGCACCAAGTAAAGGCAGTCTCTTCCACTCTACACCAAATGCTGAAGTACCCTCACGGGAAGGGGGTAGCTATTGTCTTCGGAAACTCATCCATCCATCCGCCGCCGGAAGTGTCCACACCGGTTCTGGAAATCGAGCACGGCACGGAGGATGTGTTCTTGTCAGGGTTCACTTTGGCTGAGGCCCGGGTAGTGCAGAATATTATGGCTATGAATGAAGGTGTGTACGTCAGCGCTCAATCCGTCTATCTCATGAACAAGCTACAACACATCCCCAGGATGGGATTAGGAAGGAGCGGCAGGAAAGGCGTCGCAACATTGGCCGAAGTGCCACACAACCCGCATACCTTTGGACTGGGTTATCTGCCCACCAAAGAGGACTAGGTGAGGAAAGGGAAAGAAATGGCCGGCAGAGCCAGAGCAAAGCAGGCTGGGAAGCCTTTTGAATTAAGGCATAGGCCCATCCAGGGTACCCTGAACGGACGGGAGAGGGAGGATTTTCCATTTTGCGGCTTCCCAGAGCCGTGGATAAACGCGGAGAAGAAGCGCGTGCCCGGTTTCGAGATCTTCTTCGACCTGCAACTATCCGGGGATGACGTTGCCACAGAGCAGACAGACCCATCAGCTGAAGTTGAGCAGTGTAAGGCAGCGGATCCTGAGGGCACAGAACTTGAAATGGGGGTAGCACTGGCATGTCTACTCTCTGATCCTCCGATCGACCATAAGTGCTTGGGGGATAACTTCGAGGTTTCCATGATTGGGGATGAAACGGCTGCGAGCCGACCAGCAGCTATCTTGGATGCATCTATCGCACCCTCTCTCACTTGGCAATACGAGGAGGGATTTTTGTCCAGCAGCACCGGGTCAGGTAGTGAGCCGGAATCTGATTCCACCGAGTCTTGTGAGTCGGAATCAGGTTCCAGCTCGACTGAGTCTGAGTCTGGTACTCCTGGGGATGTTAACCTGGATGCCACAGTTCTGTCTAGGTCGTCTTTTTCCTTTTCATTTGAGTCTGTTGTAAATGAATCGGACGATTTGGATATGCCTAATGAGAATCAAGTATCTGTGGTTTCCGAGTACTTTTCTGTGCCCTTGATTTATTGTATTAATTCAGACTTTCAAAACTTTGATGAAAACGACGAGGACGAAGTTCCTCCGGTTTTACAATGATTAATTGAGCAAGAGCATGAGAGATTTGTTAAACCCCTAGTGGACGAAATCACTACCATGAACATTGGTACTGAGGAGGACCCGCGGCTGGTCCAGATCGGGTCCACGTTGTCTTCGGAGGAACGCGAGCGCTTAGTCGCTTTATTAAAAGATTTCAAAGATGTTTTCGCGTGGTCCTACGAAGACATGCCTGGAATCGATTCTGAGATTGTACAGCATCGGATCCCCCTTGACCCCGAGGCCCGACCTGTCAAGCAGAAACTCAGGAGGATCCGCCCGGACTGGGCTCTCAAAATTAAGGAAGAGGTCACCAAGCAAATCGACGCAGGCTTCCTGCTGGTATCTGAATACCCGACTTGGTTGGCCAACATTGTTCCGGCGCCGAAGAAAGATGGCAAGATCCGAGTATGCGTGGACTTCAGGGATTTGAACAGAGCTAATCCGAAGGACGACTTCCCCTTACCGCATATTGATGAGTTGGTGGATTTCACAGCAGGGCACGCATTGCTTTCATTTATGGATGGCTTCTCAGGTTATAACCAGATAGTAATGGCACCAGAAGACAGGGAAAAGACTGCATTCACCACCCCGTGGGGGACATACTGCTACAGGGTAATGCCGTTTGGGTTGAAGAACGCTGGAGCTACTTATCAACGGGCCGCGACCACAATATTACATTATATGATCCACAAAGAAGTTGAGGTGTACGTGGACAACATGATTGTCAAGTCCAAGGAAAGAGAGGGCCACTACACCGCCTTGCATAAGTTTTTTCAAAGGATCAGGGAATTCCGGTTGCGGCTGAACCCTCAAAAGTGTACATTCGGTGTTACAGCGGGAAAAATGCTGGGGTTTCTGATTACACAATGGGGCATCGAAGTCGACCCCTCCAAAATCAAGGCCATCCTAGAAATGCCCCCACCAAGGACTGAGAAGGAGGTGCGAGGCTTTCTGGGTAAAGTGCAATTCATAAGACGGTTTATCTCAAAATTAACCTTGACTTGTGAACCACTTTTTGGTCTCCTAAAGAAAGGAAAGAAATTCCAATGGGACGGCCGATGCCAAGCTGCGTTTGAACAGATTAAAAAATATCTACAGAACCCGCCCGTTTTATCACCACCAGAACCGGGGAAACCGTTGATTTTGTACCTATCAGTGACTGAGACCACGATGGGCTGTATGCTTGCACAAGAGTCTGAAGACAGGGTGGAGAGAGCCATCTACTATATGAGCAAGAAGATGCTAGAGTATGAGACTTGGTACACACCGCTGGAGAAGGCTTGCTTAGCTTTGGTATGGGCTACCAGGAAGCTGCGGCACTACTTGTTAGCTCACTCCGTAATGTTGGTTTCACGTCTCGATCCCATCAAATATCTTTTCGAGAAACCAGCACTTACGGGTAGGCTAGCTCGTTGGTTGCTGTTGCTCTCCGAATTTGATTTGAAATATGTAACGCGCAAGTCAGTCAAAGGAAGAGCAGTAGCAGAGTTCCTTGCCGACCATCCGGTTGAGGGGGATGAAGCAGTTGAATACTTGTTCCCAGATGAAGCAATTTTGCATATCGACGACGAAACTTGGACGATGTACTTCGACGGAGCATCAAATCAGTACGGGTATGGGATAGGAGTGTTGCTGATAGCACCCGACAATTCCCTTATTCCTCTAGCCTTCAAACTCCGATTCAAAGTCTCGAACAACGAAGCAGAATATGAGGCATGCATTGCTGGCCTAGAAGCAGCCCTAGAGCTAGGGGCAAGACGGTTGGACGTCATCGGAGACTCGAACCTTGTTGTGTCTCAAGCAAAAGGAGACTAGAAAGTAAAAGAGGAAAAGATGATGATGTATCACCAAACCTTGGATTTGCTAATTCCTCGGTTCGAAAAGCTAAGTTTTACTCATCTACTAAGAGAGAACAACAGGTTTGCAGATTCTTTAGCAACTCTATCTTCTATGATAGACATCCCGTGTGGAGTCCGGATGCGTCCAGTCATCATTGACCAGAAGTTTGCACCAGCCTATGAGTCGATTGCTGCTATAGATGAGGTTCAGGACGAAAACCCCTGGTATCATGACATTTGGAATTTCTTAGAGAAGGAAACATATCCACCGGGGGCAAATGCCAAGGACAAAAGGGCAATAAGAAGATTGGTCGTTCAGTTCATCATCTGTGGGGGTAAGCAGTACAGGAGAGGTCATCTGGGAATGCATAAGCTGTGTGTTGATACCGAAGAGTCGAAGCGCCTAATGGAAGCCATCCATGGAGGAGAATGTGGAGCACATATGAATGGAGTAATGCTGGCACGGAAGATCCTCAGACAAGGGTACTACTGGTCCACCATGGAGGAGGATTGTATCGGTTTCGTCCGGCGATGCCACAAGTGTCAAATTCATGCAAATCGCATGAACATCCCGCCGACAAAGCTGTACAATATGACTTCACCATGGTCATTTTCAGTCTGGGGAATTGATGTGATCGGGGCTGTTACGCCAAAGGGGTCGAATGGGCATGAGTTCATCCTGGTTGCGATAGATTATTTTACAAAGTGGGTTGAGGCCCAATCTTACGCGGTGTTGAAGGCTTCGCACGTTGCAAAGTTTATCAGAAACAACATCATCTGTCGCTACGAGGTCCCAAATGAGATAATTTCAGATAACGGTTCCCACTTCAAGAAGGAAGTGATAGACTTGTTGGAAAAATACAACGTGGCTTTTCATAAGTCATCTACCTACCGGCCGTAGACTAATGGAGCGGTCGAGGCTGCCAACAAGAATATCAAACACATATTGCAGAAGATGGTGGAAACCTACCGGGACTGGCCAGATAAGCTGCCGTTTGCTCTGTGGGGCTACCGGACTTCAATCAGAACTTCTACCGGGGCGACTCCGTATTCATTGGTTTATGGGATGGAGGCCGTTCTACCTATTGAGATTGAGGTTCCGTCTTTACGAGTATTGGCTGAGTGTCAAATAGCCGAGGCAGATTGGCAGCAGAGCAGATTTGAGGAACTCATGCTCTTTGATGAGAGAAGACTGAAAGCACTGTACCACATTCAAGGCTATCAACGTAGAATCGCCCGGGCTTTTAACAAGAAAGTCAAGTCCAGGAATTTAAAGGAAGGAGATTTGGTACTCAAGGACAACCGAGCTCCCATCCATGACCCTAGGGGCAAGTTCAGACCCAATTGGACTGGTCCCTACATCATCAAGTCAATCTGGTCAGGTGGAGCTGTGGCTCTGATGGATCTGGATGGCTTAGAGTTTTCACAACCGATCAATTTGGACAAGTTGAAGAAATACTATCCTTGAGAGGCTCGCTAGGCCGAAAACCCGAAAGGGCGACCTAGGCAAAACTCAGAGCACAAAAAATTTTGAAAATATAAAAACTGAGCTCGCAAGGTTGAAAACCCGCAAAGGGCGGCCTTGGCAAAAGTTAGAGCGCAAAAGGAGAGTGAAAATACCCGAGCGAACCTAAGCCTGAACTACGTAAGGCTTGATTCCCATCCTTGGGATACGTAGGCAGCTTCATTCCGAAGTTCAGCCATAAACATTTTCCCCGATCAACTTTGTCCATTTTGATCATCTCAGTCATCCTTGTCCATCAGCATTCATCGTGATCACCGGTGCAGTGCTTGTCAGACTAGGGGCAACTTTCAGTTGCTGTGCAGTGCCGCGGCGCTATGCAGACTAAGGGCAACTTTCCAGTTGCCGGAATCCGGGGTTGTGCATCTCAGTGACAGATCTCAGGCGTGTCCAGTTCTGATCCACATCGAAAATGGTTTTGAAAAGTTTTAATAGAAGTTGACTTTGTTCAAATTAATCTTTTTACAACTAAGACCATTTTTGGACCAAAGCGGAAAATTCTCAGTACCACAACCTTCAATTTCATTGATTTCAAAACAGAGTTCTCCTGCTCTTGCATACAATTGAAGTTGCTTTTTATTACACTCATAATGAAAACTTGAAAGTACTAATAAAGTAATAAATCTAGGGCATAGTCAAGTCAGGTGTCCCTGCGCCCCCTCCGAGAGCTAGTCGAAGCCTCTGATGCCAAGCTGGGCCCAGTCTGCGCCTCCTCATTGAGCCAATCCCAGCACTCGTCAGACAAAATGCAACTGAAAGTGGGGGCGGGGGCCAGGAGCTCTCTATTTTCCCATGCTGCGGCCTGCCGAACCAGCTGTGCGCCTCGGACCGGGAATGTAGCCGGGTACTCTATCCCCTCTGGTGGGCAAGTTTGATCATGACCGAACTGGCGTAGGATACGGAATGGGAAATAGAATGCGCAGTGAGTCAAGCCAATCAATCGAATCCCGATCTGCCGGGACATGCTGTAACTCATTGCTGGGAGATTGAGCCAAGGACAGCGCCAAGCAATGCGATCCGCAGACAAATTGCACATCCAGTCAAACCACCACCTTTCATCAGGGGCATCGACTAGGCGCTGTCGAAAGAAGTAGCCTCGAGCTGAGTAGGCTGGGCAAGAATCCACAACCTGCAATTTATCCATCAACCATACCTGGGGAGGGATGAAAAATGAGAGAATAAAGAATAGAGAGATGTACGACGAGAGAAAAGTAAGAAAAAGGGTTTTGTGAGAAAAACCGAGCCTGAGGGCCGAGTGATGTGAGCAAATACATATGTCAGGTTGGGTGGGAAACATTACCTGCAACAGCAGTGGACTCCCGGCAAATCTGGTCGTCTCCCGGCGATAGAGAACATCCAGACCCATCAGCGTTTCGGCCAACGTCAGGGCGACACAGCTCTTTCCTTCTTTCAAGCCTTGAGTAACTTCAATGAGACAAACACTGGATCCTCCAGAGCTTGAGGCAAATAGAAAATGAGATAGCATGCACAAACAGAGGGCATGTCGCCGGAAACCTTGCCAATGATGGTCACTGCGGTCACCAGCATCGGAGAACCGATAAATCAGGCTCGGGATATCCAACATTCCGTCACAAATCAGGGACCGAGCATCATGAGCGGTAAGTCCACACATCCGCCCTAAGGTTTGGGCATGGCCAAAATTAAGTTGAGGCAAGATCTCTTCCGAACGCTCGGACTCCATTAAAACTTGAAAATCTTCGAAAGTTGGACATACCTCTTGCCCGCCGAAACTAAAGACGTGCGTCACCGGGTTCCAAAACCTCGCCGCGGCATGGAGGAAAGGAAGGTGCAGCGGAGTGCGGCTCAGTGGGAATAGTGCATTCAAGCCAAAACTCCGGAAGTTCAATTTGTCCGAGCCATCTAGAGAAGAAATCCAAGAGGTGAGATTTTCTATGAGAAATGCCTCCACTTTTTGTGCAAAGCAGTGATGAAATGAATGAATCCCGAAGTTGGAGCTTTTAAAGAGGAGAAGACACTATTCAAGGGACACGTGTCAAGAATTTGATGGATGCTGAGTTAAGTGGCCGGCCGGCCGCCTTTTCTGGCAGGCCGGCCATTTTCTTTTTCAAAAACTGGCCGGTGGCCTCCTCTCCCCAATAAAACTGGCCGGCCGGCTCCCAAAAGTGGCCGGCCATGCTCCCATGTGTGCCATTGGTCCTGTTTTACCCTCCAGAGGAAAGTTCCAGGCATTTCCAAGCATCGGGTGTATCGAAGGCCTCCATTTCCCTCTGTTTTGGATGCGTTCCGTTGCCCAGATCGTCCGAAGTACGCTTTGTTTTGTTTATCAAGTTGTAATTTTTGCTTATCGAGTTGCCGTTTTGTTTATCGAGTTGTAAGTTTTGTCGAGCTGTCGTATTTTGTGTTTTGAGTTGTTACTCTTTGTTTACGCAATTTTGTTAAGTCTTGTTTGTTTATCGAGTCGTTAACATTGTTGTATTTTGCTTGTCGAGTTGTAAACTTGCTAAGATTCTGTTATTTCTTAGTGAGTCGAGTTATTTGATTTGTTGCGTCGGTTCATTACCTGACCCGGTAAATACACAGTGCACATTTCCATTCAATCCCATTTTTGTGCAAAATGATGCGATGCGATGCTGAGAGCATAAAAATACAACACTTTTTCAAAAAGCTGTTTCACCCCATCATATTTCCTTTTACAAACAAAGGTACAAGTTTTACAGAAAATAAAAAACTGCCTAACAACATGCAAAGTGCTACAAACTACTAGCAAAAAGGAAAATAAAACAGGGAACAGCAGCATCAATACTCTCGGGAGCGGGAATGAGAGGCCCTCCTCATCCTCTTCTGCGAGACAACCTCTGCACCACCATCACCATCCGGGTCGGAGCTGTCATCCTCAGGATCCCCCTCAGCCTCGCCTCCACTCCCGGAACCAAGACCGGAATCCCCCTCCTCAGCGGATGTCTCCGACTGACGGCCTGCGACCTCCTCCTCCTCATCCTCATCGGGCTCCGCCTCTATAATATGTGCCCTGCGTCTACGAGAGGACCCTCCTCGAGCCCCTCGAAAAGGCCTGGATGGCCCAACTCCTCGAAAGGGCCCAGATGGCCCAGCGCCTCGAAAAGGTCCAGACGATCGACCTCCCTGAGAAGGCCCGGGTGGCCCGGCCCGCGGCGGAGCATATACAGGAGGCATCTGAAAGTGAAGAGTTCAATACATCAGTTCAAATATGAAAATCAGATGCAAGTACAGTATGTGAGTGGGATGTGTGTCAGATGTGCTCTACACAAACAGCCTATCAATGCAATAGGATGTTCAAAACCAGCGTGTCATCAGAAATATGATAAATACAAGAAAGATGAACAGTACCTGCACACCCATAATGGCCAGCTGTGCCTCCCTCCGCAGGATCATGCCCTCAAACGCGGCCATCACTCCAAGCATCTCATCCACGTACTCAACAGGAGGCTGTAGATACAAATGCGAAACTATCAGTAAATGAATGAATGTCTAAGTATCTGACTGATAAATCAAAGCTGTAAAACATACCGGCGGCGAATCAGGATCTCTGACATATCTGTGGTCGGGAAGGGGAGGCTCCAGCGAGACCTGGTAAGGAGTCCCAAATCGCCAACTCGTCAACTCGGTCAGCATGTTTGGCCACCCAGGATGATGAAGAGTCGGAGGAATCGGGGGAACCAATCCACCCCCACCTCTGGATGTACCGGCCCCGCTGCTGGAAGGAATATCCGTAGCTCGAGCCTGGCTCGAAGACGGCACACCAATAGGCCTCATCGAGGGAGTGCGCACTCCCGTCAAGGGAGGCATCAGATATACGTGGCGATAAGTGGCATAGTCCCCCTCCTCAAGATGTAGCAAAGCATCAGTGCCCAGCATAGCACTAACAACATCCCGAGAAGAGAGCCTATCAGCAGTCCGCATACTGACTGGGGGTGCTGCGGGAGGGTCCTGAGAAGTGTACCCCCATACCTGACGCAAAAAGCGTTCCCCCAGAAACCATGCTCTACCAACTGGTCCTTCGAATAGGATCCTGTACTGGGAAGCACCCTGTCCTCCGGCATACTGAAATCGGAGACCATCACCCAAGGGCGCCCAGGGCTGCCATGTAATCTGCGGATAACCAGTGCATAAACCAATCAGAAATCGAGAATATACGGGACAGATCAAAGATGAAAACGGAAGGGACTGAGAGTTTTGAAATACCTCCGTCGTCCGCACAGTGTCAAAATACTGCCGCAGATAAAGGAAAGTCTCTCGGGGTCTCGGCCGGTGCTGACCCTCGAATACCAGTGAGTACGGGGTCATGAGGGGCCCTGCCACCACCAACTCTGGGGCTAACGTCGGGAAATATACGTAGACCCATAACTGCGGAAAGCAGTGCAGAATGTAAATACAAAGTGCTGAGGGCAAAATACAGAGTGTAAAGTGCATTGTGTGTGCAATATACAAGTAATGAGGAGCAGAAATGTAAATCAAGAGGACAGAAAGTACCTCCCAGGCTCTCCAATAACCGCCAAGTAAGTCTCCCTGCCCGCGGGAGGTCGCGCTCATGTAGCAGTAAAGGGTAGCCAAGCCGGCGCCACCCCAATCGTATCGTCTGACCTGTGATAGGTCCACCAAGGCGCTCAATAAATACAACCCAACAGTGTTCCCTTTGTCGGCAAAGAGAGTGGTCCTGAAAAGGAACATCAGAAAACCACGGGCATACTGTTCTGCCTCCTCAGGAGTCCCGGGCTCCATCCCCTCCCTCCGAAAATGGGAAGAGAACCAGGTGTATCGGACTCTCCCTGAAGCTCTATCAACAGGCGGGCGGGCCCCCAGCAAATGTATCCAAGCGGCCTCCCATTCGCCCATGTCCTCGTTGTAAGGAATGGGCCGACCTCCTATGTCTAGGCCAGTTAATACAGCAAAATCCAGCGGGGTCATAGTCAAATCCCCAGTGGCGGAAAAATGAAAGGAGTTGGTGGTGTCCCACCATCTCTCCACCAAAGCTGCCATCAGTGTCCTCCTAGCAGGACAACGCGATAACCCAGCGCAGAAGGACCCGAACCCCGCCAAATCAACTAAATCCCGGACAGCCTCCGGGAGCTCAGCGTACTAATCTCTAGCAGTGGTGGAGCCGTATCCCCGCACAGTGCGAGAACCAACCTGCATTCAGAATGAATACATGTGTCAGTATAAAATGAATGAGCTGCGTGCAAATGAAATAAATAAGCCATGTGCAAATGAAATGGATAAGCTGTGTGCAAATAAATAGGCTACGTGCGAAGTAAAGTAAGCGAACTGTGTGTTCTACTCAAAATCAGTGTGTGCTGCGTGTTCACCTTCAATTTGGGTTGTGCGTTCAGAAAATCGGAGTTAGGGCTGTGTGTTCTACTCTAAATCAGTGTGTGCTGCGTGTTCACCTTCAATTTGGGCTGTGCGTTCAGAAAATCGGAGTTAGGGCTGTGTGTTCTACTCTCAATCAGTGTGTGCTGCGTGTTCACCTTCAATTTAGGCTGTGCGTTCAGAAAATCGGAGTTAGGGCTGTGTGTTCTACTCTAAATTAGTGTGTGCTGCGTGTTCACTTTCAATTTGGGCTGTGCGTTCAGAAAATCGGAGTTAGGGCTGTGTGTTCTACTCTCAATCAGTGTGTGCTGCGGGTTCACCTTCAATTTGGGTTGTGCGTTCAGAAAATCGGAGTTAGGGCTGTGTGTTCTACTCTAAATCAGTGTGTGCTGCGTGTTCACTTTCAATTTGGGCTGTGCGTTCAGAAAATCGGAGTTAGGGCTGTGTGTTCTACTCTAAATCAGTGTGTGCTGCGTGTTCACCTTCAATTTGGGCTGTGCGTTCAGAAAATCGGAGTTAGGGCTGTGTGTTCTACTCTCAATCAGTGTGTGCTGCGAGTTCACCTTCAATTTGGGCTGTGCGTTCAGAAAATCGGAGTTAGGGCTGTGTGTTCTACTCTAAATCAGTGTGTGCTGCGTGTTCACTTTCAATTGGGGCTGTGCGTTCAGAAAATCGGAGTTAGGGCTGTGTGTTCTACTCTAAATCAGTGTGTGCTGCGTGTTCACCTTTAATTTGGGTTGTGCGTTCAGAAAATTGGAGTTAGGGCTGTGTGTTCTACTCTAAATCAGTGTGTGCTGCATGTTCACCTTCAATTTGGGCTGTGCGTTCAGAAAATCCGAGTTAGGGTTGTGTGTTCTACTCTAAATCAGTGTGTGCTGCGTGTTCACTTTCAATTTAGGCTGTGCGTTCAGAAAATCGGAGTTAGGGCTGTGTGTTCTACTCTAAATCAGTGTGTGCTGCGTGTTCACCTTCAATTTGGGCTGTGTGTTCAGAAAATCCGAGTTAGGGCTGCGTGTTCTACTCTAAATCAATATGGGCTACGTATTCATCTCAAATGTTTGGCCTGCGTGTTCAACTCTCAATCAGTGTGTGCCGTGTGTTCACCTCAACAATGAATTGTGTGTTCGACATCAAAGAATGGGCTGTGTCTTCATCTCAGAATTCAAGTATTGGGCCGTGTGTTCAATTCCCTACCGGTGTGTGCCGTGCGTCCACAATCAATTTATGGGCCCAATGTTCAGAAATTCAAGTGATTGAACTGTGTGTTCAGGATGCAAACAGGATGCTGTGTCATGAACTAAACATTCTAAATAAGCTGCTTACTCAAAATGAGCAAACAAACATGGCAAAGACACGAAGTGCATGAAAAACACAGAATATGTTGCAGAAAAGGTAAAAAAAGAAGTAAAATACCTCTCGTGCCTCGTGGGAGAGGTGATACTCTGGCTCCGCAGAAGCAGATCTCCGGGTGCTCGCTCATTAAAGTCAGTGAAGTGACGAAAAATAGCTCGTGGAAGAACGTGTGCCGACGGGGCATACCTCTCGGGGATGAAGCGTCGAACCCCCGGAGGCAGGGCCATAATGTCAGGATCATCCCCAGCACCCGCAGGACCTCCGCCGTGAGGAAAACGACCGGCCATTTCAGAAAATCTGCAAAAATGAGCAAAAATGAGCCAAAATTGGAAAAAGTCAACAAAAGTCAACCCCCGAGAAAATCTTCCAAATATTGAGACAAACTTACCTCAAGTGGCGGAAATGAGAAAAGAAGCCCGAAATCAAAATTTAATTGGTTCAAAGTGTTTGAAACTGAAAGTTTTCGCGAAAACAACTTGCGTGGGGGGTTGGAAAACGCGTATAGAGCTCAGATCTGGAGAGGAAAATGGTTTGGGAGGGAGGAGAAGATGATTTCGGACCTGATGTTATGAGCTCAAAATGTTTGGGTGAGTGTATTTAAAGAAAAGAAGGTGAAAAGACCAAAATGCCCGCGGATTTGGGCAAGTGGCCGGCCAGCCACCTTTTCTGGCTGGCCGGCCATCCTCTTTTTGAATCCTGGCCGGTGGCCTCCCCAGGGGAAGGAAACTGGCCGGTGGTGATCCCTAGGTGGGTCCCAAGCTCTCTGCAAATTTTGAGGAAGATTGGAGTTCCCGGGACCTGAAAAAGTTCAAGAAAAGTGCACTTTCTGTCGCGAAATCGCTCCGCCGGAACTTCAGCTTCAATTTCTGACATGTGTCTCATCATTACTCATCAAAATCAAAGTGTATCCTTTTGTAACCTCTCCAGGAGGTGAACCGGAGACCGCAATCGAGTCGTCCTCGCCGAAACGCGCATTTCCTTGCTCACCGTTTTGCGACAAACACGTGTCCTGATTTGCGATTGTTCTGCATCATTGTGCATCTAACTTACATTCTCATGAACATACTTGCATTGTCATGCACGTCTGTTTGATATTACCATGCCTCTGTGTTTAAGCTTGCGTTGTCAAGCACGCTCCTTTCTCGCACTGCGATGCATTCACCCACCGACACCGCTTTTGTCGAACTTTCGATATCACATTGAATATATCTTGCTAAACATATTGTGCTTGTTGAGTTTCTCTCTTTTGCAGGCACGATATTGTATGTACGGTTCATTTGGAGCTGGCGCAGCCAGACGAATCGCGCAGGTATCGTATCTTCTCCGTGTGAGACGCGACGAGAATTGAATAATTCTCCGCATTTCTCACTGCATGAAATGTAGTTGTTACTTTGCATTCTTGCTTAAAACTGTTGCATCTATTTGCGAATACTTGCTTCATTACAGCCTGTTGCATTTGCATGATCATTGAGTTACCTCTGGCCTTGTGCATATCGCTTTGCATTTTGCCCCCCCTGCCTGCGGGCACGCCTCTGTTTATCTTGTATGATTGTCTAAGTCTTCGGCCTTGTCAAAAATGGGTCGTCTTTGGGCTTTGACATTCACTCCCGTCACTTGTGACTTCCGAGTTCTGTCAAAGAGGGGCAACTGTAGACACCCCATTTTTGACCGACCTTAAGACTCAGACGTCACCGATTGAGCGCTCAGTGATGTTGCATATTGTGCTCGTTCAGAAGTCTCAGAGTCTCGGCCGTGAGCCTTGCCTCCGGACTTCCGAACCCTTTCCGTACTTTACCTCGGTTTGCGAACCAGGCTCAGTTTTCTCTGTTTCTTTTCCCTGAGGGGAGGGAGAGGTCTCATAGACCATCTCTCAGTGGCCGTGGGCTACATTTCGTGGTCGCAGGCCATTTTGCCCATTTCGGAGCCCGGTTCCCGGTTTTCGGAGCCGTCAGGCCGTGTGCCTCGGTTCGGGACCGCCTAACCATCTCCGTTTGCTCCGGTTTTTGGCATGCATCTTATTTACTCCCTTTCAAGGGACACTGTGGTCCGAGAGACCAACTTCGTGGTCGAACACCACTCCCGGTGCCCAACAGGCAGTTTTCGGGGCCTCGGACTGCGTGTCTCAGCCCCCGAACCTTCATTTTGCATCGGTTTTCGTTCATTTTTGTCAGGGACCTCTGTTTCATCACCAGGAAGGCCATAGAAGGGTGGGATGCCAGTAATTGTTCCAGCAACCAGTTATATTTCCTTCATCGCCCTCCGACGTCCGTTTTTCACACTTCAAAGCCAATGTTGACCACCCTAGGGTCACTTTCTTCAACCCTAACCCCCATATTTGTGATATACACATCTGGGAGGCCACCAATATTTGGTGGCCGGCCAGCAATTTTTGTTGGACCTTTTGAACCCCTTTGAAAAATGGCTTGTTCTCTCTCCTGGTTTACAGTTGCCAATTTTTGACCACATACCTGTGTTGAGCACACATGGGAGGCCACCAATCTGTGGTGGCCGGCCACTAAATCACCTTGGCCCTTTTGACCCCTGGCCGGCCGGCCATGGGGGGTGGCCGGCCGGCCACCTGCAGCTCCAATACCTGGCCGGCCTGAACCCCTGCAGTGTGTACATTGCAAAACTGACCTCTTTGACCCCCCAGATTTTATATCCGGAGGGCCAAATTTTGGGAGGGAAACTTGAATTCTTTTCCCCCCATTTTTTCCCCCCCTTTTCTCCCCCTCTTTGCCTATATAAACCAGCCTCCCCAGTTGGTTTAAGGGTTAGAAAAAAACCCCTTTGAGCTCCCATATACATATCTCCCTCTCTCCTTCACTTCAACCCTCCAAAAACACCAAGTCCTACACCCTTTTCTTCATCACCACCTAGCACCACACCACCACTTCCATTCCATCAGCTTGGAGGTCTTCTCAGAGGCTAGGAGGCACCATTTTTCAGTCCAAGAGGCAGCCAAGGCTTGGTCTTCAAGGGTAAGCACCATTTCCCCCTTTTCTAGCTCATTTTTGTACCATTTCTTAGCCCTCTTTTCTTGCTGTTTTGAGCTCCGACAAAAACTAAAAGTGGCATTTTTTTGAGCTCTATTTCATCTTTCATTAAGGGTCTTACCCTGTTTGGGACCCCCATCTTGCACTTGCTTCATTCCCCCTTTGTATGCCATAATCTTGCATAGTATTTTTGGCCTATGTGTAATCTGTTTTTGAGCATGATGTAAACTGTATATAGGCTTATTTTGAGCTCTTCTTCAACATTGAAGAAGGGTTCACCACTGTTTGGGACCTCCATATATCACTTGCCATTGCACCCCTCTTTGGTCCCCATTTTTGCATGATTTATTAGCCTATTGAGCTTCTGTTTTTGGACCTTGGTCCGAACTGAAAATGGCCCTATTTTGACCCCCTCTTCATGTTTCATTAAGGGTCTATGGCTGTTTGGGACATCCTTTTTATATTTCATGTTATAGCTCTCTTGGTGCCCTTATTTTGCATAGCATTTTGAGCATACTTGTATCTGTTTTTGGGGTTTGTCATAAACTGTAATACATCATATTTTTGGCCCCTCTTCAATATTTTAGAAGGCTCCTTCCCTGTTTGGGGCCAGAATTTGTGAGTTGCTTCATTACCTCTCTCTTTTTGGCCATTTTTGCATGCTATCTTAGGCCTATTTTTGCTCACTGTTTGGCCATGTTTTGAACTGTAAACATGTTTTTTTTGGGGCTGCCTAGCTTCCGTCTTCATACTTCATGTTCAAATTATGCATGCATTGCATAGCTATCGGCCATTTCATGCGCCAAAATTCATGTTTCGGGACTCGTTCCATGCATCGGGTATCATTTTTCCATGATTCGGGGCTGTTTTGCATCCCATTTTGCCTCTGAAAATTGCATGATCATATGCCATGTTCCATGTTTTGCCATGTCTTGGTAGAGTGGCATTCCGTGCCGTGGGTTCGGTCCTCGGTTTGCGTGCACGCGTGCACACACTTCGAGTTGTCTCATTTTCATCTTACGGCCTCCTATGTGAGTGTGGCTGAGGCCCGCTTGTGTTGGTATAAGTCCATTATGCATAGTGTATACCATTTCATTTCATAGCATTGCGTATGCTAGGTTGCATATTAGAGCATTGTGTATGCCATATTACATCGAGCATCGTGTGTGCCATTTCATAGCATTGTGTATGCTAGGGTGTATGTTAGTCGCATTCATGCATGTCATGCATATTGCATTGTGCTTGGGGTAGGGTTTAGCCCAAGCACGGGAAACGAGGTGCGTTTCGTACTCTGAGTGACGGAACGTGTCTCAATTCCCTAGTCACCGACACTCCGGATTACCCATGATGGAGTTAGGATTTGTCATAGTTTTCATGTGCATTCATTCCATATCGAGTTGTGCAATTCGACTCCTCGGCTATCATGCATCGAGATGTGTGATTGGTGGCACGAGGATCGAGGCATGCATACATTTGTGAAAATACATTGCTATGCCCCTTTCCTGCTCTCTGTTGCAGCAAATCAAGAATCAGCAGTCTTCCGAGGCTTGGCGCGCTTTCCAAGAATAATTGCAAAACAGAGGCTAATTGGGGCATCCCAGTGGATTTCCGCGCAAGGCAGTCCAAACATACATCATTCGTCAGAATCAAGGCAGTCCCCGGCTTGCATGCCAGTCTTTTCTTTTCTTAGTTAATTTGTGAATTAATTAAGAATTTGTATTATTTGGACTGTACTATTCTTTTATTCGGGACTGTATATTTATTTGGACCCTCTGTGCGAGGGCATAATTGTAATAAGTGTGGGTGAGTGTGATGTATGTCTTCCAACCCCACATCTTTCTTCCCTTTTATTTACCTGCTTATGATGGTTAGATTAGGGCATAATTCAATTAGCATACAGTATGACAGCATGTTTGCATCATTCATCTGTTTTGCACGCACCGGGCTCGGCGCATCATACAAATTGCATTTGTATTTCAATTCCAAATTGAATACGTGTTAGTTGTAGCATTCCACATACCATGTTTAGAATAGCCGAGCCTGCTATAGTTTGCATTTTTGCATGTGTTGCATTAGGCAATTCTGTGTATCTAGGATCATGCATGGATTTCTAATGAGTTTCTGTTTTGGCTTGGAGTACTCGGTGAGTTTTTATGCTTTAGCACCCTTGTATGCGTGTGAGTGTTGTCATGAATAGCATGCTTACCATGAGGCTAATTGCTTATGTGATATAACTGCCTTGAATGCCTGTGGGTGGAGGTTGTGTTACTTGAATTGGGATAATTCATCAAATGTTTGTTTTAAGCCCACCTGAGGGTGACAAAATCTACATTTTAAGCCTACCTGCGGGTAGCAAACCATCTTTCAAAAACAAACATGAAATGTTTTGTTCCAATTCAAGCGACCCAGTCTATACTTGTATACTGTGTGCATCACATAGTAAATCTAGGCTAATAACCGGAATAAGAACACATAATGTTTTCAAAACTAGATATCACGGTTAGTAGAGGCCGGTCTTTGACCGGGCGAGCGGGGGTGCTCACGAAGTGACCTTCCCCAATCGTACCCAAGTTCCCGAGCCGAGGCAACTTTGGTGATGACGGACACGTGGCCTTTGGCACTGAGCCAGGGTTTCCTAAATTTCCCCATAAAAAATATTTAGGTGGCGACTCTGTATCTGGAAAAGCAGTCCATGTTTGGCACTTCTTTCAAAAATCTGTTTTCTCAAAAACGATTTGCCGGATTTGGACTCTTTGGTTCAAGATTTAGAACCGTGACAATCGAGTCCTTGAACTGTAGTGAGCCCAAATGAACAAAACGGGACTTAACCCTCCCGGGGCGTTCGGGGACGTCTACAGTTTCTGGCGACTCTGCTGGGGAGTTAGAGAACTTGACTCGAACTCATGATATCTGGTTTTGACTACACTTGTGTGTTTCTTTGCATTGCATTTGCATTGGTGCGCCTAGGACACCGTGTTTGCCATATGCCATTCCCGAACGATTTGCCGGAGGCTTGTCTTGTCAAGGCATGACCATAAGGCTGATCGGCTATGGGCTCTGACAGCATGGGAACACAAACCCCGGTTTTACCGGGGCACCCTTTTTGACCATTCGACCTGGTGCATATTCGGATCCATAGTGACCATTCCAAACTAGGACAGACTGCTTACCCGTTTATAGGTTGTTTGAAACCGCTGCGTGCGTAGTGAAACCCTAGTTCCTGACAAAATAGGACAGGGAAACCCTACCCCAACATAGGGGTGTTTTGGCTCTCACTTATCTGTTATGTGCTTTAGAGTGCGTCTCTACAAGAATGCATGTATCAGTTTATGAGTTTGGGCATCAGGCCTCCGGGCATCAGTCAGTATTTGAGAATCAGTTATCTGCGGGTATCCGATTCAGTTTTGGGGACAGTGATTCAGGAATATTGATCAGTGTTTGAGGATAGTGTGTATTCAGCTTATCAGCCGTGTGTTGTTATGCCCAGCCGTGTGTTGTGTATTTAATTTAAGCTGTTACGCTGTCCGTTTATCTGGTTATTTATTTCTTTTTCGCTTTATTTATCTTTTTGCTAGGGCAGGGGTTTTTAGCGCAATTGCTTCCGAACCAGTAGATATTCCCCAAGCACTTTGGACAAGAGGTCGTCGGCTCAATCGATCTGAGGATCTGGTTGACGAACATCCAGTGTTCCACTCCCTACCCCCAGTTGTTAGAAGAAGGCCAAGAAGGCGCAGTGTGTCAGAACAGGGATTACCGGGGCAGCGGGCTGCTTTAGCAGTGAACAGTCAGGTTGGGGTTTCTATTTCCGCCATAGAGATACACTTACCAATCAGTCAGCTGGACCAACAGAATATGGCCGGGATAGAGGAAATGATGCGTCAAATGCAAGAGAGCATGAGACAGATGCAGGAGGATGCCATCCGCCAAGCGAAATTTTCTAAGCAACAGGCCACAGTCATGGCCCGGCAGGCCGAACTAATCACTAGGCTGCAACAGCAAAATGCAGCATCTGCTTCACATCAAGCTCCTCCTCCGCCAGGGGCTCCATTACCCGAGCAGGCACCTACTGTTCAGAATACCCTCCCAAACACCCAAAACACCCTACCCAATGCCCAGAACATTCAAGAGGACACGGGCCTTCCAACGGGGCTGGCTCCGCCCCCGCTTCCGCCTCAACTGTCCAAAACCCATACACCTGCCAACCACCCGGACTCTCCCTTCGAGTTCGAGATAGACCATACAGCTCTGAAATTGAGCAAGCTTGAGAAGCTTTTCAAGAAATCCCAGGGGGTGAAGGCTACTCCGGATATCGAGGATGGATATACCGATGTGGCCGTGACATTGCCAGACAGATTCAAAACGCCCCAGATCGATCGCTTTGATGGATCCGGGGACCCCATGGTCCATCTTCGGCTATTCTCAGACATTCTGCGGCCAATGGGCCTGACCAGACCCCAAAAACTTTCACTATTCGGCCGAACTTTGTCAGGTGTGGCCGCCATCTGGTATGCAAAGCTGGAGGATGATGTCAAAAGAAGTTGGGATGAAATGGCTGAGGCCTTTGTTGCACAGTACTCGTACAATACCCAAATCGAGATTACAACTCGTGATCTTGAGACGATGAAGCAGGAGCCCAAGGAGACTTTCTCTGATTTTGTGACTCGATGGAGGGCAAAGGCATCGATGATGACTTTGAGGCCTACAGACAAGGACCAGATCAGGATGATTGTGCGCAATCTCCAACCAAAATTGATGCAGAAGATGATTGTACTCCCCTTCCCCCACCTTCTCAGACCTACACGAGATGGGGGTACAAATCGAGGATGCAATGAAACAAGGTCTGATTGACCAGACCGGGAGCAACCCCGGAGGACATTTAACCGCAACAACAACGCAGGCCCGAGTGGTGCTGCAAATACAAGAGCTTCGAAGGTCAGTATGGTCACCACCATTCCCCCTCCCCATCCAAGGCCCGTGGCAGCCACGCCTTTCTCTGGCGCATCTGGAAGCAACACCCAAACCGCCAAATATCAGCCCAGAGGTCAAAAAACCTTCACACCCCTATATATGCCCCTGTCCAAGGCTATGGGGGTATTAATCAGGAAGAAGCATTTGACGCCCCTAGAGCCGAGGCCACTACCAAATCCACTCCCTCCCTCTCATGACCCGGCAAAATACTACGCGTATCACCAACAGCACGGTTATGACACCGACCGTTGTTTTAGATTGCGTCATGAGATCCAGGATCTTATCGAGAAGCAGGTGATCGCGCCTCCTGAAAAACCCAACGTCACAACAAATCCCCTCCCACCACATAACCAAGCCCCTCCTCCCAACAGAATCAACTTCATTCAAACTGGGGTCGTGCCTTACGATCCTAGTATCTATATCACCCCATCCCACCTACCTAAGCCAGAGGTGATCCTTCCTGTCTGCACTGACTTGTGCATGATGGACATCTCCACAACCCAATTTGAACCAAAGGTGGTGACCACTGAAGATGAGACAGGGCAGATTTCAGAGAAAAGTGGGGTTGTTGAGTCTGGGATTGAACAGTCTGGGAATCTTGCTGAAGGAGCCTATGATCCAAGTGAATACATCCAGTCAGTGGGCCAGTCTGAGCTGAGTGTAGGGCTGCCAGAAAAAGCGGAGTTATGTGTGATTCCGGGGGACAGATTTGAACGGGGAACGGATGATCTAACAGCCATAGGAGAGGACCTTGCCAACCTCCAATTCTTCAGTGACCAGGAATCAGGGGGTGCAGCAATCAACGGGTTCGAGTATAAGGAGTCGGCAGAAGTTACCGGATGGTTAGATGATCAACCAGCCGTCGTAGAATACCAACTAGAACAAGGCCCGGCAGGGACGAGAGTATCAGTGATGGCCGGAAGGGCCGAGAGTCAGAATACACCGCCGGAGAGCGCCGGCACCAAGAATTTCGCTCAGAATTCGGGGATTGTAAATGCAGGGAATATTGACCAACCAGCTGTACTGACGCAGTTGGAACAACAAAGATTTGAGGATTCCAAGAGAATCAGAAAAGCCAAGGCCCATGTAGGAGTCGAGAGTGCTGTGTGCACAGAAACAGGAAATGCTGCGGGCATGAAGACTGAAGGTGCTGCGAGTACGATCATACCGGAGCCGGACAGGTGTCTGTCGGCTGCCGACGGAATGTGGTGGGAAGATGATGACTTATGTCTTGCCCACACAGATGAGGACTGGGGGAGTAGTCAACCAGATGATACCTGGTATATTGACGAGATCGCTCATATGACAAGAAGTGGGCGGTATTTCAAGCCTCCGCATTTAGACCAACCTGAGGCATATGGGAAAGACAAGGAAGCTGAGAAACAGAGAGAGAAACAGATTGAAGAAGAAGCTGTGCTCAAGCAATCAAAGAAGATACAAACTGACATCTCCATCTGGGGACTGCTTATGGCTTCACGGGTGCATAGACAGGCTGTCCTATCTGCTATGGACAAGGCCAAACTCTCTATCAATACTACACCAGAACAGCTGGTTGGGCTGGTGTAGACGTCCCCGAACGCATCCCGGGGCGAGGAGTGCGAATCCCCCCCCCCCGGTTCTGGTTCGATATTGGGTCTACTACAGTTCGAAGGACTCAAATGTCACAGTTCTTAATCTTGAACCAAAGAGTCCAAATCTGGCAAATCGTTTTGAAAACAGATTTTTTTGAAAGAAGTGCCAAACATGGACTGCTTTGCCAGATACAGAGTCGCCACCTAAATATTTTATTTTTGGGAAATTTAGGAAACCCTGACTCGGTGCCAAAGGCCACGTGTCCGTCATCACCAAAGTTGCCTCGACTCGGGAACTTGGGTACGATTGGGGAAGGTCACTTCGTGAGCACCCCCGCTCGCCCGGTCAAAGACTGGCCTCTACTAACCGTGATATCTGTTTTTGAAAACATTGTGTGTTCTTATTCCGGTTATTAGCCTAGGTTACTATGTGATGCGCACAGCATACAAGTATAGACTGAGTCGCCTGAATTGGAACAAAACATTTCATGTTTGTTTGTTTGAAAATGGTTTGATGGTGCTACCCGCAGGTAGGCTTAAAATGCAGATTTTGCCACCCTCAGGTGGGCTTAGAAAAGATGGTTTTGCCACTATCTAGTGGGCTTAAAACAAACAATCAATGCATTGTCCCAATTCAAATAACCCAACCTTCACCCACAGGCATTCAGGCAGTTATATCACATAAGCAAATAGCCTCATGGCAAGCATGCTATCATGGCAGTCACTCACACGCATGCAAGGATGCTAAAGCATAAAACTCACCGAGTACTCCAAGCCAAAACAGAAACTACATTAGAAATCATGCATGGTTCCTAAGTATACTGAAATGCCTAATGTAACACATGCAAAAATGCAAACTATAGCAGGCTCGGGTATTCTAAACATGGCATATGGAATGCTACAACTAACACGTATTCAATTTGGAATTGAAATACAGATGCAGTTTGTATGATGCGCCGAGCCCGGTGCGTGCAAAACAGATGAATGATACAAACATGCTGTCATACTGTATGCTAATTGAAATATGCCCTAATCTAACCATCATAAGCGGATAAATAAAAGGGAAGAAAGACGTGGGGTTGGAAGACAAACATCACACTCACCCACGCTTATTACAATTTTGCCCTCACACAGAGGGTCCGAATAAATATACAGTCCCGAATAAAAGAATATTACAGTCCAAATAATACAGTCCGAATAATATACAAATCCCTAATTAATTGACAAATTAACTAAGAAAAACTGTAAACTGGCATGCAAGCCAGGGACTGCCTTGCTTCTGATGAACGATGTATGTTTGGGCTGCCTTGCGCGGAAATCCACTGGAATGCCCCAACTAGCCCCTGTTTCGCAATGTTTCTCGAAAAGCACGCCAAGCTTCGGAAGACCGATGATTCTTGATATGCTGCAACAGAGAGCAGGAAAGGGGCATAGCAATGTATTTCACAGATATATGCATGCCTCGATCCTCGTGCCACCAATCACGCATATCGATGCATGATGGCCGAGGAGCCGAATTGCACAACTCAATATAGGATGAATGCATATGAATGCTACAACAAAACCTAACTCCATCACGGATAATCCGGAGTGTCGGTGACTTGGGAATTGAGACACATTCCGTCACTCGGAGTACGAAACGCGTCTCGTTTCCCGTGCCCGGGGTAACTCCTATCCCGAACACAATGCAAAATGCATGATATGCATGAAATGTAGCTAATATGCAATCCTAACATACACAATGTCATGGAATGGCATACACGCTATACGAGGTAAAACACAACCGAGCATACACAATGCTATGGATGAAATGGCATACGCAATGCAATAATGGGCTTACACCAACATGAGAGAGCCTCAGCCACACTCACATAAGAGGCCATCAGATGAAAACAAGACACCTCGAAATGCGTGCACGCGGGCACGCAAACCGACAACGGACCCTCAGGCACTGAAATGCCACTCTAATGAGACATGGCAAAGACATGGTATATGACATGCAAACATGCAAAAATCAATGGCAAAATGAGGGGCAAAACAGCCCCGAAATGAGGCGAAATAATACCCGATGCATGAAATGATCCCGAAATGCGAAGATAAGTGCACAAAATGGCTTACAGCTATACAATATATGCGTAATTGATACATGGCATGAAAAAGCAGAAGCAAGGAAGCCCCAAAAATCACATTTTTACAGTATAAAACATGGCCAAACAGCAATCACAAGTAGGGCTAAAATGGCATACAAAAATGGCTCCGCAAGGGAAGCAATGAAGCAAGTGGTACATGCAATGCTCAAACAGAAAAATACCCTTCTAAAACACTGAAGAGGGACCAAAAATATGAACATTTACAGTAGATGACATGCCTCAAATCAGTATGAAAACATGCTCAAAATGCCATGCAAGAAATAGGCCAACAAGAGGCTATAACATGAGGTATGCAAAGCATTCACCAAAAAGCCAAAGACCCTTCATGAGACATGCCAAGAAGGTCAAAATATTTCCATTTTCAGTTCTGATCATGGCCGAAAACAGAAGCTAGATAAGCCAAAAAAAGCATGCAAAAATGGGGGCCAAAGAGGGGTACAATGGTAAGTATAACATGGAGGCCCCCAACAGTGTTGAGCCCTTCTACAATGTTGTAGAGGAGCTCAAAATAAGCCCACTCACAGTTTATATCATGCTCAAAAACAGATCACACATAGGCTAGAAATACCATGCAAAATAATGGCATACAAGAGGGTATTGAAGCAAGTACCAAATGGGGGGCTCAAACAGGGTTGAGCCCTTCAACAAACATGAAGAATAGCTCAAAACAGTGACCCTTTCAGTTAGGGTCGGAGCCCAAAACAGTAATAAAATAGGCTAAGAAATGGGACCAAAAAAATGCTACAAAGAGGGGAAATGTGAACTTACCCTTGAAGACTATTCTTTGCTGCCTTTTAGACCAAGGAATGTTGCCTCTAAGCCTCTGAAAAACCTCTCCTTGCTGCTCGAATGGAGTGGTGATGGTGGTGCTTGATGGTAGTGAAGAAATGGAGCCAAAACTTGAGAAAATGAGAGGAATAGAGGGAGATATGTGTCTCTATGCTTGAGAGCAAATTTTCCAACCTTGAGGGAGAGCTAGAGCTGCTGTTGTGTGTAAGGATGGAGGGGAGAGGGAGAGACAAAGTGTGTAGCTTAAGGGATTAAGTTCCCTTCTATACAAAAAGTCCCCCGAAATCAGATATTTTGGGAGAAACAGCTATACAGCTGTAAGGCACACCTCCCAAGGAGCATGGCCGGCCTGCTACTTTTGTTGCAGATGGCCGGCCTGCTACCCCCTATGGCCGGCCGGCCAAGGGGCAAAATGGAAAGTTGGATTTTCTGGCCAGCCACCAGATATTGGTGTCCTCCCAGGTCTCCTCAACAAGGCCCTGTGGTTGGAAACTGGCAACTGTAAAACAGGAGAGACAACAAGCCACTTTTAAAAGGGGTTCAAAAGGTCCAAATTGAGTTACTGGCCGGCCATAGACTTTTAGGGTCCTCCCATGTGTGTACAACACAAATATGTGGTTTGGGATTGAAGAAAATGCTCCTAGGGTGGTCAACATTGGCTCGGAAGTGAGAAAAACGGGCGTCGGAGGGCGCCGGAGGAGCATAATTGGTTGCTGAGACAATTGCTGGCCTCCCACCCTTCAGTGACCTTCCTGGTGATAAAACAGAGGTACCTGCCAAAAATGAACGAAAACCAATGCAAAACGAATGCTCGGGGGCCAAAACACGCAGTTCGGGGTCCCGAAAATAGGCCGTTAAGCACCGAAAGTGGCATTCGACCACGAAGTGAGTCTCTCAGGCCCCAGTGTCCCTCGAAAGGGAGTAAATGAGATGCATGCCAAAAACCAGAGCAGTCGGAGATGGTTAGGCGGTCCCGAACTGAGGCACACGGCCTGACGGCTCCGAAAACCGGGAACCGGGCTCCGAAATGGGCAAAATGGCCTACGGCCACGAAATGTAGCCCACGGCCACTGAGAGATGGTCTACGGGACCTCTCCCTCCCCTCAGGAAGAAAAATAGAGAAAATTGAGCCTGGTTCGCAAACCGAGACAGGGTACAGAAGAGGGTTCGGAAGTCCGGAGACAGGGCTCACGGCCGCGACTCTGAGACTTCTGAACGAGCACGATATGCAACATCACCGAGCGCTCAATCGGTGACGTCTAAGTCTTAAGGTCGATCAAAAATGAGGTGTCTACAGCTGGTTTTTCCGGGAGGAGGTTCGCCGGCATTAACCTTTTCAGATAAGGAATTGCCGCCTGAGGGCGTAAATCATAACAAACCTCTCTACATCTCCGTAGAATGTAGAGACAAGTGGATACCGGTGGTACTTGTTGATACCGGGTCTGCCATCAATGTTTGCCCAGCCAGAACAGCATATGCAATCGGGTTGAAGCCCGCGGACTTCGTCCCGACAACTCAGGTGATCAGAGCATACGATAATACTAGCAGAGAAGTGATGGGGACTGTCAAGATTCAGACTCAGGTTGGTCCAGGACAACACAACATCGAATTTCATGTCTTGGACGTTCCCGCAACCTTCAACTTACTCTTGGGGCGGCCGTGGTTGCACCAAGTAAAGGCAGTCTCTTCCACTCTACACCAAATGCTGAAGTACCCTCACGGGAAGGGGGTAGCTATTGTCTTCGGAAACTCATCCATCCATCTGCCGCCGGAAATGTCCACACCGGTTCTGGAAATCGAGCACGGCACGGAGGATGTGTTCTTATCAGGGTTCACTTTGGCTGAGGCCCGGGTAGTGCAAAATATTATGGCTGTGATGTGTACGTCAGCGCTCAATCCGTCTACCTCATGAACAAGCTACAACACATCCCCGGGATGGGATTAGGAAGGAGCGGCAGGAAAGGCGTCGCAACTTTGGCCGAAGTGCCACACAACCCGCATACCTTTGGACTGGGTTATCTGCCCACCAAAGAGGACTGGGTAAGGAAAGGGAAATAAATGGCCGGCAGAGCCAGAGCAAAGCAGGCTGGGAAGCCATTCGACTTGATGCATAGGCCCATTCAGGGTACCCTGAACGGACGCTTCGTCCGGGAGGGGGAGGACTTTCCGTTTTGCGGCTTCCCAGAGCTATGGCTGAACGCGGAGAAGAAGCGCGTGCCGGGTTTCGAGATCTTCTTCGACCTGCAGTTATCCGGGGAGGATGTTGCCACAGAGCAGACAGACCCATCAGCTGAAGTTGAGCAGTGTAAGGCAGCGGATCCTGAGGGCACAGAACTTGAAATGGGGGTAGCACTGGCATGACTACTCTCTGATCCTCCGATCGACCATAAGTGCTTGGGGGATAACTTCGCGGTTTCCATGATTGGGGATGAAACGGTCGCGAGCCTACCAGCAGCTATCTTTGATGCATCTATCGCACCCTCTCTCACTTGGCAATACGAGGAGGGATTTTTGTCCAGCAGCACCGGGTCAGGTAGTGAGCCGGAATCTGATTCCACCGAGTCTTGTGAGTCGGAATCAGGTTCCAGCTCGACTGAGTCTGAGTCTGGTACTCCTAGGGATGTTAACCCGGATGCCACAGTCCTGTCTAGGTCGTCTTTTTCCTTTTCATTTGAGTCTGTTGTAAATGAATCGGACGATTTGGATATGCCTAATGAGAATCAAGTATCTGTGGTTTCCGAGTACTTTTCTATGCCCTTGATTTATTGCATTAATTCAGACTTTCAAAACTTTGATGAAAACGACGAGGACGAAGTTCCTCCGGTTTTACAACGATTAATTGAGCAAAAGCAGGAGAGATTTGTTAAACCCCTAGTGGACGAAATCACTACCGTGAACATTGGTACTGAGGAGGACCCGCGGCTGGTCCAGATCGGGTCCACGTTGTCTTCGGAGGAACGCAAGCGCTTAGTCGCTTTATTAAAAGATTTCAAAGATGTTTTCGCGTGGTCCTACGAAGACATGCCTGGAATCGATCCTGAGATTGTATAGCACCGGATCCCTCTTGACCCTGAGGCCCGACCAGTCAAACAGAAACTCAGGAGGATCCGCCCGGATTGGGCTCTCAAGATTAAGGAAGAGGTCACCAAGCAAATCGACGCAGGCTTCCTGCTGGTATTTGAATATCCGACTTGGTTGGCCAACATCGTTCCGGTGCCAAAGAAAGATGGCAGGATTCGAGTATGCGTAGACTTCAGGGATTTGAACAGAGTTAGTCCGAAGGACGACTTTCCCTTACCGCATATTGATGAGTTGGTGGATTTCACGGCAGGGCACGCGTTGCTTTCATTCATGGATGGCTTCTCCGGCTATAACCAGATAGTAATGGCACCAGAAGACAGGGAAAAGACTGCATTCACCACCCCGTGGGGGACATACTGCTACAGGGTAATGCCGTTTGGGTTGAAGAACGCTGGAGCTACTTATCAACGGGCCGCGACCACAATATTACATGATATGATCCACAAAGAGGTTGAGGTGTACGTGGACGACATGATTGTCCAGTGCAAGGAAAGAGAGGGCCACTACACCGCCTTGCATAAGTTTTTTCAAAGGATCAGGGAATTCCGGTTGCGGCTGAACCCTCAAAAGTGTACATTCGATGTTACAGCGGGAAAAATGCTGGGGTTTCTGATTACACAAAGGGGCATCGAAGTCGACCCCTCCAAAATCAAGGCCATCCTAGAAATGCCCCCACCAAGGACTGAGAAGGAGGTGCGAGGCTTTCTGGGTAAAGTGCAATTCATAAGACGGTTTATCTCAAAATTAACCTTGACTTGTGAACCACTTTTTGGTCTCCTAAAGAAAGGAAAGAAATTCCAATGGGACGGCCGATGCCAAGCTGCGTTTGAACAGATTAAAAAATATCTACAGAACCCGCCCGTTTTATCACCACCAGAACCGGGGAAACCGTTGATTTTGTACCTATCAGTGACTGAGACCACGATGGGCTATATGCTTGCACAAGAGTCTGAAGACAGGGTGGAGAGAGCCATCTACTATCTGAGCAAGAAGATGCTAGAGTATGAGACTCGGTACACACCGCTGGAGAAGGCTTGCTTAGCTTTGGTATGGGCTACCAGGAAGCTGCGGCCCTACTTGTTAGCTCACTCCGTAATGTTGGTTTCACGTCTCGATCCCATCAAATATCTTTTCGAGAAACCAGCACTTACGGGTAGGCTAGCTCGTTGGTTGCTGTTGCTCTCCGAATTTGATTTGAAATATGTAACGCGCAAGTCAGTCAAAGGAAGAGCAGTAGCAGAGTTCCTTGCCGACCATCCGGGTGAGGGGGATGAAGCAGTTGAATACTTGTTCCCAGATGAAGCAATTTTGCATATCGACGACGAAACTTGGACGATGTACTTCGACGGAGCATCAAATCAGTACGGGTATGGGATAGGAGTGTTGCTGATAGCACCCGACAATTCCCGTATTCCTCTAGCCTTCAAATTCCGATTCAAAGTCTCGAACAACGAAGCAGAATATGAGGCATGCATTGCTGGCCTAGAAGCAGCCCTAGAACTAGGGGCAAGACGGTTAGACGTCATCGGAGACTTGAACCTTGTTGTGTCTCAAGCAAAAGGAGACTGGAAAGTAAAAGAAGAAAAGATGATGATGTATCACCAAACCTTGGATTTGCTAATTCCTCGGTTCGACAAGCTAAGTTTTACTCATCTACTAAGAGAGAACAACAGGTTCGCAGATTCTTTAGCAACTCTATCTTCTATGATAGACATCCCGTGTGGAGTTCGGATGCGTCCAGTCATCATGACCAGAAGTTTGCACCAGCCTATGAGTCGATTGCTGCTATAGATGAGGTTCAGGATGAAAACCCCTGGTATCATGACATTTGGAATTTCTTAGAGAAGGAAACATATCCACCGGGGGCAAATGCCAAGGACAAAAGGGCAATAAGAAGATTGGCCGTTCAGTTCATCATCTGTGGGGGTAAGCTGTACAGGAGAGGTCATCTGGGAATGCATAAGCTGTGTGTTGATACCGAAGAGTCGAAGCGCCTAATGGAAGCCATCCATGGAGGAGAATGTGGAGCACATATGAATGGAGTAATGCTGGCACGGAAGATCCTCAGACAAGGGTACTACTGGTCCACCATGGAGAAGGATTGTATCAGTTACGTCCGGCGATGCCACAAGTGTCAAATTCATGCAAATCGCATGAACATCCCGCCGACAAAGCTGTACAATATGACTTCACCATGGCCATTTTCAGTCTGGGGAATTGATGTGATCGGGGCTGTTACGCCAAAGGGGTCGAATGGGCAAGAGTTCATCCTGGTTGCGATAGATTATTTTACAAAGTGGGTTGAGGGCCAATCTTACGCGGTGTTGAAGGCTTCGCACGTTGCAAAGTTTATCAGAAACAACATCATCTGTCGCTACGGGGTCCCAAATGAGATAATTTCAGATAACGGTTCCCACTTCAAGAAGGAAGTGATAGACTTGTTGGAAAAATACAACGTGGCTTTTCATAAGTCATCTACATACCGGCCGCAGACCAATGGAGCGGTCGAGGCTGCCAACAAGAATATCAAGCACATATTGCAGAAGATGGTGGAAACCTACCGGGACTGGCCAGATAAGCTGCCGTTTGCTCTGTGGGGCTACCGGACTTCAATCAGAACTTCTACCGGGGCGACTCCGTATTCATTGGTTTATGGGATGGAGGCCGTTCTACCTATTGAGATTGAGGTTCCGTCTTTACGAGTATTGGCTGAGTGTCAAATAGCTGAGGCAAATTGGCAGCAGAGCAGATTTGAGGAACTCATGCTCTTTGATGAGAGAAGACTGAAAGCACTGTACCACATTCAAGGCTATCAACGCAGAATCGCCCGGGCTTTTAACAAGAAAGTCAAGTCCAGGAATTTAAAGGAAGGAGATTTGGTACTCAAGGACAACCGAGCTCCCATCCATGACCCTAGGGGCAAGTTCAGACCCAATTGGACTGGTCCCTACATCATCAAGTCAATCTGGTCAGGTGGAGCTGTGGTTCTGATGGATCTGGATGGCTTAGAGTTTTCACAACCGATCAATTTGGACAAGTTGAAGAAATACTATCCTTGAGAGGCTCGCTAGGCCGAAAACCCGAAAGGGCGACCTAGGCAAAGCTCAGAGCACAAAAATTTTGAAAATATAAAAACTGAGCTCGCAAGGCTGAAAACCCGCAAAGGGCGGCCTTGGCAAAAGTTAGAGCGCAAAAGGAGAGTGAAAATACCCAAGCGAACCTGAGCCTGAACTACGCAAGGCTTGATTCCCATCCTTGGGATACGTAGGCAACTTCATTCCGAAGTTCAGCCATAAACATTTTCCCCGATCAACTTTGTCCGTTTTGATCATCTCAGTCATCCTTGTCCATCAGCATTCATCGTGATCTCTGGTGCAGTGCTTGTCAGACTAGGGGCAACTTTCAGTTGCTGTGCAGTGCCGCGGCGCTATGCAGACTAGGGGCAACTTTCCAGTTGCCGGAATCCGGGTTTGTGCATCTCAGTGACAGATCTCAGGCGTGTCCAGTTCTGATCCACATCGAAAATGGTTTTGAAAAGTTTTAATAGAAGTTGACTTTGTTCAAATTAATCTTTTTACAACTAAGACCATTTTTGGACCAAAGCGGAAAATTCTCAGTACCACAACCTTCAATTTCATTGATTTCAAAACAGAGTTCTCCTGCTCTTGCATACAATTGAAGTTGCTTTTTATTACACTCATAATGAAAACTTGAAAGTACTAATAAAGCAATAAATCTAGGGCATAGTCAAGTCAGGTGTCCCTGCGCCCCCTCCCAGAGCTAGTCGAAGCCTCTGATGCCAAGCTGGGCCCAGTCTGCGCCTCCTCATTGAGCCAATCCCAGCACTCGTCAGACAAAATGCAACTGAAAGTGGGGTCGGGGGCCAGGAGCTCTCTATTTTCCCATGCTGCGGCCTGCCGAACCAGCTGTGCGCCTCGGACCGGGAATGTAGCCGGGTACTCTATCCCCTCTGGTGGGCAAGTTTGATCATGACCGAACTGGCGTAGGATACGGAATGGGAAATAGAATGCGCAGTGAGTCAAGCCAATCAATCGAATCCCGATCTGCCGGGACATGCTGTAACTCATTGCTGGGAGATTGAGCCAAGGACAGCGCCAAGCAATGCGATCCGCAGACAAATTGCACATCCAGTCAAACCACCACCTTTCATCAGGGGCATCGACTAGGTGCTGTCGAAAGAAGTAGCCTCGAGCTGAGTAGGCTGGGTAAGAATCCACAACCTGCAATTTATCCATCAACCATACCTAGGGAGGGATGAAAAATGAGAGAATAAAGAATAGAGAGATGTACGACGAGAGAAAAGTAAGAAAAAGGGTTTTGTGAGAAAAACCGAGCCTGAGGGCCAAGTGATGTGAGCAAATACATATGTCAGGTTGGGTGGGAAACATTACCTGCAACAGCAGTGGACTCCCGGCAAATCTGGTTGTCTCCCAGCGATAGAGAGCATCCAGACCCATCAGCGTTTCGGCCAACGTCAGGGCGACACAGCTCTTTCCTTCTTTCAAGCCTTGAGTAACTTCAATCAGACAAACACTGGATCCTCCAGAGCTTGAGGCAAACAGAAAATGAGATAGCATGCACAAACAGAGGGCATGTCGCCGGAAACCTTGTCAATGATGGTCACTGCGGTCACCAGCATCGGAGAACCGATAAATCAGGCTCGGGATATCCAACATTCCGTCACAAATCAGGGACCGAGCATCATGAGCGGTAAGTCCACACATCCGCCCTAAGGTTTGGGCATGGCCAAAATTAAGTTGAGGCAAGATCTCTTCCGAACGCTCGGACTCCATTAAAACTTGAAAATCTTCGAAAGTTGGACATACCTCTTGCCCGCCGAAACTAAAGACGTGCGTCACCGGGTTCCAAAACCTCGCCGCGGCATGGAGGAAAGGAAGGTGCAGCGGAGTGCGGCTCAGTGGGAATAGTGCATTCAAGCCAAAACTCCGGAAGTTCAATTTGTCCGAGCCATCTAGAGAAGAAATCCAAGAGGTGAGATTTTCTATGAGAAATGCCTCCATTTTTTGTGCAAAGCAGTGATGAAATGAATGAATCCCGAAGTTGGAGCTTTTAAAGAGGAGAAGACACTATTCAAGGGACACGTGTCAAGAATTTGACGGATGCTGAGTTAAATGGCCGGCCGGCCACCTTTTCTGGCAGGCCGGCCATTTCCTTTTTCAAAAACTGGCCGGTGGCCTCCTCTCCCCAATAAAACTGGCCGGCCGGCTCCCAAAAGTGGCCGGCCATGCTCCCATGTGTGCCATTGGTCCTGTTTTACCCTCCAGAGGAAAGTTCCAGGCATTTCCAAGCATCGGGTGTATCGAAGGCCTCCATTTCCCTCTGTTTCGGATGCGTTCCGTTGCCCAGATCGTCCAAAGTACGCTTTGTTTTGTTTATCAAGTTGTAATTTTTGCTTATCGAGTTGCCGTTTTGTTTATCGAGTTGTAAGTTTTGTCGAGCTGTCATATTTTGTGTTTTGAGTTGTTACTCTTTGTTTACGCAATTTTGTTAAGTCTTGTTTGTTTATCGAGTCGTTAACATTGTTGTATTTTGCTTGTCGAGTTATAAACTTGCTAAGATTCTGTTATTTCTTAGTGAGTCGAGTTATTTGATTTGTTGCATCGGTTCATTACCTGACCCGGTAAATACACAGTGCACATTTCCATTCAATCCCATTTTTGTGCAAAATGATGCGATGCGATGCTGAGAGCATAAAAATACAACACTTTTTCAAAAAGCTGTTTCACCCCATCATATTTCCTTTTACAAACAAAGGTACAAGTTTTACAGAAAATAAAAAACTGCCTAACAACATGCAAAGTGCTACAAACTACTAGCAAAAAGGAAAATAAAGCAGGGAACAGCAGCATCAATACTCTCGGGAGCGGGAATGAGAGCCCCTCCTCATCCTCTTCTACGAGACAACCTCTGCACCACCATCACCATCCGGGTCGGAGCTGTCATCCTCAGGATCCCCCTCAGCCTCGCCTCCACTCCCGGAACCAAGACCGGAATCCCCCTCCTCAGCGGATGTCTCCGACTGACGGCCTGCGACCTCCTCCTCCTCATCCTCATCGGGCTCCGCCTCTATAATATGTGCCCTGCGTCTGCGAGAGGACCCTCCTCGAGCCCCTCGAAAAGGCCTAGATGGCCCAGCTCCTCGAAAGGGCCCAGATGGCCCAGCGCCTCGAAAAGGTTCAGACGATCGACCTCCCTGAGAAGGCCCGGGTGGCCCGGCCCGCGGCGGAGCATATACAGGAGGCATCTGAAAGTGAAGAGTTCAATACATCAGTTCAAATATGAAAATCAGATGCAAGTACAGTATGTGAGTGGGGTGTGTGTCAGATGTGCTCTACACAAACAGCCTATCAATGCAATAGGATGTTCAAAACCAGCGTGTCATCAGAAATATGATAAATACAAGAAAGATGAACAGTACCTGCACACCCATAATGGCCAGCTGTGCCTCCCTCCGCAGGATCATGCCCTCAAACGTGGCCATCACTCCAAGCATCTCATCCACGTACTCAACAGGAGGCTGTAGATACAAATGCGAAACTATCAGTAAATGAATGAATGTCTAAGTATCCGACTGATAAATCAAAGCTGTAAAACATACCGGCGGCGAATCAGGATCTCTGACATATCTGTGGTCGGGAAGGGGAGGCTCCAGCGAGACCTGGTAAGGAGTCCCAAATCGCCAACTTGTCAACTCGGTCGGCATGTCTGGCCACCTAGGATGATGAAGAGTCGGAGGAATTGGGGGAACCGATCCACCCCCACCTCTGGATGTACCGGCCCCGCTGCTGGAAGGAATATCTGTAGCCCGAGCCTGGCTCGAAGACGGCACACCAATAGGCCTCAGGGAGGTGCGCACTCCCGTCAAGGGAGGCATCAGACATACGTGGCGATAAGTGGCATAGTCCCCCTCCTCAAGATGTAGCAAAGCATCAGTGCCCAGTATAGCACTAACAACATCCCGGGAAGAGAGCCTATCAGCAGTCCGCATACTGACTGGGGGTGCTGCGGGAGGGTCCTGAGAAGTGTACCCCCATACCTGACGCAAAAAGCGTTCCCCCAGAAACCATGCTCTACCAACTGGTCCTTCGAATAGGATCCTGTACTGGGAAGCACCCTGTCCTCCGGCATACTGAAATCGGAGACCATCACCCAAGGACGCCCAGGGCTGCCATGTAATCTGCGGATAACCAGTGCATAAACCAATCAGAAATCGAGAATATACGGGACAGATCAAAGATGAAAACGGAAGGGACTGAGAGTTTTGAAATACCTACGTCGTCCGCACAGTGTCGAAATACTGCCGCAGATAAAGGAGAGTCTCTCGGGGTCTCGGCCGGTGCTGACCCTCGAATACCAGTGAGTACGGGGTCATGAGGGGCCCTGCCACCACCAACTCTGGGGCTAACGTCGGGAAATATACGTAGACCCATAACTGCGGAAAGCAGTGCAGAATGTAAATACAAAGTGCTTAGGGCAAAATACAGAGTGTAAAGTGCGTTGTGTGTGCAATATACAAGTAATGAGGAGCAGAAATGTAAATCAAGAGGACAGAAAGTACCTCCCAGGCTCTCCAATAACCGCCAAGTAAGTCTCCCTGCCCGCGGGAAGTCGCGCTCATGTAGCAGTAAAGGGTAGCCAGGCCGGCGCCACCCCAATCGTATCGTCTGACCTGTGATAGGTCCACCAAGGCGCTCAATAAATACAGCCCAACAGTGTTCCCTCTGTCAGCAAACAGAGTGGTCCCGAAAAGGAACATCAGAAAACCACGGGCGTACTGCTCTGCCTCCTCAGGAGTCCCGGGCTCCATCCCCTCCCTCCGAAAATGGGAAGAGAACCAGGTGTATCGGACTCTCCCTGAAGCTCTATCAACAGGCGGGCGGGCCCCCAGCAAATGTATCCAAGCGGCCTCCCATTCGCCCATGTCCTCGTCGTAAGGAATGGGCCGACCTCCTATGTCTAGGCCAGTCAATACAGCAAAATCCAGCGGGGTTATAGTCAAATCCCCAGTGGCGGAAAAATGAAAGGAGTTGGTGGTATCCCACCATCTCTCCACCAAAGCTGCCATCAGTGTCCTCCTGGCAGGACAACGCGATAACCCAACGCAGAAGGACCCGAACCCCGCCAAATCAACTAAATCCCGGACAGCCTCCGGGAGCTCAGCGTACCAATCTCTAGCAGCGGTGGAGCCGTATCCGCGCACAATGCGAGAACCAACTTGCATTCAGAATGAATACATGTGTCAGTATAAAATGAATGAGCTGCGTGCAAATGAAATGGATAAGCTGTGTGCAAATAAATAGGCTGCGTACGAAGTAAAGTAAGCGAACTGTGTGTTCTACTCAAAATCAGTGTGTGCTGCGTGTTCACCTTCAATTTGGGTTGTGCGTTCAGAAAATCGGAGTTAGGGCTGTGTGTTCTACTCTAAATCAGTGTGTGCTGCGTGTTCACCTTCAATTTGGGCTGTGCATTCAGAAAATCGGAGTTAGGGCTGTGTGTTCTACTCTCAATCAGTGTGTGCTGCGAGTTCACCTTCAATTTGGGCTGTGCGTTCAGAAAATCGGAGTTAGGGCTGTGTATTCTACTCTAAATCAGTGTGTGCTGCGTGTTCACTTTCAATTTGGGCTGTGCGTTTAGAAAATCGGAGTTAGGGCTGTGTGTTCTACTCTAAATCAGTGTGTGCTGCATGTTCACCTTCAATTTGAGCTGTGCGTTCAGAAAATCGGAGTTAGGGCTGTGTGTTCTACTCTAAATCAGTGTGTGCTGCATGTTCACCTTCAATTTGGGCTGTGTGTTCAGAAAATCCGAGTTAGGGCTACGTGTTCTACTCTAAATCAATATGGGCTACGTGTTCATCTCAAATGTTTGGGCTGCGTGTTCAACTCTCAATCAGTGTGTGCCGTGTGTTCACCTCAACAATGAACTGTGTGTTCGACATCAAAGAATGGGCTGTGTGTTCATCTCAGAATTCAAGTATTGGGCCGTGTGTTCAATTCCCTACCGGTGTGTGCCGTGCGTCCACAATCAATTTATGGGCCCAGTGTTCAGAAATTCAAGTGATTGAACTGTGTGTTCAGGATGCAAACAGGATGCTGTGTCATGAACTAAACATTCTAAATAAGCTGCTTACTCAAAATGAGCAGACAAACATGGCAAAGCCACGAAGTGCATGAAAAACACAGAATATGTTGCAGAAAAGGTAAAAAACGAAGTAAAATACCTCTCGTGCCTCGTGGGATAGGTGATACTCTGGCTCCCGCAGAAGCAGATCTCCGGGTGCTCGCTCATTAAAGTCAGTGAAGTGACGAAAAACAGCTCGTGGAAGAACGTGTGCCGACGGGGCGTACCTCTCGGAGATGAAGGGTCGAACCCCCGGAGGCAGGGCCATAATGTCAGGATCATCCCCAGCACCCGCAGGACCTCCGCCGTGAGGAAAACGACCAGCCATTTCAGAAAATCTGCAAAAAGGAGCAAAAATGAGCAAAAATGAGCCAAAATTGGAAAAAGTCAACAAAAGTCAACTCTCGGGAAATGAAAAAGTCAACAAAAGTCAACCCCCGAGAAACTCTTCCAAATATTGAGACAAACTTACCTCAAGTGGCGGAAATGAGAAATGAAGCCCCGAAATCAAAATTTAATCGGTTCAAAGTGTTTAAAACTGAAAGTTTTCGCGAAAACAACTTGCGTGGGGGGTTGGAAAACGCGTATAGAGCTCAGATCTGGAGAGGAAAATGGTTTGGAAGGGAGGAGAAGATGATTTCGGACCTGATGTTATGAGCTCAAAATGTTTGGGTGAGTGTATTTAAAGAAAAGAAGGTGAAAAGACCAAAATGCCCGCGGATTTGGGCAAGTGGCCGGCCGGCCACCTTTTCTGGCTGGCCGGCCATCCTCTTTTTGAAACCTGGCCGGTGGCCTCCCCAGGGGAAGGAAACTGGCCGGTGGTGATCCCTAGGTGGGTCCCAAGCTCTCTGCAAATTTTGAGGAAGATTGGATTTCCCGGGACCTGAAAAAGTTCAAGAAAAGTGCACTTTCTGTCGCGAAATCGCTCCGCCGGAACTTCAGCTTCAATTTCTGACATGTGTCTCATCATTACTCATCAAAATCAAAGTGTATCCTTTTGTAACCTCTGCGGGAGGTGAACCGGAGACCGCAATCGAGTCGCCCTCGCCGAAATGCGCATTTCCTTGCTCACCGTTTTGCGACAAACACGTGTCCTGATTTGCGATTGTTCTGCATCATTGTGCATCTAACTTACATTCTCATGAACATACTTGCATTGTCATGCACGTCTGTTTGATATTACCATGCCTCTGTGTTTAAGCTTGCATTGTCACGCACGTTCCTTTCTCGCACTGCGATGCATTCACCCACCGACACCGCTTTTGTCGAACTTTCGATATCACATTGAATATATCTTGCTAAACATATTGTGCTTGTTGAGTTTCTCTCTTTTGCAGGCACGATATTGTATGTACGGTTCATTTGGAGCTGGCGCGGCCAGACGAATCACGCAGGTATCGTATCTTCTCCGTGTGAGACGCGACGAGAATTGAATAATTCTCCGCATTCCTAACTGCATGAAATGTAGTTGTTGCTTTGCATTCTTGCTTAAAACTGTTGCATCTATTTGCGAATACTTGCTTCATTACAGCCTGTTGCATTCGCATGATCATTGAGTTACCTCTGGCCTTGTGCATATCGCTTTGCATTTTGCCCCCCCTGCCTGCGGGCACGCTTGCGGGCACGCCTCTGTTTATCTTGTATGATTGTCTAAGTCTTCGGCCTTGTCAAAAATGGGTCGTCTCTGGGCTTTGACATTGACTCCCGTCACTTGTGACTTCCGAGTTCTGTCAAAGAGGGGCAACTGTAGACACCCCATTTTTGACCGACCTTAAGACTCAGACGTCACCGATTGAGCGCTCGGTGATGTTGCATATTGTGCTCGTTCAGAAGTCTCAGAGTCTCAGCCGTGAGCCTTGCCTCCGGACTTCCGAACCCTTTCCGTCCTTTGCCTCGGTTTGCGAACCAGGCTCGGTTTTCTCTGTTTCTTTTCCCTGAGGGGAGGGAGAGGTCTAGTAGATCATCTCTCAGTGGCCGTAGGCTACGTTCCGCGGTCACAGGCCATTTTGCCAATTTCGGAGCCCGGTTCCCGGTTTTCGGAGCCGTCAGGCCGTGTGCCTCGGTTCGAGACCGCCTAACCATCTCCGTTTGCTCCGGTTTTTGGCATGCATCTTATTTACTCCCTTTCAAGGGACACTGTGGTCCGAGAGACCAACTTCGTGGTCGAACACCACTCCCGGTGCCCAACAGGCAGTTTTCGGGGCCTCGGACTGCGCGTCTCGGCCCCCGAACCTTCATTTTGCATCGGTTTTCGTTCATTTTTGGCAGGGACCTCTGTTTCATCACCAGGAAGGTCGTAGAAGGGTGGGAGGCCAGTAATTGTTCCAGCAACCAGTTATATTTCCTTCATCGCCCTCCGACGTCCGTTTTTCACACTTCAAAGCCAATGTTGACCACCCTAGGGTCACTTTCTTCAATCCTAACCCCCATATTTGTGATATACACATCTGGGAGGCCACCAATATTTGGTGGCCGGCCAGTAATTGTTGTTGGACCTTTTGAACCCCTTTGAAAAATGGCTTGTTCTCTCTCCTGGTTTACAGTTGCCAATTTTTGACCACATACCTGTGTTGAGCACACATGGAAGGCCACCAATCTGTGGTGGCCGGCCACTAAATCACCTTGGCCCTTTTGACCCCTGGCCGGCCGGCCATGAGGGGTGGCCGGCCGGCCACCTGCAGCTTCAATACCTGGCCGGCCTGAACCCCTGCAGTGTGTACATTGCAAAACTGACCTCTTTGACCCCCCAGATTTTGTATCCGGAGGGCCAAATTTTGGGGGGGAAACTTGAATTCTTTTCCCCCCCCCCCCTTTTCTCCCCCTCTTTGCCTATATAAACCAGCCTCCCCAGCTGGTTTAAGGGTTAGAAAAAAACCCCTTTGAGCTCCCATATACATATCTCCCTCTCTCCCTCACTTCAACCCTCCAAAAACACCAAGTCCTACACCCTTTTCTTCATCACCACCTAGCACCACACCACCACTTCCATTCCAGCAGCTTGGAGGTCTTCTCAGAGGCTAGGAGGCACCATTTTTCAGTCCAAGAGGCAGCCAAGGCTTGGTCTTCAAGGGTAAGCACCATTTCCCCCTTTTCTAGCTCATTTTTGTACCATTTCTTAGCCCTCTTTTCTTGCTATTTTGAGCTCTGACCAAAACTGAAAGTGGCATTTTTTTGAGCTCTATTTCATCTTTCATTAAGGGTCTTACCCTGTTTGGGACCCCCATCTTGCACTTGCTTCATTCCCCCTTTGTATGCCATAATCTTACATAGTATTTTTGGCCTATGTGTAATCTGTTTTGGAGCATGATGTAAACTGTAGATAGGATTATTTTGAGCCCTTCTTCAACATTGAAGAAGGGCTCACCACTTTTTGGGACCTCCATGTATCACTTGCCATTGCACCCCTCTTTGGTCCCCATTTTTGCATGATTTATTAGCCTATTGAGATTCTGTTTTTGGACCTTGATCCGAACTGAAAATGGCCCTATTTTGACCCCCTCTTCATGTTTCATTAAGGGTCTATGGCTTTTTGGGACATCCTTTTTATACTTCATGTTATAGCTCTCTTGGTGCCCTTATTTTCCATAGCATTTTGAGCATACTTGTATCTGTTTTTGGGGTTTGTCATAAACTGTAATACATCATATTTTTGGCCCCTCTTCAATATTGTAGAAGGCCCCTTCCCTGTTTGGGGCCATCATTTGTGAGTTGCTTCATTACCTCTCTCTTTTTGGCCATTTTTGCATGCTATCTTAGGCGTATTTGTGCTCACTGTTTGGCCATGCTTTGAACTGTAAACATGCTTGTTTTCTGAGTGCCTAGCTTCCGTCTTCATACTTCATGTTCAAATTATGCATGCATTGCATAGCTATAGGCCATTTCATGCGCCAAAATTCATGTTTCGGGACTCGTTCCATGCATCGGGTATCATTTTGCCATGATTCGGGGCTGTTTTGCATCCCATTTTGCCTCTGAAAATTGCATGATCATATGCCATGTTCCATGTTTTGCCATGTCTTGGTAGAGTGGCATTCCGTGCTGTGGGTTCGGTCCTCGGTTTGCGTGCACGCGTGCACGCACTTCAAGTTGTCTCATTTTCATCTTACGGCCTCCTATGTGAGTGTGGCTGAGGCCCGCTTGTGTTGGTATAAGTCCATTATGCATAGTATATACCATTTCATTTCATAGCATTGCGTATGCTAGGTTGCATATTAGAGCATTGTGTATGCCATATTACATCGAGCATCGTGTGTGCCATTTCATAGCATTGTGTATGCTAGGGTGTATGTTAGTCGCATTCATGCATGTCATGCATATTGTATTGTGCTTGGGGTAGGGTTTAGCCCAAGCACGGGAAACGAGGTGCGTTTCGTACTCTGAGTGACGGAACGTGTCTCAATTCCCTAGTCACCGACACTCCGGATTACCCATGATGGAGTTAGGATTTGTCATAGTTTTTATGTGCATTCATTCTATATCGAGTTGTGCAATTCGACTCCTCGGCCATCATGCATCGAGATGCGTGATTGGTGGCACGAGGATCGAGGCATGCATACATTTGTGAAAATACATTGCTATGCCCCTTTCCTGCTCTCTGTTGCAGCAAATCAAGAATCAGCAGTCTTCCGAGGCTTGGCGCGCTTTCCAAGAATAATTGCGAAACAGAGGCTAATTGGGGCATCCCAGTGGATTTTCGCGCAAGGCAGTCCAAACATACATCATTCGTCAGAATCAAGGCAGTCCCCGGCTTGCATGCCAGTCTTTTCTTTTCTTAGTTAATTTGTGAATTAATTAAGAATTTGTATTATTTGGACTGTATTATTTGGACTGTACTATTCTTTTATTCGGGACTGTATATTTATTTGGACCCTCTGTGCGAGGGCATAATTGTAATAAGTGTGGGTGAGTGTGATGTATGTCTTCCAACCCCACGTCTTTCTTCCCTTTTATTTACCTGCTTATGATGGTTAGATTAGGGCATAATTCAATTAGCAAACAGTATGACAGCATGTTTGCATCATTCATTTGTTTTGCACGCACCGGGCTCGGCGCATCATACAAATTGCATTTGTATTTCAATTCCAAATTGAATACGTGTTAGTTGTAGCATTCCACATGCCATGTTTAGAATAGCCGAGCCTGCTATAGTTTGCATTTTTGCATGTGTTGCATTAGGCAATTCTGTGTATCTAGGATCATGCATGGATTTCTAATAAGTTTCTGTTTTGGCTTGGAGTACTCGGTGAGTTTTTATGCTTTAGCACCCTTGCATGCGTGTGAGTGTTGCCATGAATAGCATGCTTACCATGAGGCTAATTGCTTATGTGATATAACTGCCTTGAATGCCTGTGGGTGGAGGTTGTGTTATTTGAATTTGGATAATTCATCAAATGTTTGTTTTAAGCCCACCTGAGGGTGGCAAAATCTGCATTTTAAGCCTACCTGCGGGTAGCAAACCATCTTTCAAAAACAAACATGAAATGTTTTGTTCCAATTCAAGCGACCCAGTCTATACTTGTATGCTGTGCGCATCACATAGTAAATCTAGGCTAATAACCGGAATAAGAACACATAATGTTTTCAAAACTAGATATCACAGTTAGTAGAGGCCGGTCTTTGACCGGGCGAGCGAGGGTGCTCACGAAGTGACCTTCCCCAATCGTACCCAAGTTCCCGAGCCGAGGCAACTTTGGTGATGACGGACACGTGGCCTTTGGCACCGAGTCAGGGTTTCCTAAATTTCCTCATAAAAAATATTTAGGTGGCGACTCTGTATCTGGCAAAGCAGTCCATGTTTGGCACTTCTTTCAAAAATCTGTTTTCTCAAAAACGATTTGCCGGATTTGGACTCTTTGGTTCAAGATTTAGAACCGTGACAATCGAGTCCTTGAACTGTAGTGAGCCCAAATGAACAGAACGGGACTTAACCCTCCCGGGGCGTTCGGGGACGTCTACACCATCTAGGTCCATAAGAATGACAACTCTACTCGACCAAACAAATTTGATGATATAAGGACCAGTCTAATTGGGTCTGAACTTGCCCCTAGGGCCACGGATGAGAGCTTGGTTGTCTTTCAGCACCAAATCCCCTTCTTTCAGATTTCTAGACTTAACTTTCTTGTTGAAGGCCCTAGTGATTCTGCGTTGATATCCTTGGACATGGTATAGTGCTTTTAGCCTCCTCTCGTCGAACAGCATCAGTTTCTGGAACCTGCTCTGCTGCCAATCTGCGTCTGTTATCTGGCACTCAGCCATAACTCGCAGCGACGGAACCTCTATTTCAATCGGCAGAACAGCTTCTATCCCATAAACCAGAGAATACGGAGTTGCCCCAGTAGATGTCTGAATTGATGTTCTATAGCCCCAGAGAGCAAATGGCAATTTGTCTAGCCAGTCCCTATAAGTCTTAACCATTTTCTACAAAATGTGCTTGATGTTCTTGTTGGCGGCCTCAACAGCTCCGTTGGTTTGCGGCCGATATGTGGATGACTTATGAAAAGCCACGTTGTATTTCTCCAACAAGTCAATCCCTTCTCTCTTAAAATGGGAGCCATTGTCTAAAATGATCTCGTTCAGGACCCCACAACGATAAATGATGTTATTCCTGATGAACTTGGCTACATGTGACGCTTTCAGCATTGCATAGGATTGGGCTTCCACCCACTTTGTAAAATAGTCTATTGCCACCAGGATATACTCATGCTCATTCGAGCCTTTCGGTGTAACTGCCCTAATAACATCAATTCCCCATACTGAAAACAGCCACGGTGAAGTCATGTTGTATAGCTTCGACGGCGGGATGTTCATGTGATTGGCATGAATTTGGCATGTGTAGCATCGCCAAACAAAACCGATACAATCCTCCTCCATGGTTGACTAGTAATAACCCTGCCTGAGAATCTTCTGGGCTAGCCTTACTCTGCTCATGTGTGCTCCATACTCCCCTCCATGGATGGCCTCCATTAGGCGCTTTGACTATTCCGCATCAACACACAGCTTGTACATTCCCAAATGGCCTCTTTTATACAATTTACCCTCGCAGATGATAAATTGAGCAGCCATTCGCCATATTGCCCTTTTATCTTTGGCATTTGCCCCTGGTGCATAAGCCTTTTTTCCAAGAAGTTTCAGATATCAATATACCAGGGGTGCTGATCTTGTACTTCATCTATTGCGGCAAACTCGTAGGCCAGTGTATATCTCTGTTCAATAATGATCGGATGCATCCGGACTCCCAGAGGGATGTCTATCATGGAAGATAGAGTTAATAAGGCATCAGCGAACCTGTTGTTCTTTCTTAACAGATGCGTGAAGATCAACCTCTCAAACCTAGGAATCAGAACGTCCAAGGTTTGGTGATAGATTTTCATCCTTTTTTCTTTGACCTTCCAGTCTCCTTTTGCTTAAGACACAACCACGTTTGAGTCCCCAATGACATCCAACCTTTTTGCCCCTAGTTCCAGGGCGGCTTCCAAGCCAGCGATACACGCCTCGTATTCTGCTTCGTTGTTAAATACTTTGAAATGGAGTTTGAAGGCTAAAGGTATATGAGAATTGTTGGGTGCTATCAGCAACACCCCTATCCCATAACCGTACTGATTAGACGCTCCGTCAAAATACATTGTCCAAATCTCTTCCTCAACCTGCAGAGAAGCTTCATCCGGGATTAGGAATTCTACCACTTCATCCCCTTCCACTGGGTGATCTGCCAGGAACTCAGCTACTGCTCTCCCCTTGACAAACTTACGAGTCACATATTTCAAATCGAATTCGGAGAAAAGAAGCAACCAACGAGCTAGCCTACCTGTAAGCACTGGTTTCTCGAAGAGATATTTGATGGGATCTAATCTCGAAACCAGAATTACAGAGTGAGCTAACAGGTAGTGCCTCAACTTCCTAGTGGCCCATACCAAAGCTAAACAAGCCTTCTTCAACAGGGTGTAACGGGTCTCATAGTCAAGCATCTTCTTACTCAGGTAATAAATGGCTTTCTCCACTCTATCCTCAAATTCCTATGCAAGCATGCAGCCCATAGTTGTGTCCGTTATTGACAAATATAGAATCAACGACTTCTCCGGCTCTGGCAGTGACAACACGGGCGGGTTCTGATGGTACTGCTTGATCTACTCAAAAGCAAACTGGCATTGGTCATCCCATTGGAATTTCTTTCCTTTCTTCAGGAGACCAAATAGTGGTTCACAAGTCAAGGTTAATTTTGTAATAAACCGTCTTATGAATTGCACTTTACCCAGAAAGCCTCGTACCTCATTTTCAGTCCTTAGTGGTGGCATTTCTAGTATGGCCTTGATTTTGGAAGGATCAACCTCGATGCGCCTCTGTGTAATCAAGAACCCCAGCATTTTTCCTGCTGTGACACCAAAAGTGCATTTCTGTGGATTCAGCCTCAACCGATATTCTTTGATCCATTGGAAGAATTTCTTCAAGGTGGTGTAATGGCCCTCTCTTTCCTTGGACTTGACAATCATGTCGTCCACGTACACCTCAACCTCTTTGTGGATCATATCGTGCAGAATTGTGGTTGCAGCCCGTTGATAGGTAGCCCCAGCATTCTTCAACCCAAACGGCATCACCCTATAGCAGTAGGTTCCCCACGGCGTGGTGCAAACAATCTTCTCCCTGTCCTCGGGTGCCATCAAAATCTGGTTATACCCGGAAAATCCATCCATAAAGGAGAGCAACGCATGGCGTGCAGTGAAGTCCACCAATTCATCAATGTACGGTAGAGGAAAGTCGTCCTTCGGACTAGCTTTGTTTAGATCTCTAAAATCCATACACACCCGAATTCTGCCGTCTTTCTTCGACACGGGAACAATGTTGGCCAACCAAGTTAGATACTCAATTACTAGCAAAAACCCTGCATCTATCTACTTGGTGACCTCCTCCTTAATCTTCAAAGCCCAATCCGGGCGTATTCTCTGAAGCTTTTGCTTGACAGATTGGGCCTTGGGGTCAAGAGGGATTCGATACTGTACAATCTCAGGATCAATTCTAGGCATATCTTTGTAAGACCACGCGAAAACATCTTTGAAATCTTTTAATAAAGCGACTAAGCGCTTGCGTTCCTCCAAAGACAACGTGGACTCGATCTGGACCAAACGCGGATCCTTCTTAGTACACACATTAATTGCAACGATTTCATCAACAAGAGGTTTTACAAGCCTCTCCTCCTCTCGATCAATCAAATGTTTCAAAACCAGAGGAATTCCTTCTTCGTCATTTTTATCAAAATTTTGAAAGTCATGATCAATACAATACACAAGTGGCACAGAGAAGTACTCAGAAACAGCAGTAGTACCATTCTCATTCAAAGCTTCCAGCTCATCTAATTTCTCAGTTAGAACTGACTCAAAAGAAAAGGAAAAAGATGACCTGGACAAAACTACGGCATCCAAGTTATCAACCCCAGGAATACTGCACTCTGACTCAGAAGAACTGGAATCTGATTCCGACTCCACAGACTTTGTGGAATCAGATTCTGGCTCACTACCTGATTCAGAACTGCTAGACAAAAAGCCCTTCTCTAGTTGCCAAATGAGAGAGGGTGCATTAGATGCATCCAAAATACCACCGGAAGGATCCATACCTGATTGGTCTTTGATCATGGAAATGGTGAAGTCATCCCCCAAGCTCTCCGGTTTGATCTGAGGATCCGAAAAGAGACACGCTAGCGCTGCTCCTATCTCAAGTTCATTGCTGTTAGACTCACCCTCTGTACTTTGTTCAGCCTCAGCAGTTAATTCAATCTGTTCCTCTGTGGCTTTACCCTCTTACAGCTGTAGGTCGAAGAAAATCTCAAAGCCGGGTAGACGTCGCTTCTCAAAGTTCAACCATGGCTCAGGAAAACCGCAAAATGGGAAGTCTTTCCCCTCCTGGACAAAGCATCCATTCAGAGTTCCCTGAATTGGTCTATGCACAAGCTCATAGTGCTTCCCACTTTGCTTTACTTTGGCTCTTCCTGCCATTTCCTTCCCTTTTCTCACCCAGTCCTCTTTGGTGGGCGTATAACCCAAGCCAAAGATATGAGGGTTATATGGCACTTCGGCCAGTGTAGTAACGCCTTTCCGACCGCTCCTTCCTAATCCCATCCCGGGTATATGTTGTAGCTTGTTCATGAGGTAGACTGATTGAGCACTGATGTACAACCCCTCATCAATAGCCAAGATATTTTGCACCACCTAGGCCTCAGCCAAGGTAAACCCAGATAGGAAAACATCCTCATCGCCGTGTACAATCTCCAGTACTAGTATAGTAACCTTCGGCGGAGGATGTATAGAAGAATTCCTGAAAACAATGGCTACCCCTTTTCCAAGAGGGTACTTCAGCATTTGACGCAAGGTAGAAAAAACAGCTTTAACTTGGTGCAGCCAAGGTCACCCAAGTAACAAGTTGAAGGTAGCCGAAACATCCAGGACGTGAAACTCAATATCCTGTTGGGCCAGCCCGACCTGTGTTCTGATCTGAACTGTTCCCATCACCTCTCTGCTTGTGTTGTCGTAAGCTCGGATCACCTGGGCCGTTGGTACAAAATCTGTCGGCTTCAAGCCAATAGCATAGGCCGTGTGCGACAGACAAACATTAATCGCAGACCCAGTGTCAACCAATACAACTGGCACCCATTTCTCTCTGCATTTAATTGAGATATATAAGGGTTTGTTATGCGCAGAGCCCTCTGGCAGCAATTCTTTATCCGAGAAGGTCAAAGTCAGCAAAGCAGCTACTGGGAAGACAATTCCCACTAGTTGCTCTGGAGTTGTGTCGATAGACAACTTGGCCTTATCCATGGCTGACAGGACAGCTTGCGTGCATGCGTGAAGCCATAAGCAACCCCCAGATAGATATGTCTGCTTGAATCTTCTTTAACTGCTTCAGTACGGCTTCTTCTTCCAACTGTTTTTCCCTCTATTTTTCAACTTCCTTATCCTTTCCAGATGCTTCGGGTTAGTCCAAGTGTGGGGGCTTGAAATACCACCCGCTCCTAGTCATGTGATCCACCTCCTCAAAGTACCAAGTGTCGTCTGGCAGGTCCCGATCCTAATCTTCATCAGTGTGGGCTAGATGCAAATCATCATCTTCTCACTATATTCCTCCGGCAACTGATAGACAATTGTCCGGTTTCGTTGTAAGTACTCCCATGTCAATATCACAATCATTCCCCTCAAGGTCTTAGGCTTTTCTAGCCTTCTGATCATTCTCATCCCTTTCCTGTTCAAATCGCTTCAGTGCGGCTTCTTGCTCTGTATCAACAGTGCTAACAATGCCCATTTCCTGAGCAGAATTCTTAATACCGGTGCCCTCCGGCAATTTTCCCTTGTCCTCGGTCGTTTCAGCCCTTGTAGCATTTCTTGCTTCTGGCTGTTCCAACTTTGGTTGAAGTCCCTCGTCCACATCAGGTTCATCACTAAGCCACCCTGAATTGTCTGTCGACCCGTTCAGATCGAACCAATCAATGTATACATTCCCCGGATCTTGTTCATCGTAGAACTGCAGATTGTCCAAGTCTTTTTCCAACTCTGCTAGATCATCTAGGCCTTGACTCAGGCCATCCTCCCGGACTACACTGACCTCCATTCCTGTTGGCAACCCTAACTCTGGTTTGGCCTGATTGGTTGGCACAATGTAGCGACATGGGTTATATTCCTCCTCTGCTAAATCCACGGAGCCCTCAGGCACTGGATTGGTATTCTTATTCTCCACCAAGGCTAGCCTACCTTCATCTACCAAAGTCACCACCACAGGTTCAGGTTGGAATGTGGACGCGTTCATCGTGCACAAATCTGTGCTCTCCGGGATGAACAGCGCCAGCTTAGGTAGGTGGACAGAGGTGATGTGTATACTGGGGTCGTAAGGGATGGCCAGTGTATGGATGAGGTTTATTTGCCAAGGTGGAAGGACCTGGTTATGTGGTGGGAGGGGATTTGTAGTGACATTAGGCTTTTGAGGAGGCGCTATCACCCTATTGTCAATGAGATCTTGAGTCTCATGACATAATCTGAAGCATAGGTCAGTGTCGTGACCATGCTATTGATGAAAAGCGCTGTATTTGGCCGGGTTGTGTTTCGGAGAAAGAGGATCGGGTAGGGGGCGAGGCTTTAGTGGCTTAAGGTGCCCCTTTTTGATCAGGACCCCTAAGGCTTTGGATAAGGGCATATATAGAGGGGTGAAGACCCTTTGGCCTAGGGGTTGATGCTTCGAGGTTTACGAGGTTGTATCGAATGTACCGGTAAAGGAGTTGGCAGTTTTCGGTGTGGTGGTGACCATACCCACATCGGAAGGCCTTGCAGCTGCACTACCACTCGTAATCGCATTAAAATTGCGTGTAAAAGCCCTCTTGGACTGCTCTTTCTCGTGGTCTATCAGACCCTGCTTCATTGCATCCTTTATCTGCACACCTATTTCATGGAGGTCAACAAAAGTAGACAGAGGTAAGACTATCATTTTCTGTAATAGTCTTGGTTGCAGGTTACGGACCACCATACTGATCTGGTCCTTTTCAGCCAGCCAAACAATCATCATAGAGGCCTTGGCCCTCCACCGGATGACAAAATCGAAGAAGCCCTCCTTTGATTCCTGGCGAGTTGTTTCGAGATCACGAGTAGTGACCTCGATTTGAGTGTTGTAGGAGTCCTGCGCTATGAAGGCCTCGGCCATTTCCTCCCAGTTTCTCTTCATAGAGTCTTCAAGCTTAGCATATCAGATGGCCGCTATACCCGACAGGGTCCGACCAAAGAGCGACAGCTTTTGTAGTCTGGTGAGACCCATAGGTCGTAGAATGTCAGAGAATAGCCGTAAATGGACCATAGAATCCCCTGAATCATCAAACCGGTCTATATGCGGCATTTTGAATCTGTCTGGCAACGTCACTGCCGACTCAGTATAGTCATCCTCTATATCAAGGATCGAGTTCACACCCTGTGCCCGTTTAAAGAGCTTTTCCAGCTTGCTCACTTTCAATGCAGTAGGGTCGACCTCAAATTCAAACGGCGCCTCTGTTTGGTATGCCGTTGCTTTGGAGGTCTGGGGTAGGATAGATCCACTGGGATGTCCGCATTTTCCTGGACATTAGCTGTAGGAGCAGTAGCTCCAAGTACCGGAATGTTTGCAGGAGGTGGATAGAATGCAGAGGCTGCTACCTACTGCAATTGTTGTTGCTGCAGCCTAGCGTGCTGGGCTGCAATTTCAGCTTGGCGGGCGGTGACTTCGGCTTGGCGGGCAGCATCTAGCTGCATGGCCTCAATAGTTTGCTGGTGTTGTCGAAGCATATCTTCTATGTTGGCTGGAGGATTTTGAACTGCCGGAACCGGCGAATACTCTCTGTCTAGAATGGAAGTAGATGATTGGGACTGACTGGGCACAGGCAAGGTAAACGGTGACTACTGAATTGGCAAATTTTATCGAATCCTCCTCCGTCTAGTAACTGGTGAGAGTGAAACAAACATTGGTTGTCCCCTACCTGGATCCCCAGATCTACAAATCCTTCTAACTCGGGTCCAGAGTGCTTGGGGGGTAACGGAATCGTTTGAAGCAATGGTGAAAGACTACCTTGCAAAAAGAAAATAAAGCAAAAAGAAACAAAAATCAAAAACCGCAAAGCACCTTGGCTTAGACGAAAACAACACACAGTTGCAATCATAAGCTGGATAACTGTACTCAAACATTGATTTTTGTCCCAAAACTGATACCCAGACTTGCAACTAATACATACATTCCTGCAGAGTTTCACTCTAAAAGCATGTATCAAGCAAGTGAGAGCCAAAACACCCCTATGATGAGGTAAGGGTACCCTATCCTAGTTTCGTTAGGAACTAGGAATTAACTATGCAAACAAGCGGTTTCATACAATCCTGCATTCGGGTGAGTAACCGGTCCTAGTTTGGAACAGTCTCTATGGCTTCCGATATGCAACTAGGTCAATTGGTCAAAAAAAAGGTACCTTAGCAAGACTACCTAATATACCTCTCACACCTAACACAGAGAAGTGAAAGGAGGATCAAACGGTACAGCGATAGTCCAGATCTAAGGGTTGTGTTCCCATCGTGGCAGAGTCTGCAACCGGTTAGCCTTATGGCAAGCTTTTCCAAGCAAGCCTCCGGTAAACTGTTCAAGAATAGCAGATGGCAAACACTATGACTTAGGCGCACCAATGCAAATACAAATGCAAAGAAACACATAAGTGTAGATAAAATAACATATCATGAGTTTGAGTCAAGTTCTCTAAGTCCCCAACAGAGTCGCCAGAAACTGTGGACTCACCTTTTTCCTCGCCTCGCCTTTCAGAAAGGGTTTGAAAAGAAGGCCTCACAGTTCGGACTCCCGCGGTTCTGAATCTAGTCTCACAAAGTGTAATATGAAACTAATAATCACAAAAAAGTCCAAATCCGACAAACCTTTTTGGAAAATTGATTTTAAATCAAATAATGCCAAAATTAGACTGCTTTGCCAGATACAGAGTTGCCACCTAAATATTTTGTTTTGGGAAAATCTAGGAAACCCTGACTCGTGCCGAAGGCCACGTGTCCATCATCACCAAAGTTACCTCGGCTCAGGAACTTAGATACGAGAGGGGAAGGTCATGAAATGAGCACCCCCGCTCTCTCGTTCAAAGATCGGCCTCTACTAATCATGATATGATGTTTTATAAACATTATGTGTTCTTATTCCGATTATTAAACTAGATTTACTATGTGACGCACACAAGCGAGTATAGACTAGTTTGCAAGACTTGGAACAATTCAACTCATGTTTGTTTGCGAAAATGGTTTGAACTTGCCACCCTCAAGTGGGCTTAAAGATGCGGATTTGCCACCAAACATAGTGGGCATAAAACATGATTTCCCACAACAAAGTGGGCTTAAAACACACATTCATTGAATCGTTCCAATTCAAACAACAAGCCTTCATCCACAGGCATTCAAGTAGTTTAGCAAGTAAGCACATAGCCTCATGGCAAGCATGTGAATCGTAGCAACACTCACACTCATGCAAGTATGCTAAAGTATAAAAGCTTACCGAGTACTCCAAACCAAAACAAAAACTAGTTAGAAAAATGCATGATTCCTAACTATGTTAAATGACTAATGCAACACATGCAATGACATAACTAAATAGGCTCAGCTACTTAATCAAGGTATTTGCAACACTTTGATAGCATGCTTTGAAACACGTATTCAAAGAAGTATTGAAATTACGATGCAGTTTGAATGATGCGCTGAGCCTCGGTGCATGCAAGACAAATGAATGGATGCAAACATGTGAGTATAAAGCATGCTAATTAAAAATGTCCCTAATCTAACCATCAAAAGCGATTAAATAAAAGGGAGAAAGACGTGGGGTTGAAAGACATACACACACACATGCACACTTATTACAACATTACGCCCTCACGAAGGAGGGTCCGAATGAATAAGCTAAGTAGCTACGCTAAGCTAAGCTAACTAGTTATTACAAAATGAATTAATTAACTATTCTAGCTAACTAATTATTACAAATCAAATTAATTAGCTAAACACTAAGCTAATTAAGTACAAAGCAATTTAAACTAATTACTTAGCTACCACTATTAACTAAACAAAGTAATTAAATGGCCTCGGGAAGCGAGGGATGCATGCATGCTCAGTTTCTCCACCCGAAAAGCCACCGCCTTGCCATTGAACGCCTTTGTTTGCATACTATGAACACCAACAGTGCTGCCAACTCCCAAAACACATCTGCTTTCCTTTTCCATCGCACTAAGAAACTTTCTTTATTGATGGCCGGTCAGCTACCAATGGTGGCCATCGACTACCATTGGTGGCCCGTCGGCTACTGCTGGTGGCCGGTCGGCCACCCCTGGCCTGAACTTCTTTTTTTGCTGCAACAAAGAGCAAACAGAGGCAAAGGAGTGTATTCTCAAGAGTTATATGTACTGTTACTCTCCTTATCATCACACAAGCTCAAAGGAGCGTAACTCTCGGCTCTCAAACCACCAATCAAGCAATTTCCATGCATGATGATCAAAGAACCAAGTTTGTACAAGTTTAATGAGTGCAAAACAAGACTCAAAAGACCACCACCCTATCATGCAGGATCAAGGGTGATGGTGACCAAGGAAAGTAGCATATTCCATCACTTTGAGTATGAAATGTCCCACTTTCCTTGTGTTCGAATTAACATCCGATTCGAACACATGCAATGTAACGCGAAATATGCTTATCTTGCCTCTTTTACTTGTCATGTTTTGTTTACTTATTTTAGTATTTTAGTTACCGATCCATTCTTTAATCGATTAAGTTCAAAAATGAGTGTCCTCTAAAGCGAAAGAAGTGTCAACCAAGGGGTAGTTCAAGGCATGAAGGAAGCTTCATGCCGTTGGTGATGAACTCTCAAAAGAGGATTAAACCATTAAGCATGAGCCTCAACCTCAAGCTTAAACAACCCTAAGGTTGAAACAACCCTCAAACAAATGAAAAAAATGAAGCAAAGAGGGAGGTTGCAGAGATGTTAAGTGCTGGAATTAGGCATGAAAAAGCATTAAAACATGAAACCATGACACACAAATGATGCTCAAAGCCTAGAAACACTAAGCTAGTGAAGGAAATTAGACCACAACTATACAAAACAAAGCTCAAATGACCCAAACAGCCCAAAATAGAGCTAAAGCATGTCAAAATAGAGGCAAAAACATGCTGGACTAAAGCTAAGTTAGGCTAGAAAAACATGCTAACATGTAAAGCTAACTAGGCATGCAAGCAAGACAAAAGGAGGAGAGGCTAACCCCTCCAATTTTGGACTTCAAAAGAAAGTTTTTGTCACTGAAAAACCTCTGAATTTCAGTGGTCAAAAGGCCCAAAAAGTTTGATTTGAATGTGATGAAAAATGGTGCAAAAGTCTAAACAATTAAGCAACAAAAATGGTGGATTACCCCTTAACACAAGATAGCCTCAAACCATCATTTTAAGCCTCAAAAAAATAGAGTTTTTTATACTTGAAAACCAGCCCAAAAACAATACAAAAGGATGGCAAAGCAAGTATTCAAAGCAAGTATACTAATCAAGTAAACTACCTCTTGAAGCTCAAGCACAAATTAAGCAACAATCCAAGCTTAAACCTTCTTCTAGAGCACAAACAAGACTCCAAGAGACCTCAGCTCCAAGGTGGCCAAGTTTGATTAAGGGTTGATGTGCAAAAGTGTAGAGAAATTAGACTTTAAGGCACAAAATAACAAGAGGGAGAGAGAATTCTAGAGAGAGAGATTTTTGGTCTAAAATATCTAACCCTCCAAAATGGGGGAGGACACCCCCTATATATAGAAAATCAAGTCTTGAGCTTGAATACATCCTACCATACACGTGTATGAAGATGCAGCTCAGTGAGCAATAGCTGGCATAGCTAGCAAACAAATATCTGGAAAAAGAGACCAATGGCCATCGGCCACCACTGGTAGCCGATAGGCATAATCCATGGCCGACAAATCCCAGGGCTGGCCGACATGTCACCCTCTCTTCCAGGCTAGAGCCAACAAGCTCTAGGTCCAAAAACATGCACAAAATAGATAACGTTTAGAGGCTCAAAGACATGGCATTCCGCCGAGGACTTCAGATGCTCAAAACGAACACAAACAAGCATAATCATCAAGTGCATAAACAATGACGTCCAAGTCTTGAGGTCGGTCAAAAATGGGGTGTCTACAGCGGTGTAGTGGCCCTCTCGATCTTTGGACTTGATAATCATATCGTCCATGTACACCTCAACCTCTTTGTGGATCATGTCGTGCAGAATGGTAGTTGCATCCCTTTAATAAGTGGCCCCAGCATTCTTTAACCCAAACGGCATGACTCGGTAGCAATAGGTGCCCCATAGAGTAGTGAAAGTGGTCTTCTCCCTATCCTCTGGTGCCATCAGAATCTGGTTATACCCGAAAAATCCATCCATAAACGAGAGCATTGCATGGCCTACGGTGAAGTCTACCAACTCATCAATATGTGACAATGGAAAATCATCCTTTAGACTAGCCTTATTCAGATCCCTGAAGTCGACACAGACTCTGATTCTGCCATCCTTCTTTGAGACTGGAACAATATTGGGCAACCATGTCGGATACTCAAATACAAGCAAGAACCCTGCCTCAATCTATTTGGTAACTTCTTCTTTGATCTTCAAAGCTCAATCTGGGCAAACTCTACGCAACTTTTGCTTAACTGGCCGGGCCTCAGGGTCAAGAGGGATCTAGTATTATACAATCTCAGGATCGATTCCAGGCATGTCTACGTAAGACCACATGAAAATATCTTTGAAATTTTTTAATAAAGCGATTAAACGCTCGCATTCCTCCAAAAACAGGGTGGACCCGATCTGGACCAAGCGAGGATCTTCCTCAGTACCCATGTTAATTGATACGATTTCATCTGTACAGGGCTTAACACGCCTCTCCTCCTCATGATTAACCAAATTTTTCAAAAGCCAAGGAATTTCTTCATCTTTGTTTATGTCGAAATTTTTAAAATTAAAATCAGTACAACAAACCAAAGGCACAGAGAAGTAGGCAGCATTCACAACATTTCCATTCAAAAAGTCTGGATCCTCGGTTACAGTGGACCCAAAAGAAAAGCTAAAAGACGACTTGGACAAGACTTTGGTATCTGGGTTACCACTCCCAAAAGTACCAGACTCAGAGGAATTCGAATCTGACTCCGACTCCACAGACTCAGTGGAATGAAATCCGGACTCGCTATCCAATTCAAAACTACTGATGACGCCTTGCTCAAACTTCCAAACCAGGTGTCGAGCCTCAGATGCATCCACGATAAGATTGAAGAAATCCACTGCTCGGTATCCCCGATCATTAAGATAGTAAAACTATCCCCTAAGTTGGTGGTCTCAACTCCAACAGTGGAACTCATCAGTAAGTCGGCCAGTGCTTTTTCCAACAGCTCCTCCTCTTCGATGTCTATGTTTGCAGTCCTGCTTCAATCTGTACTAGTGCTTAGGTCCGCCTGCTCATCATCCTCTTCTGGTAACTAGTGCTCGAAGAAGATTTCGAACCCAAGATACCTAGTCTTTGTCTCCCAGTCATACCAAGGCTCCGGGAATCCACAGAATGGGAAATCTTCCCCTTGGCAGACAAAGCGTCCGTTCAAGGTTCCCCGTATAGGTTTGTGGACTAACTCATACTGCTTCTTAGTCCTCTTTACTTTCAGCCTTTCTCTCAACTCCTCCTTTCCTTTGCCAATCTATAGCGGTAGGTTTGTATCCCAACCCGAAAGCATGGGGGTTATGACTCAACTTCTTAGCAACAGTACCTCCCTGTCTGCCACTTCAGCCTAGTCCCGACCCAGGCATGTGCCCCTGTTTGTTCATCATGTATATGGATTATGCACTCACATAATCTTCATCGCCCTCTGCCATGATGGTTTGGACCAACTGGGCTTCTGCCAGAGAGAAGCCTAAAAGGAACACATCTTCTTTCCCATGTATGATTTCCAATAATGGTGCAGTGGTTCCTTGGGAAGGATGGATCGCAGAGTTACCGTACACAGTGGCGATCCTGCCTTTAAAGAGGTACTTTACTAACTGATGTAGCATTGATGATACTACATTCATTTGATGTAGCCAGGGCCTTCCCAGTAGTAGGTTGAATGTGGTCGGAACATCCATGACATGGAATTTCACCTCATATTCAGACGGGCCAATCAGGATATTGCTCTTGAACGTTCCCATGACATCCCGGCTTGCATTATCGTATGCCCAGACAGCTTGGGTCGTGCACGTAAAGTCAATCGGCCTCAAACCAATGGCATAGGCAATTCTCACTAGCACACATTGATCGTCAATCCGATATCTACTAACACCACCGGAATCCACTTTTTTTACTTTCCAAGGTTACATACAAAGGCCTGTTGTGGTTAGTGCCCTCAGAAGGAAATTCTTTATCCATAAAGGATATTACTGGCATAACGTCCCCAAAGGTGACCAACGACACCAATTGGTCAACGGTGGTGTCAATGGGCAATTTGGTTCGATTCATTGCTTCAAGCAGGGCTTGCCTATGCTCCCAAGACGCCATTATCAGTCCCCGATGGATATGTCGGCCTGAATCTTCTTAAACTGTTTTAAAACCATGTTTTCCTCAACATCCTTCTCTTTTGATTTCTCAGGCTCCTTGTTAGAGGTCTCTGGCTAGTCTGCCATTGTGGGTTTGAAGTACCGACCACTCTAGATCATATGATTGATCTCATCAATGTATCAAGTGTAATCTGGGGTATCAGCTTTCCAACCTTCATCAGTGTACGCATGACTTAGGTTTGCTGTCTTTGCACCACTCTCCCGAAGTCATGATCGGTTTGGCATCAGGTTCCATCCGAAGCATATTAACATCACGCGCCCCATCATCATACCATTCTTCTTCTACCACAGCTTGGTTTCAACATCTCGGTACTTTCTGAGTCTTCTCAACATCCTTTTTTAGTTATTGGGATCCCATTCGACTTTTCTGGTTCTTTGGGCATCACCCACTGTTGTTTTAGGTTTTTCTTTCCCTTTTCTTTTACCTTGTTCCAGAGCTATCTTCGCTTGGATCTCCTCTATTCTTTCCTTTTGAAACTATTCCAGTGCCTGTTCTTTCTCAGTAAGAGGTGCAGCCTCAACCTTACCCTTAACAGCAACTTTCCCTTCTCTCCCGGTTTCTCCTATCTGTTCCTCCACATCGGACTCTTTTTCACTCAACCATCCGTTGCTTGTTTCTGGCTGGCTCAAGTCCCACCATCCCATCTGTACACAGCTTGTATCTTCTTCCTCGAAGAAATAAAGATCCTCCAGATCCTCTTCTAATTCTGCCAGATCCTCCTCTAGGTTTGCTAAGTCATTCAGGCCTTGCTTGGGCCACTCATTCTGATTCTACGCCATTTGGTCTTCCCCTATAGCATTGATACTAAGAAAGTCTAGCAGTATGACCACTGGCTTTGGCTGATCGATGGCCATAATGTATAAGCTGGGATCGTACTCCTCTGTGAGCGAAACACCCTTCTCTATGACACGGGTATCAGATGACCCTGTCTTTAGTGCATTCTTCTCTTTCTCTATTTCTACTGTCACGAGCCTGGGTTGGGTTTGTGGTGTTAAATCCATCATGTACATGTCTGAGCCTTCCGGAATGACCACCTCCGATTTTGGTAGGTGGGATAAGGTAATGTATGTGCTAGGGTTGAAGGTGGGCGCTAGTGTATGGATGTGGTTAATATTTCTAGGCAGGGGGACTTGGTTATGTGTAGGAAGTGGGTTGGTTGTTACGTTGGGTTTGGAAGGTGGGGCGATGACTTTGTTGTCAATGAGATCCTGGATCTCATGACGTAGACAGTAGCACATATCCGTGGGATGGCCATGTTGTTGGTGGAAGATACAATACTAGGTAGGGTCGTGTTTGGGTGGCAATGGGTCTGGAAGTGGATGAGGATCGAGAGGCTTGAGATGCCCCTTTTGCATTAGCAGCTTGAGGACGTGGGTTAGGCTCATATGGAGGGGAGTAAAAACTCTTCGATTTCGGGGTGGACCGGTACTTTGTGAAGGTTGTGAGGTTGTGGCAGTAGTGTCATGACCCGAACTCGCCTCTATGGGTTAAGGACATAACCGGCCAGTAATCACGAGATTACCTACGGCCTTAAACCAAATCAGATATATTTTAACAAAGTTAAGGGGGCCAAACGGAAGCAATTTCAAACTTTTGTCCATAGAGCTGTGCTTACATGGCACATCGTAACATTTCACAAACATACATTAATAACTCACATCAAGGAAAGTTAACATATAAGCTTTACACAACAGGATCATTCAAGTCATGGTTAGCCAATAAAAACTATATACAACCGTAATCTAAAGTTCTCGGCAACATGACAAAAAATAACATAATAGACTAGCAAAAGGGCGAAAACAAGTCTCGTGCGTGAGACGTATAGGCTGACTCTTCAAAACCTTGACTGTTTCACACAAACTTCACTGAGGCTGGGTTTGGACCTCCCTTGGCTCACCTACAGACATATGAATGAGCGTGAGCGAAAGCCTAGTGAATAATATCAAATAAAGAAGATACACGAACAGTATTTAGAACAACATACATCAAACAGTCTTGGGCCCAATTCATATTTCTATCTAGTATATATATATATGTCAAGTGACTGCGGTTCCAAACACATCAAACGGCCTCGGGCCCAATTCATTCATATCCGATGACCTTTGGCCCAATCGTTCCAGTCTGACGGCCTTTGGCCCAATCATTCGTGTCAAACGGCCTTTGGCCCATTCATTCCTGTCAAACGGCCTTTGGCCCATTCATTCATGTCAAACGGCCTTTGGCCCATCATTTATGTCAAACGGCCTCTAGCCCAACCTTTCATGTCAAATGGCCTTCGGTCCAATCATTCATGTCAAACGACCTTCGGCCCAGTCATTTGTATCCAACGGCCTTTGGCCCAACCATGTGGCATAACAAATATTTGTCCATAATTCAAATTAACAAACTTATAAGACTGATATGGAAATAAGCAATTGAACAAATAACATACTTCAAATACCTCTATTAAGATATTACTCACAATGATCTGCCAGTGGATTTGCCCTCGTGCTTGACCCTACATATTTCATGAACATAATGGGTCACAAACGATTCATTCCGTTCTTAATTCATATATTCCTCTTAGGCTTCGTTCTTATCCTTTAACTCATTTACAATGCTTAATACATGCCTAAGAGTGCTTAGAAATGAAAGAGAACGGAAAATGAAACACGAAACATCTTTACAAAATTTCAGAAACAGGGTTCCCCGCTCGAGCATGGGTTCCGCCGCTCGAGCGGACCCTCATGGTCTGCAAAAGTACTGGTTGCCTCATTTTTATGCTCGAGCGTGAATTTGGACGCTTGAGCTGAAAGTCACACTACATGGCTCCCCGCTCGAGCGTGAATGTCCCCGCTCGAGCGGACATCAATGTCTGCAAAAATTTTTGGGAGCTCGTATTTCACGCTTGAGCGGCGCTTTCCCCGCTCGAGCGAACATGCCAATTTCTGGGTTTTCCAGAATTGTTCTTCAAGTGCAACCTTGATATTCAAAGGTCCAACATTCATGTTTTTGGTCCAAAAACATGGAGACACAATATATAACATGAGGATGTAAGCAATATGAGGCCAATTATTCAAAATCATGGTCACATTCTCAAATTATTCAACATTTCTTTTGTGTAATCAAAACTCATGCATTCAAACCTCATATAAGCTCCATATCTTCAATAATCAAACATGCATGTCAATTTTTGACTTCATTTCTATTTCAAATCTTACAAATGACACTTATTATTATGAAACCCATGAAAATTATGCATGCATGTGAAGATTGGTGCCCAATTTTCCATGTTCAACATTATTCATGCTAGCTTATGCAATTTCATGGCAATTCATGGTGATTCATAGTAATTTCATGCATGCATGTGCATTCTAACTTCATATTCAACTCAATCTTTGCCATGAGCTACCATACCACTTGAATTCACAAAATTACATACTCAACTCATAAATTAAGAGTTGATTACTCACCTAAGAGCTTCAAACACTCAAGTTCTTTGAGTTTAACTTCCAATTCTTAAGCCTTGAGCCAAAATTGCACAATTCTCCCTCTTTCTATCTCTAGAGCCGACCTTCTCCCTCTCTAGAGTGTAAAATCTGATTTTGAGCTCAAAACTAAAGGAATGTGGGTGTATAATGGCCCTTTTATAGCTTCTCTTAATCAAATTCCATTAACACTAATTAATTGAGCACTATTTTTTAGCCAAAAAGCCAAAAAGCCAACTAAAACTAGTCACATCACCTCTCTACTTTTCTGCACATCTTTTCGTAAAAAGCCAAAAAGTTACTAAAATAGCCTGTTCCCAAATGAGGCCTTAATCTATTTAATTTGATCCGAATCAATCTTCAATTAAATTTCACAGTAGGCTCTAAAAATTACACTAATCACAATGGCGCAATCAATTTCGGTTTCTGTGGCCGATAAGGCCTTCAATCTTTCAGTTTATAACATTAAGTTGAACAGATTTTCCTACGGCAAACAAATAGAAATTCAAAACCACATATATTCATATAAATGGCACTCAAAATCATCAAAATCATATCAAACACATAATCACACTCATAATAAAGATCAATTAGCAAAATACGGAACAAGGTTATCACAAGTAGCAAAGGGATCAGCCATCTTAGCCGTTGTGACGACATTACTAACATCTACAGGCCGCGAAATAGTGCTACTACTAGCATTGGTATTCCGACAGAATGGCCTTCTTGCGGGTTCACTTATTCTGTGGATGATACCCTTTTTTAATGCACTCTCAATTTGGACCCCCAGCTCATGTAAGGAAGCAAATGTGGACAACGGTGCCACTATCATTCTCTGCAGCATGTTTGGCTCAAGGTTCTGGACTGCTAGTTGGACTTGTTCTCTCTCGGCATGCCTATTTGTCATTTGGGCTGCCTTGGCTCTCCACCAGGCGACAAAATCCATGAATGATTCTTTGGGGTTCTGGGTAGTAGCCTCCGGCTCACTAATGGTTACTTCTATCTGGGTGTTATATAAGTACTAATTAACAAACGCCTCAGATAGCTCCTCCCAATTTCGTTTTGTAGAGTCCTCCAACTTAGCATACAAGATGGCCGCCACATCAGACAGGGTTCTCCCAAACAATGAAAGCTTCTGTGCCCGAGACAAACCCATAGGCCTCAATACATCCGAAAACAACTGGACATGCACAATCAGATCCCCACTCCCATCAAATCTATCAATGTGGGGCATCTTAAATTTCTCCGGTAATCTGACTGAAGCTTCAATGTACCCATCTTCGATATCTGGAATGGAGTTGAAGCCCTGGGATTTTTTCAATGCTTTCTCCAATCTAGCAATCTTGACCAAGGCTAGATCAATTTCATTGATATCGAAAGGAAAAATCCCTAGAGGAGGTTGAACCGGAGGACGATAAGCTGGAGCTGGGGGAAACATGTCGTGAGGATTTGGGATTGGTAGATTTTTTACTGGTGGGGGTAGATCTGGGTTTGGCTGAACAATAGGGATCAGATGCACGGTTGATGCTGATGCCCTAGATGTACGCCGTAGATCAGCAATGACTTCATCTTGTGCAGCCATCATTTGGTTTACAGTGTCCATAGTCCTTTGGACGACAGTCATTATGGCAGCAAATTCCTCTGCATTTGGTGTCGTGTTCTGTGTCATTACTAATCTGGGTGAAATAGATGTTGGTGAATTGATCGACTGAGAACAGGTAGGTGTTTGTAGAGTGCTTTGTACTGATGCTACTGATCGTCTGTTTCTTCTCCGTCGAGTGACTAGAGAAAGTGAGACTAGCACGGGCTGACCGCCAACAAGGTCTCGAGCTTTACACAACCTATCGAAATGAGTCCACACAACTTGGGGAATATTAGGTCTTTCTGAAGGTATGATAGTAAACTACCTAGCAAAAAGAAAGAAAGAAAAAAAAAACAAAATCAAAATCGGACAACGCTTCGGCCCCAATTCACAATAATCAAGACACATAGTTGAACTATAATCCCCACTGAACTCTTTTCTCAAACTCATACTAATATGAACCATCCTATACAGTCTCACTGTAAAAGCACAAATCAAGTAAAAGAACTAAAACACCCCTATAAGGGGGTAGGGTTACCCTGTCCCGGATTTTTGGCATGATCTAGGTTGCACTAATTCAAACAATGAGTTTCATACCATCCAATGAATGGGTGGCATCATGTCCTAAGTTGGAATAGTCACTATAGCTTCACTATATGCAACTAGGTCGAATTGGTCAAAAGGGTACCTCAGCAAGAATACCTAATATACCTCTCACACCTAACACTAAAAAGTGAAAGGTGGATCAAGTGGTACGGCGGTAATCCAAATCCAAGGACTGTGTGCCCAACATGGCAGAGCCCATGATCGATCAGCCTTTTGGCAAGCCTTTTGGATGAGCCTCCGACAAACCGTCCAGGAATAGCAATTGGCAAACACAGTGACTTAAGCGCACCAATGCAAATGCAATGCAAAGAACATATAAGTGTAAATAAAAATTCACATCATGAGTTTCAAGTCAAGTTCTCTAAGTCTCCAGCAGAGCCGCCAGAAACTGTAGCCCTACTTTTTGTGCTCCTTTCGGAAGACGAATAGCCCAACAGTTTAGACTCCACTTGTGGTTCTGAATCTGATTTCACAAGTGCAATGTGAAATAATGAAAACAAAAAAGAGTCCAAATCCGGAAATTCTTTTCGAAAAATCAGCGTTTGAATCAAATGCCAAAAATGGACTGCTTTGCCAGATTACAGAGTCGCCACCTAAATATTTTTGAGAAACTTAGGAAACCCGAGACTCGTGCCAAAGGCCATTAGTCCATCATCACCAAAGTGTCTCGGCTCATGAACTTAGGTACAAGAAAGAAGGTCATGAATTGAGCACCTCACTTGCCCAATCAAAGATCGGCCTCTACTAATCATGATGTGTTTCTTATTTACATTATATGCTCTTATTCTGATTTATTGCTGATTTTACTATGTGATGCGCACATAAGGTATGGACTAGTTTGTAAGATATGGAACACTTGATCTCATGTTTTGTTTCGAAATTGTTTATAAATTTGCCACTCAAAAAAGTGAGCTAAAATGGACATTTAATCAAACCATCCCAGTTCAAGCAACTAGCCTTCATCCACAGGCATTCAAACAATTATATCATTCAAGCAATTAGCCTCATTGTATTCATGCTTTAGATATGGCAACACAAACATCCGATGCAAGATGCTAAGACATAAACGCTCACCTACTACTCCAAGCCAAAACAAAGCAAAATAATTAGAAAAATATACATGTTCCTCATTAACGCAGTATGACTAATAAACTGCACACATTATATATTTTATAGGCTCGGCTACGAGCTTGGCATATGATTGTATTCAAGACATGCGAGAGAGCACGTATTCAAGTAATGAGTTTGACAATTTTGACATTGGGTTAGCATGATGAGCCGAACCTTGGATGCATGCAAGACAATGGATGCAAATCATTAGAATGCTAATGAAACGTGATGCCCTATACTAACCATCGTAAGTGAGTAAGTAAAAGAGAGAAAGACGTGGGGTTGGAAGACATGCAACTTATTACAACATTGCCCTCGTGTAAGAAGGTGCAAATCAAAGTCCAAAAGTCCAAATTTAACTAATTATTACAAAATCGAATGAATAAATAACCGAGGCTAACTAACTAGCTAACTATGCTATTACAACAAAGATAACCAAGATAAGTAAACTCACTATCTAAACTAATTAACTACAACAATTACAGAGGGGCAATAATAATTATTACAACACTTAATAACTAACGAGACTAATTACAACAAACAATATTAAATTAAATTAAATTAATTACAATGATCATAATGTAAATGAGGATGCGCAAGAATTGCATGTATGCACATGCACAATGTTCAAGAATAGCTCTGTCTGCCCTAGGCTTGCTCTGTTTCACCTCAGCCACTGCCCTTTGTTTTTTGCAAAAATACACTGCTGACCAAACATTAAGGACCGGCCGGCCGGCCCTCAATGAAGCCCAGTCGGGCCTAGAGAAGGCTGGTCATGCCTCAGTTTTATACAAAAGTCTGTTTTGTGTTCTGAAGTGAAAACAGTGCAGACAGAGTTGTTCAAGCTCTGTTTGTCCCTTCTTTCCTTTTCTGTCATGGAAAAGCCTCGAGAGAAGGTTAGAATTATTTCCAAAACCATCAATGAGCAAATTGATTGCTTGATGATTTTGGATAGAATTTCAGGCAAAAATCAATGAATGCAATGAATATAACCACTCCTTCCTCTTTATCATGGAATTAACTCAAAAAAGAGAAATAGAAAGCCTTCAAGAATCATCAAAACGCCATGAGTTAGCATATGACCACTCTTGACTCGATAAACTTGGCATAACGTCCGACCAAGCCCAAGCAAGATGACTCATATTCTTTATGTGTTGGTTGCTTTTAAACCAATTCTCTTAGTCATTTCCATTCTTTAGTCCATTTGTCCAAAGTGATAATTAAGTCCTCTAAAAGGAGAGAAGCGTCAAACGGGAAGTAATTCTCAACATGAAAGAGGGATCATGCCGTTAACAATGAATCTCCGTAGAGATTAAGCCATTAAGCATGAATCTCTAGTTCATGTGTTGAATAACCATCAACTGATTGAAACAACTCACAAATGAAAGAAATGAGTGGCAAGTTGATTCTTAAAATGAGGTTATTCACATGAAAGTTGGACAAAGAAAACCTAAGAACAACATAATACAAGCTATGTACAAAGACTAATGCTACAACAAATGAACTAATCAAAGCTTGAATCAACTAAATAAATTAGAACAGCCCTAAAACAACCTCTAACAAGCCAAAAATAGTGACTGAAAATGTAAGAAAAGAGCTCAAAAGCTAAACAAAAAGGTAAAGACACCAAAGCTATGCAAGCAAAAACATGGAGGGGTGCCCAACCCCTCCAATTTTAAGACTTCAAACCACGTTTTTTGGCCTCAGTTCAACTCCGAAAATCAATTCAAAAATCAAAGAAAAAGAGTGTAAAGGAACCAAGGGTTGAGCTATAAAAATAGGTGCAAGTAAGGGTGTTAACCTTACCACCTTTAGTAGCTTATCCAAACCCAAGTTCCAACACTTAAAATGGATACAAAACAGCCCAAGAATACAAGAAATAGGTAGAAATGAAGTAAACAAAAGCAAGAACAAAAGTTACAAGCTTATACCTCTCAAAATGGAGTAAGCTTTGGTTGATGATCAAACTCACTCTTAACACACTCTCAAGCTTGAATTATGCTTCTCAAGGGTCAAGCAAGGCTCTACGATGATGAGTCAAGATTGTGTATGGTGTATATAGATGATATAAGGTTGGTAGGTTAACTCAAAGGTAGCTTGCAATGGAAGAATGAGGAAAAATGAGCTATCTCTATGTGTATAGGCTTTCTCTCAATTGTCCAACCCCCAAAACAGAGGTATATGGTTGTATTTATAGAATTTGTGCACAAAAGGTGATAAATATCTTCAAAAATGGACAACTGGCAGCCTCCCGCCCAGAACAGTGTTTCTTGCTACTGAAGCCCGGTCGGCCCTCAATGAGGCACGACCGGGCCTCAATGAATTCTCCTGTTTTTCTGTTTCAGCCTCAACACAGGGTGGTACAAGGTGTAAAAAGGGATTTCTTGGGTATGATCAATGGGAATATAGAAGGTTTGGGGTTGTTTCGAAGCTTCAACAAGACTCCTTCGTTGAGACCTCGAGCCACGCACAATACTACTTTCATCATCAAATGTTCCGAGTAAAGCGCTCAAGCCTTGCGGGTGGTCAAAAATGGGGTGTCCACAGGAGCCAATCTTGTTGACGTTTGTCCAGACTGTTGCGACCATGAAGAACTAGCGCGTCGTTTCCCATTACTTCTCCCATAGCAACCTGAAAGTTGTGTCACATGTACATGTCAGTCTGTAACTAAAACAAACACCAAAAAATCTAGAAAAGCACACGTCAATGTACATCAACCTCCAAAATAAATAAATAAATAAACAAAGCTCTTCGGGAAAACACTCATGTTCAATCATTATATCTAACACAACAGTCCAAGAATGGTAATAACATAACACACCATCCCATTAATGCACCAAAAACCCCAGACATAACATCATTGCAGTATGCCACAACAAAAAAAAACACCCCACATTAAACTCCACCACACATTGCGTAAAAAATGACGAACATACATAACATCACACATCACATGACAAAATTCTGGGTGCAACAAACTAGAATGTCCAATATAATGCAAACTTTTTACAAAACATCGAAACCTATATCCGTATTCCACGTTCACACCAGACCTCATTCATCAACAACAAAAAAAATAACATGGGGAATCGACAAAAACAGCAACCTTTTGGATTAATTCATTTGGATATGGGCGTTAACCTCGACATGAATCTCATTCCAATGTCTACAGTTTTGAACAGACTATTTTTCCCCAACCACAATTGCAACCCCTAATACACTAATCTCCCCTATTTTCCATATCACCATCCGTTAATATACAATGTAAAACAGCCACAGAAATTGCAATCCATCCCCCCAACAAAAAAAAATGGAACAATCTCATTTACGAAATCACCACATACCGCTACCATTGCATCACCGTAAATCTAACACAACATCATAAACGAAGAATTTCAGTTACAGGTTCACTTTGAACAACAAAAAAACATAGCACCATTGTTCCAACTCCTCTCACATTTCCCCCAATTACGACAGGACATAGGCCACCTTATCACACTATACAATCCACACTAAAATTACTTCAAACACACCAAACCCACCACATCATACTTCAACAGGCAGCAGAGTTCATCCCGACAAATTTCAAACAAACACCACACTAACACATGGAACAAGCATGCACTTAACAAAACGTACCCTCCCATTGACTCCGACCAATACGACGCCACAAATTTAACAATAACTTGATGTTAATAATATCTCACACACATCACACTAATTGCAAACATCAATCTAAAACAACACATACGACATCAGTGTTAATACATTCAAATGAAATACGCACCTGACGCCATTTGTAGCTGACACAATCACCGTCGACGAATAGTTGATGTTTGTCGGCCGATGTAGGATACAAACAACGGTGGCACAACCTCTCTAAATCACCGACGTAAACGTATCAACAGGAAAGGGGATGCGTATTGTTTAGGGTTTACGATGAAATGGAATTGATATTCTAAGATACCACTCCACAAGGATTCAACATTACCTACAGGATCACAAACTAACTAACATTACGCCATTAACATCGGAAATTACAGTCATTTCCATCTACGACTCTTCCATTCTGATCGCTTTAGAGGGAAAACAAAAAAACCCTTACTATAAGGCTGTGGGCATAGTCGTAAATTCGTGATTGGGGAAATCCACATTTACACTTAGCATAAGGTCCCAAATGCGGCGTAACACGGATAATTTGGTCATTAACATTGGATTGGGACCTATTGGTTCATAAGATAAAAGAAAGGACCAACTGGGTCAAAAGACATAAATTTTGGATTTATTGGTGCATTCCCCTATAAAAATTCATCCCAAATTTGATTATCATAGGTTATGTATCTTATCTTTCTAACACCAAAAAATATATATAAAAAAAATAAATAATAATAATAATAATAAAGGTATAACCGTATATTCAATTTTTAAATAATATATTAAATCTACCTTTCTAAAATCAATTGGACTAATTGGTCTATAAGAAAACTATTGGGACTAATCGGATTACCATTCCTCAATATGGGATTTATAGATAAATTTTCCATTTTTATATGGGAATATTTTTTATTTGGAATGATTTGAAATATGGAATTTTTCAAACTTCCAAAAGGATGTGGATTGTTCAAATATTTCAAAAGGAGTACAAAAACTCCTTAGTAAGGTTTGAGCAAGTGTATAATTTCAATCTGTAACATTCCATTATAACACTCTCAAAAAAACTCCTCATTATACTTTTTCCAAACATAATACTCTAATGTAACACTCCAAAAAAAAACTCCTTAATGTAGTATTCTAATGTAGCACACAAAAAAATTTCTTAGTATATTTTTTTTAAATGTAATATTCCGATATAACACTCAAAAAAAGGATGTGGGATTCTTCAAATCATTCCAAAAGGAGTACAAAAATTCCTTAATAAGCTTTGGGTAAATGTATAATTTCAAACTGTTAGTGTTACGTTTGGAAAAAGTACACTAGGTAGTTTTTTAATATTTTTATACGTATTACATTGGAGTGTAACGTTTGAGATTACATTGATTGGAGTGTTACGTTTGGAAAAAATACACTAAACTGTTTTTTTGTGTGTTATATCGGAGTGTTACATTTGGAAAAAGTTCGAAGTGTCACATTGTTTCATTTGGAAAAAGTACATTAAGGAATTTTTTAGTATGTTACATTGAAGTGTTACGTTATTAGAATGTTACAGTAGAGTGCTACGTTCTTATTCGTAATGTGGGATTTGTTCTAGAATGAGGAAAAATCCAAAACCTCTATATTGATGATTGTCCAAATGTGTAATTTCACATTTGGAAAAACCCACTTTCATCCCTGAAAAATTATACTCAAAAGTGTAAATGACTACCCTTTTGTGTAATTTCTACTTTAATGGGACCTTCGAGTTCATAAAAAAAAAATGGAGGATTAAATAGTTCACAAGATCACATTTTGAAATTTACTGGTGCTTCATCCAAAAAAATATACACACAGTTTTTTTCTTTTCTTTTTTTTCTTTTTTTTTTTTTTTAATATGAACATGGAGGTATCCTTTTTACTTATTGAATCGTCACAAACCCTCCATTAACCATACCTTGCTAATAGAAATTAACTTTTTTAATAGAATACTTTAACCAATAGAAAATATTCTAACAAAGAACATACCTTGGAAATAGAAATTTATCAAATGATAAATAATTTTAGAGTCGATCTACACTTTAAATTTGTTGATGCCGCCCTCCCTCTCCACCCTACAACCATCACCTCCTTCTTGACTAGACCACGCTTTGTCATGAATTATGAAGAAAAAATTGTGACATAATCAATATAAAATAATAAATATTAACTAACTTTTAATATCTATAGCAAAAGAGTTTAAAAGTGTTGTGGTGATCTATTGCATGGAATATTGAAAAAAATCAGGAAAGAGTTTGTTTTAACTTTTCTTTTAAAAAACATAAATCATGGAATAATTAATATTTTTGAATTATTACATTTATGTGTTGGCCAATAGCGTCTTTTAATTCAAAATTTTAGTTGGAAGTTTTGAAACTCTCACAAAACGCCTCACGAAAAATCAATTTACTATAATATATAATATAAATTATATCAAATTGAACCATTGTATATTTACAAGTCCAACGATCAATTCAAAGAACCACCAAACCTAATCACCGTAAAGAAACCACTAAGTCCAACCCGATAATCACCCAAAAAAAAGTACATTAAACTTATGGGTAAATCAATTCGAACAAGGCATAAAAGAGTGGTTAATGATCACCATTTTTTAAACAAATTGGAGGCCATAAAATAATCTACATAAAAAAAAGAGTATTTTTATGGATGGAGAGAGTCTAAGTTCTCGTTTAATCAAATATTTAAGAAATATGTATGGCTAACATTTGGTCAAATTCATAAGTTTCTTGCAAATTTGTTTTGATTCAGGTCTCTTTTCTCCAATTTCTAGCAAGAGTCATGGCGTCCCACATATTGATTTTCTTAATTTTGCATCTCAAAAAAGTGCATGCATTTTCTTTCAAAAGGGTTTCAATATGTTTGTGATACTATAGTTAGAGACGAAACCTATGTTAGAACAAGATCAAAGAGAATTTAGCTTAATTGAGGTTACTATAGGATTTATTAGCGGATCTTGTGACTATGGGAAACTTGTCTAAACCAAATTAAAAAACAGGCATCTTCATTTTTATATGAGAAATACAAAATTGCAAGGCTGGTCTTAACTGACGTCACTAATCTTGATTGACGTCATTGAAGCCGAATTATGAGTAATATCTTCTTAATTCCTTGTTTGGAAATTTACAAATAAATAAATAAGACTACATCTTGGCTTCAAAATAATTTCTTACATCTTGTATTTTCTTTTACATTTGACACTATATCTACATCTTCTTGTCTTAAAGGTTGGCTGAAGATGCAACAAATAATGATCCATGTACTCCTAACGCTAGAACAATGACTATGATAGCACAAGCATCATTCGACATAGATGATTATTGGGGAATCATTGATGTCCTTCATAGGAGGTAATTTTTTAGATTTACATTTCTAATCTTGTATTCTTTTTCATATTACTTTTTTTAAAAACTCCTTAAAAGACAATTGGTATAATCATTTCTATGGTTTCAAACAAAATGTACGTTGTATAGCATTGATTGGAAGGAATGGAGGCAATCCTACAAATCACTAGTATTGCTCGATTTCTTACTAACTCATAGTCCTGAAGACTTTCTTGAAATTCAAATGCGACTATGATGTCTGATCAGTCATTTTTTTAATCAAAATAAAGAATTAAACAGAACACTAATGCAGTAGAACAGTGGATTGTCCAAATATCGTACTATAAGAACTTTGGGCGGAGTTGTATCAATTCAATTGGTAATTTCTAATTTAATTTGAAGAAGAGAGGATGAATGATTTTTACTAATGAAAATTTAAATTAAAACTAAAGTAATTGCACAACTAAAGAGAGTTGTCCAAATATATGAAGCGAGACTTGGGATTTTGAATCTACTACTAATTGCATATCATGTAATTAAAATACCCAATTCTAGTAAATCAATAGCCCGGATAATAATGATGTATACAAGTTTTAATAACATCGCCAAGAGAATGAGTATATTCAAAACGCAAGCACGAATCATCTTTGGTCGGCATGAATCATCCACACGAAACTAAAGTTGCGGCACAAATCATCTCCCCTAAGTATGACTTGTCTCAAGATTTGTATATATAAGAAAGTAAAACAATTGTATGATCATGCATTCTCAATTGAATGAATTGAATGAAAAGATTGTTGGAATAAAAGATCTAAAAACAATCGTACAACAATTATCCAATTTCAAAGAAAAACTAGAATTAAAATACAAAATTACATGATACTTGATTAGAGTTTCATTTCAATCCTAAGAAGAAAGCTTAGTCGTTCATGGAGAGGTTGAACACTTCAAAGGTTAAAGAATACGCCATGGATTGATGATTGTTCTTCTTCTCTAGCTTCTAGCCATCTTCTCTACAGTTTCAGATCCCAAAACAAGTGCCCAAAACCTTCTTTTATAACCTCCAATCAATTCTGAGTCAAAAATATGCGCATGCAAAGCGAGGCAAATCCTCTCGTGTGGTTTAAATATTCCGCTCAAGCAGATCAACTTAAAGGCAAACTTGATTAAGGGAAATCCGCTCAGGCGGATTGTGAATTCCACTCGAGCGAATCTACTCAGTCGTGGATTTTCACTCTTTTTGCGATCTTTTTATCTCAGAATGATATTAATCTGAAGAGGAAGAAAATACTTTATTGTATCAAATATCATAAGCTAAAAGACTAAACAATAAGCTAGGGAGTGTCAAAATGTAACATTTCGGCCCAGATTAATGTCATTCAAGATATTGGAATGTTCTAACACAGAGACAAAACTGGATAGCTAGAAGAAATTTCTTTTTTTTCCCCAATTCAAATTGTGAGTAATAAGATAATGATCATTACATGTTTGTTCATGACCTATTTTCTTATTGTTCTTCGCATAGGATTGATTGGGGGATGAACATGTGAAAGCTATCTGAGAGGGTAATTTGTAAACAAATTAGGCCGAGCTAGGAAGAATCTTCTTTGGGAGTTGGGCCACGTAATGGGCCGAGATAAGGGCTGGTGTAGCTCGGTCTAAGACCAAGAAGACATCTCATATTTTGGGTTTGGGCCGAACTATTGGCCGAGGTAATTATTTATGTATCACGGTCCTTGATCATCTAAACATCGGGTCGGTCAGAGATGGGCTACCAGTGGCCTGACCTAGCTATCCTGGACCGAGGTATCACTGGAGGGAAGACCGAGCTAAAGGATAGCTCTGCAGGGCGTCATCTCAAAGTCAAGACTAATAGTGGTGCTTAAAGTATCACCGAGCTGTGTGAGCACGGTTAGCCGCAGTGTCAGCCGAGGTAAGGGTTCAGCCATCTCACTTGGCTTGCAGTGATAAGAGTGTTTTAAGGATAAGCACTATCCTTGGGCTTGAGACTCCTAGGAGGACTATGCTGAGGAGAGTACAGTCCTACTAGGATTGTGCAAACCATCTCACTTGGTTGGTAGTGAGTAGGGTGTGTGATTCCTAGAAGGACTCTTATAAGGAGAGTTGGAATCCTACTAAGATTAGGCCAGGCCAAGTCTATAAAAGCTCATAGCATGACCTATGGACAGGTATCACAATCACAATTCTTACTTTAGAATACACAGAGCTTATTGTCTATTGTTTAGTTGCTGACTTAGGCATCGGAGGGGTTTCCGGCACACATCCGCCGGTTAGCTCACGTTTGTGTTTTCAGGTGGCAAAGCAACGTTGTTTAGAAGAGTGCAAACTTGATCAACAGGATCATACGAGAAGAATTATTTCGTGCTCGTACAATTGGCGCCGTCTGTGGGAAAACACAAAGAACAAAACCTTTTGATTGAGTTTTCCTCTTTAGTTGAAATTAATGGCGCATAACGAAGACTTACCACATTCTGCTATTGATGGGCAGACCCCGAGAGGGAGCGCAAGGCGCGAAGGCTTGCCTTATGTACCACCCATAAGAGGTGCGAGAAAGACGGGGCTCAAGTCTACACCACTCTCAAAGCCCTGATAGACAGAGGCGGAGGATGGATCCTTAGGTTCTGGAAGATTGCGTAAGGGAGCAAGACGAAGTAATAAGAAGAATGACAGCTGGCATAGAGACTATGAAGCGCCAGATAAAGGGCAAAGGGGCAGCGGAAGAAAAGGTAGGCAAGAGCAGGATGCACCTTCGCCACTTAGAAGATCGTAACAAACAAGTCACACCATCACAAGCTGAAAGAAGAAGCCTCAGGTCAGGCGATACACAATCGAGGACTTCCAGGACTCGTTACTCCAGGTCTGGAAAAAGGAGGACAGAAAGGTCTTACACAGAAGAAAACAGCTATTGGCCCACACATTCACACCAAACGACATCTAGGCACACGGAGTTGCCTAGGTCGGCGGACCTGCGGACAATGCTTGAAGAAATGGCTCGAAGAAGAGAAGACACTCAGGCTCGCGACCCCCGTAGAGTCTCCGCGCTACAACGGTTGGCTCCAAGAACACATGGGAGTGTCGAGGTTAGAATGCTAGAGCCACGCCTCACACATGAACCAACATGTAAAGCATTAGCAAGGTTATAGAGCTCGCTGTTCATTCCAGCGATAAAGAACGCACCATTACCCTCCGGCTTCCACCACCCTAAATTCACTATTTATGAGGGAAAGTCGGACCCCTACATGCACTTGAGCCACTTCCGCCAGGTTATGGCGGTATATCGGCGAAACGAGGCTCTAATGTGTATCATATTTCCTTCCAGCCTTGGTGACCTGGGTCTAACATGGTTTGAAAGGTTGCCAGAAGGTAGCATAGCTTCATGGGCGCAACTAGCAGAGGCATTTGTGACTAGATTCAAAACAAACACCAAGACACCTGTAGAGATTGACCAACTTCTCTCCATAGATATGGGCGAGAAGGAAACATTGAGGTCTTACAACAACCAGTATTGGGAGACTTTTAATTAGATTGGAGATTGCCCCCACAAACCTAGCTATCACATAGTACAAACGAGGTTTGCCGGCCGGCAATAAATTGAGGGATTCAATGACAATGACGCCACCCCTTACTATGGAAGCTCTGATGGAGAGAGTGCACCAACACATCCGGGTAGAGAAAGATGGGGCGCGCATCGAGGAAAAGTCTGGCACAACAGCGATACCAGACAAAAAGCCTTTGGCGAGAGTTAACACGGTTGACAAATAGGACCGACTGTGTAAAAGTCTTTACCCGACTAGGGGGCAATTAAGAAGTTTGGCAGGAATAACCAAACATTTAGCTCTCTTCAGTCGAGATAAGGATCTAGACTGAAGAACGTTGGCCGGAATAACCAACATTGAGCTCCCTTCAGCCGAGATCGGGATCTAGGCTGAAGAAGGTTGGCAGGAATAACCAACATTTAGCTCTCTTCAGCCGAGATAAGGATCTAGGCTGAAGAACGTTGGTCAGAATAACCAACATTGAGCTCCCTTCAGCCGAGATCAGGATCTAGGCTGAAGAAGGTTGGCAAGAATAACCAACATTTAGCTCTCTTCAGCCGAGATAAGGATCTAGGCTGAAGAACATTAGTCGGAATAACCAACATTGAGCTCTCTTCAGTCGAGATCAAGATCTGGGCTGAAGAAGGTTGGCAGGAATAACCAACATTTAACTATCTTCAGCCGAGATAAGGATCTAGGCTAAAGAATGTTTGCCGGAATAACCAACATTGAGCTCCCTTCAGCCGAGATCAAGATCTAGATTGAAGAACGTTGGCCGGAATAACCAACATTGAGCTCCCTTCAGCCGAGATCAGGATCTAAGCTGAAGAAGGTTGGCAGTAATAACTAACATTTAGCTCTCTTCAGCCGAGATAAGGATCTAGGCTGAAGAACATTGGTCGGAATAACCAACATTGAGCTCCCTTTAGCCGAGATTAGGATCTAGGCTGAAGAAGGTTGGCAGGAATAACCAACATTTAGCTTTCTTCAGCCGAGATAAGGATCTAGGCTTAAGAAGGTTGGCAAGTTTGACCAACAAAATTTTTGCACTCTTTGGTTGGGATGACAGTTACCTCAGCCAAAGTAGGTTGGTAGGTTTGACCAACAAATTTTTTGGATTCTTCAGCCGAGATGCGTATCCCGGCCAAAGAAGGTTTGCAGGATCAGGTAAGGCCAAACTAATTAGTTCGGCTAGGCATACAATCGGAATGATGCAAAACATTGAAAAAGAAACACAGTGCCCGCGAGGGACCTCGCTACCGTTCGGACTCGATTTTGTTGCGGTTCTAAATCTGAACCAAAGAGTCCAACTCTGGCAAATCGTTTTGAAGAAAAACAGATTTTTTTGAAAGAAGTGCCAAACATGGACTGCTTTGCCAGATAACAGAGTCGCCACCTAAATATTTTTAAAATGGGAAATTTAGGAAACCCTGACTCGGTGCCAAAGGCCACGTGTCCGTCATCACCAAAGTTGCCTCGGCTCGGGAACTTGGGTACGATTGGGGAAGGTCACATCGTGAGCACCCCCGCTCGCCCGGTCAAAGACCGGCCTCTACTAACCATGATATCTGTTTTTGAAAACATTGTGAGTTCTTATTCCGGTTATTAGCCTAGGTTACTATGTGATGCTTGCAGCAAACAAGTATAGACCGAGTCGCCTGAATTGGAACAAAACATTTCATGTTTGTTTGTTTGAAAATGGTGTGAAGGTGCTACCCGCAGGTAGGCTAAAATGCGGATTTGCCACCCTCGGGTGGGCTTAGAAAACATGATTTTGCCACTATCTAGTGGGCTTAAAACAAACAGTCAATGTATTGTCCCAATTCAGATAACTCAACCTCCACCCACAGGCATTCAGGCAGTTATATCACATAAGCAAATAGCCTCATGGCAAGCATGCTGTTCATGGCAACACTCACACGCATGCAAGGATGCTAAAGCATAAAACTCACCGAGTACTCCAAGCCAAAACAGAAACCGGTTAGAAATCATGCATGAATCCTAAATATGCTAAAATGCCTAATGCAACACATGCAAAGATGCAAACTATAGCAGGCTGGGCTATTCTAAATATGGCATATGAGATGCAACAGCTATCAAGTACTCAACTTGGAATTGAAATACAGATGCAGTTTGTATGATGCGCCGAGCCCGGTGCATGCAATACAGATGAATAATGCAAACATGCTGTCATACTGTATGCTAATTGAAATATGCCCTATATCTAACCATCGTAAGCGGATAAATAAAATGGAGAAAGAAATGGGGGTTGGAAGACATACATCACACTCACCTACACTTATTACAATTATGCCCTCGCGCAGAGGGTCCAAATAAATAATACAGTCCGAATAAAAGAATAATACAGATTTCTAATTAATTAACAAATTAAACTAAGAAAACTGTAAAACTGGCATGCAAGCCAGGGGGGCTGCCTTGCTATTGATGAATGATGTATGCTGGGCTGCCTGGCGCGGAAATCCACTGGGATGCCCCAATTAGCCTCTGTTTGCACTGTGTCTCGAAATGCGTGCCAGACTCTGAAAAATTGCTGGTCCTTGATTTTGCTGCAACAGAGAGCAGGAAAGGGGCATAGCAATGTATTTCACAAATATATGCATGCCTCGATCCTCGCGCCACCAATCACGCATATCGATGCATGATGGCCGAGGAGCCGAATTGCACAACTCAATATAGGATGAATGCATATGAATGCGACAACAAAACCTAACTCCATCACGGGTAATCCGGAGTGTCGGCGACTGGAGAATTGAGACCCGTTCCGTCACTCGGAGTGCGAAACATACCTCGTTTCCCGTGCAATATGCATGATATGCATGAAATGCAACTAATGTACAATCCTAGCATGCACGATGCTATGAAAATGAGGTGCCTCGAAAAGCGTGCACGCAGGCACGCAAACCGAGGCCATGATGTGAGATGCAAATCGGATAAAACCAAAGTGCCTCGAAATGCGTGCACACGGGCACGCAAACCGAGGTGATGATGAAATGGAAATCGGATAAAACTGAAGTGCCTCGAAATGCGTACACACGGGCACGCAAACCGAGGCGATGATGCGAAATGCAAATCGGATAAAACCGAAGTGCCTCGAAATGCGTGCACACGGGCACGCAAACCGAGGCAATGATGCGAAATGCAAATTGGGCTTATACTCACATGAGTGGACCTCAGCCACACTCACATCAGATGCCGCCGGATAAAAAAACAAGAGATGCCTCGAAATGCGTGCCCGCGGACACGCAAATCGAGAAATGCATAAAATGGCATACGAAATGCAATGATGGACTTACGCCAACATGAGAGAGCCTCAGCCGCACTCACATAGGCTGCCGACGGATAAAAAATAAAGTGCCTCGAAATGCGTGCACACGGGCACACAAACCGAGGCAATGGCATACAAGCATGAAAATGCAAATTGGGCTTACGTCAACATGAGAGGGCCTCAACCACACTCACATAGGCTGCCGACGGATAAAACGAGGCTGCCTCGAAATGAGCGCACACGGGCACGCAAACCGAGGCGAGGCTCGGCTCTAAAGCACCAAAATGACATGCGAATGAGATGTGGCAAATGGCATAAGGAAGATGCAAAATTCAGCAACTAAAATAATGCAAAAACAGCCCCCAAATTATGATAAAATTGCAACCGATGCCCAAAATGCGATGAAATGCACCCGAAATGGCCTACAGCCCTATTAAACATACAGAATATGGACACGGAATGCAAAACAGTGGCAAGGCAGCCCCTAAACTAGCATTTTATCAGCACAAAGCAAGGCCAAATAATGCTCACAAGTATGGAAACAAAAGCTTGCAAAAAAAACGGTAAAAGAGGGCAATTACAAAGCAAGTGATATGTACAATGCTCAAACCCAAAAAATCAGTTTTACAACATTGAAGATGGAACAAAAATATGCACAAATGCAAGAGATGGCAACCTCTAAATCAGTATGTATATATGCTAAACATAGCATGCAAAAAGGGGCTATAAAGAGAGGTATCATGAGCAATGACCAAACCACTTAAGACCCTTGACAAAAAGTGTAGAATAGACCAAAACAAGACACTCTCTAAGCCTGATGGAGGCTCAAAACAGTAGCTAAACAGGTCTAACAAAGCATGCAAATTTACGGTAAAATGAAAGAATTTCAAAGGAAGTACCAAAAATATACACCAAATGTCTTAAGACCCTAAACAAAACATGACAAGGAGACAAAAATAAGGCTTTATCTAGGCCTGATGAAGGCCAAAATCCGGAGCCAAATGAGTCTAGCAAAGCATGCAAATTAGTGGCCTAAGGAGGGATATTGAAAGAGGTCTATCATGGAGACACCAAATGAAGTTGAGCCCTTCTACAATGTTGTAGAGGGGCTCAAAATGAGCACAAAAACAGTAGGTGTCAAAGCCAAAAACTAAAAGGAAATAAAGTAAATATTTGACTCAAGATTATGCAAGAAAAAGGGATTTGAATGCTTACCCTTGAAGACAATTCTTTTGTTGCCTTGTAGCCTCAATTTGCTGATCCTTAGGCCTTGAAGAAGCTCCCTTTGTTGCTGAAATGGAGATGGTGGAGGTAGAGCTTGGAGTTGATGAAGGAGTGCACTAGAACCTTGAAGGTTTTTTTGAGTTTTTGAAGGTGGAAATGGAGATTTTGGGGGAGAGGTTCTTGAGGTGAAAATTGCTAACCCTAACCAAGGAGGAGGGGAGCCCTTTAAATAGGGAAGAAGGGGTGTAAAAGGGGAGGGAAATGGAGGCAAACTTTCCCTCCCAAAATATCTCCCGGAGGGGGAGAGATATTTCAAAAAGCAGCTGGACAGCTGTAAAGAGCTGGAAAGCAGAAAGCTGGCCGGCCAGGTGGTTTTGCTGCAAGTGGCCGGCCAGCCACCCCTCATGGCCGGCCAGCCACCTCCCATGGCCGGCCAGCCACCCAAAAAAATGAAGTCAAAAATTGCTGGCCGACTACCAAGTTTTAGGGTCCTCCCAGGTGTGTAGAATAAGGCCCCAGGGTTGGAATTTGGCAACACTGAAACAGGAGTCACAACATTGCATTTGAAGGAGAGGCTCAAAAATGAAATCAACAATTACTGGCCGACCACCACTTTTTAGTGTCCTCCCAGATGTGTGGAACAAGGTTCCAAGGTCGGAAATTGGCAACACTGAAGCAGGAGCCACAACTTAGAGCTTGAAGGAGAGGCCCAAAAATGAACTCCATAATTGCTGGCCGACCAGTATTTTTTAGGGTCCTCCCATGTCCCCTGATCACAGATATGTAGCTTTGGTCGGAAGAAAATATCCCCAGGGTGTTCAACATTGGCCCGGAAGTGAGCAAAACGGGCGCCGGAAGAGCGAAACCGGTTATCTGGGATAATTGCTGACCTCCCACCCCCCAGTGATCTTCCTGGTGTTGAAACAGAGGTACCTGCCAAATTTGAACAAAAACTAATGAGAAATGAACGCTCGGAGCCAAAATCGGGCAATTCGGGATCTCGAAAATGGGTTACGGGTGTCGGAAGCGGTGTTCAGCAGCGAAGTGGGCATCTGCGACCCCAGTGTCCCTCGGAATGACAAAACAGAGGTTCCTGCCAAAAATCAGAGAAAACTGATGCAAAATGAATGCTCGGGGCCCAAATCACGCAGTTCGGGGTCCCGAAAACCGGCTATAGGCACCGAAAGTGGTGTTCAACAGCGAAGTGGGCATCAGGGGCCCCAGTGTTCCTCGGGATGATAAAACAGAGGCATTTTCCAAAAACCGGAGAAGTCGGAGATGGTTGGGCGGTCCCGAACCGAGGCACACGGCCTGACGGCTCCGAAAACCGGGAACCGGGCCCCGAAATGGGCAAAATGGCCTACGGCCACAAAACGTAGCCTACGGCCACTGAGAGATAGTCTACGGGACCACTCCCTTCCCTCAGGAAAGAAAACAGAGAAAACCGAGTCTGGTTCGCAAACCGAGACAAGGCACAGAAGAGGGTTCGGAAGTCCGGAGGCGGGGCGCACGGCCGCGACTCTGAGACTTCTGAACGAGCACAACATGCAACATCACCGAGCGCTCAATCAGTGACGTCTGAGTCTTAAGGTCGGTCAAAAATGGGGTGTCTACAGTAACCGAGCAAAGAGATCGAAATTTTTCATTACAAAAGGTGGGACATATAGCCCGGTTACACAGAAAGAACGTCTTCTAGTGCGATTGCGAACTTGAAGGATATAAATGTTGAAGGCAAAAAGGCGGGGCTGTTCAAATTTTTGGAGGTACATAACGATTGTAGCAGGAGAACGAGGATAATGGGGGCACGCCATGTATCCTGGGAATGACGTCGTATCAAACATGCCAGATTAATGGAAGGACATGTTGAGCAACAGACAAGGCTTATTGGGACCGAACGAGATGTGAAACCGAATAACTTTTTAGCTCGGCTAGAGGAAAAATAATCTCAATCATGCTACACAGATGGAATTAAGGGGTAATTGAGAGGGTAATTTGTAAACAAATTGGGCCGAGCTAGGAAGAGTCTTCTTTGGGAGTTGGGCCGCGTAATGGGCCGAGATAAGGGCTGGTGTAGCTCGGTCTAAGACCAAGAAGACATCTCATATTTTGGGTTTGGGCCGAACTATGGGCCGAGGTAATTATTTATGTATCACGGTCCTTGATCATCTAAACATCGGGTCGGTCAGAAATGGGCTACCAGTGGCCTGACCTAGCTATCCTGGACCGAGGTATCACTGGAGGGAAGACCGAGCTAAAGGATAGCTCTGCAGGGCGTCATCTCAAAGTCAAGACTAACAGTGGTGCATAAAGTATCACCGAGCTGTATGAGCACGGTTAACCGCAGTGTCAGCCGAGGTAAGGGTTCAGCCATCTCACTTGGCTTGCAGTGATAAGAGTGTTTTAAGGATAAGCATTATCCTTGGGCTTGAGACTCCTAGGAGGACTCTGCTGAGGAGAGTAGAGTCCTACTAGGATTGTACAAACCATCTCACTTGGTTGGTAGTGAGTAGGGTGTGTGATCCCTAAAATGACTCTTATAAGGAGAGTTGGAATCCTACTAGGATTGGGCCAGGCTAAGTCTATAAAAGCTCATAGCAGGACCTATGGACAGGTATCACAATCACAATTCTTACTCTAGAATACACAGAGCTTATTGTCTATTGTCTAATTGTTGACTTAGGCATTGGAGGGGTTTCCGGCACACACTCGCCGATTAGCTCACGTTTGTGTTTTCAGGTGGCAAAGCAACGTTGTTTAGAGGAGTGCAAACTTGATCAACAGGATCATACGAGAAGAATTATTTCGTGCTCGTACACTATCAGAAAGGATATTGAAATCTTCTATGAGGAAGAGAGACACTATAACAAGCACGTTTAAAGCTCTCAAAATCACGAAAGAAATCCAAGGATTTGGTGTCTCCTTCCACATCCTTGTTCTCGTCATCCTCAAAAATGTCAGGAACTTCATCTTTGGCTCATATTCAACCTCAAGCCCTTCATGGAATGAAATAGTGGATGAAACAAACAAATATGATCAACATCCAACCACTAAACAAGCCATGGCACAAGGACGAATATAAGACAAGAAATTTAACAACCCAATGGGTGACAAGAATGTTGATGAGTCACATGTTTGGGATTGCCCCCTATAGGAGAAACGGGTTCCTTACTCGATTTTGAAGACGAGGATGAAGAAAAAGAAAAATCACACGATTTTATAAGTGGAATTTGCTTGAAACTTATTGGCAAATAGTCCTTCAAAACATAATGGTGAGAAAGTGCCATTTAGGAGTATTTTCAATGTTGGTATGCTAACGAGAAAAAATAAGATTGATTGCTGGTTTTCAAGTGAATATTGATTAGGAGTATGTTTTGTTTAGACTATTGAATTTTTGTATAAATCTAGAGGTACCTTCAGATAATGTACCAGGAAGGTTATTCCTTATTTACTTTCTTCATTTTTCTCTCCTATGTTTTATTGCTTACAATTTTTTCCCATAAATTCAGAAAAATACTCTTGAACTACATGAATAAATAGATTGGTGCTTTAAATTTTTTTTTCCCAGCTTCTTGTTTTAAAATTTGTAGCATACAGTCTTGAAAAAAAAAAAATTTAATTAAAAATTAATTTGTTATTCTGGTGGGCCTAATCCATAAGGTTCTGCTTATCTTTAGATTAAACTTGCACTAGCTGACCTTAATTTCTCTCGGGCCTAGAATTTAGATTTTGGACTTGAATAAGTTGGATTGGGCCTTCATTTGTTGAATTATCAATTCGTAAAGACTGAAAGTTTTGGACACCTGTTTTTGCCAATTTTTCAGTGTCGGCCCACTATGATACTTTCGCCATTGGTCTTCTTTTCGACCTTTAACACATTTCACCGCTCCACGGGAAATTTCCCGACCCTTACTGTACTCTAGTTTAGTAGTTTACATTGCTTGGTGTGGTCTAGATCACGCTTAAAATGAATTTGATCCACGAATAATTATCATATCTTTCTAAAATATCATGTTAGTTATGTGCTTGTCTAATAACAAAGGGTTAAATGCTTACATAGTCTAAAAAACCGAAAATATAGAGCATGTTTGATTGGATGGATTATAACATGGGATTGGGATTATTAATCCATGGGCTCAATTATTCTATATTTGTTTTAACATTTTGGTTTAGGATTATTAATCCAATGAATAATTAATCCAACAAATTTGTAGGATTATTAGTAATGGGGTAGGGATGGGATTATTAATCCAATGGATAATTTATCCTATTGGATAGTGAATACCACACTAATTTGATAGGATTATTAATACCTCACTATTAGTCTTGTAAATCAAATATGACCATAGTGTATAAATTACAAAACATCATTGAATGGATAGACAGCCAAGTAGTGTTCTGGATCCATGTAATAATTTATGTTGATCCACAACATTATTATTGCTACATACATATTCACTACGAGTTTTTTTATTTATTTATTTATAATTGGGACTGCTTCAATTAGTTAATATGGACTCAGTTTCATTTGAGTTGCACGCATATCAAAACTCTTTCAAAAAATGCATGAAATCAAAATATTTTAAAATGAATGACATAATCTATACATAATTACTTCACATAGTAATTTTTAGCATTATTAAATAATCAGAACATGAGTATATATAGTATATAAAACTCATATCATGGTTTAATAGAGGCCAATCTTTTAATCGAGTGATCGGAGGTGCTCAATTCATGACATTCGCTCCTCATACCTAAAGTTCCGAACCGAAACATCTTTGATTATGACGAACAGTGGCTTTTGACACGAGTCACAAGTTTCCTAATGGGGTGGGGTGGTAGAGAATTAAGAAATACAAACACTTTTATGGAGGAGGCAAGTCATGTCAAACACGACACTCTACGGACACTCTAAACATCCTTTCTTCGACGTGTCTTGATTAAAAATTTTAATTCATAATATCGGAGACTTTATAGATATTTCGGCGACACTTTTTGAATCCTCTAAACGTGACATATATTATAAATCTTTTCATAATAACAATATTTTGCATTTTTCGAATTATAATTTTTGCACTCTAAATATGTTTTGAAGCATTTATAATACATCATGTGTTATGTATCTCAACGCTCTACAATTGTTTTGCAATTTTTAAAATGCAATTTTTATGTGAATGATATTTTAATATCTAAGTTATGAAATATATGGTTTTTAATTTTAATTAATGTTTTTTTTCATTACCTTAAGATATTTAACATATAATAAATATATAAAAAAAAAAAAATTAATGTGTCCCAAGCATATCGTGCATTGCATTTTTTAGAAATTGTCATGTTAACCGTATGTATGTTTGTGCAACTTTGGTTTGTGATGTTGGCCTGTAGTAACTTAAGAATAGTAACTTCAATATTTACACGAAGAAGAAAAAGAGAAAGGGAGAGGAAGAAGTACAAAGGTGTTTCACCCTTATAATGGCTAAGCAATTTTTTTTTCCACTTTACTCCACTTTAAAATCTCAGCCCAATCCGACTCAATGGACAAAATAATTAATTTTTTTACATTTTATAAGGGTAAATTATAAAAATTGCATTTCATCCTCTGAGATTTTAATTTCATAACAAATCGCTTCTTTTATTAATAAATTATTTTAATGATGTTAAAAATATGTTTTAATTAATAATTTAGGTAATTTTATTATTGTATAGGAGAGCAATTATGAATTTTATTTTTTTAATTAATTCTGTTAAATAAAAAATTCTAATAAGGGAGTATTTATAATTTTTCAAATCACAGAGAGTAATATGTATTTTAAGCAAACTTCAGGAATGTATTTATAATTTATCCATCTTAAAAATATAGGGTTGAGTTGAGCGGATTTGGCTAGCCATCAGGTCGATAGCCACCTCTACTATCATCCTTACAAATCCCTTCAGATTATCTTTAGAAATAATATGTTTATATAATTTTCATGATTGAGGGGATCAATACAGAGAAATTCATAAATAAGAGAGTAAAATTATATAACTAAGTAGTTGATAAGAGTCTTATGTAATTAACACTTTAAATATATTCTTTAACAACACACGTGAATCAGGCCTTTGCTGGTTAGCGATCGAATCCTCCGAGATCCCCAACAGGTTTTTATGGTATTTGAAGATCTTTTTCATTAATTTTCGAGACTTATTTATAAATCGCATGTTTTTTTAAGATTAATTTCTCGCTTCCAAACGAGAAAATATTTTATAACTAATACTTATATCATGTATCTGAATTGACATGGTGTATTCTCTCACTTATAATGTTAAAATAATCATTTTTTGGTACCTCATTTTATTTAAAGGCCCTGTAAATGATAGCAAGTACAAAATGTCAAAATATTTATAATTTTAATAGATTTTTTTATATATTTAAAATATTTTTACATATTATTACACATTTTTCAACACTAACAACATTGTCAAGGACTGTTTTTAACATTATTTTTTATTTAAAACATTGGGGACCATTTGTCATTAATATGTAGTTATAAGGAAAGACTATGGTACATATTTTTAAAAGATATATACTATATGTATTTTATAATTAAAAAAAATGACATAAATTTATACTTTCTGAGTCATAAGTATAAAAAAAAAAATCTTAACCAAACAATGCATAAGATATAATTAAAGATGACAAAAGTCATAAATAAAGGCTCAATTTGGGAAGAAGGTTATAAGTGGCGTTTTGGCTTTTTGCCAAAACGCAAAAAGTGACTTTTTTTTGGCCATAAATTGATTTGGGATGTTGGTTATAAGCCAAAAGAAAAATTACAAAATTACCCTCCATAGGTGGAAAATGAAAGGGTGAAAATGTATAATTTTTCAATTGGCTAGGGATACTTTGGTCATTTCATTATGATTTAACATTATAAACAAATATTAATCAAAAAAGTCAAAAGTCACTTTTTACCAACTTCCCAAATCATTTATCTAAAAAAGTCAAAAACTTAATTAAAAGTCAAAAAATTACTTTTTACCACCTTTTCAAAATAACCCAGAGACATAACTTATGGGCTGAACATTGAACGTTTCGTCCGCCTTTTCTGCACAATGATCGTCAGTTTGACGAGAAATCCAAAACATAAAATAAGCAAATTTTAATAAAATATTGAATTATGGATCACATACTTATATATTTTCATGATTAAAATTTATATTTATTTTCACCGTACCATAGTTATTTCTTCTTTTTTGAATAATTACAGTCTGATGGAGTTTCAAAAAATAATTATATATCAATGAAAAAAGTTAATAATTTTAATTATTAATATTTATAAAATTTATCATTAATTTACATTTATTTTTATAAAAAATTAATGTTATATGCATTAATTAGTACAGTAATTAATATATAATTAATGACGTAGCATAGTTTAAAAAAATTCATATTTGTAATTTATATGATAACTGAAATTAATAATAATATCATAACTAATATTAATATATTAATTAATAATACAGTAATTAGTATATATAACACCTTTATAAAATAGGACTGATTTGATATTTTCTCTTTTTGTACGGGGGGGAATTTACTGACTTTAAAAAAGTCAACAATCTCATCAAACACAGGATGGAGGTGATGTCTCCTTTTTCCAAAGTCTTTTAAATTTGGACAGCTGGTGAAACGTAAAAAGAAATGAAGACACAACAAATCAGTGCAGCGGCTGAAAAAACAAAAAAAAAAACAAAAAATCAAAGGGACTGTTTGGCAACATTTTTATTTTCAGTTTTCAGTTTATATTTATAAAATTTAAAAATTATCATAAAAACTTATTTAATAATTTTTTTAGATTTATAAATGATTGTCTCAGTTTATAAATTTGAAAAAAAATTGTAAAATTAAAAAATGAGTTTATGTTAATTTTTAAACAAAAAACGAAAGCCCAAAAACACAGAGCTACAGTAACACAAACCATGGTTCGAATCTGCGGAAAAACATTTTCAATTTCCCAACTACAACGGTAATATATAAGTTATCTCTAACTCTACTCACCTTCTTCCTTCACTTTGTTGTTCAAAAATCCAAAAAAGAGAGAAAGGGAGAGGGGTACTGTCAATTGAGGCCAAAAAAGTCGTGATCGAGGCTAGAGGAGAAGGATCGAGGTCGGAGGAGAAGTATAGAGACCAGATCAAGGTCGGAGGAGGAGGATCGACGTTGAGAGAGTCACGATCGACACTAGACAGCGCTCTCTCTCTCTCTCTCTCCTTGTTTTCTTATTCCCCTTCGGCTCTCTCGCTCTCAATTGTTCCAACTTCTTCTCCTTTTTGGCTTCACTGATCCTCTTTTTATTATTATTATTATAATGAGATTGACTTTTATTTATATATATATATTCTTTTATTAGTTAATTAATAAATATAAATATTTTAAGCCTTAATAAACATATTTTTTAGTTTATATTTTTAAAAAATTTCAAACATTTTATCCAAACCAAATGCGTTTATAATTTATGTTTTTCTAAAAATAAACAAAATCAGTTTATAAAATTTTTGTAAACATAAACAAAAAAATGTAAACATTACCAAACACTACAGTAATGATAAAATTTATAAATTTTAATTATTAAATTATAAATTTTTTCATATATAAATAACTAGTATATGAACCCGTGCGATGTACGGACTAAATAAATAATTAAAAATAATTTTAAAATTAAATAATAATATAAAATTTATTTTAAAAGTATAAAAAAAATAATTTAGAATGAATTAAATTTTAAGCATTTTATTACAATATATATTGTAGTTATTATGTCATTAATTGTATATTTTTAAGTTCACAATAAGAAATAGATGTCATAAAATAAAAATAAATTTCGTTTGTTTTATGATAAAATAAGAAATAGATGTCATAAAATAAAAATAATTGGTAAAGATGAAAAAAAATAGAATAAATTAAAAATAAATTATATTAATAATAAAATAAAAATAAATTTCATTTTATAAATTTTTTAATTTTAGTTTATTCTATATTAAAGTTTGTCATAAAATTTAAACATATCTTTAGAAATAAAACAATATGCATATATATATTGATAAAATCATTAAAATTGATTCAAAAACCAACCAATTTGCACAAAAATTAATTAATTAAAACTTTTAAATTTTATTTTATTCTAAAATTTAAATTGTTTTCAACTGAAACATGCACAACACTACAATATTAAATGAAAACATATATTACTTTATGTAAATGATGAAACAACTCACTTTTTTCGTTTTTTCCTAGTGTGGGATTGTGTAAAATAAAATTTAACAATTGTTCGGGCAGGAAGTTTATTTCGAATCAAACAATGTCAGTCATTTAATCTTTAATTAAGTCAATCTTTAGTTTATTTCGAAACAAATAAATTTAACTAATATATTCTGATAAAATCGCTAAGATCATGGTTAAACCAGCGAATAGTTAAATCGAAAACGGTTCAGCCTGATTAGCTAGATTAAAAGACCAACTAACTTATACAAAAATTAATTAATTAAAACTTTTAAATGATATTTTAATTTTAAAATTTAAACTGTCTTGAACTAAAGCATACACAATACTATAATAGTAAATATGAGCATGAGGTTTATTTTATATAAGTAGAAGAACTCACTTTTTCCTTTTTTTCTCGATGTGGGATTGTAAAAAAAAAAGTTATCAATTGTTTGGGCAGAAAATTTATTTCTAATCAAGCAATCAGTCATTTAATCTTTAATTAGGTCAATTTTTAATTTATTTCGAATCAAACAAATCCAACCAATATATTTTGGATAAAACTGTTAAAATCACAATTAAACTAGCAAATCAGTCACACCTTAAGTGATTCAACCTAATCGACAAGGTCAAAAGACCAACCAACTTACACAAAAATTAATTAATTAAAACTTTCAAATTTTGTTTTAAAATTTAAACTGGCTTAAATTGAAACATGCACAACACTATAATATTAAATGGAAGTATAAGATTCAATTTATATAAGTGAAACAATTCACTTTTTCTTTATTTTCTTGATGTGGGATTATAAAATAAATCATATCATAGACTAATTAGAGTTTTTATTTTAAAATTTACACTGTCTTGAATTGAACTATACTCAACACTATAATATTAAATAGGATTAAAAGATTTACTTTATATAAATTAAACAATTCACTTTTTTTCTTCTTCTCCTGATGTGGGATTATAAAATAAATTATAAACTAATTAGAATTTTATTTTTATATGGTTAAATGAAAGCTAACCAATGGGAAAAAAAAATTTAAATTGTTTAAAATTAAGAAAATAAGTATGAAAAATCGCTGTTAAACACGCTAATCAGCTAAACTGAAAACGATTTAGCCTAATTGGTTAAGTCAAATGACCAACCAACTTATATAAAAATTAATTAATTAATTAAAACTTTTAAATGATATTTGAATTGAAACATACACAACACTATAATATTAAGATTTACTTTATATAAGTAAAACAATTCATTTTTTCTTTCTTTTTCTGATGTGAGATTATAAAATAAAAGTTTACAATTATTTGGATGGAAAGTTTATTTCTAATCAAGCAATCTCAGTTGTTCAATCTTTAATTTATTTTGAATCAAACACGGCTAAAATTGCAGTTAAACTAATAAATCAATCAAATCAAAAATGATTCAGCCCAATCTGTTAGGTCAAAAGATCAATCAACTTACAAAAAAATTAATTAATTAAAACTTTTAAATTTTATTTTAAAATTTAAATTATATTAAATTGAAATACGCACAATCTTACAATATTAAATGAGAGTATAAGATTCACTTTATATGAGTAAATAATTCACTTTTTCCTTCTTCTCCCCATGTGGGATTATCAAATAAATTATAAACTAATTAGCTAGCTAATGAAAATTTTCTTAATTGTTTAAAATTAAGAAAAATTAATATAAGATATTGAACCTCACACAATACTCCTCACTGAAAACAGTTCAATCTAATCGGTTAGGTCAAGTGACCAACTAACTTATACAAAAATTAATTAATTAAAACTTTTAAATATTATTTTAATTTTAAAATTTAAACTGGCTTGGATTGAAACATGCAGAAGACTACAATATTAAGATTCACTTTATAAAAGTAAAACAACTCATTTTTTTCTTCTTTTTCTAATTTGGGATTATAAAATAAAAGTTAACAATTATTTGGATAGAAAGTTTATTTTGAATCAAGTAATCTCAATTGTTCGATCTTTAACTAATTCGATCTTTAATTAAATCGATCTTTAATTAGATCGATCTTTAATTTATTTCAAATTAAACAAATCTAATCTATATATTTTGATAAAACTGTTAAAATCATGATTAAACCAACGAATCAGTCAAATAAAAAATTATTCAGCCTAACCGGCTAGGTCAAAAAACTAACTTACACAAAAATTAATTGATTAAAAATTTTAAATTTTATTTTAAAATTTTAATTATATAAAATTGAAACATGTATAACACTATAATATTAAATAAGAGTATAAAATTCACTTTATATGAGTAAAACAATTCACTTTTTCCTTCTTCTCTCGATGTGAGATTGTCAAATAAATCTAGGGGTGTTTGGTGTGGATTATAGGGGGTGATTATAACTTATTTTAATTTGAGAATCTGTGCCAGACTATTTGGTGCAGCTTCTGCTTATAGTTTTTTAGGCAGAAATAACTTAAATAAACTGATTATTTCGAAGTAGGGGAAAAGGTGCTTTTGGTTTCTGTTTTTGGATTATCAGCTTTAACTTATAATAAGCTACACCAAACAACACCATAGACTAATTAGCTAGCTAATAGAGATTCTTTTAATTGTTTAAAATTAAGAAAATCAAGAAAATTAGTATAAAATATTGAGGCTGTGCTTGGTTAAGTTTTCCAAACTCAATTCCACCCATTGGTTTGAGCCATGTGTTTGGTTACAGTTTTCAAAAATTTATTCCACACGTATCTGTGAAAACATGTCTATCCACTCATCCTCCCGAACGTCATGCCAATTGATCAGAATAGTGTTCGATTTTTTTTATTTTTTTATTTTTATATGGCACCTGTTATTTTAATATTTTAAATAAAAAATATTTTTCAATTTTTTTTTAAAATTTTTTATGAGCTTTGAATATAATTTTGGGTTGTGTGTTTGGTTATAAGTTGTAAATTTTTAAATCAAATATCATATGTCACATCACTCAATTTAAAACTCATAACCAAACAAATTTTTCACACTCAAATCATAATTCCAAAACTCATAAATTCAAAATACAACTCTATTCTCAAATCATAATTCTAAAGTTCTACCAAACGTAACCTGAAACTCTCACAATAGTAGTGCTACAAATGAACCAAGCCGAACCGAGCCGAGCTTTGCTGAGCTCGAGCTCAAGCTCGTTTACTTATCGAGCTCGTTTATTGAGCTCGAGCTCAGCTCGATAAGGAATTAGGCTCGACCTCGACTTGACTCGGCTCGATAAGGAACTAGGCTCGAATTCAACTTGGCTCAGCTCGATAATTTTTTTTTAATATTATTTATATTATTTAAATAAAAAATATTATTTATATTATTTAATATATAAATAATATATCTATATTGATTCCCTCAATCACATGCCTCCAAGCAATGAATAGTAAAAAAAGTCAACTTTACTGTTCACTATTCATCAAAAAGTCAACATTACTATTAATCATGATTCATCCCACCGACAAATTCAGCACAGTAAAAGGCAGCCATCAACTTTAGTCACTCACCGAAAGCAGCAGACAGCTCCTATGTGCTCCTGATGCTCTTTTCAAGGCTAACAGTATTCACTCACAAGGCTAACAGTAGTCTTAGGATAAGTGTTCCATTTATGTTTTGTGATTGTTTTAACTTCTTTGTAATGATCTTCTAAATATTCAAAGAAAGGAATTTCAATATTATGTTCAATCATAAATTTGTACCATTTTCGAGTGATTACGGATTGTTAATTAGAATTATATTTAAGTCGATAAGTATGACGTTTGATTTTATTAATTTTAGATTTAAATTCAATGTGTAATTTATCAAGATCGGTAGCAAACGGTTTACTAATAGTCATTAATTGAGGATTGATTGGAGGTATAACTTCGAAATCAGTTTGAGTTGGATAATCTTGAGATTCAGTGTCATCTTCAGGTAAATGTGTGTGTGTTGAATAAACAAGGTTACTAATTTGAGAAGTGGTAGAGTTGTCTACGCCTTTCATTTTACTATGGGAAGTGTTAGGACCTTTTGTTGTCAAATTCCATGGATCAAAACCAAGGTTGTAACAAGAGTTCTTTAAGAAGTTGGTTTCCTTCAAAAACAGATTACTTGGGAGTTCTACAAGAAGTTGGTTTTCTACAAGAAGTTGGTGAAGTTGGTTTTCTACAAGAAGTTGGTTTTCTTTCCCAACTAGGATTGCTTTTGGTTTTTTCTATAAATAGTTGGGTTTCTCCCAAATTTGAATTATTCATTGATTCATTCATTGAATCCTCCAGATCTTTCTTTTTGGTTCTTAAAGGTTTATATCTGGGGATATTTTATTTTTTTCTTTGATGTCTTATTGAGTATTCAACTCATGATCTGAAAAGGCTACATCAAAGGTTTTGTTTGGTACACAAAAGAGAGAGTTGTTCTTCAGTTGTGGATTCTGAAGAATTCGAGCCTGAAGCTTCAGTTGTGAATTCTGGAGTGGCTCATCAAAGTTGTTCTTCAGTTGTGGATTCTGAAGAATTCGGTCTGAAGCTTCGGTGGTGGAATCCGGAGTGGCTCATCAGAAAGACAATTCCGTGGTGAAGATGGGGTTGGAAGAGGCACATAGAGGTTGGTTCAATTAGGCGTTGTGGATTCGCTAGATAATTGAGAGTGATACCTGTGTAATTCCTTTATATCTTCTTAGTGGATTGTTCTGGTGGCTGTGGCCCGTGGTTTTTTGATCACAATTGGAAGGTGTCCAATTGTGGTTTTTCCACGTAAAATCTTTGTGTCTCTTTCTCTTGATTGTTTGATTGGGATTTTTATATTCTGCTTAAAATTGATACATAATCACAAATCAACATCTAGGAGGTTTCTAGATTTTTCAATTGGTATCAGAGCGGGTCGTTCTATTTTTTTTATAAAAAAAAAAAAAAAAATTTCTTTTAGAAAGCTCTATTTTTTTTAAAAAAAAAATCTTTTAGAACGAGATCTTGTTTGATTTGTGTGCATGTTTTTTTTTTTCTTACTTTATTGTTGAAAAAAAAAAAATCAAAAAGATTTTCTTAGTATGGTTTTGCAAGTTTGAAATTTGTGAGATGTCCTTGGTGCATATTGGAATTGATGAGAATAACCATTACATGTTAATATATGTGTGCTTTCTGTGGTCATTACTCATTTTGGAGTGTGTGTTTTTTGATTAGTATGTCTCATTCTGTACACATTCTTGGATTAGCAAATATGGGAGCCTCCGCCTTTACTCACCAAATACCCCTTGATTCCTAGTGGTTTGACTTTCCTTAGTTATGCTTAGATTCTCGTTGGAGGTCCAGCTTTCATATCACTACTAGGATTTGAATCTTGTGTTTGTCGAACTCTAAGAGTCACACACACACTTTTATCATGAGATCTATGCTTTTCACATAATGCATCACTTTTTTTCATGAGGAATTTTCTATAAACTGTGCACATTGTATTTTCAAGTAATTGTGCTTCTTCGATAATCTTGTGTGTTTTAAGGTACAAATCTGAAATGCCTTACTTGCTCAACCATATTATATTTTGTTTTACTTGTTTAGTGAAGGGGAGTGTGGTTTATCATTCAAGAGTTTGTTAACATGAACACTTTGTTTTGTTTGGTAAGGGAGATTGGCTTTAGTTGGTTTGCTTGATGCCTTGTATTGCTTATTTATTATTTTGTGTCAGGTGCATGTGTCTTAGTTTTCATCTATTCATACTACATGTTCTTAAAATCTCCAAGTTGCATCTATTTATGTTTTCCATCTCATGCTTCAAGATAATCGTGTCATATGTTTATTGCTTTTTCATATATTCTTGTGGGACTAATAGTTGTTTTGGAGATGGTGGCACTAATAGTTGTTTTGCAGATCATGACCTTGAAAAATAAGTTTGGAAAGAGATTTGGTTATAAGTGCTGGTTCCTAGTTGGTGATGTTGTTCTTGTTTTGATTGGAAATTTGTTTTAGTGTTTTTGTTAGGAAATTTGTTTTAGATTAGTTTTATCCAGGATTTGACAAAGGGGGAGATTGTTAGGACCTTTTGTTGTCAAATTCCATGGATCAAAACCAAGGTTGTAACAAGAGTTCTTTAAGAAGTTGGTTTCCTTCAAAAACAGATTACTTGGGAGTTCTACAAGAAGTTGGTTTTCTACAAGAAGTTGGTGAAGTTGGTTTTCTACAAGAAGTTGGTTTTCTTTCCCAACTAGGATTGCTTTTGGTTTTTTCTATAAATAGTTGGGTTTCTCCCAAATTTGAATTATTCATTGATTCATTCATTGAATCCTCCAGATCTTTCTTTTTGGTTCTTAAAGGTTTATATCTGGGGATATTTTATTTTTTTCTTTGATGTCTTATTGAGTATTCAACTCATGATCTGAAAAGGCTACATCAAAGGTTTTGTTTGGTACACAAAAGAGAGAGTTGTTCTTCAGTTGTGGATTCTGAAGAATTCGAGCCTGAAGCTTCAGTTGTGAATTCTGGAGTGGCTCATCAAAGTTGTTCTTCAGTTGTGGATTCTGAAGAATTCGGTCTGAAGCTTCGGTGGTGGAATCCGGAGTGGCTCATCAGAAAGACAATTCCGTGGTGAAGATGGGGTTGGAAGAGGCACATAGAGGTTGGTTCAATTAGGCGTTGTGGATTCGCTAGATAATTGAGAGTGATACCTGTGTAATTCCTTTATATCTTCTTAGTGGATTGTTCTGGTGGCTGTGGCCCGTGGTTTTTTGATCACAATTGGAAGGTGTCCAATTGTGGTTTTTCCACGTAAAATCTTTGTGTCTCTTTCTCTTGATTGTTTGATTGGGATTTTTATATTCTGCTTAAAATTGATACATAATCACAAATCAACATCTAGGAGGTTTCTAGATTTTTCAGGAAGTTTGGCCAATATGAATTTGACTATTTTTTCTAAACAAAGGTGTATTAAATATTTCGTCTTCAGTTTCAGTATCAGTAGGTATACTAGAAGTACTATGACGAGAAGATTGAGATCGATTAAATTTAATCCTAACAGATCCATCAATAAATTGTTGGATGTCTTGAATATCTTGGCAAGTAGATTGGCGTTGATTATGTTTGTAATTTTCATTAACTGTAATCCATTGGTCGGGGAGAGTAATATTTTTCCATTCAATCATTTGAGGAATATTTATATTAGTATCATTATTACTATTTTGGATTAATAAGGTTTTGTTTTTAGGACTTTTATATAAGGCTTGAACATTTAAATTGGTTTTAATACATTTGTAATGAACACGATAAATTAAAGCAATATTATGAACTTTTTTTTTCATATTTGTAAATGAGCCATGTAATTGAATATTTAGAGTTAAAGCATCCAATATATGAGGGTCTCTAAGACTAAGAGTGAAATCAAGAAAACAATTAAAATGGACGGGTCCTTTGTGAAGACCAGTTTCCATCATACCCATTAAGCTATCATTATAATCAAGAAAACGAGTATCTCGTAAGCATAGTAAAACAGAAATATTTTTACCTTGTTGTTTTAATGGTTTGATTCCAACTTGAATTAATCCTAAATGAATAAAATTATGATCAGTTTTCAAATGTCGTTTAATAGTATTAGCATTAAATAATTGACATGTTTCTTTAGGTTTTTCTAAAGTATAGACTTGTTCTAAAGTTTTAACATGAAGATTAACATTAAATGTATTTTGTATAAAAGTAGTTTTATAAATTTTTTTAATTGGTAAACGTGATATATTCCAACTTAAATCAATTTTATCATTTTGTATTTCTACATCTTCTTCATTGATTACTAAACCTTGATTAGGTATAGAGGGTAAAGTTGTTGACCTAGAACTGACTGAAAAATTACTTCTAAATAATCAACTCATTTTATCTTGAAATAGTTTACAATGATCTCAATACATTGTCTAATTTTATCATGTTTTCACATACTATGTGTTCACACATACCCAAATCGGAGAACCCCTAAGATCCAACACTGCCTAACCAAAGAACTTACCTAGGACTTGGGACGAATGATGGGTGGCTACTAGTAAAGTGAAAAGACACGAATAAATTTGGACAGATTAAGACGAAAGACTGTAAACAATTTCAACACAGGAATGAGAAGACACAGAAATAATGATTCAGTTAGAAATAGAATGCAACATACATGGCTCTGATACCATAAGGGAACAGAAGCAGAAAGAAAGAGAGGAAATGGAGGAAACAGGCATTATTATCCACCCTGTAAAAATTCTCTGGTAAGAAAATCATGAATAGAATTTTGACAACCAGGAATATATTTAATGTCAAAATCAAAAATACTTAATATAGATTGCCATCGGGCAAAAATTTGCTTACTAGCAAGATTTTGAACATCTTTTTCTAAAACATACTTAGCAGATTTACAATCAACACGAAGTAAAAAATTTTGATTTAAAATATCATCTTGAAATTTACTAATGCATAAAACAGTAGATAAAATTTCTTGTTTAATAGTACTATAATTCTTTTGTGCTTTATTTCAGACACCAGAATGATAACGAACAATTTGTTCAGATGACTGAGGAGTAAGTTTCTGGAGAAAGATGCCACCATAACCAATATCAGAGGCATCAGTTTGAATAATTTTAAATGAATTTTCAGTAGGAATACCAAGACACGGAAGAGACTTGACATTGTTTGACTTGTTTAATAATAGTAGTATGAGTAGAAGACCAAGGAGGAGAATTGTCTTTTAACCGATCAAATAGAGGTTGACAAGTTTTCCTAAGGTCTTTGTAAAATTCAGCAATATAATTCAGTGATCCTAAAAAATGTTGTAACTGGGCTTTATCTAAGATTTCATCAGGAAATTTAGAAGCAAATTCAATATAGCGACTAATTGGTAGAATTGTATTCTGGTGAATATCATATCCTAAAAATCTGACTTTAGTTTGGAACAATTTAATCTTAGGAGCAGATATGACTAGACCATGACTTTTAATAGTATAAAAGAAAGCGGTAAGATGTTTCCAATGTTCACTAATTGATTTTGAAAAAATGAGAATATCATCTATATAAACTATGGAAAAATGACTAAATGGATTGAAAATATCATTCATTATATTTTGAAATTCACTATGTGCATTTTTTAATCCAAAATGCATGACATTCCATTCATAGTGACCAAAATGTGTAGTAAAAGCAGTTTTATATCTATCTTTATGATGAATTTGTATTTGCCAAAAATCACTTTTTAAATCAAATTTACTAAAAATAACAGCTTGACTAAGTCTTTTGATTAAGTCTTTTTTATTAGGAATAAGATAGCGAATCCATTCTAAAATTTTATTTAATGGTTTATAATTGATGACTAAGCGAGGGACATCTCATTCTAATTCAGCATTTTTATTAACATAAAAAGCAGGACAAGACCATGGTGATTTACTAGGACTAATAATTCAATTTTTTAATAGTTCATTGATTTCTTTTTTACACATTTCAACTAATTCATGATTCATTTGAATAGGTTGAGATTTAGTAGGAATTTGTCTTTCATTAAAATTCTTAATGGATGGTAAAGTGACTACATGTTTTTTTTTATGCCAAAAGGCAGTTGGTAAAGTAGAACAAACAGTTGTTTCTAATTTTAATTTAAATTCTTCAATTTGAGATATAACAACAGGATCAGCTAATTGTTGTTCAATGCGTTTATAATGGACTTCTTTTTTGAGAAAACGTAATTGACGAGTTAATCAATTAATAGATTGGGAAATAGAATAGTCTTTTAATTGATTTAATTCCAATACTTCAGGTGGTGATAAAAATTTAAAAGTAACTGTTTGACCAAAAGCTTGAGTTGTTATTCCTTCACTAGATGTAGTAAATGGATATAATAAGAATATACATGGTGTTCCTAAAATAACTTTATCAGTCATATTTCTAACTAAAACAAATGAGGTTTTGAAACAGACATTATATTAACATATATGGACTTTAGGTAATTTATATTTAATACGTATTTTACTACCATTAGCAGAAGTTAATTTTTCATTTGTTTTTTCATAATATTTAGTAGGGATTAATCATTCTTGAATACAATTAAGATCAGCACCAGTATCAATAAGAGCAATTGTTGTTTAAATTGTGAAATTAAATAAATAGATTTATGAAGAAAACAAATTATATACCAAGAACATATGCTGATAATTACAACTAAATTTCAACAGAAATATACAAAACAATAAAAGGGTAAAGAGACGAAACCGAAGCCTGCACGGAAGCAGTTTCCTTAAAACAGATTTCGCCGCCTCACGGGTCAAGTGCTTGAGGAAACCCGGCGTCTGTCTCCCAGGATACGACGGTCAAAACCAGCTACGGCAGAAGCACTATCTGACTAGCTTAGCGAACAAAACAATGGCAGCACTCTCTCACAATAGGAACTATCTGGCAAACTGACTTGTAAAATGGAAGCAAAAATTTCTATATTGAAACTTGACAGGAGGGTCTCAATTTATACATGTATAGGGGAGAGAGGAAGAGCCTCCAGCCTTTATGGTTGGTCATTAAAGCCCCATTAACCAGGATCCATACCCCCTTTCCAGAAAGATGAAAAGTTTGGATGCCCAACAGGATTCACACCCTTTAGCCAAGAAAAAGGATTTAAATACTCTTTAAAATCCTATTCATGAATCTAACATCATGAAGCAATTTCTTGGCAATTTCTTATTCAAAACCCAATGGTTTTTGACTCACTTGGACCCAACACAAAAAATGGTTAGGACCCACTTTAATATTTAATTAAAGTCACCACACTTTAATATTAAATTAAAGCCCCCAAAAATCATTTTTTCCAACAGCAATAACTTCTAATTCAAAATTATTAATTACTAGTTTAATTTTGGAGTACCATTTTTGAATATGTATTTTATTGAGAAGATTTAATCTTCTGTTTTCATGATTATGAGATTGATGTGATCAATTATCAAATAAAAGATTATTAGGATTAGGATTAGTATGTTCAGATTCATTATCAGATTCTTCTGGGGAAATGGCATCATTAGCTTGGAAATTATCTAAACTTTTATTAATTTTTAAAACAGTAATCTCATCTTCTAATAATTTATCTTTATTTTGTAAATCTTTGATGGTTTGTTTAATCTGATTAATTTCATGTTGTAAATCCTGTAATGTAATTTCTTTTTGTTTAGTTTTAAATCTTTCTAAGGTTTTGGATAAACTAATAATTGGTTTATCAAACTTAGGTTTCTTATCATGATTGGTTAGTAAAGATTTTAATTTATCAGTATATTTTTGTTTTAACTCTGGATCTTCTAAATGACTAATTAATTCAATAAGAATAGTTTCCTCTTGATTTTGTTTAGTAAGAACAGTGATTTGTTTAACTGGTTTACAACAAACATCATTACATCCTAATTCAATATTATTATCAGAAGTATCACTAAGTGAATGGTAATCAGATGAAGTATTAGGATTATTAGAAAAGGAATTACTAACAGATTGGTTTAATTGAAAGATTTCATATAATTGATTTTTTGATTCATCATTAATTTATAGTTGATTAGCTTTATCTTTTAATTTTTGTTTTTCCTTACATTTATTAGAATAATGACCTTTTTTACCACAATTATAATAGGTAACATCTTTATTAGATTTAGATTTTAGATGTGATTTCTTATAATATTTCTTTTTTGGTTTAGTATAGAATTTATCAGTGAATTTAGAAGATGTATAATTCTTTTTATATTTATTAGAATATTTGTAGGATAACTTATGTTTAGTGTATTTATGTTTTTTGCGGCGAGAGGGTGCTACAGGAGGTAAATCATATTGTTCACAAAAGTTACCTAATTCATATTTAGCCTTATGTTTATCTTTAACAGCTTTTTGACTAAGTTTAAAATCAATACACATTCTTAGGCCTTCTTTAGCCTTATGTTTATCTTTAACTTAAGATAAATACACATTCTTAGGCCTTCTTTTTTAATAGTACTAATTATATCACCATAAGTTAAATTATCATATTTAATAACACCTGTAGGTTGACTAAGTACATCCTTGATTTTATGAGCAAAAAGACTGGGTAATCCATTTATAAATTTTTCTTTCCAAAAAGATTTAGTACAATCTTCTCTTAACATAACTCTAGAGGTAAAAACATCTTTATACCATGGAAAATCACTTAATGTAGGGCAAGTAAAATTACTAAGTTAATCATGTATGCGAGAATAAATATTAGTAGGGGTACCTATGAAATGTCGGACTATGGTATAGATTAAAGTATTAATACCATCAGGTATATAGTAGCCAATATTTTCATCAAATATAGGTAAATCATTTTCATTTTTTTGACTTGCATGTAAAATGGATTCTCTTTGTTCATCAGTAAGATATTTTTCCCACCAAGATTTGAGCATACCAGTAAAACCAGAGTGATCAATGAGACAATTTCAGGTTGAGTATGATTAGGGTAATTACCAAGATAACTATTTGCAATCATAGATAAATGATTTAATTTTTGAAGGATTTAATCTTCACTAAGACCATCGATATTCCATTCATATAACTTTTTAGCAGATACAGAAAATTGATTACTAAGATTAGTTTCTTCATATTGGAGATCAGGTGGTGTGGGTCGAGAATACCAATTTTGTGTAAGAGTGGTTGGAGTTGGTTTAGGATAATGAAGTTTATTAAGATTAGTTGATTGAAATTGTTGGGCTAAGATATTAATTTTATTATCAGTTGTATCAGTTTCTGATTGAGTAGAAATAGGTTCTAGAGTAGGTTGTTGATTTAAAACAGTAAGACCTTTTTTAGTAATAAATTAATATTGCATACTTTTGTAATGAATTAATTATTAATTGATACTAATTAATAACAATTGTTGATTATTAATATTAATTGATACTAATAAAAATTAATTATTAATATTAACTTATACTAATTAATAATTTTAGTATTAATTGAGACTAATTAAGCCATTAATTGATACTAATTAATAGTTTTAGTATTAATTGATACTAATTAAGCAATTAATTAATACTAATTAATTTATAATAGAAAAAAATTGTGACAATAATACTTCCATTACATTTTTATCAAATGTATCAATTTTTATATTAATTGATACTAATTAATACTAATTATATTAACTTTTATTAATGAAATAATTTTTTTAAAATTAAAACTGAAAAAAATGACAAAATAATTATTTTTATATCATATAAGGGCAGAAAGGACAATTATACAGTAAAAAGTTATTTTACAACTTATTAACCAAACACTACTCTGCTGCTTAAATCCATAATCCCATAGCTGCACCAAACAGGTTAACAGCTTATGTTCACAGCTATAAGTCATAATCTGTTAAGTTATAATCTATAATCATTTTTTCACAGTTCTACCAAACGGGACAAAAATAATTTAGACTAATTGAAATATAAGTAGGTGAAGAAAAATTTATGAATAAATGCCCCTTAAATTTAATAATTAAATTTCGGAGATGTTACGAAATTGAATGAAATTTATCCAAATTTGGTGCCTCCCCTCTATATTTTTTTGGCTATTACTCGAAATGTTCATTTTGAAAAATCAAAGCATTTAAATTTTGGGGATAATTATCAAAAAAATAATTAAGCTTTAACTCTTATAATAAAATAAATTCTGAATTTTTAATTTTGTTAATTTAAACTCTAATTTTTTGATTTGTTTTAAATTTAAACTATTTGTCTATTTTCATTAATTAAACTAACAAAAAAAAATAATATTTTAGTTATTAAACACAATGTAAGTATACATAAAATATCTAAAATATTGATTTTGAATGAGTTTAATGACTAAAATATTTTTTTCATTGATTTTACTTAATGAAAATAGGAAAATTAATCAGATTGATAACACATCAAAAATTTTAAGATTTAAATTGATAAAATTAAAAAATTAATATTTTTTTTATTATAACAGTCAAATCCTAAGTTTTTTTTTTTATATTTTAATTTCTCCGAATTTTTTTTTTTTTTATATTTACAATACCATCTTTTTCAAATGAGTATGAAGCAATTGCATCAAACATGTGAAGGCAAATAAAAAGAAACAAAGGCATCACAAGTGTTTAGAAAATTTTAAGCAACAAATGTCAAGCTACAAATTGTTAGAAAAAAAATTTGGTAGAAATGTTGGTACAAATGTCAAGCAACAAATGTCAAGCTACAATACTACATGAGATTCACATAGTATAAGTCTCACACACACATGAGACATTTGATAAAAATATTAATAAAATATTAGAGATTCTTAACATTTTTCCCGTTCCACCATTCTCTTCTTGGCGTCCATTCCCTTTCAATAATTATGATTATAACAAATTCCCTTCCAATAATTGATCTCCAAATGCTAGCATATATACTTTCCAAAAAAAAAAAAAAATTTGTGTACCAAACAAACACTCCATTTCAACTCATTTTTTTCTTAAACACCATTTCGGCTCCAATAAGTGACTCCCAAACTAACCACATAAAACAAAAATATAGCAATTTGAGTGTAATTATATCTTTTATGATGGGTCCTTCCATCTTATATATATGATCATAATTAATATCAATATAAATCATAATTAACACCCGTGTTGAATGAGAATCTTTTTTTAATCCAGTTATATATAGTACATCAATTTTAAGAAGTTTGTACTATAGTATTACTTGTAAACAATGTGTCATTAGGTTTCTTACTAGTCCAAATAATTGGGTTGGGCAATGAATAGTACAATTTTCTTACTATGGGTCCACTTCGGACTCATGTTAACAATTCAAATCGTTCATCATGTAGGATTTATAGATAAGATTATTCATTCAACAAATCAAATTAATTGATATCAGTAGCACTTAATATTGCACAATAAATTCATGCAAAATAATAGAATTTTATTTTTAAAATCTTATTTGTAGTCAATTTTTTATATTATTTATAATCCGATCATGTAACTATTAATATCCGATCAACTTAATTTTTTTTAAAAATAGTCATATCAACAGGCTTTACCAAATAAACGGTTCTAATAATTAATATGCACCAGTGTTGGGCCCACAATGGGCCAACAACACATCATACAAAAAATTTAATGATTCTTTCCTATTCTCCCTATTTTTTGTATTTTTTTTTCTTCATAAGAAGTCAAAAAAATCACTCTTGTGGGAGGTACAAATTCAAGCCCAACCTAATAAAGATCTACTCCCAAGCTAACACAACCCAAAGTAAATAAAAGGCTGACCAGATCCATAGCATATCAGGAGAAATCGAATCTAGTTCAGACTAATCTCTGACAAAATATTAACATTCCGATCAGTGTAAATCCAACAGCAAGAGGCTGAAACAAGTTGGCCATTATTAAAAGGATCTTTGACAGAAGAGTGATCGTCCGATCAACTAAAATCCAACGATCATCTTTGACTATAACTTGGCCAAATAATCTGACAAAGAGCAATCTGACAATCAAGTTGACCACTACTAGAGTGATTCTTGACAAAAGACTGATCATTTGATCAAAAGGAGATCGATGAGTCACAATGGTGTGCTAATCAACTATAAAAAGAGAATCCAACAAACAAGTAAGGACAGACAGAGGTAGCCAAAAATAACCATTAACGATATTTCTACTCTATTTTCCTTCCATAATAATGTCCGACCAAAGAGCTAACTTGATCGTTGAATGGTCCTCCCAACCTAACTAGGTCAAGAGTAATTCCTGACCTTAATTTCTCTTGCCAGTATAGGATAAGATGCATAATCTCGCTAATCTTGTGTGGAGACAAATTCACCATTTACAACTCTCAAAACACTTTTTATACTTTCACCTCCTATTTTAACCAAAAAACAATTAAAAGGGTCACTTTCCAAATGAACACTTACACTGAAGAGAAGCTAAGTTCTAGGTTAAAACAAGGGTAAATTATACTGAGATCCCTTAACTGTTACCAAATATCACTTTACCCCTCTCATCTACAAATTCGTACATATTGACCCCCTTAATTATGGAAATGGTGGTGCTAGATGCGCTAATTGGTACCAATTAGTGTACTAATATATGTTATGACATTATCATTTTAAAATTATGACTCCACCCATTATACAAATTATAAATACCCAAAACCTCTAAAATTATGCTACATCATCCGTTAAAAGTAGTCTAGAAGGATGAGAGGTCATTGCGGTGACCCACTCACCGCTGTGCCTGCCGTTTGATAAAAATAAACACTAAAAAAGATATTTTTAAAATTTTAGAAAATACCTTCAAAAAATATAAAATTATATAAAAATAATGAGTGTTGTTACTTTATTATTATTATTTTTTACTAATTGAGTCTATTTGAAAATTATTTGAATTGTCTGTTTCAAAATTAGTCAAAATGACGTAGTTTAGTTATTTATTCTTCCCCTAATATAACATGTATGGTTTGTTTGATTTTAATTTCAAAATTAATCTTTTAAGAAAAAATATAATTTAATTTGAAAAACATAAACACTAAAGAAAATATTTTAAAAATTTTAAAAATTATTCTCCAAAAAATATAAAATTATATAAAAATAATGAGTGTTGTTACTTTATTATTACTTTTTACTAATTGAGTCTATTTGAAGATTATTTGAATTGTCTGCTTTAAAAATAGTCAAAATGTAGTTTAGTCATTCATTATTGCCCTAATATGAACTATAATGAGTTACAAACTCTACATCACCCCCCTTGTATTTTTAACATACCAGCTAATATATATTAATTGGTCACAAGAATTAATGTAAATCATTAAAATAAAATTAAAAAATGAAAAAAATGTAAAACGATTCCATTCAAATAGCACGGCAGACACAGCAGTGAGTAGATCGCGGCAATGACCCCTCATCCGGTCTAGAAAGGGTCTTTGTATAAATAATCCTTAAAACAATGCTAATGGAAATAATTTTCCTAATTTTTTAGCCCTGTGAATTGGCACAACTCATCACCTCTCTCTCTCTCTCATCTAGATAAATGATAAGCGAATGATTCTAAAAGAAAAATCTTTACATTTTAGATTTTTAAATACATTTATAATAATGTGACAAGAAAGTAGAACTTCTATATGACAAATAAAAAATTAACACTTATCGTTTTACGTCGTTATAAATAAAATTATAAAAAAATAATTAAGGTCTCAAACATTTTCAATTTTAAAATCTTTGGAAAGGGAAAGCCAAACCTGTCCACTTTATTGTTGTTCATTCTTACAGCTGAGCTGATTGTGATGAGAGTGAAAGGAAAGGTAAAACCAAACCGAACCCGTGAATGATTGTAATTCACAAGACCGTGACAATAATTACACACTACACTTCACATAAATCTACAAAAAGGAATCAAACAAAATTCCAACACAGATTTCTCAGCACCCCTTTTCCTCTGTTTGGCTCAACTCCATCCAAAGAATCTTCCACCACTTTTTTTAATTCTATCCTCCATTCCACCTGTCTTCTAAATTAGTTCCCCACATTTCTCTCTCATCCCATCCCTTCTAAATTAATACTTGTGTTTTCATTTTGCTTTTTAGTAGTTGCTTCAAGTTGACAATAATAAAATGAGATTTTATCTTGTTTAGATTTTTAGAAAAATTGAGAATTTCAAAGGTAAGAATTTTTAAAGATATTCTTAATGAGACTCAGAAGACAGGTTAAGTGATATAATAACTAAGTTGTTTATTGTTTGTTTTTTAAAACAAAGAATACAAAATTTAAAAGCTCCCATCATTTTTATTTCAGAAACTGCCCATAAGTGGTAACAGGAAAAAGTTATTATAAATTCATGAAAAAATTTATCATTTTAATTAGTAATATCTGTAAAATTTATTACTTATTTATAATTATTTTTTAAAACCTAACTTAATTGTAATTTTATCCAGATCTTGGATTGGAGAGTGTTGCTCAAGCTCACCATAGGTTTCATTTTGACAATTTAAACCGTTCGTTTTGTAGTCTTAAATGTATATCATGCACACACAAAAATTAAGTCGATTTAGTAATCGTTACCTATTCAATTTATTACATTTATATATATATATATATATAAGATGAATTTTTTTAAAATAGACCATCTATTTTATATATATATATTTTTTTGGTGAGAACCGTGATAAATTGAACGTGCTATGACTATTGGACTAACCTAATTTTTGTGTGTGAATAATATGTACAAAGAATTTTATAAAATAAACAGTTAAGATTATCGAAACGGAACCGCATGATAAGCCCTACAAACTAGACAACACACTCCAGTAGACTAGAAGGAACCCAGCCCTTTTATTTTTGTGTAAAAATATTTTTTGAAAGTTTAAAAATAATCCTTTCATATTTCTAATAAGAGCATTTTTTTATTTTTTTTTTCCCAAGAAAAGGTAATAAGGAAGGAAAACTACAATACAATGGGACAGAAAAAAATTACCAAAGCATGATGTGATTTTTTGATAGGATGCAAGTGAAATGTTGTCCCTCTATGTTTGTAAAAAAATAATAATAATAAAAAAAAATTGTCTCATTGAGATGTAATTCCCCCAATAAAGAATAAAGAAAAGCTACATTTGCAAAATAAGACTTGAATTCTATGTATTGTAAAGTTTATACAGTAGATAAAATGAATCTCGACTATATTCTAATATTTTTAAATAAAAGTTCTAAGAATGTAATATTACTGATCTTAAGCCATCTTCAATGTTACACCAAATTTAAATCCGGTGAAAAAGTATTTTTTTTTGTACTCTAATGGTTTCATCAAACAGATATCAAATTGAAAATATCAAAAATATTTCACCAAACTGAGGATTCTTTATGCCTTTCATTAAATCACTATATATTCATTACCGTTGTATTTTTACCATCGAATGTCCCTTGGATGTCCTTCCGGATGTCCTACTGGATAACCACCTCAAGGAAAAATTTTGTGAAAATTTTACACTAGGCTGTCGACCTCCCAAATGACCTCTCAATTGGTGAAAAATTTACATTGGTCGATCAACCACTCGGTTGACCGATGGTTTGATGAAAAGCTAAATCTCTTCGTTGGAGCAGGCGATATCAAAGAGAGTTTTTACTCAAATTTAATAAAAAAAGTAATGCACCATTGAAGATGCCCTTAGTATGAACCCATCTCCTCTATTTTAGCTTTCGTTTGGCGTGCGAGGTTTTTGGACTTTTTCACTAAAATAGTTACAAAAAAATAAAATAGACTTTTTAACCCAATAAGATAAAATGTCACATTCAAATCATAATTATTTTATTTTCTCTATCATTAAAGTTAAAAAAGCCAAAAATGTATTTCAAATAAAACTTTTTAATCCTAAATTAAAATAATTAAATAATTAAAAAACCAGCTCATATCCCAAAGGAAATCTTATTAGCCTACCAAAGAGAGAGGAGAGACAGAAAGGACCATTATGGCTAAGCTAGTCTTTATCTTGTTGTAAACCCATGTCCACCTTTCCTTTATAAGCTGAGCAAGAAAGAGGAAAGACAGAGAGAGAGAGAGAGAGGGACCATTATGATGAAGCTTCCTCATTCTTTGTTGTGTGTGACTGTACTATTATCATCACTATTCCAATTCACATTTTCATGGCTAACAACACCACCATTGCCAATCCTTCCTCTCCCATCCTATTCCCAACTCAAATGGCAACAAAGAGAGATCATCATGTTCCTCCACTTCGGAGTCAATACCTTCACCAACTCCGAATGGGGAACCGGGAAAGAAAACCCGGCCATTTTCAACCCGACCGGCCTCAACGCCGATCAATGGGTCGATACCGCGGTCCAAGCCGGAATCTCTCTCATGATTCTCACTGCAAAACACCATGATGGTTTTTGCTTGTGGCCTTCCAAGTACACTGACCATTCTGTCATTGGAAGTCCATGGAAAGACGGTCATGGCGACGTTGTTCAAGCTCTAGTCGACGCCGCAAAATCTCGCGGCGTCGATATCGGCTTGTATCTGTCACCGTGGGATCGGCATGACCGGAGGTATGGCAATAACGTGGAGTACAATGAGTACTATTTGGCCCAATTACAAGAGCTACTCGACAAGTAAGTGCATGATTTTAAATTAGGCTTTTGGAATAAATTATTTTAATTTTTTATAAAAAAAATACATAAAAAAATAAATAAAATGATATGTTAATTTATTTTTATATCATATGAATTACTAATCACATCACATGTCTGTATGTCTCATAAATTTTTTTAAATCATCAACAGTATAAAAAAAATTTTACAACAACCGAATTGATTGTATTCGGATTCGGAAATCAGTCATATTGGCTCATGATCATGAATTAGATAAAAACCGACACAAATGGAAAACTACCCAATATCTACCGAAAACTGACCAATACACGTCATTTCATTCGAACAGTCCATTGGGTTGCGTCAGTGTTAGAATGACAAAAATCCAACTGTAAAACAGAATTAGGGATTGTTGGGAAAGCGTTAAATTTTTACAAAAAAATATAAAATATATGTTGAGTTTGAAATGATGTGATAAAGAAGTGATATGATCTAAATAAAATAATTGTGACTTAAATAGAATAACGTGCTAAAATAGCACATACCAAACAATTTAAATAGCTATAATAAGGATCAGTTGTGATTTGTGGCACTAAATTTCCTGGCACTAATGGCACTAATTTCTATATCAGGTAAAAAAAAAAAAAAAACAAAGTTACCAAAACAGGAAATTAGGGCCATTAGTGCCAGGAAATTTAGTGCCACAAATCATTTTTCAATAAGGATTTGGAATTAATGATCTTATTATGAGATGGTTTTTTTTTTTTTTTTTTTGGGTTGATTAATAGTTATGGAAGTGTTAGAGAGATATGGTTCGACGGAGCAAAGGGAGCGAATGCGACAAACATGACCTATTATTTTAGCGATTGGTTCGGAATGGTGAAGGAATTGCAGAGCACAATCAACATTTTTTCCGATGCCGGACCGGACGTTAGATGGGTCGGAGATGAAAAAGGGTTTGCCGGGAAGACATGCTGGTCCACTATTAACCGTACCTCACTCTCAATCGGAAATGCAAGCATTGTTAAGTAAGTAAAAATAAATATTGAAAATTTCAAAAGCACTTTTTTTTTTTTTTTTTTTTGTATTTTTTTTATGCTTCACAATAATTTTTAATTTTTATTTTTTAAATGATTTATTATTTTATAAAGATTTCCAAAAAACTGTTCACCTTTATATATTTAAATTTTTAATGATCATCATCAGCAACTTCATGCTTCTCAACTGCCAAAACTCAAAAGCAATTTTTTTGTGGGGGTAACCAGAAAAAAGATTGGGTAAATTACAAACACACTCTTTGAAATTTATTTAAATTATAAATTACTTCTTATAGTTTTAGAAATTACATTATACTTTTTAAAGTTTATAATTTTATAAAAAATAGGTCCTTTTATTAATAAATTATCAAGTTAATTAACAGTTTTTAATAATGTTAAAATTTTATTTCAATTAAAAATTCAGATAATTTTATTATTGTATAGGTGAACAGTTAGACATTTTACTTTTTTAATTAATTCTGTTAAATAAAAAATTTTGACATGGAGTTATTTGTAATTTTCCAAGTTACAGGGGGTAATTCGCATTTTAAGCAAATCTCAAAAGATGTATTTGTAATTTACCCAAAAAGATTTGGCTAAAAGGTGCACTATTTTTTCAAGTTTAAAGATAGGTCTTAGGATATTGAATTTAGTGGTTGTGAGAAAAATATATACGAAAAAAAGTTATGAATATTATAAATATTAATATTTAACAGTATAATTTTTTTATTAATGTGTAATAATTTTTCAAAACTCTTCCTAAATGATAATTTTTCCTTAAAAAATTAAGGATCACGATTAGTGGGTCCTAGACAACATAGGACCCACTAACTTGTCAGTATTTTTTTTGTCAATTCATCAAGATTGTTTAGCATAATGCATACATCAAGCTGGTGTATTACCTAAAGTATATTTGTTAATAATAATGTGTAGTTATCTCAACACTGGTGATCCGAAAGGAACCGATTGGCTACCGGCAGAGTGCGATGTTTCGATCCGAACTGGGTGGTTCTGGCATAAATCACAAGAACCAAAGAAACTGAGCCAATTGCTAGAGATTTATTACAACTCGGTCGGACGAAACTGCTTGTTACTACTCAATGTGCCGCCTAATACGACCGGTCTATTATCCGAGAACGATGTGCAACGATTGAAAGAGTTTAGAAGTGCAATTGACACCATTTTTTCAACAAATTTGGCTGAGAAATGTTCTACAAAAGCAAGTAGCCAAAGAGGAGGTAAGGATGGTGGTTTTGGGCCCGAAAATGTTCTAGATAGTGACCATTTATGGACCTATTGGGCTCCCAGTGATCAAGAAAAAGATTATTGGGTTGAATTTAGGGCAACAGATGAAAAGTTAAGATTTAATGTGGTCAGAATTCAGGAGGCAATCGGACTCGGTCAACGAATCAAACAACACGAAATTTACATCGACGGGAATATAATTGCGAGGGGGACCGTTATAGGCTACAAGAAACTTCACAGACTTGAAAAAGGAGTAATATATGGCTCCAGTGTGACAATCAAAATTACTAAATCACGAGGGGTGCCTTTAATTTCTTCTATTGGCCTCCACTTTGATCCCTTTTGGCATCCAAAAGAGCAGTAACTTCAAAATATTGGTCCATTAAGTGCCTCACTTTTGCCTTTGGCTTTTGGACATGCCCATTGTTTGAGCTCTATTGTCTTATTTATGTGCTAAAGTCCTAAAGTTGTGCCACAAGAAAGCACTAAAGCTTTAAAGTTAATAAAATTCCCAAGTCTTCACTTAAGCAAGGCATAAAGATGTGTAAGGGGTTGGATACTTGTGGTTGAAAGTTTCTATTTCATTTTTTGATGAATAATGCAATAGAAAATTTTTACTTTTTCTTGGAAATTTTATAAAATGAGTATTTATGTTAATTTGGTAAACTTACACTGTCAAGTTCAAATCAAAAAATTAAAAAAAAAACTAATTTTTATACAAATGTTAACGAGTGTTCATAAGATCTCTTTTAGTATTGGGAATGGCTTGAAAAGTGTTTTTGAAATAGGTAGAGATGTTAAAAAAGAATTTGAAATATATGAAAAGTGTTTGTGTTGTTCTCTTTTATTTTTTCTGTTTTTTATTTTATTATTATGATCTTGTTAATAAGTGCTCTTGAAGTTAAAAATATTAAGAAAAATATAAAATATTTTTCATTAATTTCAAAATATTTTTACTCTTTTTCAATTATTTTCAAAGCACATTTCAATTTAATCTCAATATTAAATAATGTCCTAATAAACGCTAGATAGAATTTTTTGTTAAGTGGTTACTACTTTTGACATATTCAAATTAAATAGTCTATTTAATACAACATTTATATATCGGTGTTACACATCAAAAATGCTAGAGGTCCTAAAAATTCTATCAAAAGTTTTACTATGTTTCACATGGTTACCAAAAGTTGGTTACCAAAAGTTTTACCAATTGTTTCACATGGGTGTGGGGTGTGGGTCCCACAGCCATGTGAGACATTTAGTAAAACTTTTAGTAGAATATTTGGGGTCTCTAGCATTACTCGTTGCATATACCAATTGATATACCCAGTAATATACCAACATATGTTATGATATTATTACTGACCTCACCCATTATATAAATTACAAATACCCGAAGCCTCTAAAATTATACCACATTATTTGTTAGTACACTAACTAAAATACTAATTGGTGTATATAATATTATTCTTTATATATATAGAAAACCCCATTAATACAGCCTCATAGCATTTTGTATGTTCATAGCTTTTTCTTTTTCTTTTTTTTTTTCTCGATTTGACCAAAGTTCAAAGTAAAATTAAATATTTTACCTAGATTGGCTTAATCTTTTGGATCATTAATTCAAATTAAATCAATACTTTCCTTACAAATTAATTCAAATTAGGCACTATGGTCAATGAAATACGACAAGGAAGTTATTACCTTGCTATAAATAGGGTTAATTACACCATGACCCTTAACAATTAGCAAATATTAATTTACTTTCCTCATCTATGAACTTATATATATTGATTTATTTATCTATAAAAATATATCATTTTGCCTCTTCTAGACTATCTTAAAAAGGAGGGTAAAATGTACAATTTTTATAATTATGAGGATTAGCATGTATAGGTACATAGATAAGAAAAGTAGAATTATATTCGCTAATAGTTCAAAAAATCTTTGTATAATTAACTCCTACAAATATAAACTCATGTCTTAATGCCCTTTCAAACGTACAATCGGATTTTGAGATTCTCATTATATTTTACGATTATGAATGTGATAAAAACAAGAGACAAAAAAATGTACAAACGACCGTCCATAAAGAGGAAGAAAATAGCTTCACTTTTGTTATCAAGCGAAAATAAAAATAAAAATAAATAAAAATTGGATGGCGGCAAGTATTTTGTTTTTTTGTTTTATTATGTTTTTTTTTTTAGATTTTTTTTTTTGGTAAGTGAGGCAGTGTTACTTTCCAAATAATAATTTTTCATCTAATCATTCCTCAATAATATATCCTTAACCAAATATCACAATCAAAGTGGCATCAATATGTGTAGTTCCACCATAAAAAATAAAAAATAAAAAAGATATTGTTATCTTACATTTTGTTTTTAGGTTTCACTATGATTAAAGTAATCTCACACGTCTTGGACAAATTATTCTATGTGCACATGCTTTATTGTTGGAACCGATTTTGTTTCCGATTTAACTGATTAAGGTGGAAGTAAATCAGCTCCACTCATCTCATAACTATTGATTCGGTTGGAAAGAGAAGCATGGGACAATGCAATCGAGCTATTTTTTGGTGCCATGTTGTCAATTTTGATCATTCATTCTTATCAATTTTTTGTCACATGTGTGTGAATTATCCATAAAACGAAATACAAAATTTTTTGGATCCATTGGATAATCATAATCACATATTTAATCATGTTTGTTTTTTAAAAAATAAACGACAATATGATTTTAAAAGTATACTGTTCATTTCTTTAAAAACAAATGTAATAAAATAATCTGACTATAATTATTAGATCAATTTAATACTTTTATAAATAATCTACACATATAACTTAAAAAATTATTAAAATGAATCATCAAAACTGTTAACATGATGTCAGCGAATAGCTCAACTTCACTGTCCAATGCTTGTCTCCGAAGGGAGAGCAAAGGGCTCCTTACTGGTTTGGGAATCCTCGTAATAGCATGTTGAGTCGATATTCTGAAACTACTAAATATTATTTTATTTTTGTGCTACTCTTTACTTTCAAAAATAAATGGTCAATTTTGAAAACAAAGCATGCCATTTATTTTTTCAAAAAGAAAATGTCATTAGAATGAATATTTACTGATATTCAATTAATTTGATTTTTTATATAAATGATCTACTCAACAAAATTTACAAGATGTGGTTTGGATTACTAAGATGAGCTCGGAGTGGACCCATAGTACGCAAATTACCTAGTGCGGTCCAAATATGTTGACAACAGAGAAACTATTCTCTTATACATATACAATATACAACATAAAATATAAGACTTCAAAAATGATATACATAAACAGATTTTTGCTTTGATTTTCTTATTGCTGAACACAAAGACATGAGTCTCATGTGTATTTATTAATGTAAACCTCAATATTTTAATATCTGGTGACAAGAAAATATGGTAAGGAATTTATTTATATAGAGCATTACTCATAGGATTTTTTGTTTGAGGGGGGATTGGATTAATAATTAACAACATACATAATTCCACATGTAGCTAAGAAAATTGGAGTCCAGACTAACCGTCTACCCAGACATACTATCTCTCATATGGGAGTCTGTTGAATCCTGAACTAAGGAGAGTTCTAAACTAATTGGTTAAATTACAAAACTGATAATCTTTTTTCATGATCCTAGGTCAATTCAAACATGATACACAATTTAAAGAAATTGATAACCCCAATACTAAGGACATGTTTGATTGGGCATATTATAACATAGGATTAGGGTTGTTAATCTATGGGACTCACATTCCATTCTTGTATTGCAATTTTTGTTATTCTGATTAGATTTTAACAAACATTCTATCCAACAAAATTGGCACAACTAATAATGCAAAACATAAATAGAATTGGAATTATATATTTACATACCTATTGCAAAAAAAAAAAAAAAATTGTGAAAAAGAGGAAATTATTTATCCTACTAATCCAGTCACATGGATTGTTAATCTCCTCACTATTAATCCCGCTAAACAAGCCCAAACAGTTCTAAAATACTAGGCATATATAATTTAGTACACCAAACAAACATGGCCTATGTGTGCCTTAATCTGTGGGAAGCTTGAAGGTGGAGTCCCCCATCAATGTGCAGAGTAAGCATGATCCTGTAATTGACAGCTTTGTGGTCATCACTGAGCTTGAATTCATAGCTTCCAATCAGTACTGCCAAGAAAATCTTCATCTGCCTATAAGCGAACTCTCTTCCCAGACAAATTCTTGGTCCAGCCTGCATACATACCAAAACAAAAACAACAATGGTTTGAGTTAAGCATTCTGACTCAACATTTCAGACTGACTGTGCATTAAAAACAAAAATGTTTGATACTCAGTATCTGTTTGAAAGGCTAGTTACATTAAACTATGACAGAAAAATGTTAAATTATTGAGAAATTACGTGTTTAGAAAATGAATGTCACCGAAGTTAGGATGTTGAGATGGATAAGTAGTGTTATTAAAATAAATAATAGAATAAGAAACAAATTTATTTTGAAGCAGTATGTGAGTATCACTTATTGAAGCTTAAATTAAATAAATTTATATGATATGGTGTCATTAGATGAACAAGTAGGCTGACAAGGACGGGTAATTTGTGATAGGGAAAATATGTGATTCCCCACAAGTAAATCAATCAATGGGAATAAAAACTAATGTGGAAAAATTAAATAAGAAGCAACACAAGAATTTTTACGTGGTTCCCTCAATGTGAGGTACGTCCACGGGATCGAAATCCGATTCCACGATCAACCAAATAAATTTCAAACGATTACAAACGAGACATTAATGGTCTCACAAAACCACCCTTAGGTGAATTCCAAATAATTACAAATAAACAAGAGGAAAGACCTCACCAAATAGATGAACAAAAATCTTCAGAACCAGAGTTGTAGAAGATCCAAAATAACGAACCAAATAAACACCGAAAACGAAGCAAAGAACCACCCAAATTAATTCCACTGTTCACACACCCAAATAATTGATTTCACCAAAGTGGAGTATGTGTGGCAGCTGTTCTCTTCATCTCGGGATGAGCAAAAAACAAAGCCTAAAATATTGTGAATCTAGAGTTTATTATCAAACCTTAGTTGTTTCCAAAATTGGATTGGGTCTCCACAAATTAAATATAATATATAAAAATATATTATAATTAATACTAAACCAAATTAAACTCTTTTTTCAAAATCAATTGGGTCTCACACTCCAATAAGGAGGTATACCCAACAATTTGATCCCTTTTTTATAATCAGTAAGAGTTTTAGAAAAGGAAAATTATGTCACATAATAGTAACTAGTAAAACTCGACCAGGGTATCAAACCCTGCAATGGGACACCTCATGCACTAGTTATTATCCCTTAAGTCATAATTTGATCCAAAGTGAAAGTGCCAAAAAGACAAGAACACCAAATAGAATATGGGTCGAAGTTTGAAACTGTGTTTGATTCAAGAATTTGAGGAATTTCTACTAAGAAAGAAAAAGAGAATGGAAAAGTAAATGAAATAGAAGCTAAAATTTTCACTTTTTAGTTCTTTTTTCCTTTCCCTTCTCAAATATCACCTTAAATCATTGATTCAAACAGAGTCTTAACAAAATAATATGATTGCCAAAGTGAGTTTACACCAAGCAAACTTAAGAAGATAAATCCATGTACCAAACCCCAAGTAGATATTGAAAGCTTATTGATTTGAGTATTTGTGTCTGTTTAAATATGCTTTGCTTGTCTCTTATATTTGAAATTTGCCCAAATTGAACAACATATATATATGATCAAGATTTTCTTTCTCACCAGAAAGGCTGTGAACTTGAAAGGGCTTTCTTGCCGGAAAACGCCATTTTCATCAAGCCATCTCTCAGGGCGGAAATCCTCTGCATCATCACCCCATATCCATTTCAACCTCCCCATTGCATAAGGTTGAAATGACACCAAATCCCCTTTCCTCACATAGAATCCATCTGGCAATGTATCATCCGAAAAACAAAGCCTCCCCTCCTGTGTCATACACCCAAAAAAACCCACTTAAAAAAAACGAGCATAAATATGAATAACACATCATTTTAATGACTTACAAGAATGTATGTATGCAAGTTTGTATGTGAAATACATTTGATTGTTTTGGGCAACTCAGTTTGTGACTTAAGCTCTGTTGCACAGAAGCAAACTTAGTTTTTGTGTGTCTCAACCACTTTATAGGCTATTCTGAACTTTCTATGTTAATACTTAATTTTGTTATCTTTGTTAATTATTATTATTATTGTACTTATTCTATCAGAAATTCCTACTGTATTTGCAACATATCTTACCACCGGAATTGCAGGATAAAGTCTTAAAGTCTCGGTCAGAACAGCATGAAGATACTGCATCTTGTCAAGTGCCTCTTCATTGACACTGGCTACAAGTTCACCAAAGCTCGATTCCTCTTCAAGTTTCGTCGCTTCCCACACTTCCCGAGCAATTTTTGACTGTACGACTGGGTACTTGCACATCATGTAGAGGAACCACGAAAGAGTGCTTGCGGTTGTATCCTTCCCAGCTATTATGAAGCTCAAAATTATGTCTTTCAAGTACTTCGGATCGCTCTCATTCAATTCCAAAAATCTCGACAAGATGTCACTATTCTTCATCTGCCATTCATGTGTGTATCCACAATGTATGTTAATTATAATTGCACTCTATTCAAAAAAAATTAAAAATTAAAAATTAAAATAGACTTATAGAACTCACTGTAGAATTGTCCTGAGGCCTGCTGACTTGCTCTGTCTTGGTTTTAATTAGTTTATATACGAACCTGTCGATTAATTTAACATTATCAGACAATTTTGCTTCTGATCCTATGTTCAGAAACCGTTTGATCTTCCAGGAAATGTCGAAATATCGATACAGAGTTGTTACGCTCGCTTCGTCAAAAGCAGTGGCAAATCGAGTTCCTTCTTCATTTGTTCCGAGCACGCTGTCTAGGTCCACTCCTAGAATGACCTTAAATACCGAGTCCAACGATGATTTCATGAACAAGTCCTGTGAAAAGTGAATTCTATGTATTAGTCTTTTCCTATGTAAAATGGGAGGGCCTACCTAGCCATGCTTGAATTGTTTGAGTTAGGCCTATCAACGGATTGAATTCAGACCATATCTTGAAAATTTAATAAGCTTTAAAACGTGTTCAAGTTTGACTTGTTTTCATAGTGAGTCAATCTCAAATGAGTTTTAAAAAGCCAAATACGAATTGAGTTCAAGTAACTTGATTTTTTGTAGTGCACATTTGCTTATTAAGCCGAGTAGAAAATTGTTCAATCTTAGCTTGAAAACTTAACAAGCTTTAAAAGTGTTCAAAATTGAATTACTTACATAATAGTCGATCTTGAATAAGATTTTAACGAGTCGAACACAAGTCGACCTCAAGTAGTTTGGTTCATGTTGCAACCCTACTCATAATTTTTATTTTTATTTTAGTAGTTGCCAATTATTTTTTAAATATAATAGTTCTATTTATACATATAAAAATTTAAGTATGAAAATCAAATCGGATCAGATTGGATTTCATCAGATAATTGGATCAGATATTCATTAACATATTGGATTCGGATTAAATCCGATCCCTCAGCAGGCCTAGTTGGAGTCTTACTTGAACCTCGATCGGTTGATTAGAGGTTGCAGCTTCTGACACTATTTGAGCAAGTTTTGATGCATTACTTCTAAAGACATCAGTGCTGAACTCTCTGAGCATCTTGGTGGAGAAGACATTGCTTGATAGCTTCCTCTGAAGCCGCCACTTGTCTCCATCAACGGTGAAGATTCCATCGCCTAGAAGATCTGTCAAGACACTCTGGTGGTACCATCCCTGCAAGTATAACCATTTTTTACAAGAACTCAGAATAAGAGTTGAAAGTTTCTTGAGGGTCAATTAAGTCATTTAATTTGCTCATACTTTCTTGGGGATAATATACAACTCCAAGGTTCAATGCCATGCATGTTTTGTTTGATTATGTTTTTCATTTTCCAAAAACAGATTTCGGATTTTTTTTTTTTTCCCAAACTTTTGAATTTGTTTTCGCACAATTTGAAAATGACGTTGTTTTGCTTCCATTAACACAAAAAACAAAATCAAAGAAATCGAAAACAGAACCAAAACACTGTTTTCTGTTTTCAGTTTTCTTTTTCATTTTTCGAATGACACAGAAATTGTTTTAAAATCTATTTCCTAAAACTGTCTTTGGGAAGTTTTATGAAAACCATCTCTATTTTTTAGGAAACACCAAAAAGTTCTTATGGTCTAATACAAAATGAACACAATGGCTTTTAAATTTGTCAATGTTTTTGTTTCCAAAGACCACCAAAAAAACATGAAAATGAAAAGAAAAAAAGATCAAAAACAAAAACAATTCCAAACAGGGCTTTGGTTTGTTGTTATAGCACTCAGAACTTGAACAGGTACAGTAAAATCAAGAACCCAAAAAGCTTTTACCCCATCAAATTGTCAAAAAACATAAGAAATGAGAACAGGGAATCTTTTGAGTCTTCTTTTTCTTTCTTACAATTTCTTGGCAACCAAACAGAGAATCACACAATCATGAATTAGAAAAACATACAAAATTGCACTGAATTAATGAGACAATATTACCTTGCCATAGTTTGCAAAGTTGGTCTTGAGGATATACTCAACATTTGCAGGGTCACAAGTGTGAATCTGACTCCTGAAAAGGTCAAGCAACCTGTATGTCCTGTGTTTGGTTGCAAGGTCAGCAAAGTAATCATGGAGCCTGTGGAAGTTCACTAGCTGATTAAAGACCGTGCCGGCGATCGGAGGATTTCTCTTTCTCTTCTCCAGCAATTTTCCTGCAACAAACTTGGTTGAACATATTACCAGAATTATAGCTGCAGTGGCAACTATGAGTGACATGGGATTGGGTAAAAAATCCATTGGAGTCATTTGTTGGTTTGTATTGTTATGATGTGATTATGCTTATTATTTGTTGACACCCATATGACCCGATTAATGGGCAAATGATGATGTTTTCTCGCCTTTTCGTGGGGTCCGGGTTTGATAATTCTGACCCGACTATTGTAGTTGAGTCTATTTTGACCCAATTTACTTTGGTTATTTCCAAGTTTTAGAGCTATGATAATCTTGTGAGCTTTTGTAACATAGTTGTGTGTGTATGAGAGAGAGCGCGCAAGCCAGCTCATTGGAATCTCTACGTTTATAGTGACACTCTTTTGTCATTCTTTGTCCATGAACAGTAGACATATAACTAAATCACACAAATTCTTATTTGCTTTGTGAGTTTATTATTTTAATTGATGTGAGATATAAATGATATATTGGGAAATCTTATGTTTTGAATGTGGATCTCTAAACTTTAATCCTTCCGTGTGAAAAGCAACTATAGTGCTAATAGATAAGGATTTGAAAAGTCAAAGTCTTATTGATTAGTTGTGTCCTAGCCAATAACATGCCCACATGAAAAATGTTAGTTGTTGTATGACAAGGCCTACCTTAATGGAGAAGAAGAAAATGATGCAAGGAGAGAGAGAGAGAGAGAGAGAGAGAGAGAGAGATTTCCCATCCAGAGTGATTCTACAAATTTTATCTGAGGAAGGGTAGGACAACTTATTTTCAAGGAACTTCAAGTTACACATTACTCTTTTCTTTACTTCCTATCATTTTTTATGTTTGAACATTAATCGTGACTTTTTGTTCAATAGTCAATTTTTTTTTTTTTTTTAAAAAAAAACAGTGTAGACTAAGAATGCTTGTGACGTACAAATAGAAGCTCCTTCAATTCCACCCCACACCGTAAAATGATTAAAATACTCCAAGACAAATTATCCCATAATAAGTTATTTTAAGATAACTATCTTCCATGAACCAAACATGACCTAAAAAAAATCAAATTTTCTATTAAGAAACTAAATTTATCACTTAAAAGGAGTTTATGCTGATAATTTCAACAAATGACTTCCCATATATGTATCCATAAGAACAAGGTCCCCGAATAGGATATTCTTATGTGGTCGGTGGATAGAAAGGGGCCTATAGATGATGTTGGCCACACATGTTTGGTGCAGTTTATTGGAATTGATTATAATTTTTTTTTTTTTTTTTGAAAATCTATGTCAAAGTATTTGATACAATTTCTGCTTATAGTTTACGAAACATAAATAAGTTAAATAAAGTGAAAGAAAAAAACTAATTATCTAGAAACTAGAGTATGGGTACTCCAACTCTTCTTATTTCTGATCATCAACTTTTAATTTGAGAGAAGGTGCACCCAACAAGCCCATTATATGGCAATAATTTCCTGTATGTAAAGTAAGTACAAACGGTCTCCAACAGTATTAATATTATTTATTTTTCAAACTAAAATTTACAAACATTAGCAAATTTCTCAATTCACAGACGAGAAAATGCGTACAGATGAAGCCCTTTATCCATGTGAAGGGTGAACATGGTTCGATATGTAGCTTCCTTGCTTTCATCCACAAGTTTGAATTTGAAGAAGAAGAGCAGAGAAGAGGCCAGAATTTTCATTTGCCTATAAGCAAACTCCTTTCCCAGGCATATCCGAGGCCCAGCCTGACATAACAAAGAAAAGCACAAAGAATCAATAAACTTTCCATGATGTTGTCAAAGAAGTGAGGAATGGTAAGAATAGTGGCTGACCTGAAAGGCTGTGAATTTAAAAGAACTTTCAGCTCGGAAAATGCCATTATCAAGCCATCTTTCGGGTCTAAAATCTGCGGCATCCTCTCCCCAGATGTATGTCATCCTTCCCATGGCATACGCCATGTAGTTTACACCATCTCCTTTCTTTACTTTGAAGCCATCGGGTAGAATATCATCTTCTTCCGAATTCTTTCCGTCCTGCATTTACAGTAACAAGAACTAAGAAAATTTCTAGTTTCCAAATTAACTCTCCTACCAAAAACTTTTGCATAAAATGAACACTGAGCTTCCTTTCTGTGAAAATCGGGAATTGCAAAACTATGCCCATCACTTATTAAGCTTGAATCCATGAAAAGGTGTGGATATTGTAATAGTGGGATCTTATCAAAGAGAATTCCAATGTGATAAGAGGTCTACTAGGTGTCACACAGAAAAAGAAAAAGGGGGGAGAAAAAAAAAAAAAACACTTCTGCATAATCACCACCATAATAAGCAAAGAAATATCAGGAAAGAGAAACACAAGTACTATTCAATTTGTCACATTAAAGACCATATCCACAAGTGAAACTGAAAATAGGAGTTTAAAATAGAATGTCATGTTAGAGACTACCTATTATGAGTCAATATGGCTGGATTCGTTAGAGTTGGGCTTCTAATGTCAAAAAGAGCACAAAATTTCATATATTTCTTGCAGCTATATGATTATATTCTATAACATACTATGCTGAAGAATCTCTACCGAGGAGGGGAGCGGAGGAGGAAAGAAACTATTCCTGGAATTACAATGCACTGCTATTTTTCCAGCTGCTTGTAGCACAGAAGAATTTCACAAAATAGGATACAGATGTGAGACAAAGAGTCTAGCATCCGTGTCCCATTTTGTGAAATTCCGCTGTGCAATCAGACTTTTCGCATATTTTTCTATGACCTCTTTGCCCAATCATGTTGTAACTAGAGAGAATATCATTGCAGAATTACCACAGGAACTGCAGGATAGAGTCTGAGAGTCTCGGTCAGAGCTGCATGAAGATACCACATTTTTTCCAGGGCTGCTTCAGTTAATTTATTGGCAAATTCATCAGTAGAGATGTTATCCTCAGCCTCAGTTGCTTCTCTCACTTCCTGTGCAATCTTCTCCTGAACAAAAGGATGTCTACACAGCATGTAAAAAAACCAAGTGAGTGTGTTGGCAGATGTGTCCTTGCCGGCAATAATGAAATTGAGAGAAATATCTCTCAAGTATTTATCAGTCATGTTCTCTGGATCCTTAGCACTCTCCATCAGAAACCTTGATAATATATCTTCTTTCCCTCTCTACTTGCAGAAGAAGAAAAAAGTATCAATTAGTCCACATGCAGAGTCGAATGAATAAAATAAAATATAGTAAATTACATTTTGCACTCCGGCAGTTTAAATCGAATCTCACATTGGTTTCTCATTTTTTAATTGTAACAATCAACCTCTTGCACTTTTGATCAAGTTGCACTTTTGATCAAGTTGCAATGTGGCGCTTTCATTAGTTCAGTGTTAAATTTGCTAACGAAAATTATTACGCAAGCCTCTCATGAGGCTTTTTTAAGACAAAAATGTAATTTTCTTCTTTTTTCTTCTCTTTCTGTCGCTTTATTTTATCTTTACTACATTTTCTAAACCCAACACCACCGGCAACCCCTTCCCTGCCACTCTTCCATCATTTTTAAGAGAATAATTATAGTGGAGAAATAGAGAAAAAGAAGAAGAAAGAGGAAACAAAATCACCTTTTTGCCTTAAAAATTGCATAATGTGAGCATCACATGACAATTTATGTTAAAAACAATAGACTAATGTAAGAGCTACATTGCAAATTGACTGACAGTTCAAGTTGTTGGGTGTTACAATTGAAAAATGAGGGATTAAAGTGAGATTCAGTGTTAAGTGCAAGAGTGCAAAGTGTAATTTACCCAATAAAATACAATTACTCTCAAAAGTAAAATTTACTCACATCAAGCTTTCCATTTTTCATTTGCTCCCTCTTTTGCTGGATCAATTCATATACAAAATTGTCTATGACTTTGATGTTTTGCTTAAGATCTGCTTCCAAGCCAATATTAAGAAACCTTTTAATCTTCCATAATAGATCAACATATCGCCAATATACAATAACATTCGAGTCGTCAAAGGCTTTCATGAATCGGGTGCTGAATTCATCTGAACCAGATAGAGTATTAAGCTCAACTCCAAATCCCACTTTGAATATGGAGTCTAACGTAGATTTCATCAGTAAATCCTGCAACAGAAGGGTCCCCTCTTTTATTCAAAATGTTAGGGCGTGCTGTGTTTAGGCATATATTTAATGGTCATCATAGAGATTCTTGATAACCTAAATTAGATTTTCTTTAGAAAATAACAGCAGTTTAGAAACATTTGCCCCATTTGATTTTGATTTCGTATTCTTTGTTACCATTTTCAAATTTTCAAAACAAAGATAATGAAAAGTTTCGAAAACATCCATCATTTTCATTTTTGTGCAAAAACAGTTTTCAAAAACATTTAGTGTTTCCTTGGAAGTGTGTTGTTTCCAGATATTGTTTTTTGAAAATAGTTTTCAAAACCAACATGCCAAACAAGTTCACTTTCTAAAAAATGAAAACAAAAAACAAAGACAACCAAATGGCCCAATCTATTTGTTTGGTTCTGTTTTTGTTCTCTTTTATGTATTCATATCGGCGAACTAATTCCAAAAACTGTTTGCAGAAAAGTTTTATGAAAACAACCCACTTTTTTGGGAAAACCAAAAACTTGTTTCCAATTTTTGAAAATTATTTTTGCACAAAAATAAAAATAATGAGTATTTCAAACTTGTCATTAGTTTTGTTTTAGAAAAGATGGAAAACAAAATTAGAGAAAACGAAGATACAATCGGACAGGCCCTTTAGCTTCTAGCCTGATTACAAACCTGCAAATCTATCATTTGCTTAGTAGTTGCTGCTATAGAAACGTCTGAAGCTAATTTAGCAGCATTAGTTCGAAACACGGTGGAACTGAAATCTCTCAAAACTTTTGTTGAGAATTCATAGCTGGCAAGCTTCCGCTGGTGGCGCCATTTTTCTCCATCCACCGCAAAAATCCCATCGCCAAACAGATCTCTCATCAAATTAGAATTAAACTTTCCCTGTAATGATATTAACCAAAATAACACTATAAAACAATTCAAATACTGAAGAAAGTTTGACAGTCTATAAAAACTCTGTTACAACTCTGTTACCTTGCCATAATTGGAGAACTTGGTTTTAAGTATATATTCAATGTTAACCGGATCAGCAGTGTATATGTCACTTTGAAACGGTGTGATCAGGCGATAAGTACTGTACTTCTGCGCAAGGGATGTTTGGTAATCGAAAAGTCTGTTGAAGTGTATGAGTTGATTGATTATTGGCCCTGCAACTGGATGTCGATTATCATTTGAGATCAATTCTCGGATGTAGATGACTAGAAATACAGCTGCTAATCCAATCACAAAGAAAGTCAACACTCCAACCACAACTAAAATGAAAGATACTCCGACAAAGAATCCCGTGAGAAGGAAGAAAGCAGTGCAAGCAAAGAAGAGAATGCCCATCATGTAGAATGTTTTTGGTAATCTGAAAACAAGAATTTCAATGAGTATCATTCAGAAAGAAATTTTTGTACTTGATGACAATTCAACCAGTAGACTTTGTATATAATTCAATACCTTGTGCAATGGCGTCACTAGTGTTTGATTTGACATAAACCTTGGTATCTTTTCTTTTGAGTTTTTTCTACCTGGGATTGTCAGTTTTATGTAGAAGGTTGTTTTCAGCATGACCTTCAGGTTGCTTCAACTAATGATTTGTTTATTATGTCGTTTTCAACATGATGTCATTCTTTTTTATTTCTTAGACGGGCAATTGGTATTATAAAATATTAGTAATGAGCTGACTTCTTTTCTCTCCCAATCCCTCCACTTCTGGAGAGATTCAAAAAAAATGGGTTTTCAGAGAAATCCTTTTCTCTTTATTTCTTCCCATTTCTCTCCTCTTTAGTAGCCAAGAGAAATTCATTTCCCGTCAAATCAATCCATCCAAAAGGACTGTAAAATCCATTTTGCTTGTGAATTTTTTAACAATCTAAATATGTTCACACAAAGGAAAGAGGTAATCTTTTTAATATTGATAGCCGTCGTAGACTCTGGGATGGTTTCACACAGGAGGTGTTGATAATGCCAAAATGTCCCAAACAGAAAATTATATCTTACACAATCATGAATATAATATATTTGACAGCCAGCTTATTTGTTGTCATGCAGATCTATCTGAAGCCATATCTGTCAAATGTTAGTGTTCATTGCAAGCAATAGAGGCTCATCTCTGTCTTTATTTATTTATTTATTTATTTATTTATTTTTATGAATAGTAGAGTTCATCCGTATTGCAGATTGAATCGACCAACATGAAAAGGTTGTCAAATTGTTGTATGAATTAAAACGAGCACGGTGTAATTATATTAACTTAGTAAGATTGGTTATATTTTTTGCCCAATAATAAAATACTAATCAGGAGTGACTATTTACCTCCATCATGTGAAAAGTCTGGATTTTTGTCATTCCATGCCCCTCATGATGTTCTTCAACAATCAGGAACCCTCTGAATCTCTAAATAACACCAAATCTTCTATTCGAAGAAGAAATTTCTGAAATTTTTTATATCACTGATGACCATAACTTCTCATATTGAAGAAAATATTTTGAACACACAAACTCTTTGCTTAAAAAGTCAAACAATAAACAATAATATCCCAGCTCGACATTTCATCGAACACGTTCCGTGCACTATTCAAAAAACCCAAATTCAGAATACAAACAAATCAACGAATTTCGATTCGAATAAATATATAGCGTTATGAAATCCATACTTGACAGCAAGCCCGTGAATGCTTCGACCTGAGCCACAGTGCAGGCTCATTTTGCGAACTAGGCTCTCTGAGATTCGGGGTTCTGTTTTGTGTGTGTGAATCTGAAAACATGCATAGTTGAGAGTGAGGCGGATTCTGACTGTGAAGCAGACTGAGAGAAGTGAGGAAGGAGAATCGAAATTCTTTCGGTTATTTTAGAAAGTAGGGTGTAAGTTGATCTTTCAAATTTATTTAAATGGGTAAAAAATAAAATATAAAACTAAAATATAAAGGTCGTAAAATTTTTAAAAAAATAATAATAAAAGATTAAAAAGTTAACCTTTTATGTTTGGATACTGAGAAAATAAAAATAAAAATTTACAGCAATTGGACATCATCGGTATGCAATTAAGGAGTGTTAACCCCAAGCGCATGAATGAATCATGGCGCTGTTTGGGATTCCGAAAATTAGGCTATTATAGCCTCATTTGATTTTTTAGCCCAAAAGCAATACTGTGCATGGATTTTCAAAAAAAAAAAAAAATAAAGGCTGCTGCCGGACAGTGTAGGCACAGCCTACACTGTCACGGCCTAACAGTGTTGCAGCAAGGGCGAAATTATCATTTTGCCCCTTTATATCAATTTTAAAAAATAAAAAGTTAGGGATAAATCTGTCATTTTAAATTTAAACATCATGTTAACACACTTTTCAATACAATAACTCAACTAAAAAATCATCTCATCTTCCCAAACACAAAAATTAAAATAGCCACTAAAATAGCCAAACAGCTAAATAACCTACTAAAATAGCCACTTCCCAAACGAGGCCATAATCCCACATCTAGAACAGCAATTTCTTTATTACTTCTCCTCCAAACTCTGGATTTCTTTTAATATTAATTTCCGTGGGATTTTGGGGTTTTTTTAGTGAACTTTTATAAAATAAAAAAAAATTGGAAAAACTTTAGGGAAAATTAGTGTTAGGCCTTTCTTCATTTTTAGTAATGGAAGAGATCCACAATATTATTTTATGATATCTAAAGTCCCTCAACCCCACACCCATATATTACGAAGAAATTTGACTCTCTTAAATTAAACCTCATTTCTCTCTTTCTCTACCTTCTCTATTTCATCTCTCTCTCTAAATCCAAACCTCACTTCACTCCCTTCAATGGCCACTACCACCACCATCACCACTGCAAATATCATCGTCGTCAAAATCGATTTCATCGTCGTCGGAGTTGCCACCGATGTAGATCGGCTCACATCTCTGTCTCCCAATGCCAAGGAGAAGGTTCAAGCTCAGTTGGGCCGCGTAGAAGAAGAAACCAAGCAATTGGCTGAGATTCGCCAAGTACATCACCACATGATCATGCTTGTATCAAAATAAAGAAACGAATGAAGGCTGATTCAGATATCTCAAGGCCTACTCCATCAGTGCAAAACCACCTGGATGCTCTTGCTAGTCTGAAGGGTGAACAAGTACTAATCCAGTTCTAAAGTGATTCATTTTTTACATTTGTTGTTCTATATCATGCATCCAATTCTCTTCTTGTTCTTGGTGTGAACATATATCTTTTTTTTTTTTTTCCTTGACTTTCATTCTTTAGGCAGTCCCAGTGTAATCTTTTACACTAGAGGAACATTATGAACAAAAGTTTATTTTTATATTTTCCATTCAGTAGACTTGCTCAGATCTATAGATCCAATGACGCAAGAACACGCAGTGACGGCCTTGTTGAATCTCTCACTTGTTTGAATAAATTCAAATTTCTCTAGATTCATTTTGACCAATTTTTTTTGGATTCAAATTCAAATTCAAATTTCTCTAGTTTCATTTATAAATCAGAGAAAATTTAAATTTCTCTATGTTCATTTTAATTTTCTCTGGATCGTAAAGACACATTATTTTATGAAATCCAGAGAAATTCCCGAATTCATCTTCAAAAAAGCCAATCATCACATAAATTTATTCCAACAATTGTTAATAAATTAAAACAAACCAAAAATCAAATCTGACCAAGACTGGAATTACCCACTACAATATTCACCATTGATCAAATGACCTACAAATTAATGAACTAAACAGTTTTACAAAAATCCAGAGAAATTTTCTCTGGGGATTTTGTGAATTTCTCTGGACTGAGAGAATTTCTCTGGGTTATAGTGAGTCCAAAGAAATTCTTGTAAAATTTTCTCTGTGAAGTCGAATTTTCTTTGGTGCGGATTGAATTTTTCATTGAATTTCTCTGATTTGGACTAGAGAAATTCTTTGGTTTGGAAATTTATAGTTTGTTTGTGTATATTTCTTGGTTTCAATGCTCACCAACCATGATGTGTAATGGTTTGGTTTTGAGTAAATTTTAAGCTCATCATGAGATTACAGATGTTTGGGGTTTGAAGGATTCTGACTTGTTTGCAATATATGTTAAAAAGAGTTTGAATCCAGTGAAATTTCAATTTTCTCTGCCCTGTTTGGAATTTTCTCTGTGATTTGTTCAAAGAAATTTGGAATTTTCTCTGTGGATTGAAGTTTTTCTGGATCGATGTTGAGGGACCTTAGACATCATGAAAATCTTGAGTGTCTTTTATACTATAAAATCTTAATACCAGGGATCTTAAAAAAAAAATCTCCAAAACTTTATACTTTAAAATTCTATTTAATTAGATAGATCGAAAAAAGTAAAAAAAAACAAAATAAATACTAATTATTTTTTTATTTTTTACAAATTTAAAATTTTTTTAAAAAATTGACATAATTTTTATATAAAAAAAATTACCATAGACAAAAAAGAATAAAAATAAAAATAAAGAAAAAATATCACTTTTTTTAATTATATGCCAAGCTCACCATTCACTCTCTATACCAATGAAACCTGGGATAGGTAAGGGTTATTAGGGAAGTGCTAGATTAGTATATTTTTAAATTTTCATGAAAAAAATGTGAAATATAAATTGGGTTTGAATTGATGTGGTAGAGAGGTGATGTGACTCAAATAAGATGATTGTGACCCATACATGCCAAACAAAGCCTTAATTGTCATTTAGCAAAAACTTTTTTAATCAACTTTTTTGAGTTGAGATTTTTTTAGTTTGGGACTAAAATATTCATTTGAGTTGATTTTTTAGCTTTTGTAACATCTTGTCTTATTTAACTTATTTTATCTTTTGTACTTTTTTTAATCCAAAAAACCCTAGTCAAATGAAACCTTAGACACAACTCAGTCCATAGCTAGTGCTCTTACTAGTTGGGGAATATCATCAATCTATTAAGTTAGAGCATCTCTAACGGTGCATCTTTTTTTTTTTTTTTTCCTATTAAATTTGAGTAAAAATTTCATTAATATCAAATGTTCCAATGGAAGATTTTGAGCTTTTATCATAACACCAGGCGACCAGGCGGATGTCCGGCTAGTTGTAATAACCCTCGCCACTGATTACTGATTTACCACTGATTACTGCTAAACTGAGACTGATTATGATGGGTAATTGAATTGATTGGAATACTGAACTGACCGACTGAAATCTGAAACTGATTGATTGAGTATATCTGTTTGAATTTCATTCTATCTGTTTGACTGTTCGATTATCTGTTCATGTTTTTGTGTTTAAACTGCAAATTGAAGGCCTTATCGGCGGCCGAACCAGAAATTGATCGATGTTTTATGATCACTAGAATTTATATGATTTTATGGTGTATTTAATTGAAAATTGATTTGGTATAATTAAACTAGATTAATTTAAGCCAAATTGAAAGAGTTGGACTTATTTACATTAGTGCCACTTAGTGGCCCACTTCATACCATATTGGAGGCTTGAATTATATCCTTAGGCACACCATTCCATCAGCCAATTTCTTGTTATTGCCGACCAAGAGGGAGAGAAGTGAGTGTTCTTGGAGAATTGGCTTGAAGAACTTGAAGGATTGAAGTATAGATTGCAAATTGAGCTCCTAGACCTTGAATACAAGACTTAGGTAAGGAAATTCACCCTTTCATTGATGTATTTGAGATTGTTCTTGCATGGTTCATGGTCCATTTGAGGGTAGAGCCTAGAATTGGTGCTAAATTGTTGAGTGGAAGCTTAATTGTTGCATGCATGTTGCCATTCATGAGTTTTGAGGTGTTTGTTCATAAGTTCCTCACTTGCATTTTCATGATTTACATTGGACCATGATTTCATCTTGTTTTTGGAACAATTGGCTCATTAGAGCAAGTGTTTAAAGCTTAAAAGTGGTTTAAATTCATGCATGTTGCATTGAAGTTATGTTCATGGCTTTTGGTTTGAAAATCATGTTGAATTAAACTACCCTTGGGCTTTGATTTTACAAATCGAGCTTTGAATCATGTTATTCTATGTGTTTACTAGTGTTTTCTGGAAAATTAGCCCAAGAGGAGCGAAATTTATGCTTTAAAACTTGGTTTTTAGCTTGAATGTGCAATCTGGATTTTCTAGATTTTTGCCTCCCGCTCGAGCGGGGGAAGTGGCGCTCGAGCGGGGAATTCGAGCTCCCAGCATCTTCCATGGTTTTACAGTCCGCTCGAGCGGAGGAATACACGCTCGAGCGGAGGCTTGTTTTACAGGCTCGAGCGGGGTTCGAGCGCCCGTCGAGCGTAAAATTCGAGCATCCAGTACTTCTGCTATATTTTACAGTCCGCTCGAGCGGGGAAAGTGACGCTCGAGTGGGGGAATCTTTGTCTGCATGTCCGCTCGAGCGGGACTCTGTTTTTTTGAAAATTCTGAAAATGTTTTCTGAATACATCTTTGCATCCTCACCCCATTTTAGGCATTCTTAGGCCTAGTTTAAGACATCTTAATGAAGATTTAGATGTAGAACACATCGAGGCAAATTAGGGATTAAGTTATGATTTTCCCAACTGTGTAGCTTAGTGTGTGTTCAATCTGTAACTGTGTAGGGTTGGCATCCGAGGAGACGCTCTAGCTTACTGTAGCCCAGAACTCTATGAGTAACAATTGTGTAAAGATATGTTCAGCTGTGAATATTTCTGACTGTTTAACTGAACTGATACTGTTAACCGAATGAATGTATGTCCTATATTCTGAACTGTATTGTGGCATCCTTAGCAACTACTGTTTACTGTTACTGATACTGTTACAGAGATCTCTGTCGGTTCCCTTGTTGGAACCACTACTGTTTACTGATTGATGGCCATCATTGACTGTTCGATCTTTTCAGACCTACTGTACTGTTCGGTCTTTTAAGACCTACTGTTTACTGTACTGTTATGCTAATGGATGTACCACATATGACTGTTATGACTGAACGACTGACATACTGATTCAATGAACTATTTTCATTACTAAAAGGACATTCATTCTAAACCTCTTTACGCATTATGTTATTTACTGGGCTTTAGCTCACTGTTTATATATATATGTAGGTGTGCAGGCATCAGACTGTTGCTAGAGGCGTTGGGGGTTAACTCCAGTTTTTGTCAAGCCAACCACTGTGCCTCACTGCGAGGTTCCGAGCCTACCAAGCTATGGCTTAGGGGTGTTTTATTTTCCCCCGTCTGTCTCTGTATCTGTTTTGGTATATGTATAGACTGTTTTGTTATAAATGTGCATACGAATGAAAAGTCTTTTTGCATACAGACTGTCACAGCTCATTGGACATTGTTTATTTACTATATTGGCTTCCGCCATGCCCCTGTACTTTGTTTTGCTGTCCTACTGTTAAACAGGCCTTCGGTAATCTCGGATTACTGCCCGGTTACGATACTAAACCCATAGGGGCGGGTTTGCGTCGTGACACCAGTCGACCGGCCAATGTATTTTTTTTTATAAATTTTTGCCTAAAGGTGGTCATCCGAGAAGACATCTGATGGTGAAAATTCAATAGCTATAAACAATGATTTGATGAAAGTTTTCAGCGTTCTCAATTTGGTGAAAGATTTTTGATATCTTCAAGTTGATACTTATTCGATGAAATCATTAGAATAGGAAAATATGTATTTTTTCATCAAATTTAAATTTGATGACAAAATTGATAAACTATTGAAGATTATTTTAGGACCCGTTTGTTTTCAGAGGTAGAATGGAGGGATTTTTAGTGAGATGACTGCTAGTGATGGGATTAAGAAAAATTGTATTTGTTTGACAACCAGTGGACTAGTAATAGTTCATATTTGTTTTGACAGATAAGAATGGGATTAATCATGTAAAATTCTACAAATACCCTTTGCATTATTATCAAATTTAGGTTTATACCAACTAAAGAATACATAAATTTATACTCAATGTTATTCTTTTTCTTTTTTTATATTTTTTAAATATTAAAAAATTCAACTATCAAAATTTTTTTACTCAATGTTATTAATCTTCTTTTTTAATATTAATGAATCCAACTATTAATAATTTTTTACTCAATGTTATTCTCTTTTTTTTTTTTTTTTTTTTTTTTTACAAATATTAAAAAATCCAACTACTAATAAAATTTTACTCAATTATTTGTGTTCAATATTACATGAGCCATATTATGAGCCTCATTCCAAATATTTATAACAAATTTAGCAATAAACACAAGGGTAAAATAGTCAATTAACCCATAGTCCCAAGGGATTCATTGTTGAATACCACCTCCCCTAAGCTACTACTAATCCCCTCATCCAAGGCCTTTCATAATTCCATAAGACTCTTAATCCTATGGCCACTCTCTAAAATAAACATAATTTTTAAAATTTTATCTCATTACTAATACCAATTCTAACCTGCAACTCTAAAAATAAACATGCTTTAAAATTCCATGCATTTTTGGTTGAAATAATTACATAGACTCGAAGCATACACGATAAAAAGTGTACTATTTATGCTATCATGCGGGCACATAACAACCTAATATTTTGAAAAAAACGATGTCATTGTGTCGTCCTTCTAGTCTGCAAATGGAGCGGTGGGACATTTTGGCAACTAAGGGCTGGTTTGGCATTATCAGAAAAATTTAAAAGGTTAAAAAGTTATTAAAAAAGTAAAAAAGTTCATACTATTTATCTCTTTTTTGGCGAAAAATCTATCAATTGAAAAAAATAAAATAAAAACAAAAACAAAAACAAAACAATGCTGCACAAACTGTGCAGCCACACATTCTAACAAAATTTTCAACGTGGCACACTTGTTGCCACACATGCCATATAAAAAAAAAAATGAAAAGTGACAGAAAGTGCACTAAGCAGTGTCAGTGAGGGTAATTTAGTAATTTTACAATTTTATACAATATTTTAATGCACATTTTTTTTTTTGTAAAAAGTCAAAAAATTAATCCAAACATTCATATTTTTTTCCTCTACTTTTTAGTCTAAAAAGACAAAAAGGACACTTATTTAAGATACCCCAAACAACCCCTAATTTTAAAGTACACCGTGCAAAGCAAAATATGTCTAACAATATTTTTTTTTGATAAGCATATGTCTAACAATATTTAATGTAATTTATTATAAATTAAAAATAAATAATTAAGAAAATACAAGTCAAAACGTATTCATTTATTAACTTTCAAATAATTAGATTTTTTAAATTATTTAAATTATTTCTACCTAATAAATTATAATAATTTTTTTTAACTGATTTGATCATATATTTATCGACATCCTGTTGGACCATTTTAATATCTTATATTTATTTATTGATTTATCTTTTTCATAAATGGGGTTTCATTACTTTGGTAACCTTTCATTACTTTGGTAACCTTTTGGTCATAAATGAAGGTTAAATAGAATTCATGAACTTGGTTAATGGTCATTATTTTGGTGTAACCATTTTCTTGTTTAATGGTTCTTGTTTAATGGTCATTATTTTTGGTGTAACTATAAGGTCCTAATGGCCTATAAATAGTTTACTCTTTTCTATCTATATAGACCAACTATTTTCTATACAAAAGAGATTACTAGCAAAGAGAGGTGTTTTATTGGTGGAGCTTTGGGTTCACCATCTTGTGCAGAGTTAGCCTGAACCATACGACAAGTGGTCGGGTTGTTGTATCCTGGAGGGGACAAGTCATAGTGTTGTGACTGCTGCATCGGTATTTGGATTCTTTCTACCGCAGTGGGCTTGATCTCCTTAAAGAAAACGAGATATCCGTGCCTCAGCCTGATCTATTTGTATCTCATTTTCTTTGCATCATTTATCAATAATATAGTTTAGTTTCTGGTATTTTCTCCAACAATTTTAAGGAGATCAAATATGGAACAAGTACTAGAAAAAACCAATGATGGAATTGGAGATCTCAACAAGCCTTTCAAGTTCAAAGGAGTTCATTTTAAGAGGTGGAAAGGAAAAGTTCTTTTTTACCTTAACCTTTTGAAAGTTGCATATGTTCTTACCGAAAAGAATCCGAACAAAATCCCAACCGAGGAGATGAATGATGAAGACTATGAGGCACATGAAGCAAAAGTGGCTTCCTACAATACAGATAAGTATAAGCATCATTTTTATCACTTAAATTTCTTTGCTGATTAATTTTATGATTATTACTATGACGTGACTTACACTTTGTCTTCTATTAATTTATGGCATGCTCGCTTGTGTCATATAAATAGTAAATATGTGGGAATCATGAGTAGTTTAGAATTAATTCCTAAAGTGACAAAAAATTTTGAGAAATGTGAAATTTGCAGTAAAGCAAAAATTACCAAGAGGCCTCATAAAAGTGTTGAAAAAAATACCGAATTGCTAGAATTATTTCATACTGATTTGTGTGAGTTTGAAGGAATTTTAACTCGGGGTGGTAACCGATATTTTATCACTTTTATTGATGATTTTTCAAAATACACAAGTGTATATTTATTAAAACATAAAAGTGATGCTTTTGAAAAATTTAAAGAATTCCTTCTTGAAGTGGAAAATCAATTTGGTAAAAAGATTAAAAGAATTAGAAGTGTTAGAGGCCGGGAGTATGAATCTCTAGGATTCAACTCTTTTGTTCAGTCATTGAGAATTATTCATGAGACTACTCCACCATATTCACCTTCATCTAATGGCGTAGCTGAAAGAAAAAATAGAACATTAATTGACTTGACGAATGCTATGCTTATTGATTCAGGTGCTCCCTCAATTTTTGGGGTGAGGCTATTTTGACAGCTTGCCATATGATAAATAGAGTGCCACACAAAAAGACTAAAATTGTCCCTTATGAGTTGTGGCGGGGGCATAAACCAAATCTAGGTTATTTGAGGGTTTGGGGTTGTTTAGCTTTTGTGAGGCTTGCAGATCCTAAACGACCTAAATTGGGTGAACGAGCTACCATTTGTGCTTTTCTTGGGTATGCGTTGCATAGTACAGCTTATAGATTTTTTGATATGAAAAATCATATTATTTTTGAATCAGGTGATGCTATTTTTCATGAAAATAAATTTCCTTTCAAATCTAGAAATAGTGGAGGTCAAATAATATCTGAAAATATTTTATCTATGCCTAGCTCTTCTACTCCTTCTCAAGTTTTTCAGGAAAAAGAAAATTTTCTGATCCAACCAAGAAGAAGTAAACAAGCTAGAGTTGAAAAAGATTTTGGCTCTGACTATTATCTTTACAATGTGGAAGAAATTCCTCATACGGTACAAGAAGCTTTATCATCACCTGATGCTATTTTCTGGAGAGAGGCTGTAAATGATGAGATAGACTCACTACTTTCAAATAAAACATGGAAGTTAGTGGATTTACCTCCAGGTTGTAAAACTATTAGGTGTAAATGGGTCCTTCGTAAAAAACTTAAACCGGATGGAACTATAGATAAATATAAAGCGAGGCTTGTCGCTAAAGGTTTTAAGCAACAAGTTGATCTTGATTTCTTTGATACTTTTTCTCCGGTTACTAGAGTTACATCCATTAGACTGTTGATTGCAGTGGCTGCAATTCATGATTTAAAAATTCATCAAATGGATGTAAAAACAGCATTTTTGAATGGAGATCTAGATGAGGAGATTTACATGGATCAACCCGAAGGCTTTGTGGAGCCTGGCCAAGAAAGCAAAGTGTGTAAGCTAACTAAATCCCTTTATGGTTTAAAACAAGCTCCTAAACAGTGGCATGAGAAATTTGATTCCTGCATGCTTGAGAATGGCTATAAGACTAATGAATGTGATAAGTGCATATATTATAAAACTTGTGAGAATGCACATGTGATTATTAGCCTATATGTGGATGATCTACTTATCTTTGGCTCTAATTTGCATATTATAAATGAGACTAAAAATATGCTTAATAGCCACTTTGATATGAAAGATCTTGGTGAAGCCAATTTTATTTTGGGAATTAAAATTACCAAGACTAAGGATGACATTTTTCTTGATCAGTCGCATTATGTTGAGAAAATTTTAAAGAAATATAATTTTCTAGACTGTAAACATGTTGCTACTCCTTTTGATGCAAGCATACACTTATCTGTTGTAACAAATGAAAAAGAAGTGATTAATCAAAAGGAATATGCTAGCATGATTGGTAGTTTGAGATATGCTACTAACTGTACTAGACCTGACATTGCATATGCTGTTGGAGTACTTAGCAGGTTTACTAGCAAACCAAGTCAAGATCATTGGCTAGCTATGGGAAGAATTATGAGATATTTATCTGGAACCAAAAATTACGGTTTGCTTTATAACAAGTATCCTGCGGTATTTGAGGGATATAGTGATGCCGATTGGAACACTTTGTCAGGTGATTCTCTCTCTACCTCGGGTTTTATTTTTACCTTGGGTGGTAGTGCTATATGTTGGAAGTCTAAAAAACAGACAATAATTGCTAATTCTACAATGGAAGCTGAGCTTATAGCGTTAGCTTCAGCATGTGAAGAAGCGAATTGGTTGAGAGATTTGTTACATGAAATTCCTTTTTGGGAAAAACCAATTCCTCCTGTGTTAATTCGTTGTGATAGCACTGCTGCTATTGGTAGAGTGAACAATCATTTTTATAATGGTAAATCCAGACCTATTCGAAGGAAACACAGTAATGTGAGATCCTATTTGAGTAATGGCATCATAACTGTGAATTATGTAAAATCTTGTGATAATCTTGCGGATTCGTTAACCAAGGCCTTGGCGAGAGATATGGTCTGGAATACATCGAGGGGGATGGGTTTGAAGCCTATAAAATCATAAACCATGTATGAGGATACCCAACCTAGGGACCAGAGATCCTGTAACTAGGTTCAATGGGAAGAACGAATCATATGGTGGTTGTAAAAAATGCACTCTTTAATATTTTGTTATCCATCCCTATGATGTAAGTGCATTTGTCCTGTAATGTTGGAGGGTTGAGTTTTTAAACTCTTAATGAAATTCTGTAGCCCTTGTTGAGTGGGGTGTGTCAATTACAGGAACATCCTTGACAGATTTCACCTATGTGAGCATGAAAGTGGGGCCGCTTTCTATGAGAACAAGGCTTATTCTCAAATATGCTCATGAAAACTGGGATAAGCACAAGGCCGTAATGTGCTAGCTATTAAAGCTCATGTCAACACCTGGATTATTATGTGTGAGCAGTAATTCTTTATTTCCCCTAAGCAGTCATAGTTCAAGTCTGAGACCACTACTGACTCTGGAGTAGAGGTTGCTGTTTCACTAATGAAGGTTCAATGCAGAGCACACCTTCATGATGCATACTAGTCTATCTTTGTTTGGTAATCTCTTTTATCCTTGTTGATATTAAAATGAGTGGGGGATTGTTGGACCATTTTAATATCTTATATTTATTTATTGATTTATCTTTTTCATAAATGGGGTTTCATTACTTTGGTAACCTCTCATTACTTTGGTAACCTCTTGGTCATAAATGAAGGTTAAATAGAATTCATGAACTTGGTTAATGGTCATTATTTTGGTGTAACCATTTTCTTGTTTAATGGTTCTTGTTTAATGGTCATTATTTTTGATGTAACTATAAGGTCCTAATGGCCTATAAATAGTTTACTCTTTTCTATCTATATAGACCAACTATTTTATATACAAGAGAGATTACTAGCAAAGAGAGGTGTTTTATTAGTGGAGCTTTGGGTTCACCATCTTGTGCAGAGTTGGCCTGAACCATACGACAAGTGGTCGGGCTGTTGTATCCTGGAGGGGACAAGTCATAGTGTTGTGACTGCTGCATCGGTATTTGGATTCTTTCTACCGCAGTGGGCTTGATCTCCTTAAAAAAAACGAGATATCCGTGCCTCAGCCTGATCTATTTGTATCTCATTTTCTTTGCATCATTTATCAATAATATAGTTTAGTTTCTAGTATTTTCTCCAACATATCCGATCAATGTGATTTTTTACAAGCATATAGTACTCGACGAATTCTATACATTGACAGTCCAGATTATTAAAACGGGACCCGTGATGGCCCCTACAAGCCGAACAGCACAGTGTTATTTGTGCATCTAAATCAATGCAATTTTTTCCAAAAACTCAGCTGCGCCTGTGAGACGTCATAGCTGTTTGAAAATTAATTTTGCATAAAATCAAAATTAATTTTTTTGATTTTTTTTTTGATGAATAGTAATCATTGTGTTTGGTTTGAGTTTTCTGGATTAAGTTTTTTGAAAATTAAGTTTTTTGGTTTTCGTATTCTTTTGTTTTTAGTGAATATTTTTTAAATTTTAAATATTTTTTTTACTTTTTTAGATGCATCTTAGTTAGATGTATCTAAAAAGTAAAAAATTTGTGAAAAAATATTTTAAAAAATTAATAAATACATAAAAATACAAAAAATGTACTGAATTCTTGTATTTTTTTTTGTATTTTTGGTATTTAGTGAATTTTTGAAAGATTTTTTTTTACAATTTTTTTACTTTTTAGGTGTATTTATGTTAGGTGTGTCTAAAAAGTAAAAAAATTGCTTAAAATATTAAAAAAATTCAGTAAAAACAAAAAAACACAGAAAATAAGAGTGTAGAATTTTCTGAAAAGTGTTTTCTGAAAACTCAAAACAAGCAAGCTAATTTTTTAACTTTTTGAGTAACTTTTTAACTTTTTTTAATTACCCCAAACCAGGCCTTAATTTGGAATAAGATGAACTTTTTGGCTTTTTTAACTTTTGTGAAAAAAAAATTAAAATGATATGATTTGAATGTAATATTTTATTTTATTAATTTTTTAATCTATTTTATCTTTTTATAATTAAAATAACAAAAAAAAAGGGGCTCTTTTTTGATAAATCCTATTTGTAACTGTTTTATTCCATAAAACCCAAACTATTTCTGAATATTCCATTAGGTCCATTAATTGTAAAAGGACAAAATAACCCTCCTCCGCCTCTCTCGCGTGTAACCGATTCTGCAAAACCCATTCCCATTCCAACTATTCAATCCACAAAATTTCCAAAACAAAAACTGAATCTACGAAACAAGATTCACATTGCCTCCAGTAACCCTAGATTCACATCGCCTCACCAACGTCGTCGTCGTCCACCGTCGATCCCAGATTCCTCTTCAACTCACCGCTGCGAAGGTTCACATCGGAAGGAGGGTGCTTCGTCGTTCGGAAATTCCTGTCGTCGCATTGAGTTTATTTCATCTAGGGGTGTTCATGAAAAACCGGAATCCGACCCACCCGCCCGGCCCGAACCGAACCGAAGTAAAACGGACGGTTTCGAATATTTAACCGGTCGACTGCGGTTTCATTTGGTTGAATTTCGCGGTTTCACGATCGACAACGGTTCTGTGTAATTTATTTCGGTCGAAACCGACCCGACCGAAATAACATGCAGCTGTTACATTTTTTTATATTTATATAATTGTTTTATTATTAGGAGAAGTGCAAAGCTTCTCGTGGAAGCTTTTTATGATGATGTTGATATATTTCAATTTTCAACTTTCAAAACAAAAGGAGTTGTCCAGCAGGAGCAGCAGACCTATCAGATCATATCATCTACTCTCCTCTTCTCTCCTCTTCCCCATATTTCTCCATTTCCCATATTTCTCTCTCTCACTCTCTCTCTTCTCTTTCTATAACGTAAATAAACCAATCTCTTCCCTTCCCTCATTACATATCTTTTCACAGATTTGATCACCCATTCTCAACTTCAATCTCTTCCCAATCTCTCTCTCTCTTTGATACTCTTTGAGGTGTTTTATCTATCCTTCAAATCAGAGATGCTGGTGGTGGTGCTCTCTTACTAACCAAAACCTTAGGTATGAGTTTATTTGTTGAAACTGTTTTTGATTAATTGCAACCCTTGATCGGTATTGTGTTTATAGTTAATTGTTTCTTGAATAACTGAAATCCTACATGGATTTCGTATTTTTAAATTTTGTTTTAATAAAAACACTAGATTTAATGTATATATATATTTAATTTTTTGTAGGCTAACTAACATAATCCCTACATGGATTTTATTTATTTATTTATTTATTAACAAAAACCCTTGTTTTAAGTCCTTGTTTTTGTTTCAAAGAAGCTAAATGAAAAAAAATCTGAACGCTCTCATGTGTGTTTTTTTATTCTTTGGTACTTCAAAATGTTTGCTAGTTTTTCAATAAATCATTGTGTTAACTGTTTTGAAAATGGAAATTTATTATCATGTTTGATTAGTTAATGTATATTATGCTCTAGATAATGGATCATTCATGTTTTTGAATGCTCTAAATATATTTGTTCCAGTATTTTTTATTTATTTAATTTTTTTTTCTGATCACCAAAAACCTTAGATTTATTTTGTCATTTTATTTAGTTTGTTTCAAGTTAACAAAATCCCTACATGTAAAAAAGATTTGTAAGTAACTTATTTTTCTTAAAAGAAGCTAAAATGGGAAAACGAAAAAAAAATAAAAAAATGAATGCTTAAATATACTCAGTAAGAATGAAGTGTATTTTTTTTTTTTTTTTTAAATTACAAGCTTAAAGTTAAAGTGTATGTTTTTTTGTTTTTTAATATCTGTTTGTTTGCTATTATTTTAAAAATTGCAAGCTTTATATTTTTGTTTTTTTTTTTCATTAAGTAAGCATGCTTTTATTTATATTTTTGGATCCTATAATAATGGTATCATATTAGAATGCATAATGCTCTTCTGTTAAAAAAAAAGAAAAAAAAAAAGAATGCATAATGCTCTTTGTTTTTGTATGGATCATTTTTTAGAAAATAGTTTGTTAACTAACTGTTTACAAAATTGGAATTTATTAGCATGTTTGATTTGTTTATGTATATTATGCAATATATTTATTGTTGTATTTTGTGTGTAGATAATGGATCATTCTCCTATTGAAACAGCCAGTATTGGTGCCCAACCTAATGAAACAGTCACAATTGGTGCCCAACCTACTGAAACAGCCGCTGGTAGTGCCCAACCTATTGAAGGTAATACCACTGGACCTCTTCTTTCTGATAAGCCTCCATTACCACCTAAAGAGAAGGGTAAGGCACGGGAAAAAGGTAGTGGTAGGAAACCATCAAGAGCATGGGATCATTTTGATAAAATTAAAAATGAGGAAGATGGGAAAACACGGGCTGTATGCAAGTATTGTCAAAAAGAATACATGGCTGAGTCAAAGTCTCATGGGACTAGTAATTTATTGAGTCATGTGGCTAGTTGTTTAAAGTATCCTTATAGAGAACAAGAAAAGAGTTAACATACATTGTCTTTTCAAAACAAAAAAGATGGAGATGGTGTCGGTCTAGTGGCAACTTCTTTTACAGTGGAAGGTGCTAGGAAAGCTCTAGCTGAAATGATCATTCTTGATGAATTGCCTTTTAGATTTGTTGAAGGGGTTGGTTTTCGTAGGTTTTGCAATGCTTTACAACCAAAGTTTACCATGATTCCATCTCGTACCACTGTTGCTAAAGATGTAGTTGCAATTTTTAACACTGAGAGGACTAAGTTAAGAAATTTTTTGAAGGGTCATAGAGTTTGTCTTACAACTGATACATGGACATCCATACAAAATCTTAATTACATGTGTCTTACGGCTCATTTTATTGATGATGATTGGAAATTGCAAAAAAGGATTTTAAATTTCTGTCAAGTTGAGGATCATAAAGGTGAAACTGTTGGTAAGAGGATTGAGTTATGTTTACTTGAATGGAACCTTGGTAGTGTTTTTACTTTGACTGTTGATAATGCGAGTTCTAACAACACAGCCATAAAATTCTTGAAAAGAAAAACAAAAGATTGGAAGGGCACTGTTTTGGGTCATGAGTTCTTACATATGCGTTGTTGTGCGCATATTTTGAATCTCATTGTTGGTGAGGGCTTGAAAGAGTTGGATACTTCAATTTGTTGTGTGCGTGATGCTGTGAGATATGTGAGGTCGTCTCCAAATAGGCATGAATCTTTTAAGAAGTGTGTGGAGATGTGTCAAATTGAGTCCAAGTCTTTGTTATGTCTTGATGTGCCTACTAGGTGGAATTCAACTTATTTGATGTTGGAGAGTGCTGAAAAATTTGAGAAAGCATTTGAGCGTTTAGAAGAGGACTCAAATTATCGATCTTACTTTTTAGAGGGTGATGGGGAGGATGGAAGTAGTAAAAAGAAGAAGTCATGGGGTGCTCCAACAGAGGGTGACTGGAACAATTGTAGACTATTTTTAAAATTCTTAAGGCTTTTCTACAATGCTACCAAAAGGTTTTCGGGCTCCCTTTATGTAACTTCTAATTGTTTTTTTGATGAGATGTTTGTTATTCTAACAAAAATTGAGCAATTAAGTAAAAAAGATGGGAAGGAAGATGAATTGTTGGGTTTAATGGCAAAAGGAATGAAAGCAAAATTTGACAAATATTGGGGTAATGGAGATAAAATAAATCTATTGATGTATGTTGCTGTGGTGCTTGATCCACGAAAAAAAATGAGGTATGTCCAGTTTTGCTTTTCCCAATTGTTTGGTGAAAGTGTGGTCAATACAATGACTGGTCAAGTGAAAGATTGTTTGACTCGTTTGTATGACCATTACCTTGCAAATGATTCAAATTTTGTGGAAGTACTTGACACAAATGAACCATCTAGGATGGTGATTGATGATGATTGTGATGATCCTCATTTGTTGATTGAATCTCAATTTAATACCTATTTGGATGCTGAATTTTCTGTTATGTGCAAGTCCGAAGTGGACAAGTATTTGGCTGATTGTTGTGAAGGAGTGAGAGATGAAAAATTTGAAATTTTGGGGTGGTGGAAAGCTAATTCTTCTAAGTATCGAGTGTTGTCCCAAGTAGCTCGTGATGTATTGGCAATGCCGGTTTCAACAGTGGCTTCGGAGTCGACATTTAGTACCGGTGGACGCATTCTTGATCCTTTTCGAAGTTCTCTTTCTCCTATGATGGTTGAGGTACTTGTTTGTACTCAGAATTGGCTTCAAAGCACTGTGCCAATCTCTCTTCGCAAGGCAATGGATGATGTTTTAGAATTTGAGCAGTATGCCACGGGTAATTTTGAGTATAAAATTGATTTGTTAATTTTGTTTATCTTTTGATTTAATCATCTATTTTTATTATTGACTTGTTTTATTTTGTGATTTTTCCAGAATCAAGTTCATCCTCAAACTTAAGTTCAAGTCCCATAACTGTTTAGCATGGCAATGGAGCATAGCTTGGTAAATAAACTAAAGTCTTTAATTTTATACTATGTTGTTTCCTTTTATTTATGTTTACTTATTTATCAAATTGTTTTTCCTTGCAGGTGGTTGATAGATATCTGTTGATAATACATTTTTGCTTTGGCAGACTGTTTGCTGATGGTTATTTTTGTGTATTTTTTGTCCATCCTTCCTATCCAACCTGTTCATATTCTACTAAGTTTTGTATTAATATTGCGTCAGTTCTATAGTTGGATGAATGTAATTATTAAACAAAATTACAAACTTCTAGTTGGTTATTTTTTTGAAGCTTTTTGGCTACCAACTGGAGTGACAAGTATGGAAGTAGGGAATATTTTGACAGTTGCTAAGTATAGTTATATATATTTTTTGGCTATGAACATGATTAGTTGATAGGTTATCTTGATGATGTTGCCAATCAAAAAAGTTGATAATTGATCTTGAATTACTTATTTTGTTTGTTAATTGGAAGTTTGTAATTTTTTTGTTTGTTTATTTGTTTGTTTGTGAAAGGTTTGAAATTACTACTCTTCTTGATATAATTGGGTTCAAAACAGGCAGTAGGTGGCGTATGAAATTTCTTAGTTAATTATTTTTTATTCATATTATTGTTCATCAACAGGTAGTAAGTGTATGGAAGTTCATAATATTTTTGAAACTACTGTTTTTATTCATATATTTTTGTTCATCAACAGATTTATTTATTGAATTGGTGGAATTGATTTTAGAATTGTAAAATTATAAATTTAATATTTTTTGCTAATTATACTTTTAATTGTAAAGTTGTCTATTTTTAAAATTACTATATTTTCACTTGGTAATAAATTAAAAAGCATGAAAAATGTCTATTTTCATAATAAATTTGTTAATGGTTTGGCCCAGTTATGGTTTGGCCCAAAAACTTTTATTGATACAGTCCAACCCGTGAAACCGACCGAATCCGACTGCCAATCCGATTCTTATGAACGGACGGTTTCGAATCGTCACCCGGTCGAAATCGGATATTAATTCTTCCAATCCGAATGTGTTCGGTCGGCTACCGGTTAATAGGTTAACCCGATCCGAACCGACCGTGTGCAGCCCTAATTTCATCCACTGAGTGTCATCCATACCCACCAACCATGAGGAACAAAAGTAAGTAATACCATTCCACCTTCTGCTTTTCAATTATAATGTGATCACCGATGTATACATCCACCTTCTGGTTTTTGGATTTGAATTTGTAAACATAGATGTTTTCGGAATTGATTTTATAAACATAGATGATGTGAACATTCACATTAGTGTTGATTACTGGGTAAACTTACATTAGTAGACACTGATGTGAATGTTGACATTACTGTCACTGTTGATATTGTTGATTGTTGATGTCCACAGAACCCCCAAACTTCACTCAACAATGTGATGGAATATGATGTAAATATTCACATTGTGACATCAATGTCAGACTTGTTTGTGTTGTTGGGTGTTGTTTGGTGTTGTTAGTTCCACCCTTTGATTTTTAGCAAATTATAGCATAATGTGATCACCCATGTAAACATTTACATTGCCCTATAACTGTTGTTGTTTTCAGAATTTATTTTGTAAACATAGATGATGTGAACATTCACATTAGTGTTGATTACTGGGTAAACTTACAGTAGTAGACACTGATGTGAACATTCACATCATGTGAATGTTCACATTACTATCACTGTTGATATTGTTGATTGTTAATGTCCACAGAACCCCCAAACTTCACTCAACAATGTGATGGAATATGATGTAAATATTCACATTCTGACATCAATGTCCGACTTGTTTGTGTTGTTTGGTGCTGTTGGTTCCACCATTTGATTTTTAGCAAATTATAACATAATGTGATCACCCATGTAAACATTTACATTGTCCTGTAACTGGTGTTGTTTTCAGAATTGATTTTGTAAACATAGATGATGTGAACATTCACATTACTATACTTGGTAAACTAACATTAGTATACACTGATGTGAGCATTCACATCAGTGTACAATGATGTGAATGTTCACATTACTGTCAATGCTGATTGTTGAATGTTGTTTGGTGCTTTTGGTTCCATCCTCTGTTTTTCAGCCAATTATATGTTCTTATTTGAACACCCAGGTCTTTCCTATAGATTTGATGGCAAGCGAAAGCGAGGGGAATCCCGTGCCAAAGCCAAACCTGATCAAACAGCTGTTCCTGAAGAAGTGAACATGAAAAAAGTTAACTACCGGTCAAATATAACTGGATTGGTCAAACTGTTAAAGGATACAAAATTTACAAGTGGCCAATTGAAGTGCCTTAGAAAAACACCGTTTTGGCCATTATTTGATTGCTTGATCAGTAATGAAGTCGACCTCAACCACTGCATGAAGTATGATGATGTCATTGTATGTATAGTACAGACATTCAAACCATCTAGTGGGAGGTTTTATATTGGGGATAAGAACATCCAGATTTTTAGAAGCGACGCATCACTGATTTTTGGGGTGGACTGTGGCACCAAGTCGATGGACCTCTCTTACGGTGCAAAACCAACAACCGGCATCATACACCGAATGTGCAAGGATGTTAGTCGGTTAAGTGCCGCCAAAATACGAGAAATTCTGAGCGAAGCATTGAAAGGCACAAAGAAACAAGACAATGAAGAGGTCGCAAGATTAGTTTGCATATATGCATGCGTCAAGCTATTCTTTTCTACATCGGGAGAAACAATTGGATGGGCTTTCTACTCATACATGGACCCATTAGACAAGATGATCGAGTATGATTGGGCTGAGAGCATCCGGGCAACCCTGATGGGTTCATTGGGCCAAAACTGTGGAAAACTAGGACGAGTCACCGGATGTGTGATGTTGTTATTGGTAAATCTCATAAAACTTATTCTTTGTTTAATATGAACATTTACGGGGTCTGCCCACTCTGATGTGAATATTCACATTACTGGGCAATGGTGTGGAAGTTGACATCAGTGATGTAAACATTCACATTACTGTTCAGTAATGTACAAACACACATTAGTAGACGCTAGTGTAAACATTCACATCAGTGTAGATTGATGTGATGTTAGCACCAAAACAAATGTGGAACATTCACATTACTGATGTGAATGTTCACATTACTGGGTAATGGTGTGGAAGTTGACATCAGTGATGTAAACATTCACATTACTGTTCAATAATGTACAAACACACATTAGTAGACACTGCTATAAACATTCACATCAGTCTAAATTGATGTGATGGTAGCACCAAAACAAATTTGGAACATTCACATTACTGATGTGAACATTTACATTACTAGGCAATGGTTTGGAAGTTGACATCAATAATGTGAACATTCACATTACTGTTCAGTAATATATAAACACACAGTATTAGCCACTGGTGTAAACATTCACATCAGTGTTAATTGATGTAAACATTCACATTACTGCCCAATGGTGTAAACATTCACATCAGTGTTAATTGATGTGAACATTCACATTACTGCCCAGTGGTGTAAATATTCACATCAGTGTTAATTGATATGAACATTCACATTACTGATATTTGTTATTTGTTTTAGTACTAGTTGTGTGAGCATACGACAATCTTACAATCCCGCAACTCTAATGCCATTCTGCGATGCGTAAAGTGGGACCTCACAGCCTTACATAGCAACATGAAGTCCATATCTTTGGCTAAGCTTGGTTTAAATGAGGTAGAAGTACAACAAAAAATATTGTGCTCATTCACATAGTGAGACAAGGAACTATCTAACTAACATACTATCTCCAACTGCAGGTATATGGCGGCGAGCTAATGGCATCCCCAACTGAAGCGAAGATGTACCATCATACAAAATTGAATGTGGAGCCCAAACCTGAGATTTTGTCAAGTGCACCAGCAAAGAAAGATAAAAGCAAAGACAGTCAACGCAGTGACGACAGGGATGGATTTTCTGTCGATGCAATGGACCTGAATGATGTTGGACATGATGTCAACCCCAGCTGTAGCACCCCCAATCCCGAGAGAGGTATCATCATAGCACAACCAACTGAGCCGGACATTGTGGAAGTACTTATAAAAGAAAACCAAAAAGCTTAGGGTCTTGTACGACAATGGGAAGCGAAATACAAACAGTTGGAAGAATCATGGGAGTTGAGGGCAAGGGTGATTACTGCCCTTGAAGCCAAACTATTTGACCAATCGGGCCCATCCAATATGGACATGGACATGAAGACTTGCATGGAGTGGAAAGATACAGAAATTCAGCGGCTGACAAAGTTGGTCATCAACTTGGAATGTGAAAAAACAATTCTTCAAGACCTTTTTGACAATCAGTCCGTCCACATTATCACTCAAGTTGAAGCACAAAAGGCTCATGACAGCCTTAAGAAGCATCCCACTGCAGCAATGGAACACATTATCAGCCCACCATCGAGGGTAAAGCGCATAAAGCAGAAGGTAAGGAAAGAACACCGGTTGGATGAGTTTGAATACCCCAACTTGCCTGGTCAAAAGAAAGGGAAAGAGGGAGCCGAAGAGCAATCTCATGCAGTCCAAATTGCACAAGATTTAGACAAGCAACCACAAAAAAAGCAGCCAACAAAGTACAAGAAGTTAACCTTGAACAACAAACTGAAGGTTTGGGCCAACATGAACAAACTCAACAAACAGAAGGTCCAAAATTTGCACAAGAACGGCGATGACGAGTAAGTGATCTTACATATCCCCAACTGAATTTTTTTTTTTGCTCATGTTTAGTTCACATACATACTTAATAAATTTGATCATTTCATAAATGTGCAATGTTAACATTAACGTTTTCTGTAATCACAATGCACAGGTTGCTAGTGTGGCGAGAGGACTCAAAGACTAAAGATGTGTATTTTGATGACATCATACACATCATCAAGGAAGAATCAATAACCAACAACGTATGGCAACTGTAAATGTGTACAAAACACACACACACACACACACACACACACACACACACACTGTAAAGACACTGCAAATAATGTACTGTCACCCCTCTGTTTCTGCAGGTGATAGACGCATATGGTGAAATTCTACTTGAACTACAAGGGCTAGTCAACCCAAGTTTGGAGGATTCATCATTCATCTTTACAAGCACATGTTTGGTAACCACTAGACTTTTGCTTTGTTTATGTTTCAATAGATGTGAATGTTCATCTCAGCATTATATGCTTATATTGTTAACTTAAATGATAGGCAGATGTGAATGTTAACAACAACATAAAATGATAGATGAGAAGATTCACATTGACAGATGTGAACATTAACATCATTTTATGTTGTTAACTTAAATGATACACGGATGTGAATGTTAACAACAACATAATATAACAGGTGTGAACATTTACATTTCCAATACATTGCATGACTGTTTCACAAATTAATAGATGTAAACATTCACATCATTCACATCACTAATCATTAACATATGTAAACATTCACATTAGTAATATCACTCACATTAATAGATGTGAGCATTCACATCAGTAACATCACTCGCCATTAGCAGATGTGAACATTCACATCATTCACATCACTCACATTAAAAGTTGTGAACATTCACATCAGTAACATCACTTACCATTAGCAGATGCGAACATTCACATCATTCACATCACTCACATTAAAAGATGTGAACATTCACATCAGTAACATCACTCACCATTAGTAGATGTGAACATTCACATCCAACATTGATATAAATACTTGGTACATCATTGTATGCCTTTTGTGTGCAGAAAATCATGCAAGAGTACCCCCCCCACAAGAGGAATAAACTGATTGATGTACACATCAAGGAGTATCAAGGGCAGAGATTCTTAATCTTCCCAATACACGACAACTTCCACTGGACAATTGTTGTGTACGACGTGACATAGAATGTACGGAGGCATTATAACTCGCTGCGCCCAAGAAAAGGCATACATGACCCACATATTGACAAAGCACAAATAGTGGTAAGTGGCTTACACATATAATACTTGTCATGATGTGTAATATTTGACCTTGAACGTATGCACTATGTTGGTTGGTACCTGATATGAAATTTCATTGTTGGCAGAGGGACTACATTGCGGCTTTGGTGCACAACATTGGACCATCATCACCATTATAGACCAACTTATCAAGCCAAAATACTTCGCAAACAATCATATCAGTAAACAGCTATCCTCAGCAAGCATCAAATTCGTAAGCCTAAAATCGATTTGTACACATGTTCCACAACCATTAGCCACATAAATTTCAAAATCTAACAAGAAGTTTGCATTTTCAAGGTGGATTGCGGGCCTACAGTTTGTTACATCATGAGGGCGCATGTATACTGTGAAGACATTGTTGCCAGCCTAGATCGCTTTGAATGGTGTCAATTAAGAGACTCATTAGTACAACTTTTTCTGAACCACAGAAAGACAGTGCAATGTGAAAACCTATAGGTGGGGGGTATCCACCTATCACTGTTACCCAAATTTGTTATCCACATTTAAGACAATTTAGTGTCAATAGATTTTACATATTGGAGCAGACTAGCTTAATTGTAAATCAAGTCTATATCACTGCTTGTACAAATATTTTTCAGCCAATATATGTATATGTATTTTCAGGCCTATTTTGCGTTGGTCATGCACATTGAGATTGTATTTATTTTTATTTTTTTTCGACACACAACATGATGTGAATGTTCACATCACAGAATGATCGTACACTTTCTTATGTTTTAAACCATACTATATGATGTGAATATTGCTTAAAGTGTTCATGTAACACAATATGACAGGTGTGAGTATGATATTGTAGACGTCCCTGAACGTCCCGGGAGGGAAATCCCGTTCTGTTCATTTGGGCTCACTACAGTTCAGGACTCAATGTCACGGTCCTGTATCTAATCTCACAGAGTGCAATGCAAGACCAACGAATCGTCAAAGAGTTCAAATCCGGCAAATCGTTTTTGAAAGCAGATTTTTTGAAAGAAGTGCCAAACATGGACTGCTTTGCCAGATACAGAGTCGCTACTTAAATATTTTATTTTGGGGAATTTAGGAAACCCTGACTCGTTTGCCTAAGGCCACGTGTCCGTCATCACCAAAGTTGCCTCGGCTCGGGAACTTGGGTACGATTGGGGAAGGTCACTTCGTGAGCACCCCTGCTCGCCCAATCAAAGATCGGCCTCTACTAACCATGATATCTAGTTTTGAAAACATTATGCGCTCTTATTCCAGTTATTAGACTAGATTTACTATGTGATGTGCACAGCATACAAATATAGACTGAATTGCCTAAATTGTAACAAAACATTTATGTTTGTTTATTTGAAAATGGTTTGATGGTGCTACTCGCAAGTAGGCTAAGACGTGGATTTGCCACCCTCAAGTGGGCTTAGAAAACATGATATTGCCACTATCTAGTGGGCTTAAAACTCGTAGTCAATGCATTATTCCAATTCAGATAATCCAACCTTCACTCACAGGCATTCAGGCAGGTATATCATATAAGCACATAGCCTCATGGTAAGCATGCTATCATGGCAGTCACTCACACACATGCAAGGATGCTAAAGTATAAACACTTACCGAGTACTCCGAGCCAAAGAAAGAAGCTAATTAGAAAACAAATGCATGAATCCTAACTATGCTGGAATGCCTAATGCAACACATGCAAAAATGCAACTACAATAGGCTCGGCTATTCTAAATAGGGCATATGAAATGCAACAGATAACAAGTATTCATCTTAGAATTGAAATACAATGCAGTTAGTATGATGCGCCGAGCCCGGTGCATGCAAGACAAAATGAATGCAAACATGCGAGCATAAGTATGCTAATTGAAACATGCCCTAATCTAACCATCATAAGCTGGTAAATAAAAGGGAGAAAGACGTGGGGTTGGAAGACATACATCACACGCACGCACACTTATTACAATTGCCCTCGCTCGGAGGGTCCGAATAAATAATACAAGCCGCCTAATTAACTAACTAACAAGCTAATTAATTATTACAAAGCCAAAAGAATAACTAGCTACAACTAATTATTACACAACTTAATTAATTAACAAATTAATTATTACAAATAGATGCTAACTAACAAGTAAGCATTAAAAAATTGCTCCAGCTCTGTTTGAAGAAGAGGGGGGTATGCATGCTTGCTTCGGTTCCTCGCCTCGAAACGCATTCTGGTTGCTCTCTAAAGGCTTTGCTGGCAAGGTGTCTTCCAGTGTTTGTTGCTAAAACTTACCAAAACACTACTGGGGAGTTCACCAGTGGCCTGCCGGCCATGGAGGAGCACTGCCGGCCACCTGCTGGCCAGAAAGGGAACACTGCCGGCCAAGGATGAGTGCCTGCCGGCCATCAATGGTGTACTGCCGGCCACTGGTGTGCTGTGACACCAAGCTGCAACAAAGCACAAAATAGAGAAAATGGAGGGTCTCCCAAGGGCATGTATGCATTATGCCACCCCATATCACCTCAAAACATCAAGGGAGAGGCCTAGTCGGATCCACGACCATCAATCACGCATCCCGATGTATGATGCCCAAAGATCCAACTTGTGCAAATCAATATGAAAATGAATGCACAAATACAACAAGTAAAGCCTAGAACTCTATCATGGATCATCAAGAGCTTCGGTGACCGAGAATTGAGAGACGTTCCATCACTCGGAGTATGAAACGCCCCTTGCTCCTCGTATTCAGATTAACACTTAATCCAAACAATGCAACACATAAGCATGGCAAACATGCAATATGACTATATGGCATACTCGGTGCCAACTTGAACATACAATCATGCAATATGACTTAAGCATGCAAAATGAAGGGTAATGAACATGCAATAACATGTAATGGAATTAGCATGCAACAACATGCAGAGATGGAGCAAGCATACAACAATATGCAAGACAAGCATGCAACAACATGCAAGGGATGGACTTAAACCGAGATGGGCAACTCTCAACTAAGCCCAAATCAGTGGCCAAAGTGATGGAATTGATGGCATGAAAAGCATGAAATGGCAAGACAAACATGTATGCCAAATGGCTCAAGTATTAAGGCACAAAGAGGACAACTCTCCAGAGTGCTTAAGGAGTAACAAACATGGATATATGATAATGAGGTAAGCTCTGAAATCTCACGTAAATTGATGCCAAATCAACTCAACAATGCAAGCATAGCATGTTATGATGCTCAAAGCTCAAAGTAAGCAAAGGGACTTAAGCCATGGCCATACAAGGCAAGGCCCAAAGGGCCAAGGGGACCTAAAACAGTCCTAGGGTAGGTCCAAACAAGACCAAAGCTAAGCTCAAAGCTAGCCAACACAAGCTAGAACACAAGGCCTAAAACAAAGAGCATGCAAGGCTATAAAGAGGCAATGCACTACACCTATTGAAACCAATCATGGCATGACTTGGACAACATAAAATAGAGTTACATTATGGTATAACAAGACCAAAAATGCACTGAAACGATGAGCCAAAGGCTTAGGCTTAATGGTATGCACAAAAGTCCATTCTTGAGGCATAAAGCACAAGCTCTATAAAGCATTCAAAGCATGTCAAATGCAAATGTGTGACAACATTTCATGGACTGAAATAGCATGTGGAATGAGGGCAAAGCATGCAAACATCACATGTATGGCATGGTAGGGGCCTCAAAACCTAAGACTAGCCTAAGCATTTACACTATAGCTATATAAAGCATGAGTGATATGGCCATAGCAGCCTAAAACAATCCAAGGACAGCCCAAAATAAGCATAAAATCATGTTAGAGCAAAGCCAAAATATGCTAGGATGATGAGTCAAAGCATCATGCATAAGAGGCTAGTAAACAAGATTTGTTCTACACCTATATGGAGCATGCAAAGGATGATCAAACCAACTATGGATAGGGTCATGACATGCCAAATGATGACCAAATACATGCTGAAATGTAAACCAAACAAGCTAACATGACATGGCAAAGCATGAAGCATATGAAGCTAGTTTAGGGGATTTACACTACAAGTGCATCATGCAAGCATGGAGTGACAAAACCAACCCAAAAAAGATTCATGGCATGGTAAAACATCACCAAAAACCTGCTGAAATGGACTCAACACAAGCTAAGCACACATGCTACTTTGATGAGCTATGAATGGAGTTACACTACACATACTAGATGCATGCAAAATATGATCAAACCAGCCTTGGACATGGCCAAGGCAGGTCCTAGAAGTCACAAAAAATGGCCTGAACCAAGCCTCAAAAATGTAGAGAGGCATGCTCCTTTGTAAGGCCAAAAAAGCAAGCAAGCAAGAACCAAAAGAGAGGGGTCCACCCCCTCTGATTTGAGACCTCAAAACCACACCTTTACCACTGAAAATCCACAGGATTTTAGTGGTAGGAAGGCCAAACCAAGGCTAGCTCGGAGGCCTTAAAGCATGGCTTAAAACAAAGCCAAACAAAGCATGCGAGAGGGTTATACACCCCTAACAGCAAAATGACCTTAAACAAACTTGAAAAGCACTTAAATAAAAGACTTTTTTCAGTTATAAGCAAAGCCTAAATCAATATGCAAGAAAGGCTAAAGTGAGGTACAAGAAAGTGCTAAAATGGGGAAAATACTCACCCTTGGAGACTCTCTTCGAAACCAGTAACTTCAGGGGGTAGAAACCAGCTTTCAGAGCTCAAGAATCCCTCCCAAGAAGCTTAGTCCAATGGTGGTGGTGTATCTCTAAGGGTTGTAGTGTAAAAGTGCAAGGAAATCCAACTTCAAAGCACAAAACTCCAACAATATAGAGAGAGAGAGAGAGAGAGAGATTTTTCTCTTCAAAAGCTCTGAACCCCTGATATAGAGGGAGCCCTCTTGCTTATATAGAAGAAGGCAATGCAAAGCTTCTTCAAGAAGCTTTGCAAGAGATCCATCCCTCCATACATGTGTATGGAGGGGAGATAACAAAAATCCAGCTGGCTCAAAAGATTTGGAAGAAAACCAGCCGAGACAGGGGAGGTGCCGGCCATCATTAATGGCCGGCAGGGCTTCACCAATGGCCGGCAGGCACAAAGCCATGGCCGGCAGTGCCAGGCCATGGCCGGCAGTGCACCAAAAGGATGACTCTGAAAGGACCAAGTCAAGGTCCAAAAATGGGGTAGAAAGGATACAGGGTCCAGGAAGCTCAAACCGGTGACATTCCGCCGCGACAGTCGAGTACTCAACGAGCAATCAAACTAGTTGTTGGGTGTACCTGTAAGCACAACCAAGTCTCGAGGACGGTCAAAAATGGGGTGTCTACAGTTGCCCCTCTTTGACAGAACTCAACAGTCACAAAGTGACGGGAGTGAGTGTCAAAGCCCAGAGACGACCCATTTTTGACAAGGCCGAAGACTCAGACAATCAATCAATATAGGCATGCGAAGATGCGCCCGGAGGCTGGGGCATAATGCAAATGATATGCAAGATGCAAGAGCATGACTAATAATCATGCCAAGAATGCTGTAATGAAGTAAATCATGCAACAATTTTAAGCGGGTGAACAATAATCCTACATATTCCAACAGGAAGGATGTAAGAAAGATATGCAATTCTTACCACGTTTCACGCGGAGTGCATACAATACCTGTGTGGCTCGTCTGGGCATGCCAGCTTCAAATGAACCGTACATACAATATCGTGCCTGAAAAAGAAATAAACTTAACAGGTACAATATCGTTAGAAACATACATAACAATGCAATTTGAAAAGCGCGTGACAACGCATGTGAAGTGTGCATAAACACATGTAAGTAAAGCATACGTGACAACGCATACAATGTGTGAAGCAGGAATTTGAACATATGTAAGCAAAGCATGCAGTAACGCAGGCAATGTGTATAGGAATTGAACACATGTAAGTAGATCAGGCAGTAATGTAGGCAATGTGTATAGGAATTGAACACATGTAAGTAAAGCACGCAGTAACGCAGGCAATGTGTATAGGAAATGAACACATGTAAGTAAAGCACGCAGTAACGCAGGCAATGTGTATAAGAATTGAACACATGTAAGTAAAGCATGCAGTAACGCAGACAATGTGTACAGGAATTAAAGGTATGAACACATATCAGTAAAGCATGCAGTAACGTAGGCAATGTGTATAGGAATTGAACACATGTAAGTAAAGCATGCAGTAACGCAGGCAATGTGCATAGGAATTGAAGGTATGAACACATGTCAGTAAAGCATACGCCGAAACGTGCACAATGTGTAACCACCTGAAAATACATATACACATGTAAGTAAAGCACACGCAGAAACGTGTACAATGTGTATAGCAGGAATGAACACATATCAGTAAAGCAAGCGCGATTAATGCAAGCAATATGTAACCTCCTGTAAAATGCATAAACACATGTAAGTAAAGCACACGCAGGAACGCATGCAATGTGTAAAGCAAGCAAAGGTATGAACACATATCAGTAAAGCACACGTCGAAACGTGCACAATGTGTAACCACCTGAAAATACATATACACATGTAAGTAAAGCACACGCAGAAACGTGTACAATGTGTATAGCAGGAATGAACACATATTAGTAAAGCAAGCGCGATTAACGCAAGCAATGTGTAACCTCCTGTAAAATGCATAAACACATGTACATAAAGCACACGCAGGAACGCATGCAATGTGTAAAGCAAGCAAAGGTATGAACACATATCAGTAAAGCACACGTCGAAACGTGCACAATGTATAACCACCTGAAAATACATATACACATGTAAGTAAAGCACACGCAAAAACGTGTACAATGTGTATAGCAGGAATGAACACATATCAGTAAAGCAAGGCGATTAACGCAAACAATGTGTAACCTCCTGTAAAATGCATAAACACATGTAAGTGAAGCACACGCAGGAACGCATGCAATGTGTAAAGCAAGCAAAGGTATGAACACATATCAGTAAAGCACACGCCGAAACGTGCACAATGTGTAACCACCAGAAAATACATATACACATGTAAGTAAAGCACATGCAGAAACGTGTACAATCTGTATAGCAGGAATGAACACATATCAGTAAAGCAAGCGCAATTAACGCAAGCAATGTGTAACCTCCTGTAAAATGCATAAACACATGTAAGTAAAGCACACGCAGGAACGCATGTAATGTGTAAAGCAAGCAAAGGTATGAACACATATCAGTAAAGCACACACCGAAACGTGCACAATGTGTAACCACCTGAAAATACATATACACATGTAAGTAAAACACACGCAGAAACGTGTACAATGTGTATAGCAGGAATGAACACATATCAGTAAAGCAAGCGCGATTAACGTAAGCAATGTGTAACCTCCTGTAAAATGCATAAACACATGTAAGTAAAGCACACGCAGGAACGCATGCAATGTGTAAAGCAAGCAAAGGTATGAACACATATCAGTAAAGCACACGCTGAAACGTGCACAATGTGTAACCACCTGAAAATACATATACACATGTAAGTAAAGCACACGCAGAAATGTGTACAATGTGTATAACAGGAATGAACACATATCAGTAAAGCAAGCGCGATTAACGCAAGCAATGTGTAACCTCCTGTAAAATGCATAAACACATGTAAGTGAAGCACACGCAGGAACGCATGCAATGTGTAAAGCAAGCAAAGGTATGAACACATATCAGTAAAACACACGCCGAAACGTGCACAATGTGTAACCACCTGAAAATACATATACACATGTAAGTAAAGCGCACGCAGAAATGTGTACAATGTATATAGCAGGAATGAACACATATCAGTAAAGCAAGCGCGATTAATGCAAGCAATGTGTAACCTCCTGTAAAATGCATAAACATATGTAAGTAAAGCACACGCAGGAACGCATGCAATGTGTAAAGCACACGCTGAAACGTGCACAATGTGTAACCACCTCAAAATACATATACACGTGTAACTAAAGCACACGCAGAAACGTGTATAATGTGTATAGTAGGAATGAACACATATCAGTAAAGCAAGTGCGATTAACGCAAGCAATGTGTAACCTCCTGTAAAATGCATAAACACATGTAAGTAAAGCACACGCAGGAACGCATGTAATGTGTAAAGCAAGCAAAGGTATGAACACATATCAGTAAAGCACACGCCGAAACGTGCACAATGTGTAACCACTTGAAAATGCATATACACATGTAAGTAAAGCACACGCAGAAACGTGTACAATGTGTATAGCAAGCAATTATGACAACGCATGATAAGGAAGTGCATAACGATGTGTGATAAGGAAAATGCATGACAATGCATGATAGGGATAAGGAAATACATGACAATGCCTGTAAGGTGCGCATGACGATGCGTGATAAGGAAAATGCATGACAATGCATAATAGAGATAAGGAAATGCATGACAATGCATGTAAGGTGCGCATGACGATGCGTGATAAGGAAAATGCATGACAATGCGTAATAGAGATAAGGAAATGCATGACAATGCATGTAAGAGATATGCAAGAAAGCACGAATGTAAACTGCACAAAACAGTGCGATGCGCAAAACAGCGCGAGTGAAACGCATGCAAAATGCAAGATAAAATTTTTTTTAGGCACTAACAAGTGCACACGATGTGCGCAAGATAGCGCGATGCACAAGATAGCGCGAGATGAAATGCAATGCGTAAGATAGTGCGATGCGCAAAATAGCGCGATACGAGATGCGATGCGAATGCACAAGACAGCGCGATGCGCTAGATAGCGCGATGCGTTTAGACAACGCGAGTGCACAAGACAGCGCGAGTGCACAAGATAGTGCGATGCGCTAGACAGCGCGATGCGTTAAACAACGCGAGTGCACAAAACAGTGCGATGCGCAAAATAGCGTGATGTGTTAGACAATGCGAATGCGCAAGACAGTGCGATGCGCAAAATATCACGATGGTAATGCATGCAAAATGCAATGTGATGCACAAAACAGTGCGATGCGCAAAATAGCGCGATTTGAAATGCATGCAAAATGCAATGTGATGCACAAAACAGTGCGATGCTGTGATAGTGCAGTAAATGCAGAGGGTGACAAACTCCAACCATACTGGAATCATGAGAGGAGGAAAAACAACCAATTAGGCATGTATTCAACGCAACCTGAGATGAATTCTAAACACGCTGAAATCGTATGAGGAAGGAACAAACTTTAACCACGCTGAATTCGCGAGAAGACGTAAACACTTCCAAACACGCTGCAATCGTGTGAGGAAGGAACAAAAAAGAGAAACATAGGGACATATCCCGGTGTTTCGGAATGGTTCAAGCATTGGAACGTGTTCCAAATGCTCTTAGCCAGAGAGGAAGAAACATAGGGACGTATCCCGGTGTTTCAGAAGGAAGGAGAAACGTGGGGACGTATTCTGGTGTTTCGGAAGGAAGGAGAAACATAGGGACGTATCCCGGTGTTTCGGAATGGCTCAAGCATTGGAACGTATTCCAAACACTCTTAACCAAAGAGGAGAAACAAAGGGACATATCCCAGTGTTTCAAAAAGGTATAAGTATTGGAACGTATTCCAAATGCTCTTAACCAAAGGGGGAGAAACATAGGGACATATCCCAGTGTTTCAGAATGGTATAAGCATTGGAACGTATTCCAAATGCTCTTAACCAAAAGGGGAGAAACATAGGGACATATCCCGGTGTTTCAGAATGGTATAAGCATTGGAACGTATTCCGAATGCTCTTAACCAAAGAGTGAGAAACATAGGGACGTATCCCAGTGTTTCAGAAAGAAGAGAAGACATAGGGACGTATCCCCGTGTCTCAGAAAAAAAAGGAAACATAAGGACGTATCCCCGTGTTTCGGAAATGGCGCGAGCATTGGAACGTATTCCAAATGCTCGTAACCAGAGAAGGAGAAACAAAAAGACGTATCCCGGTGTTTCAAAAAGAAGAGAAGACATAGGGACGTATCCCCGTGTCTCGAAAAAAGAAGGAGCCTCTCAATGTAGTACATGCGAGAGAGGGAAGGGAAAATCTCTTAGCGTAGCACACGCTAGAGAGGAAAGGATTGTGCAGGGAAGCGCAGTCATCCAAACGCGTATCAAACGTGAGGGGAGAAAGGTAGGTCCAAACGCATGCCAAACGCGAGAGGATAAAGGTATCAGTCAAAACTGAACCAGAACTTGCCTGAATGAACGGTACATACACTACCTTGCATGAATGAGAAAAGACCTTGATGGGTAGAATGCAACACAATGCATGATGTGTAAGAAATACAATAAATAAAGCGGTGCTTTAGAAAGCACCTCACAAGGTGGGTAGCGGTGAACCACTCCACTCTGACGGGGATCCCCCCTGTGTTCTTCGAACACTTACCTTCAACTCACAGTATAAAGGTCCTGAAATGTCGACAAGGAGCAACATCTGCTGGGGAAACCACGGACGCCGCTTTTCTTCCTGATCATACTCACAACTTTCCCTATTTTTCAACGGGGTGACAGACTAGGTTGGATTAGTATCCAGAATCGAGGTGCATACCCGCTACCTCAACCTATGGAGCTTCCATACAGATTTCAGGTCGAGGATTCACCCCTGGATATTCAAACCAGACATTAGTCTCGGAAATTCCAAACCTTTGTGTTCTAGGCAACAGCCATTTGAACTCTAGTTTTCACCATCGCAATTTGTAGACACCCCATTTTTGACCGTCCTTAAGACTTTGACGTCACCGTTTGAACACTCGGTGATCATCCATGTCCGTGTTCGTTTTGAGTTCTCGGAGGTCTCGGCTACGCGCCTTGCCTCGGGATCTCTCAACCTGACTGTCTTGTGCTTGGTTGGGCCAAACACTTGTTTGTTTCTTGCACCTGAGGGTAGAGAGTAGCTTATTAACTACCCTTGAAACCCACCGGCCTTGGCTCGAGGGCACCGGCCTTGGTTTAATGCTACCGGCCATTGGTAATAGCCGGTCGGCATTTGGTGTGGTCGGTCGACCATTTATTCTCCTTTTCTGGCCGGTACCACCTTTTTGCCTTTTTCAGGCATGGTGCATGCCAGCTGGAGTGCACGGACTTGTCCTCCATATACGTGTATGGAAGACTTGCCCCTTTTGCACCCTTTTGGTCCTAGCTTCCTCAAAAAGCTTGGACCCTTTGCTCAAGCTTCTTGAGGAAGCTTGGACCTTTGTCTTAGCTTCCTCAAGAAGCTTGGACCTTTGAGTTAGCTTCCTTGAGAAGCTTGCCCCTTTGACCCTTTTCATTTAGCTTCCCTTAGAAGCTCTGAGCCCTTTATCTTGTCTATATAAGAGGACCTTCCTCTTCCTTTGAAGAGGTTTAGCAAAACCAGAGATAATACATATATATCTGATATATATCACACTCTCTCTCTATATATATCTCCATCTCTCTCTTCATTTGTGTGTGTTTGGGGGCCTAAAAGGGTGTTTTGTTATTGGTTTTGCACTAAGACACCTAGTATTACACCATACTCTGGTTTTGGGGGTGTTGGGAGTTTGTTCTTAGAGTTTTGAGTTGGTTTTGATCAGAAGAAAGGGGCTGGACTTGCTGTTCTTCAAGTGTTCTTCAAGGGTGAGCTAGTTATTTTATATTCCCCAATCTTGCACTAGTTTTTAACCTATCTTGCATACTGATTTAAGCTTTGTGTATAACTGAAAAAAGTCTTGTATTTGCATGCTTAAGATCTTTCATTAAGGTCTCTTTTGTGTTTGGGGTCGACCTCCCCCCTCTTAGGCCTTGTTTGGCCCCTTTTGTGCTTTCTTTGTTGAGCTTTGGAATCTTTTGTGCATTGGCCTTCTCACCACTGAAATCCAGAGGATTTTCAATGGTGAAGAAGAGGTTTTGAGGTCTTGCATAGGGGAGGGACACCCCTCTCCCTTTGTGTCTCATTTGTTCATATTTTTGGCTCATAAGGGTAGCATGCATGCCTAGTTGTTCTTAGCTTCATTTCAGAGGTTTTTGGGGTGTTATTTGGTCATATTATATCACTGTTTTTGGTCGGATTAATGGTCCATTTCATGCATCATATGCTTGCCTTATAATCCCATGTTTTGGCCTAAAATGTACTATGTTATAGCATGTCATTTCAGCATGAATTTGGTTTGGTTCTAAGAAGGTTTTAGCATTATTTTGCCATGATTAAGGTCTGTCTTAGGTCTTTGGAGTCATGCTTGCTATGCTTTATATAGCCTCTTTGCATTGTGGCTTGTGAGCCTTGAGTGTGTGAGTCATTAGCTTGCATTACCTAGGCTATTTCAGTGATTTGGAATCACTTATTATGCCATTTCAGTCCATGTTTTGTGCTTACATGCTTGCATGTGTTCCCCTTTCAATGCCTTGAAGAGATGTGATCTTATGCTCCATGTTTGGGCCTTGGTGTGTGCCTATGTGTTTGAGGCTTTGGGCTGCCATATCAGTGGGTTTTGAGACTTATTTTGGTGCATTGTAACTCTGTTTTTGGTTGCATAGTCCATGCCATGAGTGGTTGGGGTGGTTGTAATAGAATCCTCCTTTTTGTGGCCTTGAATGCCCTTTGTTTTGGGCCCATTTCTTGACATATTTTGACCATGTTCCATGCATGTTCTCATCCTATTTTGGTCTGCCCTAAGTCTGTTTTCAGTCACCTTGGCCTTGCGGGGCTTGGTTGATATGGCCTTAGTTCAAGCATCTTGACTAGCTTTGAACCTTAAGTCCATTAGCATGCTTTGTTCACCTTAGGTGCATGATTTGGTATCGTTATTGGCATGATTTCAGAGCTTGTTATATTGTCATACCCTCATGTTTACTCCATCTTGCTCATGCGTGAATATTGTGCATAGTGGTCTAGCTTATGGACCAATGTTGTGTGTGTATTTGCCTCCCCTTTTGGCCCCTTAATTTGGGTGTTTTGGCCCCTGTTTTGGGGCATGACTGAGGCCTCCCATTTTAGTCTAAGTCCACCATTGCATGTTTTGACATGTTGTGTTACTTTGGTTTCACGCTTGCATTGTATCATCTTTGCATATTTGCATGTTGTTTAGTTAGTTGCATTTCCTATCCTAGCTTGCATGATCGGTTGCATTGCATTGTATCCTGCATGTTTGGCACATTGCATTTGGCATGCCTTGTTAACTTAGCTTCATGTTGCATATTTGACCCATATTGCATACTTGAGGCACATTGCATACATGCATTACATTTTTGTTTGGTTTGGGGTGTCAAACCAAGCAAGAGGGGTGAGGAGTGTTCGTACTCTAAGTGACGAAACACGTCTCAACCCTCGGTCGCCGATGCCCTTGATCTCAACATGATAGGGTGTAAGGCATTCATTTGTTTGGTTGCATGCATTTACATTGATTTGCAAACTTGGTGCCTTTGGCCATCATGCATCGAGATGCGTAATTGGTGGCCTGAGTACCGAGGGCCACACTCCCTTGAGTCCATAACATGATAAGGAGGGTGTTGGTGCACACATTTGCTTGAAATGCATTGTCATGCCATGTTTTGCCCTCTGCTGCTGTCAAAACAGGTCCCTGCAGGAAGATATGGCCGATCGGCCATCTCTAGTGCCGGCCGACTATCCATTTATGGCCGATGGCTTCAGTTGTGGTCGGTGACCACTTCTTTTTGGCCGGTGGTGTTTCCCTTTGGCCAGTGGCATCCCACAGTACTCAGAGGGTGTTCCCTGGGAGTTGTGCAATTTTCAGAGGAGGAAAACAGTGAAAACAGAGGTAGCTTGTGCATGTCATTGAATTTCCGAGCGGAGCCGAATGCGCATGCATTGGACCTTCTTCCCGAGGCTGTTTACTGTTTTATTAGCTTAGTTAATTTGCTTAACTATGTTAATTGGTCTGTAATTATTTAATTAGCTTGTAGGTTAATTAATTGTATTATTCTTTCGGACCCTCCAAGCGAGGGGACAATTGTAATAAGTGTGCGTGTGTGTGATGCATGTCTTCCAACCCCACGTCTTTCTCCCTTTTATTTAACTGCTTATGATGGTTAGTATTAGGGTATATTTCAATTAGCATCCTTATGTTATGCGTGTTTGCATCATTCATATGTCTTGCATGCACCGGGCTCGGCGCATCATACTAACTACATTGTATTTCAATTCCAAGTTGAATACGTGTTAGTTGTAGCATCTCACATGCCATCTTTGAATAGTTGAGCCTATCTTAGTTGCATTTTGCATGTGATGCATTAGCCATTGCTAACATGAGCTAGGATCATGCATTGATTACTAACTAGTTTTTATTTTGGCTCGGAGTACTTGGTAAGTGTTTATGCTTTAACATCCTTGCATGTGTATGAGTGACTGCCATGATAGCATGCTTACTATGAGGCTATGTGCTTAAGTGATATACCTGCCCGAATGCCTGTGGATGAAGGTTGGATTATCTGAATTGGAATAATGCATTGACTGCGAGTTTTAAGCCCACTAGATAGTGGCAAAAACATGTTTTCTAAGCCCACCCGAGGGTGGCAAAACCTGCATTTTAGCCTACTTGCGAGTAGCAAACCATTTTCGAAATAAACATGAAATGTTTTATTCCAATTTAGGCGATCCGGTCTATACTTGTATGCTGTGTGCATCACATAGTAAATCTAGGCTAATAACCGGAATAAGAACGCATAATGTTTTCAAAACTAGATATCATGGTTAGTAGAGGCCGATCTTTGATCGGGCGAACGGGGGTGCTCACGAAGTGACCTTCCCCAATCGTACCCAAGTTCCTGAGCCGAGGCAACTTTGGTGATGACGGATACGTGGCCTTAGGCAACGAGTCAAGGTTTTCTAAATTTCCCAAAATAAAATATTTAGGTGGCGACTCTATATCTGGCAAAGCAGTCCATGTTTGGCACTTCTTTCAAAAAATCTGTTTTCAAAAACGATTTGTTGGATTTGGACTCTTTGATGATTCATCGGTCTTGCATTGCACTTTGTGAGATTAGATACAGGACCGTGACATTGAGTCCTGAACTGTAGTGAGCCCAAATGAACAGAACGAGATTCCCTCCCGGGACGTTCTGGGACGTCTACAGTTTATGGCGACTCTGTTGGGGATTTAAAGAACTTGACTCTAACTCATGATATCTTATTTTGACTACACTTATGTTTTTCTTTGCATTGCATGTGCATTGGTGTGCCTAGGACACCGTGTTTGCCGTCTGCTATTCCTGAACGGTTTGCCGGAGGCTCGCTTCGAGAAGCGCGCCATAAGGCTGACCAGTTACGGGCTCTGCCGCGATGGGAACACAAACCCCGATTTTTACCGGGGCACCCCTTTTGACCATTTGACCTAGTGCATATTCGGAATCCATTGTGACTATTCCAAACTAGGACATGTTGCTTATCCGATTCTAGGTTGTTTGAAACCACTGTGTGCGTAGTGAAACCCTAGTTCTTGACGAAACTAGGACAGGGAAACCCTACCCCAACATAGGGGTGTTTTGGCTCTCACTTATCTGTTATATGCTTTTAGAGTGCGTCTCTACAGGAATGCATGTGTCAGCTCACAAGTTTGGGTATCAGGCCTGCGGGCACCAGTTCAGTAATTTGGGAATCAGTTATCAGCAAGTATCAAATTCAGTTTTCGGGAACAGTGATTCGGGGATAATAATCAGTATTGAAGAACAATGTATTCAGCTTATCAACCGTGTGTTGTGATGCCCAACTGTGTGTTGTGTGTTTATTTTTCGCTGTTATGCTGTCCGTTTGTCTGGTTATTTATTTCTTTATTATTGCTTTATTTATCTTTTTACTAAGTAGTTTAGTACGATTGCTTTCGACCCAGCAGATATTTCCCAAGCACTCTGGACTAGAGGCCGCCGACTTAATCGATCTGAGGATCTGGTCGACGGACAACCAGTGTTTTATTCTTTACCCCCGGTTATCAGACGAAGGTCGAGAAGACACAGTGTATCCGAGCAGAGATTGCCAGAGCAGTGGTCAACCCTACTAGTCGACAGTCAGGCTGAGGCCTCAGTTTTCACCACAGAAAGGGAATATATACCGGTAATTCAATCAGAGCAGAGCAGTATGGCAAGCTTAGAGGAGATGGTGCGCCAGCTCCAAGAGAGCATGAAAACTATGCAGCAAGACGCTGTCCGGCAAGTAGAGTTCGCCAAACAACAGGCCACGATTATGACTGAACAAGCAGAGTTAATCACAAGGCTACAGCAGCAAGCCGGGGCATCTGCCTCACATCAAGCTCCTCCCCCACCAAGGTTCCGATACCCGAGGAGACACCAAATGTCCAGAATATCCAAGAGGATACAGACATTCCAACGGGGCCGGCTCTGCCCTCGATTCTACCGCAACTATCCAAGGCACCCACGCCTATCAATGTACCGGATTCTCCCTTCGAGTTTTAAGTGGACCCCACAGCATTAAAGCTGAGCAAGCTGGAAAAGATGTTTAAGAAATCCCAGGGAGTCAAGACCATCCCTGATATTGAGGACGGGTATACCGACGCAGCTGTGACACTGTCGGACCGATTCAAGATGCCGCATATTGACCAATTTGATGGGTCCGGGGACCCAATGGTGCATCTGAGGTTGTTTTCAGATATCTTAAGGCCGATGGGCCTCACCAGACTACAGAAGCTATCTTTGTTTGGCCGAACCCTGTCGGGTGTGGCGGCCATCTAGTACGCCAAATTGGAAGATGATGTTAAGAGGAACTGGAATGAGATGATCGAGCCGTTCATTGCGCAATACTCATATAACATGCAAATCGAGATTACAACCTGTGATCTCGAGACGACAAGGCAAGAGCCTAAGGAAAGTTTTTTGGAGTTCGTAACCAGATGGAGGGCTAAGGCCTCAATGATGACCCTAAGGCCCACCGATCGGGATCAAATTCGGATGATTGTGCACAATCTCCAGCCTAAGCTGATGCAGAAAATGATCGTGCTCCCCTTTCTTACCTTTTCAGATCTGCATGAGATGGGAGTACAGATCGAGGATGCCTTGAAGCAAGGTTTGATCGATAATGACAGAGAGCAACCCAGAAGAACCTTTAACCGCAACACCAATGCAGGCCCGAGCGGCGCTACAACTACAAGAGCCTCAGAAGTGAGCATGGTCACCACTATCCCCCCTCCAAGATCCATGGCAGCTACGCCATTCTCCGGTGCATCCGGAAACAATACACAAACAGCCAAATATCCACCCAAAAACCAAAGAACCTTCGCTCCACTATATATGCCCCTGTCCAAAGCTCTGGGGGTTTTAATCAGAAAAGGGCACTTGAAGCCCCTAGAGCCGCGGCCATTGCCGGAAAAACTTCCCCCTACCCACAACCCAACCAAATATTGCGCATTCCACCAACAGCACGGTCATGACACCGACCAATGCTTCCGATTACGTCATGAGATTCAAGATCCCATTGATAATGGGGTGATTGTGCCTCCCGAAAAACCCAATGTCACAATAAACCCTCTCCCACCGCACCACCAAGCTCCACCTTCCAAAAGAATCAACTTTATCCAGACTGGGGTCGTGTCTTACGATCCTAGCATATATATCACCCCATCCCACCTACCCAAGCCGGAGGTGCTCCTTCCTAACTGCACTGACTTGTGCATGTTGGATATCTCCAGAACCCAACCCAAACCAATGGTGGTGACTGTTGAAGACAGAACATGGGAGATTTCAGAGGAGAATGGGATTGTTGAGTCACAATCTGAGGAATCTGGGAGTTTTGTCGGAGAGATGTACAGTCCGAGTGACTACATTTTGTCGGTAGGCCAGGATAGATCAAGTGTGGAATTGCCAAAAAAGGCAGAGCTTTGTGTGATACAGGGGGATAGATTTGATCAGAGATCAGAGGACTTAGCGGCTGTGGAAGGGGACTTTGCTGACCTCCAATTTTTCAACGAATAAGGCCCAGGGGACATGGCCGTCAACTGGTCAGATTTTGAGGAATCAGTAGAGGCTACCGGGTGGCTTGATGACCTACCAGACGTTGTCGAAGAATTTCAGTTGGAACGGGGCCCGTCAAGGGCGAGGACATCAATTATGACCGGAAGGGTCAGAGATTAGAATGCATCGCCGGAGAGCGCCGGTGTTAAGAATTTTGCTTAAGATCTGGGCATTTTGAATGCAAGAATTATTGAAAACCAGCTGTACTGACGCAGTTGGAACAGGAAAGGTTCGAGGATTCTGAGAGAATCAGGAAAGCTAAGGCCCACGCGGGGACTGAAACTGCTGTGTGCACAAGAACAGAGAATGCTGCGAGCATACATATGGAAGGTACTGCAAGTACGAGAACAGTCATACCAGAGCCGGATAGGTGTCTGTCAGTTGCCGATGGAATGTGGTGGGAGGACGATGATCTATGTCTTGCCCACACGGATGAGGATTGGGGGAGCAATCAACCAGACGATACCTGGTACATTGGTGAAGTCGACCATATGACTAGGAGTGGACGATATTTCAAACCTCCACACCTAGATCAGCCAGAGGCGTCTGGGAAAGATAAGGAGGCAGAGAAGCAAAAAGAGAAGCAACTTGAAGATGAGGCCGTACTGAAGCAGTTATAAAAGATCCAGGCAGACATCTCCATCTAGGGACTGCTTATGGCATCACGGGTGCATCAACAAGCTATCTTATCGGCCATGGACAAGGCCAAGCTCTCAATAGAAACCACGCCAGAGCAGCTGGTGGGATTAGTTTTTCCGGGAGGAGCTACCTCGATGTTGACTTTTTCCGACAAGGAATTGCCACCTGAGGGTGCGAATCATAACAAGCCACTCTACATCTCTGTGGAGTGTAGAAACAATGGATACCGGTGGTTCTTGTCGATACCGGGTCCGCCATCAATGTGTGTCCAGCAAGGACCGCCTATGCAATCGGTTTAAAGATCGCGGACTTTGTGCCAACAGCCCAGGTGATTCGGGCATACGACAACACGAGCAGAGAAGTAATGGGAACAGTGAAAATTCAGACCAGGGTTGGGCCGGGACAGCATGAGATAGATTTTCACGTCCTAGAGGTTCCCGCCACTTTCAACCTACTCTTGGGGCGGCCGTGGCTGCACCAGGTGAAGGCAGTTTCGTCCACCTTGCATCAAATGGTGAAATACCCCCATAGGAAGGGAGTAGCCATTGTTTTTGGAAATTCGTCGATCCATCCACCACCAGAAGTATCTACGCCAGTTTTGGAAATTGAGCACGGTATGGAGGATGTGTTCATGTCAGGTTTTACCCTGGCCGAGGCTCGGGTAGTTCAGAACATCATGGCTATTAATGAGGGGTTGTATGTCAGTGCTCAATCAGTATACCTCATGAATAAGCTCCAACACATCCCCGGGATGGGATTGGGAAAGAGTGGCCGGAAGGACGTCGTAGCATTGGCCGAAGTACCACACAACCCGCATACCTTTGGTTTGGGTTATCTGCCCACCAAAGAGGATTGGATAAGGAAATGCAAGGAGATGGTTGGGAGAGCCAGAGCAAAGCAGGCAGGGAAGCCTTTTGAGTTAATGCACTGGCCCATCCAGGGTACCCTAAACGGACGCTTCGTCCGGGAGGGGGAGGACTTTCCATTTTGTGGCTTCCCAGAGCCATGGCTGAACGCGGAAAGGAAGCGCATGCCAGGTTTTGAGATCTTCTTCGACCTGCAATTATCTGGGGATGATGTTGCCAAAGAGCAGACGGACCCATTGGCTGAGGCTGAGCAGGGCAAGAGAGTGGAGTCTGAGGATGCCGAAAATGAAATGGGGGTAGCGCTGGCGTGTCTACTTTCAGATCCTCCGATCGACCATGAGTGCTTGGGGGATAACTTTTCGGTATGCGTGATCAGGAATGAAACAGCTGCGAGCCTACCAGCAAACATTTTGGATGCTTCTATCGCACCCTCTCTCATTTGGCAGTATAAAGAGGGATTTTTGTCAAGCAGCACCGGGTCAGGTAGTGACCCGGAATCTGATTCCACCGAGTCTTGTGAGTCGGAATCAGGTTCCAGCTCGACTGAGTCTGAGTCTGGTAATCCTGGGGGTGATAACCCGGATGCCACAGTCCTGTCTAGGTCGTCTTTTTCTTTCTCTTTTGAGTCTGTTGTAACAGAAGAAATTGACGATTTGGATGTGCTTAATGAGAATGATGTGGCTGTGGTTTATGAGTACTTTTCTGTGCCTTTGATTTATTGCATGAATCAGGATTTTCAAAATTTTGATAAAAACGACAAGGAAGAAATTCCTCTGGTTTTGCAACGATTAATTGATCAAGAGCAGGAAAGATTTGTTAAACCTTTAGTTGATGAAATCACTACTGTGAATGTTGGTACTGAGAAGGACCCGCGGCTGTTCCAGATCGGGTCCACGTTGTCTTCAGAGGAACGCGAGCGGTTAGTCGCTTTGTTAAAAGATTTCAAAGATGTTTTCGCGTGGTCCTACGAAGACATACCTGGAATCGATCCTGAGATTGTACAGCACCGGATCCCTCTTGACCCCGAGGCCCGACCCGTTAAACAGAAACTCAGAAGAATCCGCCCGGACTGGGCCCCCAAGATTAAGGAAGATGTCACCAAACAAATCGACGCAGGGTTCCTGCTAGCATCTGAATACCCGACTTGGTTGGCCAACATAGTTCCGGTGCCGAAGAAAGATGGCAGGATCTGAGTATGCGTGGATTTCAGGGATTTGAACAAAGCTAGTCCGAAGGACGACTTTCCCCTGCCGCATATTGATGAGTTAGTGGACTTCACAGCGGGGCATGCTTTGCTTTCGTTCATGGATGGCTTCTCAGGCTACAATCAGATAGTGATGGCACCTGAAGACTGGGAAAAGACTGCTTTCACCACCCCGTGAGGGACATACTGTTACAAGGTGATGCCATTTGGGTTGAAAAACGCTGGAGCTACATATCAACGGGCCGCGACCACGATATTGCATGACATGATCCACAAAGAGGTTGAGGTGTATGTGGACGACATGATTGTCAAGTCCAAAGAAAGAGAGGGCCACTATACCACCTTGCAAAAGTTTTTCCAAAGGATCAGAGAATTTCGGTTGCGGCTGAATCCTCAAAAGTGTACGTTCGGTGTTACAGCGAGGAAAATGCTAGGGTTTCTGATTACACAGAGAGGTATCGAAGTCGACCCTTCCAAAATCAAGGCCATCTTAGAAATGCCACCACCAAGGACTGAAAAGGAGGTGCGAGGCTTTCTGGGTAAAGTGCAATTCATAAGACGGTTTATCTCAAAACTAACCTTGACTTGTGAACCACTTTTTGGCCTTCTGAAGAAAGGAAAGAAATTCTAGTGGGACGGCTGATGCCAAGCTACTTTTGAACAAATCAAGGAATACTTACAGAACCCACCCGTGTTGTCACCACCAGAGCCGGGGAGACCGTTGATATTGTACCTTTCAGTGACTGAAACTACAATGGGCTGCATGCTCGCACAAGAATCTGAAGACAAGGTGGAGAAAGCCATCTACTATCTGAGCAAGAAGATGCTAGAGTATAAGACTCGCTACACACCGTTGGAAAAGGCTTGCTTAGCCTTGGTATGGGCTACCAGGAAGCTGCGGCACTACCTGTTAGCTCACTCTGTAATGTTGGTTTCAAGATTGGATCCCATCAAATATCTCTTCGAGAAACCGGCACGTACGGGTAGGCTAGCTCGTTGGTTGCTGTTGCTTTCCGAATTCGATTTGAAATATGTGACGCGCAAGTCAGTCAAGAGAAGAGCGGTAGCAGAATTCTTAGCCGATCATCCAGTGGAAGGGGTGAAGCAGTTGAGTACTTATTCCTAGACGAGGCCATTTTGCATATCGAAGACGAAACTTAGACGATTTACTTTGACGGAGCGTCAAACCAATACGGGTATGGGATAGGAGTGTTGCTGATAGCACCCGACAATTCCCGTATCCCTCTAGCCTTCAAACTCCGGTTCAAAGTCTCGAACAACGAAGCAGAATATGAAGCATGCATTGCTGGTTTAGAAGCAGCCCTGGAACTAGGGGCAAAACGGTTGAATGTCATCGGGGACTCGAACCTTGTTGTATCTCAAGCAAAAGGAGATTGGAAAGTCAAAGAAGAAAAGATGATATTGTATCACCAAACCTTGGACCTGTTAATTCCTCGGTTTGAAAAGCTAAACTTCGCTCATCTGTTAAGAGAGAACAACAAGTTCGCAGATTTACTAGCAACTCTATCTTCTATGATAGACATCCCTTTCGGAGTCCGGATGCGTCCAGTCATCATTGACCAGAAATTTGTGCCAGTTTACGAGTCTATTGCTGCTATAGAAGAGATTCAAGATGAGAACCCTTGGTATCACGATATCTGGAACTTCTTGGAGAAAGAAGCATACCCGCCAGGGGCAAATGCCAAAGATAAAAGGGCAATTAGAAGAATGGCTGCTCAGTTCATCATCTGCAGGGGTAAGCTGTATAAGAGAGGTCATCTGGGAATGCATAAGCTATGCGTTGAAGCTGAAGAATCGAAACGCCTGATGGAGGCCATCCATGGAGGAGAATGTGGTGCACATATGAACGGGGTAATGTTGGCTGAAAAAATCCTTAGACAGGGTTACTACTGGTCCACCATGGAGGAGGATTGTATCGGCTTTGTTCGGCGATGCCACAAGTGTCAGATTCATGCAAACCGCATGAACATCCCTCCGTCGAAGCTGTACAACATGACTTCGTCATGGCCATTTTTAGTTTGGGGAATCGATGTGATCGGGGCTGTCACTCCAAAGGGGTCTAACGGGCATGAGTTCATCCTGGTCGCGATAGACTATTTCACAAAGTGGGTTGAGGCCCAATCTTATGCGGTGTTGAAGGCTTCACATGTTGCGAAGTTCATCAGAAACAACATCATCTGTCGCTACGGAGTCCCAAACGAGATAATTTCAAATAATGGTTCCCACTTCAAGAAGGAAGTGATTGACTTATTGGAGAAATACAACGTGGCTTTTCATAAGTTATCCACATATCGGCCGCAAACCAATGGAGCAGTCGAGGCCGCCAATGAGAATATCAAACATATACTACAGAAGATGGTGGAAACCTACCGGGATTGGCCAGATAAGCTGCCGTTTGCTTTGTGGGGCTACAGGACTTCAATTAGAACTTCTACTGGAGCGACTCTGTATTCATTAGTTTATGGGATGGAGGCTGTTCTACCTATTAAAATTGAGGTTCCGTCATTGCGAGTACTGGCTGAATGTCAGATAGCCGAAGCAGATTGGCAGCAAAGCAGATTCAAGGAACTCATGCTCTTTGATGAAAGAAGACTGAAAGCACTGTACCATGTTCAAGGTTATCAGCGCAGAATTGCCCGGGCTTTCAACAAGAAAGTTAAGTCCAGGAATTTGAAAGAAAGAGATTTGGTGCTCAAAGACAATCGAGCTCCCATCCATGACCCTAGGGGCAAGTTCAGACCCAATTGGACTGGCCCTTACATCATCAAGTCTATCTGGTCGGGTGGAGCTGTCGTTCTAATGGACCTAGATGGCCTAGAATTCTCCCAACCGATCAATATGGACAAGTTGAAGAAATATTACCCCTGAGAGGCTCGCTAGGCCGAAAACCCGAAAGGGCGACCTAGGCAAAAATTAGAGCATGAAAAATTTGAAATTACAAAAATTGAATTCGCAAGGTTGAAAACCCGCAAAAGGCGGCCTTGGCAAAAGTTAGAGCGTAAAAGGAGAGTGAAAATACTCGAGTGAACCCAAGCCTGAACTACGTAAGGCTTGATTCCCACCTTTGGGATACGTAGGCAACTTCATCCTGAAGTTCAGCCATAAACTTTTCCTCGATCAACTTTGTCCATTTGATCATCTCGGTCATCTTTGTCTATTCAGCATCCTAGAGCTTTGGTTGTGATCTCCGGTACAGTGCCATTCAGACTAGGGGCAACTTTCCAGTTGCTGGGGATCTGGGGTTGTGCATTTCAGTGACAGATCTCAGGCGTGTCCAGTTCTGATCCATATCGAAAATGGTTTTGAAAAGTTTTGATAAAAGTTGACTTTACTCAAATTAATCTTTTTACAACTTAGACCATTTTTGGACCAAAGCGGAAAATTTTCAGTACCCACAACCTTCAATTTCATTGATTTCAATACAGAGTTCTCCTGCTCTTGCATACAAATTGAAGTTCCTTTTTATTACACTCATAAAGAAAACTTGAAAGTACTGATAAAGCAATAAACCCGGGGCATAGATAAGTCAGGTGTTCTTGTGCCCCCTCCCAGAGCTGGTCGAAGCCTCTGATGCCAAGCTGGGCTCAATCTGTGCCTCTTCATTAAGCCAATCTATGCACTCATCAAACAAAGTGCAACTGAAAGTGGGAGCGGGGGCCAGGAGCTCTCTAGTCCCCCATGCCGTCGCATATCGAGCAATTTGTGCGCCTCGGACCGGAAATGCAGCTGGGTACTCTATCCCCTCTGGCAGGCAAATTTGATCATGGCCGAACTAGCGCTGGAACCGGAATGGGAAGTAGAACACACAGTGAGTTAAGCCAATCAACTGAACCCCAGTCTGCCGGGACATACTGTAGCCCGTTGTCGGTAGATTGAGCCAAGGGCACCGCCAAGCAATACGGTCTGCGGACAAACTGCACATCCAGTCAAACCACCAGCCCTCATCAAGGGCATCAACTAGACGTTGTCGGAAGAAATAGCCACGAGCTGAGTATGCTGGGCAAGAGTCTACGACTTGCAACTTGTCCATCAACCACACCTGGGAAGGGATGAAAAAATGAGAGAATAAATAATAGAGAGATGTACGATGAGAGAAAAGTGAGAAAAGGATTTTGTGAGAAAATCTGAGCTTGAAGGCCGAGTGGCATGAGCAATATATACGTGAGAAAGGGTGGGAAACATTACCTGCAGCAGTAGTGGACTCCCCGCAAATCTGGTCATCTCTCGGCGATAAAAGGCGTCCAAGCCCATCAACGTCTCAGCCAGAGTCATGGCAATGTAGCTCTTGCCCTCCTTCAAACCTTGGGCAACCTCGACCAACCGGACACTAGATCCTCCGGAGCCCGAGACGAGCAAGAAATGAGATAACATGCACAAACAGAGGGCGTGTCGCCGAAAACCCTGCCGATGATGGTCGTCACGATCACCGGCATCAGAAAACTGGCAAATCAAACTCGAAACATCCAGCATTCCGTTGCAAATCAAAGAGCGAGCATCGTGCATCGTGGGCCCACACATTCACCCTAAGGCTTGGGCATAGTCGAAGCGAAGCTGAGGTAGAACTTCTTCGTTGCGCTCAGATTCCATCAAAACTTGGAAATCTTCGAAGGTAGGACACACCTTCTGCCCGCCAAAGCTAAAGACATGCGTTACCAGATTCCAAAACCTTGCCGCGACATAGAGAAACGGAAGGTGCAGCGGGGTACGACTTAAAGTGAATAGTGCATTAATATTGAAGCCCCGGAAATTCAGCTTTTCCGAGCCGTCCAAGTTGGCAATCCAAGCTGTGAGCTTCTGGGCAAGAAACTCCTCTATTTAACGCAAATCAGTGTTGAATTGAGAAAGACTACGAAGTTGAGGCTTTTGTAGGGGATAAGGTGTGAGTGGAAGACAGCTGTCAGCATTCTGGTGGTTCTTGCCATTTATGACCAGCCGGCCAAAAATAGTGCCGACCGACCATCATTTTGGTTGATGGGTCGAAGCTATTGGCCGATGGCCATTTCTCGAGGCCGATGGCTTTCCCCTGTGGCCGGTGGTCTTCCTTCTTGTTCCTTGAGCTGTATATGTGTTGAATATGCTGAGAATTCGAGGACTGACACCACTTCCAATGCCCTCCAATGATGATTTTCACGGAGTCACGCCCATTTTTCTTATCGAGTTGTTGTGCATTTGCTTATCGAGTTATATGTCACATTTCTTCGAATCTTTGTTTTGCATGTCGAGTTGTACTCGCACTTGGTTAGCTTATCGAGTTTCTTTGTTTTGCTTATCGAGTTGTCAATCGGTTCACTACCTGACTATTACGATGTAAGTGCTTAATTTTCAAACGAAGTTCAATTTCATTCACGTTGTTATGTGATGCCACGCGATGCGATGCGTACAAATGTAACACCTTTTTGGACAAAATAGTTGTTTCATTTCCATCATGTCTTTTGCAAAAATACACAATTTTTGAAAAAGTAAAACCTGCCTGAGGCAGTGCAATGTGCTTAAAACTAACAGTAAAAAAGGAAAGTAAAGCAAAAGGAGAGCAGGGTGGCAGAGTGTCTGGATTAATACCGGTGGCCTCCTCTTGTGATCGATGCACCTCCCGCGCCTTCGTTCGGGTCAATTATACGGTTTGGCACCTTCATTACTCGAGACAGTACAAGGAAGTGCACTCTTGAAACCTTAGTAGATCTTCGTGTTGACCTTGAGCTGTGTCTTCTATGAACGATGTTCCGTGCGTGCGAGGAGCATCCTTTCCCGTATCCTTTTGGTATCTTGTGACTTCCACAAATCGCTTCAATTGTGTTGTATTATGTTGCTTCGTTTGACTTTGATAAAGCACGCTCGTTACGCGTCTTGCGTCGAGCGATGCCTCATCTTGTTTTGAAGTTGCATCTCAACATCATGAATAACATGCCTTTACCATGCTTCAGTTGAATATGCTCCCTTCTTGCTATACACATTGCATGCGTTGTCACGTTATGCTTTACTTACATGTGCTCAAGTTCCCTTTTATACACATTGCATGCGTTGTCGCGTTATGCTTTACTTACATGTGTTCAAGTTCCCTTTTATACACATTACATGCGTTGTCGCGTTATACTTTACTTACATGTGTTCAAGTTCCCTTTTATACATATTGCATGCGTTGTCGCGGTATGCTTTACTTACATGTGTTCAAGTTCCCTTTTATATACATTACATGCGTTGTCGCGTTATGCTTTACTTATATGTGTTCAAATTCCCTTTTATACACATTGCATGCATTGTCGCGTTATGCTTTACTTACATGTGTTCAAGTTCCTTTTTATACACATTGCATGCGTTGTCACGTTATGCTTTACTTACATGTGTTCGAGTTCCTTTTACATACATTGCATGCGTTGTCACGTTATGCTTTACTTACATGTGTTCAAGTCCCTTTTTATACACATTGTATGCGTTGTCGCGTATGCTTTACTTACATGTGTCTACATCTTCACACATTATGCACGTTGTCACGTGTACTTCACTTACATGTGTTTGTGTCTTCATAGCATTGTTATGCCTACCCTAAATCGCTTTGTTATGCATACTGCTAACGATATTGTACCTGTTAAGTTTCTTTCTTTTACATGTACGATATTGTATGTACGGTTCATTTAAAGCTGGCATGACCAGACGAACCGCACAGGTATTGTATCCTCCGTGTGAGACGTAGCGACAATTGAGTGATTCTCCTACTCCCTCTCTGCATTGTAGTGTAGTTTGGTTTATGCTAGCTTAAAACTATTGCATTTATTGTATGTATATGCTTCGTTGCAGCTTTCTTTGCATGATTATGAGTTATGCTCGGCCTCGTGCATTGTCGTGCATTTTGCCCCTGCCCTCGGACGCATATCTTATTTGTAGCTTGTATGCTTTGTCTAAGTCTTCGGCCTTATCAAAAATGGGTCGTCTCTGGGCTTTGACACTCACTCCCGTCATGGTTATGACTTTCGAGTTCTGTCAAAGAGGGGCAACTGTAGACACCCCATTTTTGACCGTCCTTAAGACTTGGACATCACCGTTTGAACACTCAGTGATCATCCATGTCCGTGTTCGTTTTGAGTTCTCGGAGGTCTCGGCTACGCGCCTTGCCTCGGGATCTCTCAACCTGACTGTCTTGTGCTTGGTTGGGCCAAACACTTGTTTGTTTCTTGCACCTGAGGGTAGAGAGTAGCTTATTAACTACCCCTGAAACCCACCGGCCTTGGCTCGAGGGCACCGGCCCTGGTTTAATGCTACCGGCCATTGGTAATAGCCGGTCGGCATTTGGTTTGGTCGGTCGACCATTTATTCTCCTTTTCTGGCCGGTACCACCTTTTTGCCTTTTTTAGGCATGGTGCATGCCAGCTGTGCCAACTGGAGTGCACGGACTTGTCCTCCATACACGTGTATGGAAGACTTGCCCCTTTTGCACCCTTTTGGTCCTAGCTTCCTCAAGAAGCTTGGACCCTTTGCTCAAGCTTCTTGAGGAAACTTGGACCTTTGTCTTAGCTTTCTCAAGAAGCTTGGACCTTTGAGTTAGCTTCCTTGAGAAGCTTGCCCCTTTGACCCTTTTCATTTAGCTTCCCTTAGAAGCTCTGAGCCCTTTATCTTGTCTATATAAGAGGACCTTCCTCTTCCTTTGAAGAGGTTCAGCAAAACCAGAGATAATACATATATATCTAATATATATCACTCTCTCTCTATATATCTCCCTCTCTCTCTTCATTTGTGTGTGTTTGGGGGCCTAAAAGGGTGTTTTGTTCTTGGTTTTACACTAAGACACCTAGTATTACAACATACTTCAGTTTTTGGGGTGTTGGGAGTTTGTTCTTAGAGTTTTGAGTTGGTTTTGATCAGAAGAAAGGGGGTTGGACTTGCTGTTCTTCAAGTGTTCTTCAAGGGTGAGCTAGTTATTTTATATTCCCCAATCTTGCACTAGTTTTTAACCTATCTTGCATACTGATTTAAGCTTTGTGTATAACTGAAAAAAGTCTTGTATTTGCATGCTTAAGATCTTTCATTAAGGTCTCTTTTGTGTTTGGGGTCGACCTCCCCCCTCTTAGGCCTTGTTTGGCCCCTTTTGTGCTTTCTTTGTTGAGCTTTGGAATCTTTTGTGCATTGGCCTTCTCACCACTGAAATCCAGAGGATTTTCAATGGTGAAGAAGAGGTTTTGAGGTCTTGCATAGGGGAGGGACACCCCTCTCCCTTTGTGTCTCATTTGTTCATATTTTTGGCTCATAAGGGTAGCATGCATGCCTAGTTGTTCTTAGCTTCATTTCAGAGGTTTTTGGGGTGTTATTTGGTCATATTATATCACTGTTTTTGGTCGGATTAATGGTCCATTTCATGCATCATATGCTTGCCTTATAATCCCATGTTTTGGCCTAAAATGTACTATGTTATAGCATGTCATTTCAGCATGAATTTGGTTTGGTTCTAAGAAGGTTTTAGCATTATTTTGCCATGATTAAGGTCTGTCTTAGGTCTTTGGAGTCATGCTTGCCATGCTTTATATAGCCTCTTTGCATTGTGGCTTGTGAGCCTTGAGTGTGTGAGTCATTAGCTTGCATTACCTAGGCTATTTCAGTGATTTAGAATCACTTATTATGCCATTTCAGTCCATGTTTTGTGCTTACATGCTTGCATGTGTTCCTCTTTCAATGCCTTGAAGAGATGTGATCTTATGCTCCATGTTTGGGCCTTGGTGTGTGCCTATGTGTTTGAGGCTTTGGGCTGCCATATCAGTGGGTTTTGAGACTTATTTTGGTGCATTGTAACTCTGTTTTTGGTTGCATAGTCCATGCCATGAGTGGTTGGGGTGGTTGTAATAGAATCCTCCTTTTTGTGGCCTTGAATGCCCTTTGTATTGGGCCCATTTCTTGACATGTTTTGACCATGTTCCATGCATGTTCTCATCCTATTTTGGTCTGCCCTAAGTCTGTTTTCAGTCACCTTGGCCTTGCGGGGCTTGGTTGATATGGCCTTAGTTCAAGCATCTTGACTAGCTTTGAACCTTAAGTCCATTAGCATGCTTTGTTCACCTTAGGTGCATGATTTGGTATCGTTATTGGCATGATTTCAGAGCTTGTTATATTGTCATACCCTCATGTTTACTCCATCTTGCTCATGGGTGAATATTGTGCATAGTGGTCTAGCTTATGGACCAATGTTGTGTGTGTATTTGCCTCCCCTTTTGGCCCCTTAATTTGGATGTTTTGGCCCCTGTTTTGGGGCATGGCTGAGGCCTCCCATTTTAGTCTAAGTCCACCATTGCTTGTTTTGACATGTTGCATTACTTTGGTTTTATGCTTGCATTGTATCATCTTTGCATATTTGCATGTTGTTTAGTTAGTTGCATTTCCTATCCTAGCTTGCATGATAGGTTACATTGCATTGTATCCTGCATGTTTGGCACATTGCATTTGGCATGCCTTGTTAACTTAGCTTCATGTTGCATATTTGACCCATATTGCATACTTGAGGCACATTGCATACATGCATTACATTTTTGTTTGGTTTGGGGTGTCAAACCAAGCAAGAGGGGTGAGGAGTGTTCGTACTCTAAGTGACGAAACACGTCTCAACCTTCGGTCGCTGATGCCCTTGATCTCAACATGATAGGGTGTAAGGCATTCATTTGTTTGGTTGCATGCATTTACATTGATTTGCAAACTTGGTGCCTTTGGTCATCATGCCTCGAGATGCATGATTGGTGGCCTGAGTACCGAGGGCAACACTCCCTTGAGTCCATAACATGATAAGGAGGGTGTTGGTGCACACATTTGCTTGAAATGCATTGTCATGCCATGTTTTGCCCTCTGCTGCTGTCAAAACAGGTCCCTGCAGGAAGATATGGCCGGTCAGCCATCTCTAGTGCCGGCCGGCTATCCATTTATGGCCGATGGCTTCAGTTGTGGTCAGTGACCACTTCTCTTTGGCCGGTGGTGTTTCCCTTTGGCCGGTGGCATCCCACAGTACTCAGAGGGTATTCCCTAGGAGTTGTGGAATTTTCAGAGGAGGAGAACAGTGAAAACAGAGGCAGTTTGTGCATGTCATTGAATTTCCGAGCGGAGGCGAACGCGCATGCATTGGACCCTCTTCCCGACGTTGTTTACTATTTTATTAGCTTAGTTAATTTGCTTAACTATGTTAATTGGTCTGTAATTATTTAATTAGCTTGTAGGTTAATTAATTGTATTATTCTTTCGGACTCTCCGAGCGAGGGGACAATTGTAATAAGTGTGCGTGTGTGATGCATGTCTTCCAACCCCACGTCTTTCTGCCTTTTATTTAACCGCTTATGATGGTTAGTATTAGGGCATATTTCAATTAACATCCTTATGTTATGCGTGTTTGTATCATTTATATGTCTTGCATGCACCGGGCTCGGCGAATCATACTAACTACATTGTATTTCAATTCCAAGTTGAATACGTGTTAGTTGTAGCATCTCACATGCCATCTTAGAATAGCCGAGCCTATTTTAGTTGCATTTTGCATGTGATGCATTAGCCATTGCTAACATGAGCTAGGATCATGCATTGATTACTAACTAGTTTCTGTTTTGGCTCGGAGTACTCGGTAAGTGTTTATGCTTTAACATCCTTGCATGTGTGTGAGTGACTGCCATGATAGCATGCTTACCATGAGGTTATGTGCTTATGTGATATACCTGCCTGAATGCCTGTAGGTGAAGGTTGGATTATCTGAATTGGAATAATGCATTGACTGCGAGTTTTAAGCCCACTAGATAGTGGCAAAAACATGTTTTCTAAGCCCACCCGAGGGTGGCAAAACCTGCATTTTAGCCTACTTGCGAGTAGCAAACCATTTTCGAAATAAACATGAAATGTTTTATTCCAATTTAGGCGATCCGGTCTATACTTGTATGCTGTGCGCATCACATAGTAAATCTAGGCTAATAACCGGAATAAGAACGCATAATGTTTTCAAAATTAGATATCATGGTTAGTAGAGGCCGATCTTTGATCGGGCGAGCGGGGGTGCTCACGAAGTGACCTTCCCTAATCGTACCCAAGTTCCCGAGCCGAGGCAACTTTGGTGATGACGGATATGTGGCCTTAGGCAACGAGTCAGGGTTTCCTAAATTTTCCAAAATAAAATATTTAGGTGGCGACTCTGTATCTGGCAAAACAGTCCATGTTTGGCACTTCTTTCAAAAAATCTGTTTTCAAAAACGATTTGCCGGATTTGGACTCTTTGATGATTCATCGGTCTTGCATTACACTCTGTGAGATTAGATACAGGACCGTGACATTGAGTCCTGAACTGTAGTGAGCCCAAATGAACAGAACGGGATTCCCTCCTAGGACGTTCGGGGACGTCTACACAATTGATCTCCTAGGAACTCATTGCAAATACAGTCAAGATGCCTCTGGCAAGGATCGGTGCTCCGGAAGAGCACTTCTGATTACCATTCTAGCCTAGAAACAGCTGACATAATATTTCGTTTGTTTTGAACACACAGCCCGTACAGCACACTGCTCATTCTGAACACACAACCCATAACACAGTACCCGGTTTATTCTGCGCACGGCTTATTCAACGCACTACTCACTCTGAACCCATGGCTCATAACACAGTAATTGTTTATTCTGCACACAGCTCTTACAGCATACTGTTCATTCTGAACATTCAGCCTATTCCGACCACTGTTTATTCTAAACTGACAGCCCATTCCGAAGATTGATCATTCTGAACTCACAGCCCATAACTTTACATTCTGTTTATACAGCATACAATTGATTTTGGGCATACAGCCCATTTTGAACACTGCTCATTCTGAACTCATAGCCCATAACACCATGCTCGGTTGATTCAGCACACAGCTCACATGAGACGTGCCGAAGTTGGAACATACTCAGATGCTCCAAATTTTCCCTGTTTTCTTCTGTATCCCAGTCCGGAACCTATATAGCTTCAGATAGGTCCTGGTTCCACTGCTCTAACATGACCTGGGTTGAACCTTGCGGCTTTTGAAAGAACAAATCCTGTTTTGTATAAATGTGGAGAATGGCACAGCACTTTGAGCACAAAACGATTTATTTTTGAAATTGGGAAAAGGGTTCTCAACCGGGTATTGAGCCTACAATTGACCACAGTCAAAATGACTCATCGACGGAAAATAAAAGGTAAACAGCCTAAACACATCGAGACACGCTCGGAACAACTCAAAGCAAGAATTGAGACAAACAAAACAAAAGACACGACACACAGACGTGTTAGAAAGACGAGAGACCTCTTAGTACGCGAAGAGCCAGTTTCTCCGGGTATTATTTCCCACCCTTTCTCATTTGTGATTCTCACATCACTCTGGCACTCAATCTCTATTTTTCTGAAAAAGCCCTTTTCTCACTTTTTCTCTCATCTCATGTCTCTCTATTCTTCAATCTCTCATTTTTCATCCTTCCCCAAATATGGTCGGTGGATAAACAAGAGGTTGTGGGTTCATACCCAGCACTATTCAGCTCACAGCTATTTCTTCTAGTGGCATTTAGTCAATGCCCTGGGTGAGGGAGTGGAGTGTTTTGATCCATTCCAGTTCGTGCTTCGCACTTGGTTTGATACCTTGTTGTTTGGAGGATGAGAGAGCTTTCAGCCCTTTTGTTATTAACCTCAGTTGTGCCCTTGATGGCGAGTATGATGCCCTTCTGGCAAGTATGTTGATAAAAGGGGGGAAAAACAGAACACCTGACTCAACTGTGCCCCTAGTTCATCATTTTGACCATTTTTTTTTGTTTTGGTTTTCTACTAAAACAATTTTAACCAAAATGAGAGTTAGACTAGCATGCTTGTTCAATTTCCTGATTTAAAATCATGCAAGTCAGGCTATGAGTACTGAAAATTTTCCTTTTTTAGGTCCGAGAAAAGGGTCCAGTTTTGGAAAAAGTGGAATAATTTTCGAGAAAATCAGTCAACCTTAGTAAAAATTCTCAAAAACTATTTTTGCAAATGGCCACTGCTCGACCAACACGGAACTTACTCTTGAGATGCACAACCTCAGATCCGAAGGAAAATTGCCCCTTGCTTGAAGAGAGCTGCATTGTGATGGAGAGTTGCCTCCTATTTGAATGGCGCCGCAGCACATTGTATGGCAACGGAACGTTGCCTCTTGTCTGAATGGCACCGCAGCGCATTGTAATCAGTCCTCAGAGTAGTGATCACAACCGAACTCTCGGATACAGAGAAGGCGAAGACAATCAAAACCATTACATGGACACACTTGATTTGGAAGTGTTTATGGCTGGACTTCAAGACAAAGTTGCCTACGTATCCCAAACATGGGAATCAAGCCTTACGTAGTTCGGGGTTAAGGTACACTCGTGTATTAAACCTCTCCTTTTGCGCTCTAACTTTTGCCAAGGCCGCCCTTCTGGGTTTTCGACCTTGCGAGCTTTGTCTTTCTTTTCTTTTTTTTTAAATTCTTTTTCATTTCTTCTTTTCTTTGTTCTTTTCTTTTCAGAATTTTTTTTGCTTTTTTTCAATTTTCTTTTTTTGTTCTTTTCTTTTTCCTCGCTCTAACTTTTGCCTGGGTCGCCCTTCCAGGTTTTCGGCCCAGCGAGCCTCTCAAGGGTAAAAGTGTAGCTTGGCCCATGTCAAATGGTTTTGAGATCTCGAAGCCATCTAAATCCAGGAGAGTGGATGTTGTTCACTGATGATGCAGGAGTCCATCCAATCTGGGGCTGAATTGCCCCTAGTGTCGTGGATAGGAACTTGGTAATCCTTCAGCAATACTTTCTTCTTTCCTCCCTTCTGGGATTTGGCATTCTTGTCGATCTTTATTGATTTGCAGAATGATCCATCTTTGGCTCTTCGAGCACATCTGACATTTTTGCCCCTAGTTCGAAGGGTGCTTCTCATCCAGCTTTGCAAGCTTTCTTTGATAACATCTGATCTTCTTGATCTGACTTTCTTGCCCCTAGTTCATGGGCTACTTCAAGTCTGGCCACATAGGTCTCACATTGTAGTTAATTGTTGAACATTTTGAATCCAGTTTCAAGGTTTGAAAGCACAAAGGGTCGAGTCTCGAGGTTGAGAGCGATCCTAAGCTGCACAATCTCAAGAGCGATTCCACACAGGTCTTCGCAGGACCGCACAAAACATTTTTTGAAATCTTTTAAGAAAACGACTAGTCGCTCGCGCTGAAGACAGTGTAGAACCAATCTAGATCAAGCCAGGATCCTTCTCAGTACTCACACTAACAAACATGATTTCATTCATTAAGGGCTTAGCGTGCCTCTCTTTCTCTAAATTTGATCAAAGTTTTGCAAATCCCGAGGAATTCCTTCCTCTTTGTTTTCATCACAATATTCAAAGAAGTTTTGAAAAACTTAAGTCGATGCAATGAATTCAAAGCATAGAAAAGCAGGTGAAATGAACTGCCGTTTCATTCTAAGCTTGCTGGCACAACAAGCTCAAAGTAACAATAAGCACAAAACGTGACAACCACAGCTATTTCATTCAGATTTCCTGTTTGCAACTGGCTCCTCAGCAGAGACAGACTCAAAAGAAAGGGAAAAGACAAACACGAAGTAAAGCAAATGGTGTCCGAGGTAACAACCGCGGGATCACCCGAAATTCTATATAATGGGACTGACTCGATACAACAAAACAGACCCTTAAGCAAAAAGACTGACTCAAAACAAAAAGACAGACTCAAAACAAAAATCAAAGAAATGACTCAACACCCGAGCCAGAAATTACAAAAACCAGTATTCGCAAATGCTCAAAATAGTGCGTGCCAAATGCCACATCTGAAGTACACCGAGCGTCGCTCGCAGGTGGACTAACCCCTGATCACCTACTTGTAGTATCCTCGAAGTCCAACAGCTCAGTGGTGACAGACTTTGCTAAGGTAGGTGGGAGGATGACCTCATTGTCAATCAAATCTTGCACTTCATGACGAAGGCGGAAACAACTGTCGGTGCTGTGACCAGTCTATTGGTGGTACGCGCAATACTGAGTAGTGTCGTGGCTAGGTGGAAGAGGGTTCGGGAGAGGCCGAGGCTCAAGGGGTTTGAGATGGCCCTTTTCAGCGAGGACTTAGAGTGCCTTAGACAGAGGCATGTAGAGGGCATGAAAGACCCTGCGACCTCGAGATAGGTACTTTGAAGTCTGTGGATTCTTGCTAGACGCATTAGCAAAAGGATCAGCAGGTGCTACCTTGGCTTTATGATCTTTTCCAAATAAAGGGTTAGGATTGGGGGGAACTGTTATGGCACGACGGTCCCTATCTTGACTTTCCCTCCGACCTGAACTGCTCTCGGCCTGAGTGGGAAAGACGTCATCTACAGTCTTGGCCACAACTGCAAGTACTTGCTGCTTATTCAAACCTCCAGCTTTCAAAGCTTCGACTGCCCACAGCAGGCGTTCAGTAGGATCAGCATCTGTTCCCACTTTGTTCTTACCTCAAGCCTCAACTTGATCAAGGGTTTGGGTTGCTATATCAGAGCGAAACCTGGTTGTTGTTGACACGTCATTGCTATGACTTAAGACAACCTCAGGTTGGCCGAGCTCGATCGCAATTCGTCCTAGTAGCGGAGGCTCCTATGGTATGAAATTCCCGGCATACGGTGTAGCTAGTGGTGAAGCCGACATCCCATAGGCGAGATCGGCCATAGACCTCTGAAGGTCACCAATCATTACCATCAACTCAAACGTTGTGGGCTCACGAGCTTGAAACAACTGGCGTTCCCAGATCGGGACCTGGGCGAATATGGTACGTCGACGTCGGTCTCACCCTACAAGATGATTCATTGGTCTAATGCGACTGCCATAACCACGATTTCCTCTGAATTTTGCGTCATTATAGGTTCGCCGAATTGAACGGACGTGGTGCAACCGGTGGCTGACGGATCAGATGTCTGCCTTGCCTCAGCAAAGGAGAACACTGGCTATTCTGGGCTAAATCTCTGAACTGAAAGAGAAAACAAGCAACATCTCAGCCTAACTTCACCAGAACAGATAGAAGCACAACTGAACAACTATATCTGACGACTAATCACTGTTCCTCAAATTACTGTCCCAACAACTGAATCTAATACCCGCAGATATAACTGATTCCCAGATACCAATAGCGATGCCCACAGGCCTGATACCCAAACTTGTGAACTGATACATGCATTCCCTGTAGAGATACACTCTAAAAGCACATAGCAACAAATGAGAGCCAAAACACCCCTATGTTGGGGTAGGGTTTCCCTGTCTTATTTTGTTAGGAGCTAGGGTTTCACTACGCACGCAGCGGTTTCAAACAACCTATAATCGGGTAAGCAACCTGTCCTAGCTTTGGAATGGTCACTATGGATTCCGAATATGCACTAGGTCAAATGGTCAAAAATGGTGCCCCGGTAAAACCGGGGTTTGTGTTCCCGTCGTAGCAGAGCCCGTAACCGGTCAGCCTTATGGCACGCTTCTCGAAGCGAGCCTCCGGCAAACCGTTCAGGAATAGCATACGGCAAACACGGTGTCCTAGACGCACCAATGCACATGCAATGCAAAGAAACACATAAGTGTAGTCAAAATGCGATATCATGAGTTCGAGTCAAGTTCTCTAACTCCCCAGCAGAGTCGCCAGAAACTGTAGACGTCCCCAAATGTCCCGGGAGGGAAATCTCATTCTGTTCATTTGGGCTCACTACAGTTCAGGACTCAATGTCACGGTCCTGTATCTAATCTCGCAGAGTGCAATGCAAGACCGACGAATCGTCAAAGAGTTCAAATTCGGCAAATCATTTTTGAAAACAGATTTTGTGAAAGAAGTGCCAAACATGGACTGCTTTGCCAGATACAGAGTCGCCACCTAAATATTTTATTTTGGGGAATTTAGGAAACCCTGACTTGTTTGCCTAAGGCCACGTGTCCGTCATCACCAAAGTTGCCTCGGCTCGAGAACTTGGGTACGATTGGGGAAGGTCACTTCGTGAGCACCCCCGCTCACCCGATCAAAGATCGGCCTCTACTAACCATGATATCTAGTTTTGAAAACATTATGCGTTCTTATTCCGGTTATTAGCATAGATTTACTATGTGATGCGCACAGCATACAAGTATAGACTGGATTGCCTGAATTGGAACAAAACATTTCATGTTTGTTTATTTGAAAATGGTTTGATGGTGCTACTCGCAAGTAGGCTAAGACGTGGATTTGCCACCCTCGAGTGGGCTTAGAAAACATGATTTTGCCACTATCTAGTGAGCTTAAAACTCGCAGTCAATGCATTATTCCAATTCAGATAATCCAACCTTCACTCACAGACATTCAGGCAGGTATATCATATAAGCACATAGCCTCATGGTAAGTATGCTATCATGGCAGTCACTCACACACATGCAAGGATACTAAAGCATAAATACTTACCGAGTACTCCGAGCCAAAGAAAGAAGCTAATTAGAAAACAAATGCATGAATCCTAACTATGCTGGAATGCTTAATGCAACACATGCAAAAATGCAACTACAATAGGCTCGGCTATTCTAAACAGGGCATATGAAATGCAACAGATAACAAGTATTCATCTCGGAATTGATATACAATGCAGTTAGTATGATGCGCCGAGCCCGGTACATGCAAGACAGAATGAATGCAAACATGTGAGCATAAGTATGCTAATTGAAACATGCCCTAATTTAACCATCATAAGCTAGTAAATAAAACTGAGAAAGACGTGGGGTTGGAAGACATACATCACACACACGCACACTTATTACAATTGCCCTCGCTCGGAGGGTCCGAATAAATAATACATGCCGCCTAATTAACTAACTAACAAGCTACTTAATTATTACAAAGCCAAATGAATAACTAGCTACAACTAATTATTACACAACTTAATTAATTAACAAATTAATTATTACGAATAGATGCTAACTAACAAGTAAGCATTAAAAAATTGCTCCAACTCTGTTTGAAGAAGAGGAGGGTATGCATGCTTGCTTCAGTTCCTCGCCTCGGAACGCCTTCTGGTTGCTCTCTAAAGGCTTTGCTGGCAAGGTGTTTTCTAGTGTTTGTTGCTGAAACTTACCAAAACACTATTGGGGAGTTCACCAGTGGCCTGCCGGCCACCTGCCGGCCAGAGAGGGAATACTGCCGACCAAGGATGAGTGTCTGCCGGCCATCAATGGTGCACTGCCGGCCACTGGTGTGCTGTGACACCAAGTTGTAACAAAGCACAAAATAAAGAAAATGGAGGGTCTCCCAAGGGCATGTATGCATTATGCCACCCCATATCACCTCAAAACATCAAGGAAGAGGCCTAGTCGGATCCACGACCATCAATCACGCATCCCGATGCATGATGCCCAAAGATTCAACTTGTGCAAATCAATATGAAAATGAATGCACAAATACAACAAGTAAAGCCTAGAACTCTATCATGAATCATCAAGAGCTTCAGCGACCGAGAATTGAGACACGTTTCATCACTCGGAGTATGAAACGCCCCTCGCTCTTCGTGCTCGGATTAACACTTAATCCAAACAATGCAACACATAAGCATGGCAAACATGCAATATGACTATATGGCATACTTGGTGCCAACTTAAATATACAATCATGCAATATGACTTAAGCATGCAAAATGAAGGGTAATGAACATGCAACAACATGTAATGGAATTAGCATACGACAACATGCAGAGATGGAGCAAGCATACAACAATATGCAAGACAAGCATGCAACAACATGCAAGGGATAGACTTAAACTGAGATGGGCAACTCTCAACTAAGCCCAAATCAGTGGCCAAAGTGATGGAATTGATGGCATGAAAAGCATGAAATGGTAAGACAAACATGTATGCCAAATGGCTCAAGTATTAAGGCACAAAGAGGACAACTCTCGAAAGTATTTAAGGAGCAACAAACATGGATATATGATAATGAGGTAAGCTCTGAAATCTCACGTAAATTGATGCCAAATCAACTCAACAATGCAAGCATAGCATGTTATGATGCTCAAAGCTCAAAGTAAGCAAAGGGACTTAAGCCATGGCCATACAAGGCAAGCCCCAAAGGGCCAAGGGGACCTAAAATAGTCCTAGGGCAGGTCCAAACAAGACCAAAGCTAAGCTCAAAGCTAGCCAACACAAGCTAGAACACAAGGCCTAAAACAAAGAGCATGCAAGGCTATAAAGAGGCAATGCACTACACCTATTGAAACCAATCATGGCATGACTTCGATAACATAAAACAGAGTTACATTAATGTATAACAAGACCAAAAATGCACTGAAACGATGAGCCAAAGGCTTAGGCTTAATGGTATGCACAAAAGTCCATTCTTGAGGCGTAAAGCACAAGCTCTATAAAGCATTCAAAGCATGTCAAATGCAAATGTGTGACAACATTTCATGGACTGAAATAGCATGTGAAATGAGGGCAAAGCATGCAAACATCACATGTATGGCATGGTAGGGGCCTCAAAACCTAAGACTAGCCTAAGCATTTACACTATAGCTATATAAAGCATGAGTGATATGGCCATGGCAGCCTAAAACAGTCCAAGGACAGCCCAAAATAAGCATAAAATCATGTTAGAGCAAAGCCAAAATATGCTAGGATGATGAGTCAAAGCATCATGCACAAGAGGCTAGTAAACAAGATTTGTTCTACACCTATATGGAGCATGCAAAGGATGATCAAACCAACTATGGATAGGGTTATGACATGCCAAATGATGACCAAATACATGCTGAAATGTAAACCAAACAAGCTAACATGACATGGCAAAGCATGAAGCATATGAAGCTAGTTTAGGGGATTTACACTACAAGTGCATCATGCAAGCATGGAGTGACAAAACCAACCCAAAACAGATTCATGGCATGGTAAAACATCACCAAAAACCTACTGAAATGGACTCAACACAAGTTAAGCACACATGCTACTTTGATGAGCTATGAATGGAGTTACACTACACATACTAGATACATGCAAAATATGACCAAACCAGCCTTGGATAGGGCCAAGGCAGGTCCTAGAAGTCACAAAAAATGGCCTGAACCAAGCCTCAAAAATGTAGAGAGGCATGCTCCTTTGTAAGGCCAAAAAAACAAGCAAACAAGAACCAAAAGAGAGAGGGCCACCCCCTCTGATTTGAGACCTCAAAACCACACCTTTACCACTGAAAATCCACTGGATTTCAATGGTAGGAAGGCCAAACCAAGGCTAGCTCGGAGGCCTTAAAGCATGGCTTAAAACAAAGCCAAACAAAGCATGCAAGAGGGTTACACACCCCTAACAGCAAAATGACCTTAAACAAACTTGAAAAGAACTTAAATACAAGACTTTTTTCAGTTATAAGCAAAGCCTAAATCAATATGCAAGAAAGGCTAAAGTGAGGTACAAGAAAGTGCTAAAATGGGAAAAATACTCACCATTGGAGACTCTCTTCGAAATCAGCAACTTCAGGGGGTAGAAACCAGCTTTCAGAGCTCAAGAATCCCTCCCAAGATGCTTAGTCCAATGGTGGTGGTGTATCTCTAAGGGTTGTAGTGTAAAAATGCAAGGAAATCCAACTTCAAAGCACAAAACTCCAACAATATATATATATATATATAGAGAGAGAGAGAGAGAGAGAGAGAGAGATTTTTCTCTTCAAAAGCTCTGAACCCTTGATATAGAGGGAGCCCTCTTGCTTATATAGAAGAAGGCAATGCAAAGCTTCTTCAAGAAGCTTTGCAAGAGCTTTATCCCTCCATACACGTGTATGGAGGGGAGATTACAAAAATCCAGCTGGCTCAAAAGATCTGGAGGAAAACCAGCTGAGACAGGGGGGGTGCCAGCCATCATTAATGGCCGGCAGTGGCTCACTAATGGCCGGCAGGGCTTCACCAATGGCCGGCAGGCACAAAGCCATGGCCGGCAGTGCACCAAAAGGATGACTCTGAAAGGACCAAGTCAAGGTCCAAAAATGGGGCAGAAAGGATACAGGGTCCAGGAAGCTCAAACCGGTGATGTTCCGGCGCGACAGTCGAGTACTCAATGAGCAATCGAACTAGTTGTTGGGTGTACCTGCAAGCACAATCAAGTCTCGAGGACGGTCAAAAATGGGGTGTCTACAGATATTTCTTAACACAAGTCAATATTCACATCTAATAATTTGATGATGTGAATATTTACATCATAATTTCTGATTATTTGAATGGCAACAACGATGTCATAAATATTCACATCTTGTGAGTTGATGATGTGAATGGTTACATTGATGTAAACGTTCATGTCATCTACTTTGATGCTGTTAACAGTAACAACAATGTGAACATTCACACCACAGAAATGTTTGAAAGTTCAACAATGTGAACATTCACGTAATGTGATTATATTACACAGGTGTGATTAAAAATAAAACACAAATCAAATACTAATGCATTATTATGTTTGCCAACACAACGTAATCTTATTGCAACACAATATTTGCCAACACAACACAATCTTATTTAAAAAATGAATATAAGAATTCAATGTAAAATACAATGTTGAAATGAAAAATGTACATTCTATATTGGCTCCGTGCATGATTTCCGATAATGGCTCCCCAACTTATCACATCTCCCGCACCTTATTTGCTTTAGTTTCTCACCCCTTGATGGGATCCTATTCTTTTTCGGCCTTCCGAGTGGCCTTTTCACAATTGGCGGGTATATAGTGAAGTCCGTAGGATCAAAAGGCGGCTTCTCCACCGATGGTATAGGGAATATGGCACCCGAATAGGCTGCACGATATGTCTCTACATGAAAGTAATGTTCCACACAATCATTGAGATTGTAGCGGCTCTTCTGAATGGCAATAACAGCATGGTCACATGGGAATCCGTTGATTTGCCATTTGAAGCAAGAACATGTACACCTCGCAACATCAACTGTAACAGATGGTATCGAATGAACTTTAAACACATCTTCATTGGCTTTGCTAACTTGCCAAGACCTGCTGTCATTGAACGAATCCATAAACCTTGTTTCGAATGTAGGACAAATAAGCTCATTCTATTTGTTTGCTTGGTCACGTCGTGCAGACATTTGCCGCATCAACTGAGTACGAATTGTGTCCACCATTTGAGTGATAGAAAGATTACGTGCTTCTTTAATCCAGTTATTAAATGACTCTGCCGCATTGGATGTCATCTCCCCATAGCGCATACCCCTACACAATATCACAAACATTGTACAATACAGAATTTAACAGGTCTGAACATTCACGTTGACAGATGTGAACATTAACATCATTCACAGTGAACATTATATGCTTATTATGTTGTCAACTTAAATGATAGACAGATGTGAATGTTAACAACAACAAAATATAACAAGTGTCAACATTCAAATCTGTAATACATTTCATGACTGTTTGATAAATTAACAGATGTGAACATTTACATCATTCACTCAGTCATCATTAGCAGATGTGAACATTCACATTATTTACATTGAACATGAAACACAATTCGAAGATTGTTACCATTCTAAACTGAAAATTCACATCGCTACCATTCTAAACTTGACAAATGGAACACCTTAGGAAACTATTATTACCTGAAGTATGAATTTGCCCAGTGCTCAGGTGCTAAGTCCTTGAAAAAATTATGAGCTCGTTGTTTACCCTCCTCTTTTAATTTTGCAAGCTTTTCATAGAACCCTACCACAGTTGGCTCATAAACACAGCCACCCAAACTACTTACTAGGTGATCTCTGAATCCATTATCAATTCCTTTCATCCGGTCTCTTAAATTGCTCTTCAAGTGTTGTAAGCAATAATCGTGATGAGCCAATGGGAACACCTTTGGCATAACTTCTAACAGATCAAGATTACGATCCGAAATAAAAGTAATCTGGCGCTTACCATCAACAACCTTCCCAAGTTCATGCAAGAACCACGACCAATTGGCCGTGGTCTCTAAATCAACAATCGCAAATGCAACAGGAAACAAACCTACAACACAACACCAATACACAACTGTTCACAATATTCCAAAGTGAATAGAAAACAGCATAAACAAAACAGGTCATGTGAATGTTCATATCTACATTGCCCTATTACTATTGTTATTGTTGGATTCGGATTCGTAAACATCAACGATGTGAACATTCACATTAACGACCATTAATAGTTCATTATTGATTGCTGAGTCATTAATAATGTGAACATTCACAGTACTGTTCATTAATTAATCAACTGACATTAGTATACACTGATGTGAACATTCACATCAGTGTCTAATAATGTAAATGTTCATATTACTGTCATTAGTAGACACAGATGTGAACATTCACATCAGTGCATACTAATGTCAATGTTCACATTACTTATAATTTATCAATCATTCATTTGTCTAGACTATGCTGCTCAGAGTGAATATTGACATGAATAGACAGCTAAAAAAAATACTAACCATTGTTTCCGTCTTTCGCTGTTGCCACAAGTAGCTGACCTTTGTACTTTCCTTTGAGGAATGTTCCATCCAGGAATAATAAAGGCCGACAAGAATTGAACCCAGAAATACACGCAGCGAATGACACAAAGAAACGAAAAAACTGTTGACTACTCGCATCATAGTCAATATTGACATAACTCCCCAGATTGTACCGCGTCACAGCATCCGAATACCATCGCAGCTGGTCAAACGATAATGAGTGATCTCCATGAATACCAGCCTTTGCTTTCTCCACACCCAACTATACGACATGGCAACTCACATCTAGCCCATAATCCCTTTTTAAAATAGTCACCACTTCACACGGTCGAGTCAACGGCTTGTCCCTCACAATTTCATATATGGTATTCGACACCAAATCCGAACTAAATCGCGGATTCTTCGATGTTCGGACATCCATATCACAACTATGCACATCACTAAACCTGTTGATGTAGAAAAAATCATTTGCTCGTTGTGCTCTACAATGTATAGCCCACAAGCAGCCTCTCTCCTCACGCATCACACACACAACAGTAACTCTTGTTGTCACGTTCTTGACATACGTAAACTGAAACCCACATTGGATGGCATACTTACATAAAACATCACGAAATTCTTGTGCAGCTCCAACAAACCGTTGTCCCACATGCGTAATACCATTTGCCCGAGGGGCTGACAACAACACTTTCTCCTTATGGTGGCAAAATCTCCGTAGTGCATCAATATCTTCCTCAACCCCCACACGCAGCGATCCTGAGCCACTTGACTGACCAATATCACTTTTCAACTCAACCGCAACTTCTACATGTTGTACCCTCATTGATTTAGCAAGCAGTAACATGTTCTGAAATTCTTCCTCATTCTCCAAATCACACCTACTAATCCCAAGTAACCGACAGAACAATGAAATAGAACCAGCAGACAACTCCCCCCATTTTTCACACAAACAGTCCACCAAACGCGAATAACACAATACGCGGGCAGCATTTATTACAGTGGTACTGCAACCATATGTACACACCAATATCATAAAAGTATCCATCTCCTATAAAAACACAATAATACAACAATCAACAGTAATCCAAACCAATATGAAAATTCACATTGTGCAAAAATTAGATGAATACGTGTACAGTTCAAGTGTTAAATCCATAATTCACATTAACAAGATGTGAATATTCACATTGATACATATACTCTGAATTATATCACACACACAAAATCTCATTAAGCAAACATCAAAGTAAAGTGAGAACATCCACATTATTCACATAATATTAACATGATGTAAACATTTACATTGACACATATACTCTGAATTATATCACCCACACAGAGCCTCATTAAGCAAACATCAAAGTAAAATGCAAACATCCACATTCTTCACGTAATACTAACATAATGTAAACATTCACATTGTTCCACATACTCTGAATTATAGAAGATCCACATTCATTACTAATCTGATGACCTCCCCTCCACAGGACCACGATGCAAACATTCACATTGATCCATATACTTTGAATTATATCACTCACACAGAGCCTCATTAAGCAAACATCAAAGTAAAATGCAAACATCCACATTCTTCACGTAATACTAACATGATGTAAACATTCACATTGTTCCACATACTCTAAATGATAGAAGATCCACATTCATCACTAATCTGATGACCTCCCCTTCACAGGACCACAATGTAAACATTCACATTGATCCATATACTCTGAATTATATCACTCACACAGAGCCTCATTAAGCAAACATCAAAGTAAAATGCAAACATCCATATTCTTCACGTAATACTAACATGATGTAAACATTCACATTGTTCCACATACTCTGAATTATATCACTCACACAGAGCCTCATTATGGATACATCAAAGTAAAAGGAATATTATAACATTCTTCACATAATCTGAAGAACCTCCCCTCCACAGGACCACGTATGATACATGTAATTGACAAAACAGAGCATCCGATCCATATCAATAAAAAAACAGAGCATCTGATCCATCTTACAAATGAAAACATAAAGTGAACATGTATTCATAACTAAAATGATACTAACCTTAATCATGCAATCCTACAATCGTCTAGAAACTCGAAAACAACTGCTTTGAAGTAGTTATACTCCAGAAAATGTGAGAACCGAACACCTTCAAATTCATCGTCTTCACTTGAAAATCACCGAACCAGACTACAACATCAACAATAAAACCCTAGCACATCAAAGCCTCAGAACGATAGAACACAAGATAGAAACGTATCCATTTGAATTAGAATGATAAAAACTGCCAAAACTGAATCACGAAATCACATGAACGTGTTATGTATTAACACAGTGTGTGTATATATATATAAGGGCATAATAGTCCATGTCAAAATATAAAATTAAAAAAATGAACTTTATGGAATAAAAAATATATATATATAAGACTAATCGGGTTATAATATTCCTTTGTAGACTTAATGGATTATAACAACTCTAAGATGTATTTATCAATAAAAATTCCAAAAAGAAACTCATGTCAAACATAACTTGAGTGCAGTACAACTCAGTTATAGATAGCAGCTCAAAATTTTTTGCCCTAAATCTGTCTCGTCATTATCAAAATTCTCACGTTCTGAAATTTTATAATTACTAGAATTTTAGAACAGACACATATTTGAGACACAAAATGTTATAAAAAGAGTAACCAATAAAACAAGTAAAATAGTCGTTCTTTTTTTTCTTTTTTTTTTTTGTTGATCATCAAGTAAAAATAGTAGTTAAACAAGTAAAATTAGAAGTTACTCTTGTGCTAGAATATTCACATACATGATCTATTCTCTACAACCTCCAAATCCTAATACAGATTTTGGTAGAGAGGTATACATAATGTTCTTGAAAAACTACCTTATACACAACAACTAAGTTAAAAGACAAAGATCTACAGTTAGAAACCAAAACAAAAGACTAAAAAAAATTAAAAATTAAAAAAAAACATAATCAGCAGAGGTTAAAAATAAAGAGAAGAGAGGGCACTATTTCTTGTTTTCTCACTGTTGTCAAAGAAAACCCAAAACCCCTTGTCCCAAGATGGCTTCCCTATATATGGCCATGGCTTCTTCCATGACTTTGGCTTGGGATAGAAGCACAGCTCTCTTCTTTCCAGAAGGATGTGTAGAGAGATAATCTCTCAACTTTGAATTGCCCGTGATCATACCCAACTTCTCATACACTTTTGGCGCCACTCGAGGGTCATACCCGGCTGAAGCCATTAACAGCAGCCCAATGTAGTCAGCCTCCATTTCCATCCTAGAAAGCAAAAAAGATCACGGAAATAAATTAGTTGATGAGGTTGGAATGAAAGCACTTGGACAAACAGTAATACATTCTCCGATCTCCAACAACACTTGTGACTCAGTTCTATTTCAGGATGACAGTTTTAATACAAAGAAAAGCAAGTGTGCCCAAATTCCCCATGTTGGCTAAGATAGACAGAGGTACTTCTTCACCAGGGTATTGGAAATACGCGCGCGTACACACATATATACATATCAAGTTCATTGACCATTCATAAATCTTTGTTCACCAACACTGCCCCAATCCAGCTCCAAATAACTGGAGGGAGAGAGTAAAAACAATGCCCAATTAGTACACGGGATAGGAAAAATTGAGTACACACCTAACCTTTGATACAAGGTACAAAGTGGTGGCCCCAAGACTTAAACTCATAACCTTAAAGTTATTAGGCCAAGTCTTAACCATTGGACCAATGGTCACCCCTACCTGGAGGGAGAGAGTAATAAATAAAAAAAACCTTAGCTTCAAGCACATCAATTCCCACCCCCAAACTCTTAAAAATGAGACGCACCCTTCCAAGCTATGAAGCACTGACAATTCAAAATGGGTGTCGTGTCTGTGTTGGACGCATATAGAACACTGACACACCGGAAACACACATCCACACAAGGTTCTGAAAAGCGATAGCGATTGCGGTTGCAGTCGCTGTAACGGTGGCGGTGGCGCGGTTGTGGTTGCGGGGTGTAAAGGCTGTAGCGTAACGGTTGCGGTAACCGGAACAGCGAATTTTTTTATTTTTCACACAATTTGAAAAAAACTTACTTATATGCATATTTTTTTTCCATGATCATATTTATTAGGTTTAAAATAAATATTGATCAATTTTTGTAAATTTTTAAGTATGATCCAATATATTTCATATTTTTAAATCATTATAAACTGAGTTTTTTACATTTTATTTTAATAATTAATGACTTTATATTATATAAAAAATCAATCAATCACGAACTATTATATATAAGATAAACAATAACAAAAGTAAGAGAACAAATAAGTGCCTAAATATATATATAAATATATACATATTTTAACCAAGCCAAATAGATAATGACCACACTTGTTATTATTATTATTATTTTCAAACAATATATAAACAGACACACACAAACAAAATGGTTGAGTGATAGCAGCTGAATATTATTATTATTTTCAAATAATATATAGATAGACACACACAAACAAAATGGCTGAGTGATAGCAACTGAATAGAATAGCATAGGTCTTAAAATTTTAACAAATCAATAACATGTTTTTCATCTTCCCTCATCTCTCTCTCTCTATCTCTTGCTCCTCCATATTCTCTCTTTACCTTCCCTCTTCTCTCTATCCATCTTCTCCCATTTTTAGCCTTTTTTTGTGTGTTTTTTCAAAAAAAACAGTTCGGAACTGTTACATAACGGTGCGTAACAGACCATTACGGCTGTTACGACATCGTTATGACCGCTACGGCAGCCGCTACGGCCGACACACATGAATCTTAATCACATTGCAAAAGCAGCCGTAACGGATGGCGGTAACGTAACGGTTGCGGCCACTTTTTAAAACCTTGCATCCACATGTCGGACACGTATGGAATACCAACACACCAGGAACATTATTTTTTTACAGGACACTTTGCAGGCATGCAAGTCCTGTGTTTCGACACATCTAAGGACACCTTTGTGAGTTTCTTTTTTCATAATTTTAGAAATATGATTTGGAGTAGTGAAATATATGAAAACCAAGGGGAGGAAAGTCTAAAAAAATAATAGTAAAGCTACACACATATACATTAATGTCTTTTATATCTCTGTGCCCTGAATTTATATTCATATATATAGTAAATATATATGTAATAAAAATAAAAATCTGTATTCCCGCTGCGTCCGTATCCTAATTTTTTCAAAATCACCGTATCCGTGCTTCTTAGCTTCCAAGTATCCTAACGTACCACACTATGAATCCTCCACCTTTATACAAACTGCCAGGCTTATATAGATGGGAGGAGGCAGAAACTGAAATGAAATCCAGGGAAACCAAGTGGAAGCTTACATAAAAGGAAAAACAACACATCCCTGAAAAGAACTACCCTTCCCTACCCCTTTACATTTCTCTTCTCCAAGAAAAGGAAAAACAAACAACAAAGTGAAAATAATTACCTTGAAAAGAGCAAACTAACTTCTCAGATTTTGGTCCAACAATTTATCACTTACACTCTATGACCAATCTCCAATTCCAATAAATAACGAGCTCACTGAGATGAAGTTTCTGAGATGGCTACCATGAAACTTTGGTAAAATGTAGTCCCTTTTCAGAGAACTCTGCCTTTTCCGGTGCCAAAAACATCTTCCAACTACCATATTAACCAATTCTCTTCTGCCATTTTTTGAATTGTTCAAGTATTTAGCAAATTGTAGAGGATCCTAATACGACACCCACATCGTCTCCCCTCTTCCTACAAACTTGGAATACCTTCAATCTGAATATTATCAATCCTCCTGCGCGGTTATGTTTCTATCTTCAGAAAATAATAATGATCTTCCCAAATAAATCTAGGGATGTGGACTGCCAATTATGCTGGCTGAGCTGGGCCAAGGGTAGCTAAAACCAAGTCAAAATACATTTTTATAAGCCCAAGCCAAAGCTGCTTCCTACTCTAAATCAGTCAAAATACATTTTATGTTTCCATCTTCAAGCAACCCCAAGTACAACCGTTTAGTTTTATTTCTCCAAAAATATTAGTACATGAAAACATTTTTAACTCTCCCCACGTTTTCTTTTTTTTTGATAAATTATACCTCTCCCTACGTTTATACCATTAAGACCAAATAATTGTAATGGAAGTACTCAACCAACAAACTAAGTGTTTCTTTTGGAAACTATGAAGGCAAACTTTTATATATTACAAATAAAGTACATTTAAAAGCTCAGGCTGCCAAGCGTAATGAAGCACATCAGAAAGATTTATGCAATGAAAATTACATGTGAAACAAGAGTTAACAAAAGATAAAGTTGAGTTGATAGGTAATGAAGCACACGACATAGCTACTATTCAATGACCCCACATATTTTGCCCCTTGACAAAAATAATAGTAAATGAGTAATTAACAATCTTAACTAGTATATGTTCTGAATCAAGCAAGAATTTCTGGCATTAATGTTCAACAAATAACGTACTATCAAAAGAAACAAACTTGAACAATATGACAAATGAAAGTAAAAAATAAAAAGTAAAATTACCTCCGTGAAAAAGGAAGCTTTAGGAAAAGAGTGGACATTGTATAGGCAAGATCAGGCATGATGAACTGAAAAAGAATCAATTGCAACATGACGAACCATAGATTTTTTGTAATTCCTTCAGCTATGTGTCGAGCCACAGCATGCCCAACCTATCAAGAAATGAATATTTGAATACCAAAATACTTGAGCCGCAATATAACAAAAACTTACGCTTAGTACCCTTGCACTTTACACTGAATCCCAATCTAATCCCTCATTTTTCAATTGTAAAAGTCAATCCATTGCACTTTCAATCAAGTTACAATAAAAATCATATTGTTTGTTTGGTGTTAAATTTGCTAAATGGAAATTGTTAGATAACCCTCACATAAAACATTTTTAGGACAAAAATGTAAGTTTCTTTCTTTTTCTTTTTTCTTGTTCTTCTGTATTTATCTACTGTAAGTATTTTCTAAACATTCTGTGGTCGAACCCTCCACCAACAAGAAGGATATAGAAGGGGTGATCAATGGTGATCAGCTGAGAAAATACAGAGTGAAAACATAGAGAAAGAGCAAAAGAAGAAAATTACATTTTACCTGTAAAAAAGACATCATGTGAGAGTCACATTACAATTTTCATTGATGAATTTAACACCTACTAACAGGAAAACTACATTGTAACTTGACCGGAAGTGCAAAAATTAACTGTTACAATTTTTTTTTTTTTAAACGAAGGACCAAAATTAGATTTGGCCTAAAATGAAAGGGTGCAAAATGTAATTTACCAAAGAAATAAAATGGTTAAACGATGGGAAATTCTATTTCCGCACCATCTCTCATCTCAATACACACCATTTACTCAGTACACACCACACACGATTTAAACTTTTTATTTTTTTCAATTCACACCATTAATTTTCAAATAATACCAAAATATTCCCATATTCTCCAAACTCAAACCCTAACTTCACCACCCGCCTCAGCCACCATCCCAGTCCCCAGACCCTCTGCCAGCCCCCTCCCGCCGCTGCTGCAATCCCCCCTTCCAGCCCCGCCCGAGAGATTTAATTTTAGGATTTTACCCAAAAAAATAATTTGCTTGAGGGATACAATTGAAATAAAAAATAATAGCAAATGGTGTGTACTGACAAATATGGTATTGGGCAACTTTTATCCAAATTTGTTTGAGGGATACAATGAAAATAAATAAATAAAGGGTAAATTGTACCAGTAATACTTATATTTTGCTCCTTGGTCCCTCACTTTTAATTGACACAATTTTGACCCTTAATTTTAAATTTTGCGTCAATTTAACCCAATTGATAATGTTGTTAGAGTTTTTGACTAAAAATAATCATTGAATGTGAAGTTAGTAAATTTATACTTACGACACATCCTACACATAAGCATATTTTTCATTAAAAAAAATATATATATGAGTTGTAATCAATTCGATCACATTGAAACAAAATTATAAATTCATGGTCAAAATCAAGCCAATTAAAATTAGAGGATCAAAATAACACAAGACCAAAGCACAGGACTACTCTCGCAATTTGCCCATAAATAAAATAACAAATGGTGTGCACTGAGAAATAAGGGGATGTGCAAATAGAAACCATTCTTAAACAATTTTATAAAAGCAATTATACCTCATGCCCAATTATAGTTGCAATCTCAGGATCTGTTCTAAAATGCTGAAGCAACCCAGTAAACACCACAATTTTCCCACCAGGCAAACAGAAAGCATTCACAACGGGTTCATCCACCACCAACACCTCCCAATTCAACCCTTCCAAATGCCCTGTATCAGGCTTAGACCCTCTCTCCTTCCCTTTCTTCCTACTCTTCTGAACCCACTTATCATCAAGAATCTCATCATCTCTATACCACTTCCCTTCTTTGCTCTCACTCAAAGCAACCAAAGCCTCAATCCCATCAATCTCCGATATCGAATCGTTCACCGACGTGTACCCGAGATCATTCCGAGCCTCCCCAATCCTCAACCCTCTATGCAAAGCCCCTATGATGTCCTGAGAGATCAATCGGACTCGAATGCTTTCTGGGTGAATCGCAGGTAAGATTTTCCCTTTGAATGCAGCTTTGATTTGCTTGAATTGAGCTTCTCCGATTTGCTTCTCGAGATTTCTCGATAACAGCACGAAATGCTTTCGATTTGTGTGCGGGACAGTCTCTAGATTCCCGAAATAGACAGTGATTATAACCCCAGAACTCAACAACACAACAGTGAATACAGTTCTGGGATTCTTACACCATTTTCGAGGACCTCGAGGCTTGAAATGTTGAACATGGCATCGATCAGCATTATAAAATCTACGAGGAAAGGCGTGAAATGGGTTGTGTTGATTCTGTTTGAATTTGAACCCAGATTGAAAACCCAGAGTTGTGGAAATCGGAGAAGAAACCTGGGATTTGGGTGAAGTGAGAGTGGGATTTCGAATTGGTTTTTTTGGGGGTTTGATCTTTGAAGCGAAGGTGTGAAGGGTCTCGAATGCGAGTTTTGATCTTCTGTACCAACCCATGATATTGTGGGAAATTGGTAATCAAACAGTGTTGGGAAATCTACAAGAAGAGAATCATAGAGAATCATTGTGAAATGTGATAGTAGTATATAGATATAATAGTATAGATATAGAAGAGTCTGGATTGATAGAGCAACCGCTTTGTGATAGGGTTTGGAGTGGGAAGAGAGTGTGGATGGACGTGTCTGGAACTCGAAGGATTTGATTTTGCCCAATATGAAAAACAAAAATTAAAAAAAAAAACCCCAATTTTGAAGAAAATAGAAAGGTTTAAAGCTGTGTGCGGTTTCTGAATTTAAAAGGATAAAAAATATATATTTAAAATATATGTAAAATATAATTATATTTTATTTTATTTTTATTTTTATTTTTATTTTTAAATTTTTATCTAAATTTATAAACCAAACATAATTAATAAAATTCAAAAAAATGAACTTTGCCAAATCTAGTTATAATAGAGACCTTAAAATATGCCCTGAAGAGAGTTTTGAGTTTTAATTAACTAATTTATATACAAACCAACAACTGAAATGCAAAGGCCTACATCATTAGCGTCACACTTGTAGGACTCTTCTTTTTATATATAACTGACCTTAAGAGCATTTCTATCCGTTTATCTAAATTTTACCTTGAAATACTATTAAAAAATTCAGTCCTGCTAAATACCCCCACTGGGGGTCGACCCCCAGTGAGGTGGCGGGCTGTGATACGGCAGTTTTCTTTTTTTTCTTTTTTTTTTTTAACTTTCTGGCCAATCACCCACAGCCACGTGGGCTGGGGGTCGCTGGGGGTCGCCCCCAGCTGGGGGTCGCCCGCATTTTCCTAAAAAATTTATTCTCTATTTTAAGAATCTCTTTTTTATTTACTTTTCTCATCGAACTTCCTATTCTTTTTCTAAAATATTATTTCTCTATTCTTTCACTTTTTCATCTTCTTCTTGAATTTACTGGAGATGGTGTTCACCCATCTATGAAAATGAAAAGGATAGACAGAGCAGAGAGAGAAGACATTCAAGAGAAGACCTTCCATTTCTGCAATTGTCATACATATACAAATATATATATATATATATGTATATAGAGAGAGAGAAGACATTCAAGAATTGAGAATGGACAGAGGAGACAAAGTAGAGCAGGGGTGGTCGACCGGCCGAACATCCAGGTAGATGACCGACGAAGTAACTTTTGTCTAGATCACTCATCTAGAACATCCGGGTGGATGACCACTGTCAGGTATAAGGGAGCTACAGTGACTCCCCACAAATAGGGAGTCACTATAGCAAATATTAATTTAGCGTGGCTTATAAGGAAGCTGATAGGGTGGTATAAAGGGAGGTCAAACCCCTAAAATAAATAAGGGAATGATTTAGGGGCTCTGCTGCGGATGCTCTTAAACGTACCATTAAAAGAGTCAAATATTAGATAAAAATGACTGAGAACTTTAATAAAGGAGTTCTAGAGGGTTTTAATGGGATAGGTCTCACCTTGATATGATGTTTAAGCTTGATTTTTTTTATTTTTTTTTTATTTTTTTCTTTTAAGCTTTGCCACATCACTAGGAATGACAACGGGTCGGGGCGAGGCCGGGGATCACCCTCCTCGTCCCCGATCCCCAAAACTACAAAAATTCCAGTCCCCGGCCCCGATCCCCAACGGGGAACCCATCACTCCCCCCACCCCAGCCCCCAACAGGGATTGAGTTTCCCCGACCCCGGAAAATCCACGTACTCATCATCAACATCATTCGACAACATCATCCAGCAACATCATCAAAAAAAAAAAAAAAAAATCATCAACAAAAACATCAACGGGCAGCAACATCTTAAAAATAAAAAATAAAATTCGTCAACAACATCATCAAGGCAGCAACATCAACAAAAAAAAAAATTTAAAATAAAATAAAATAAAATAAAATAGAGACAGATCTGGCGGAGGATGGACGAAATCGACGGTGGCGGATGAGGGATCTTCTCAGATCTGCCATGGCAGAGAGGGGGGGAGGCGAGAGGCGATGAAGCCGACGAAGGAGGCCGCAAGAGGCGACGAAGGAGGAGGCCGCCGAATCGGATGGTGTCACTGCAACTGCCGCAAACAGTGGTGATGGTGGCGGTGATTCGGCAAGCTTGGCCTCACTGCCGTTAGAGAAGAAAAAGAGACGGTGGAGCGGCGGTTGAAGATCGCGGTGATGGGAAGAGGGAAGGGAGGGAGATCGGCGGAGGGTTTTAGAGAGAGAGAGAGACGAGAGGCGGTGATGAGTGAGGCGCTGCTGTGTGTTGTGTGAGTGACAAGGGTTGGTTTATATATATATATATATATAGGGGTAAAATGGTAATTTTACTTCGGGAAAATTCGGGGCCGGGGCTTGAACACCGATCCCCGTCCTCGGTCCGAAACTGATCAGGGATTTAATTTCGAATACCATCCCCGTCCCTACGGGGATATTTTTCGGGAAAAAATCATTCTAATCTGGATTTGGGGATCAGGTCCCTGTCGGGCTGGGTTTAAATTGTCATCCCTACACATCACTAGAGCTCAAATTAGAGCTTTAGTTTTAGAGCTCTTAATCACTTCTCAATATTAGAATGAAAAATGCTTCATATCACTAATTTAACGCCACTAATGCACCACTAATGACCTAACATCATGTGGCCTCCACTATTGATGTGATAGTTTGGCCTTTGCTCTGTTTTTTTTTTCTTTTTTTCTTGCACCTGTCAACTCATTAGTAGTGCTTTTAGAGCTACTGATTTAGTGCTCTAAATCGGAACTGTATTAGAATAGACTCAATAAAAAAGTGATGATACTACGTGCACTAATTAATGTACACACTAGTATACAACAACCGTGATTCCTACACCCACTGGGGGTCGACCCCAGTGACGTGGCCAACTGTGATTGGCCAGTTTTGTTTGTTTTTTTTCACTTTTCTGCCAATCCCCCACAGCCACGTGGGCTGGGGGTCACTGGGGGTCCCCATTTACTGGGGGTAGCCCGCATTTCTCAGTATACAATTAGTGTTATGTTATTATTACTGACCCTACCTATTATATAAATTACAAATACCTAAAATTTCTAAAATTATGTCACATCATCTATTAGTATACTAGATAGTACATTAATTGGTACATATACTATTACTCATAAAAAAAAAAAAGAGCTCTAAAATAGATTCAATTAGGATAAATTACAAATACACCCCCTGAGACTTAATTAAAATACGCATCGCCTCCTATAGTTTTGAAAATTACATTCCACCCCTGATATTTCTAATTTCATAACAAATCGCCCCTTTTATTAATAAATTATCAAGTCAATTAACAGTTTTTAATGATGTTAAAAAAATGTTTCAACTAATAATTTAAGCAATTTTATTATTTTATAGGAGAACAATTATGAATTTTATTTTTTTAGTTAATTCTGTTAAATAAAAAATTCTAATAAAGAAGTATTTATAATTTTTCAAACTACAAAGGATAATCTGTATTTTAAATAAATCTCAGGGGATGTATTTATAATTTACCCTAAAATAAATATCTTCTCACATTCGATTGTTAGAGCATATCATCAAATTTCAACATTTTAGATCAAAAGCTTTAATTTGATATAAATCACTCCACTGAGAATCAAATTTTTCATCAAAACTTTTAATAAAATAGTTAATTGGTGAAAAATCCATTTTTATGAAATCATATTTTATTTAATCTAAAATTTAATTCTTTTTTGGTGACAAAGATACACATTGAAAAGTTCTTGAAAAAATTACCAACAAAAAATTTGCTAGCAACCGACGACAACTAGTGGTAGTAATGCAAACAGATATGTGACATTAAACAAATAAATAAACGTCACATGTACATATAGGTAACATTTAAATAAATAGTTGAACGTTCTCAAAAAAAATAAATAATTGAACAGATAAATAACCCATGTATGAACAGATGACATTTAAACAGATAGATAAATATCAGACAAGTAGGTAATCGTTTAGATAGATGTCCGTCTTAGCTAACAGTTTCAAAAATAAAGCTCTCGCTTAAGTGCCCTATAAAAATACCTAAACTGTCCCAAAACCCTCCTTTAACCAATTCATGTGAGAAAAACTAATCTCCAAATATTTAACCGAATTATGCCACCCTCATTCAAAAGGGAGAGGCAGGACAATAACTACAGATATAATGGTTCAATCAAATACCATCAATTTAAGAGCCAATAGGCAGATAATTGTTCTCACAAACATGAGATGCAAACATGTCCAAGAGTCAAGAGCCATATACAAAGCCACTAAATAAATATAACTTCAGGCTACACATTTGCCCAAGAAACAAGAGTACATCCTTGACCCGTAATCTCTCTCATTTGCAGCAATTTTTTTTAAAAACAAAAACGGGGCGCCACATTGGAAAAACCCCAGACAAAATTTAAAATATTAAAATAAAGAGTAGAACACATGAATGAGACAAAATTCCTATAGTTTCAGCTGATTTGGTTCTCCTTAATAACAGCTGAAGAATAAATTCTTCTAGTTTCTTCATTATCACAAAAAAATTTCGCTGCAACATCAAACCAACGCATCTTCTTCAGTCAGCAGTAAGTTGTGACAATTTCAGAGATCTTTCACCATTTGCTTTTGCCACCACGACCTCCTCTCCCTCCAAATCTATCATTTCTTCGGCCAGAGAAATTGCCACCTCTCCCACCTCTTCCTCCTGAAAACCCACCACCGCCAAATCTTCCCCCTCTTGACTGTTCTCTCTCTTGCAAGGCAGGCAGTGTTTTCACCACCTCTAAGCTCACACCAGCTGCATTTTCCTGGCCTGTGCAGCACAGCAAAAGACAAAACAAGTAACAAATAGACGTTGTTAGAATCTGTAGAAACCTTTCTAATGAAGAAGAGATTGCTCTGATACCAAGTTAGAATGTAAAATGGAGAAATTAGGATTGAAAGTTAGGAGGAAGAAGAAGAGAGAACTTTTGTATATATTGAAAAACAATTATATGCCTCAACTTTACATCACTCAAATATATATAAAAACCCTAAAGGAGAAATATGACCATCGTACCCTCAACTAAGTAAATATTAACAAGAGAACAAAAATAACTAAAATAACTATTCTAACAGACGTTTAATTACATGAGCCAATTATATGAAGCACACACGAAAGGCCAAGGAAAACAATAATATAAACCCCTAATTGTTCAACATTTTATGAAAGATTTCAGCATATGTAACCATGCAAACAATTTCCAGAAACACTGATGCAAAACAAAACTGTCAACCCTAGCTTGTTGAATATTTTTATGAAAAACTCACCATGTGTAGTTTGAGAATTGCCTTTTTAGCAACTTTTTTGTTGACTTTTTTCTCATCTGAACTTTTTAGAAGTTTAAAAAAACTATACACTTTCAAGTTTTACTGGACTAACTGGACCTGACGAGTAAAATAAAATAAAACCTTCGACAACCAAAAAAAAAAAAAAAACCCTAAAAAATAAGGATTTTTTTGGTCTTTGGTAAAAAAATTTCCAAAAGAAGTCTTTTTAGATCTATCTAGACTACAATGACATGAAAAGCAACAAAAATTTAACACATCTAAAATAATTGCTGCACTAAAGAAAATATATATATATAAAACTTTTTAGATGACCCCAAACAGAAGCAAAAAACTAGTTCTGGAAATAGGTTGAATCTTTAAAAGAATCCTGTGCTCTACAGGAATTGATCATGCAGAACATACCTGCAAGAAATGTATCCAAATCTTCAGTAGGAACATCAAATACAGCCCCCTTTCCATCAGCTGTTAAAGCAATACCCTTCACTTCCTCCACCTTCTCCTCAGGTAAAAACCTCCTCAAGACCCCATAAGCAAAGCTGAAATATCATCATAAAAATCAGTGAGCCCCATGATGAAAATTAGTACCATAATAAAAATCAAGGCAAGCAGTATCACTTCGCTACAAAGTTTTTTCTCATTGACATCATAACAAAATGTGTGGGATACAGATAATAATAATATAAAAAGGTTTCCAGGACTCACGAAAGCGTGTAGATGGGCCTTCCAGCCTCCAAAAGTACAGTGACATGGTTCTCCATGGAACTGAGGAGTGATCTACTAGTAATCTCCGTATAACCCTGCATAATGATAATACATGATAAGCCCAACCTTTACAAGAAATCCAAGTTTATAATAAAACAAGATAAGAAAACAGAACTCACAGCTGTCTTGGCAAGTGCTTTTGCAAGCAGATCTACCGGTGACAGACCAGAGGTACTCAGTAGCTCCTCAGCAGCAGATTTGAAGATGGGAATGACACTACAGTTTTAAAGCATATATATCATGTGGGTAGACAGCACTAAAATTATCCCACTAAACAAAAACAAAAAACAAGAACACAAAATAATTACCCATCAGACACTTTTGAGATAGTTTCTGCTGCTGTTGAACCAGCAGCTTTGGCAATATCAGCTGGCTGAGGTGCAGCTATGTGCTCAAATTTTACACCAGATTCTCTTTCTATCTTAGAAATATTTGACCTTCTTGGATCATAAAGCATCACAGCAACCCCCGTATTTCCTAGAAAACATGACATAGCATTACCTCTAAGTAATTCACCCAAGTACAACCATTCAAACAACTCTAGCAGTAATAAGTAAGTTTAAAAAGTAAAGAGACAAGTTTAGAATTTACCAGCTCTCCCAGTCCGTCCAGATCGATGAATATATGCTTCTACATCACGTGGAGGTTCACACTAAAAGCATAGAGGCATTATCAGTATATCATTACATATACATAGCTGAAGACAGAGGTTGACAATAACAGAATCTGTATCTACATATAATTAGTAACACAAACCTGGATGATTAACTGGACATCATTGATGTCTAATCCCCTTGCTGCCACATTTGTGGCGACTAACGTCAAGAACTTGCCTGATCTAAATCCAGAAAGCGTGACCTGGGAGAATCAGATCACATTTTAGAAAACAGAGGAGGATGAGTAATGAGTACATGAATAGGTATCATAAACACAGGCAGATATCTGATGTTTTGTTCATTTGAGGTCACTGAAGTTTCGTTCAATATGGCAGGGTGGAAAAAGTAGGCTACAGAAAAGAACTATGGTGATCAAAGTGTTCTGTCCATGTTCAGCACAACTATAAACAGCTTCCCGAGTGGCAAGGAAAACTAGAAAAACAATGTGTTCAATGCAAAACCTCTACCAAGATTAAAAAGTATCCTTCCGCAATGCTTAAAAGAAAATGATAGTAACTAATTAAACAACAAAAATGCCATGGACATATAACCAACCACCAACCACCAAACACGCATAACAAGGGTTTTGCATCTATAGATGCAAACCATTAGGGCTGTACACGCGTCGGATCGAATTGGTTTTGACAGTCACCAACATCCGAACACCTTCGGTTTGGCAAACTTTTCATCCGATGTCAACCGAAAACTACATCGAAACCGTTCGTTGCGGGTGGTACAAACTTCGGTTGGCCTTCGGTCGATGCTGTAATGAAGTTCTACTATCTCAAAGTACAGGGTGTGAGGAAGAAAGGGTTTCTAGGCAAGAGAGGGAGGATGAAGGTTTCAAGAGATAAGGAAGAAGCAAAACAGAACTTAACGAAAACACTATCACCATCATCAGCGCTGCAATCTCAGCGTAGTCGATCTTAAGCCATCACCCCTTCGATGATCTCACGCCCCGCCACCACAATCGCAGAGAGAAGAGGTGCAAATCGTGAGGGAGAGAAGAAGCTGGTTAGAGACAGAGAACAAGGGGGGGGGGGGGAGAGAGGAGACGAAAGGGTTGAGAGAAAAGGGAGATCGAGATGAGTGTGGGTGAGAGAGAGGCAAAAGGTTTAAGAGAGAAAGAAGAGATGAGATGAGAGTGGAAGAAAGAGAAGAAGATAAAAGGTAGAAGGGTGACGTCAGATATTTGTTTGTCATTGGGAAAATTTAGAGAGAAAGGTTAAGAGAGGTTTAAGAGAGAGATATGGGAAAGTGGGAGAGAAGATGGAAATGTTTTTGTGTTGGGAAGGTAAATTTAAAGAGAGAGAGAGAGAGAGAGAGAGAGAGACACGAAAGGCTGCATCAGATTATTGGAAAGGAAAGTCTTGGGAAGATGAAGAGTCAGTTGATGCAACTACATCTACATCAACTACAATGAAAGGTGTATGTACATTGAAAAGTCAAATATGTCTAGGGAGAAATGAATTTATTTTTACCTAGGCAGAATTAATGCCTATTTATAATTAAGTCGGTCTGTTCGGGTTATTCGAATATTTTTTTATTTAATCCGATGTCCGACCGAAAAACCGAAGAAATTGCAAAAAAGGAACCGCAGCCGTCCGAATACATAGTCAAAACCGTCCACAGTATAATCAGGTTGAACGTTTCAGTTCGGGTTTTCAGGTGAATCGGATCGTTGAACACCCCGACAACCCATTTATGCCTGCTCGGTGGTTGGTTATGTAGTTGGTTCTATTGTCGGTTATGTGCCCATAGCATTAGTGATTAAACAATTCAAAAGCACAAATTGCTGAACATACACCACACTGCAACCTAAAAAAATCAATAAAAAAAATTCTCTGCCCTTAACATAGGAAAGCAATCGCTTAACATACCTCACGCTGAGCTTGCTGTATGTCCCCATGCAAAGCACGTGCTCCAGGCAATATGCCAGCAAGTCCAGAAGCAGAATCCTTTGTCTCGGTGAAAATAATAGTGCGCCCTCCACTGAATCAACCATCCCACAGGTGAAAAGAAATCAAGAGGACTAATCAACAACTTTGTAAGGAATAACTGAAAAACTTAATAAATAGTCGGACACCAGAAACAACCAACCTGCTATAACAGCGAATAATATCAGGAATAAGCTGGGCTCTGGCTGAACTAGAGCAGGGAATAATTATATGCCTCACATTGATACTAGCCTTCATTTTTTCATTACCAACAAGATCAACAGTTCTTTTATCAGGTTTAAGAAACCTAGAAGAAATCTGTCAATGCAAAAGAACACGGGTTTCAGCAAGATAAACAGAGACAGATAGGGAAGAGGAAGGGACATGTTTGAAATAAAAAATAAAACCAAATACTTAGTCAAAAAAGTAAAGAGTGGGGGGAGGGAAGAACAGCATGTGCTACAATTTGAATTCTGAATTCGCAGTAGAATTTAAAGTAAGAAGTATATTAGTAAAGAAACTAACCTGCTTCACCCAAGATGGCAAAGTAGCACTGAATAGAAGCGTTTGAACTTTGTTTGCGTCCTCCACCTTGCCTACAAAATTTAAACAGCTGAGCCATTAATAATGCCATATGAAATGATCATTACAATCCAAACTCCAACAAAATTCATAACCACTTTTATCCCATGTATACCTGTAAGAATAGCATACATCTACAAATAGAATACAAAATTCATTGATAAACAGTAAATATTATTCACATATAATGATACATATACAAGATATTAACAAAATTTTCAGTACTGGACATTATGATCCAGTGCAAGGTATTTAGCAAAACCAACTGATTGTTATTAACCTTAAGGTACTTATATACGAATTACGTAGTGAATTACATACCCAGAATAAGTTCAACATCTTCAACAAAACCCATCCGAAGCATTTCATCAGCTTCATCAAGGACACGGAACTTCAATGAGCTCAAATCAATGTTTCCCCTCTCTATGTGATCCTACAACAAGATTTTCATGGAATACGATGGTCAAATTTACCAAAAGAAGAAAATAGTAATATCACATGCAAGACATTTTAAACAAAGACAATGATCACAATCATGAAGTACACAACTAGGGCATAAATAAATTAATGAAACAGCTACCTTAATGCGGCCTGGAGTTCCTACAACTATATCGACCCCCCTTTTCAATTTAACCTGTTGACTTTGGTAGGGAGCTCCTCCATATAAACAACATGATTGCAGCCCCAATGCCCCACCATAAACTTCAAAGTCCGCAAACACCTGTAATAAAGAATAAACAAAAACAACAAATATAAAAAAAAGAAGGTAAAAGAGAACAATTCTTAAACTAGGGTTCTTATGTAATACCTGAGTGGCCAATTCCCTAGTTGGTAGAAGTACAAGAACACTTGGAACCCTCCCATATCCAGTCTTCCGTGCTGCTTTTGAAGGACCATTTGTTAAAGATTCCAATATGGGCAACACAAAGGCCAATGTTTTACCCTGTATGATTGCAAGGCATAGTTGTTTGCATTCGGTAAACAAGAAAAGAAAATTGGGAACTAATTATGCAAAGAACCATAAAGTGAATGAAATCCGAGAAATCCGTAACTTCAGAGAATACAAGTCCTTCAAAAGCGTAACAAAATACAATAATTAAGTTTGATATTGAGAGAGCTAAGATCAGCACACTAACTTCATTACAGGAAAAAAAACAAAGAAACAATGGGAAAAAATACAAAGGCCAAAAAGAAAAAACAACAATAATAGGATATCTGTCTTTTCAGTAAACAAAATGCAGAAGTTTAGTAACTCAACTTCTTGTAGCTGCATTGTGAAAGTTACAAAATAGCCTTGAAAAATTAGAGTAAACATTCGAGTCACCCTTGATTTAAGAAAAACTCATCTTAATAAGAGTTTGAGTAAAGGAGATGAAAGGGTTTGGAGGGGGTGTTTATTCACATTTAAGTTTGATATGGGAACAGATAAAGGGCTGGAGAATTTGTTCAAGTAGTCAAATGTAAGGTGTCTGTGTATTGAACTTCACATAGTACCATCCTCAGAATTTTGAATTTGGTTGACTGGAATGAGATTGAATGGAATGGAATGGTCTCTCTTATAGAATGACTATTCCCTTGAATTGTGAATGATGATTCCATCTGTCATGTATTTTTTTATTATTTTTTAGTCAACAAACATGGGAATGAACATTTTAATAAAATGATCATTCCATTTCACTCCATTCGAGAGAACCAAACACTACCATAGTGTCATTACCTTCCTAAATGAATCTATCTCATGCCCTTACTGATACCCAAAAAAGACAGCACCACACAACAACCAATTATTCAAGATACTTCAAACAATAATAAAACATAGCAGACCAATCCATGTTAATCCCAAACTACTCAAAAAAGAAAACAAAAATTAGAGCTATAACACACTACAAGATTCAATTTTGATAAGAAAACCTATATTAATTCTGCAATTTACATACCAATCATGTATTAATAATCAACAAACCAAAATAAAATATAAAATATAGAGAGATTAATAATGGTTCTAATGCAGAGTCTATACCTGACCAGTACGTGCTCGACCAACCAAATCGGCCCCATCAAGAACAACATCAAAAGTCATAGACTGAATAGGAAACAACGATTCAATACCCTTCGATTTCAGCATATCTATCAACTGCGGAGAAATTCTAAAATTCGACAAAGCATTCGGGTTTTCATCTTCACTAACACCACCGTCGTTCTCCACCTCCTCATGATCAATCTCCTCCAACTTCATCTTCTTCTTCTTCACCGACTCACCGACCGGCTTCAAATTCATCGGCGCGCCTAATTCGGAGCTCGTCTCGCTCTTCTGCTCGTCGCTATCCTCGTCAACCTCCGAAGCCTTGCGCTTCTTATCTTTCTTCTTGCTCTTCTTCTCAGTGAGGTTCAATTCTTCGGAATCAGACTCGGAGACCTTCGACTTCTTCAGTTTCTTCTCCTTCTTGATCTTCTTAACAGAGGAAAGGTCGAATTCTAGGGTTTCACCGTTCGAATCGATCTTCATCTTATGCTTCTTCTGAGGCTCAGATACAGCGAGAGAAGGCATGACAAACTAGAGAGAGAGAGAGAGAGAGAGAGCGGTCGTCCTGCTGCAAGTGAATTGCAGAAGCAGGAGCTGAAGAGAGGGAGAGAAAGGAATTAGGGTTGGGATTATATAGGTTGGACGGTGGCGCAAGTTTGGGCCGCTGGATGGTCAAAACCCTAATTCATTTGGATGCTTACCGTTAGATTACAAAAATTCGCGCAACTCATGATCTAAATTTTATTTATTTATTTATTTATTTATTTTTTTTTTTTCCCCTCTAAACAAAAAACTTGCATGGCACACCGCTTAAAAATGACGCACAGTATAGAGTCCCGATGCTAGGCTGCACTTGCCTTCGACCGTTCCTATCGTGCTACAAAACGACGTCGTTTTATATATATATATATATATATTATTTTACTTTTCTCTTTTTGTTTTTGAATCCTAGACTCTGAGACAGACGAATAGAGGCAAGGATTTGGACGAGAAAGAGAGCCGACAAACGAAGAAGTGTCGGAGGCAAGGTAAGGCGAGGCGAGGTAACGGAGGCGATGAACGGAGAGGCGACAGAGGCAAGGCAAATCGAGGTGAGGACAAGTGACGGTGAGGCGACTGGAGGCGATGAGAGACTAACAGAGAGAGTCGGCGAGAGCCGAAGAAAGAGGACGACAAACGCAAGGCAGCGACGAGGTCCATTTCTCTCCTTTTGGTCTTCATTATAATTTCTCTCCCTTTGGTCTTTATTTGATTGTTTGTTTTAGAGAGTAAAAATAATAGATTAAGATCCCTTGATCTGCTTTGTGAATGTTATCCCTACATTGTGAATTTGTGTAAATACCAGCCAGATTGTGAATTTGCGTACAAAGATAATAGAATGTGATCCCTACATCTGCTTTGTGAATGTGATTCCTGCATTGTGAATTTGTGTAAAGACCAACTAGATTGTCAATTTGTGTACAAAAATGATAGAATGTGATAGAATGTCTCTACAAAAATGATAGAATGTGATCCAATAAAACCACCATTTCACATTTTATGATCGATGGTACTTGTGTACATTCTATCATTTTTTTTTATTTTTTATATTGGATGGTGCTTGCCTACATTTGATATAGAGAAATGGCTGGTCTTATTTTTGTAGAATTTTTGTGAATTTCTCTACAAAAATAATATAATGTGATTCCTACATTGTGAATTTGTGTACCCATTTCTCTACATCTGCTTTGATTATTTAAAAAAAAAAATCCATAACCTATATCTTTGTGTTTGTTTCTCTAACTAAACAGGGCATCAGGATAAATCCATAACCCATATCTTTGTGTTTGTTATCTGGGGTTCAAATGTGTTGGCAAGTAAATGACACTAGATTATATATGACTAGTGGTTAAACTATGACAATATATATATACAATGGTTACATTTGAATTGGACATGATTAGTAATAGTTAGAATATTGTATAGGATTATACATATTCTTTAAGTAATTGGACAATGCTTGATTAAATATATATAATAAAACAGAATGGTTGATTGTCTTATATTATTCTTTATGTTGTACTTATAGTTCTAATAGAAATTACTTCTTTTTCTCATAGAATGTGTTAATGAGTTTGTAATTTCTTGATTATTTTCTTGTTGGAATTTCAATTGTTTTTGGCTAATTATTTCTTTTTTTACATAGTGATGATGGTTCACTTTTCATTTACAACATTAGTTTTTTTTATTCATATTATAAATGAATATCTTCGTTTACTTTGGCTCTATATTTTTGCAGATATTAACTTCAAGTGTTAACGGCAATACCTCAAATCAATTTACATATTGCAACAAAAATTGTCCTAAATGTCGTAAAAAACCAACTATTTGAATTTTCGAGACGGAATGAAACAAAAATAAATTATTTTATTGTTGTCATGATTGCGGTGGTTTTATTGGATGGTGCTTGCCTATAAATTCACAATGTAAAGGTGAAGGAGAAGTGCAAATGGAAAATATACCAATTATCACCGAACAACTTCGATTTATGAGCGAACAACTTCAATTTCAAAGCGCGAAGATAATTAAATTGGAAACAAACAAAAATCGATGTTGGTGTCGTATTTGTGGGTTGTTCATCTTGCTTGTAGTTGGTATCGTATCAGTTATGAAGATATAATAATATATATGCAAGTTAGAAGTAGAAGTAATATATTTCTCTTTATTTATGCATGTAATGTATATATTGTGAGAATGTTGCTATTACTAATGTATTGTGGGTTGGTTTGTGCCATTTTTTCCTGATGTTTGTTGGACTTGGTGATGGCACTTTGTACCTTGAAGTTTTCCTATGAAATTATAGAAAGCAACATTCTTTTTATCGATTTGTTATGTCCACTCTTTGACTGCTAAATGGTACATTGACTATTATTAATCCTGAATGGAACATTGTTAATATGTCAACATTTTTATACTTTATTCCTCTCTCACAATGAAAACACAAAAAATGTGTTGATTGCAACTTTGTATGTACACTTCAAACACAGACAACACGTTAAATGTACCTTTGAACAAGTTAATATGTTAACAAGTTTGTGAGTATTGTTAAGTTCTCACAAAGTATAGCAACATTGTTATCATTTGACAAATAATCTGTCCATCCCTATATCAATCATACACCCAACAAATTACCAAATATATATATATGCATGCATTCTACTCCCAATATTTAAACTTGTAAATCCCTATCTCAGTCATACAACCAATACCCACCATAATAAAATTTGAATATTCTCTTCATTTATAGCATAAGAATAAAAACATAACATCAAAAAAGACCCAAATTCTTTCCAAACATTGTTCCCATTGCAATGAATGAGAAGAACATTGTTTCCATTGCAAAAAATAACATCAAAAATGACCTAAATCCGAACAACATAAAAAAAATACTCCCAAATTTGAAAATATAATAATATCATCGTTCGTTCAGGGATGTCCATCTGCATGACTGTTAGCAGGACTATGTGAGACTTGCAACATTTGGACTGCAAAGTGTTGAACACTAGTACCTCGAAGCAACTCCTGAAATGATGTCTGAGTGGGATATACTAAAGGCATTGACTGAGGTGTGTTATTTCCTTGCAATAGTACTAAATTTATTAAAATATTGATATAATGTATACTACCATTTGAATGTAAAGCATGTAAATAATTATAACTCACATCATATGTAGGATACATGACATGATAAACACTTGTACGACCCATGGAAAATGGAGGTTGAGATTGAGAAATATAGACACCATGACCATGACCCTAAAGTAAACCAACATAAAGCAAATAATATATGAAATGAAAAAAAAAATTAATAATGCATTTTCATTTTAAAAAAACACACAATATGAATTATTACCTCAACAGAATTACTACCCATGGCGAAAGGAGGTTGAGATTGACCTTGGGGGGTATAAACAGCAACACCTTATACAACCAATGTAGGAAAAAAAAAATTCACATGACTAGATTGCAAGAAGAACCAATTGAAGATATGTTGTGAGAATATATGTATATATGGTATACTTGTGTATATTAGGAATTAGGCAAATTAGGCAAGATTGTGGTGATGTAAATAGGAATTAATCTGTATTTCTTTTTTCAGTCGTAGGTTAGGGTTATATACTGATGACCTCTTTGTATATGATATTCATTGAATACAAGTTATAATCTTTAGAAACTTACATGGTATCAAAGTCGTGTCCGAAACCCTAGCCATCAACCTCAGAAATTACGAGTGTCATCAACAGAAGTCGCAATCGCTGTGCGACCTGAGATTTCACATCACCATCGTCACTCCTTCACTCTGTCTTCTTCATTGCGACTGTCGCGATCTAATTCTAACTATCATCAGACTCGCGATTCTTGTTTCTAGTTCGTAATTGCTGCTGTACTCTGTCTCAGACAAGTCGCAAACCACCTCTGGCCCTCGTTTTCTGGTTTGCTATCTGGTTCAGCTTTGGATCTGGTTTTCAGCTTTGGTTGTGTACTTGCTAAGTATTCTTGGTTTGCTGGTTATTTCACTCTAACCCCGAGATTTTTTGGTATTTGCAATTTGACCCTTCTGAGTTCTCATCATGTCTGAAGACAAAAGTCATGCCATTAGTTGCCGCCTAACTGGTTCCAATTACACATATTGGGCCAGTGTTATGAAAAATTTTCTCATCAGCCGTAAAAAGTGGGGTTATGTTTCTGGTTCAGTCCCTCGTCTATCTGATTCTAAGAAAGAGGGATATGAGGCTGCATGTGATGCTTGGGATTCTAATAATACCTAGATTCTGACTTGGTTCCACAATTCTGTGGAAGATCGCATTGGCATGATGTTCTCTAAATGTTCCACTGCAAAGGAGGTGTGGGCGTATTTACTCAGTGTCTATCAACAGTCCAAGTTTGCCAAACACTATGAGTTGGAAACCGCTCTTCAGAGTGCTCGCCAGCAAGATAAGTCTATTTAGGACTTTTATGTTGAGATGATTGGTCTCTGGGATCAGCTTGTTTTGATGGAGGCTTCTAGCATCAAGGTGATAGATGATTATTTACGATTTTGGGAAGATGGTCGTCTGGTCGAGTTTCTGACGGCTATCTCCTCTCAGTATGAGGCTACTCGTTGTGGCATCCTTCATCGTTCTCTTCTCCCCTCTATGGATGCTATTGTTCGTGAGCTCCTCTCTGAGGAAACCCGTCTCAAAACGGCCAGTCAGACTCTGTCTCCATCTGTTTTCTTGGTTCCTACTCAACCTCTTTTACTGTCAAACCCCTATCATCAGCTTCAGGCCATTGCAAAGCCCAAGAAGGGGCCACTAGCCTCTGATGAGTGTGTTTTTTGCCATCAGAAGGGCCATTGGAAGTATAATTGTCCTAAGAAGGGCCGTCAGTCTGCTCAGTCTTCTCAGCCACAGTTCTGAGGTCCTGCTCCGAGTACGTTTCGCCCTCCTACTACTTATACTACATCTGCTCCAGCTTCTGATCCTGACTTGGCTTCCTTGAACGCCCAGATTGCCCAGCTTCAGCATCTCTAGTCCATATTTCAGTCATTTTCATCTACCTCTGCTCTCATCTCTCTTCTTTCACGTTTGCTTAGGTCCTCTTCAGGTATTCGTTCCTCTGTCTGGCTGTTTGATTCTAGTGCCTCTCATCATATGACTCATCACCTTTCCTTACTCCAAAACTGTATCCCTCCTCCATTTCCTATTACTATTAATGCTGTTAATGGGTCTAGTATGTCTGTCCTATCTATTGGGTCTGTCTTATCCTCTGTTATGTCCGCTATTACTATTTCCTCTGTTCTTTACGTTCTTTAACTATCTGTTAGTTTGCTTTCTATTAGTCAGCTCGATGCTTCGGGTTTTGATGTTATCTTTTCTTTTTCTGTCTGTTGTGTGCAAGATCGGGTGTCCAAGAAGCAGATTGAGACTGGCCGTAGAGTTGGAGATTTCTATGTGGTGGAAAGCCTGCATCTTCCTTTGTCTACTTCCCCTGTTGCACTTTCATCTTTTCAGTTAGATTCTCAATCAAGTCAGTTTTATTTATGGCATTCTCGCTTAGGTCATTTATCTGTTGACCACTTGCGGTCTTTAGCTTAGTCAGGCTTGTTAGGTAAAGTTTCTCCTAGTCAAATTAATGAGTGTCGAGGATGTAAACTTGCTAAAATGACGGCTTTACCTTTTAATAACAACACTTCTATTTCTACTTCTCATTTTTCACTTGTACATACTAATGTTTGGGGACCTTTTCCTGTTCTCACTAAAGGGGGTTCTGCGTACTATGTGTCATTTGTTGATGATTGTACCCGCTATACTTGGGTTTATCTTATGGCTCATAAATCTAACTTCTACCAGATATATCGTACCTTTCAATTTATGATCACTACACAGTTTGGTGCCACAATTAAACTACTCCGATCTAACTTGGCTGGGGAATACTTTAAAACTGAAGTTTGTGAGTATATGGCTACATTGGGCACCATTCACCAAACCTCCTATACTGATACCCCTGCCCAAAATGGTCGTGCAGCAAAGAGAATGAGAGGCAGTTCTTACTGCTACTTTGCTCCTTAATCGCATGCCGACTCCCCTACTCTCCGGTCAATCCCTTTATCAGGCTTTGTATTCACAACCTCCCAATTATTCCCTCCTATGTGTCTTTGGGTCAGCTTGTTTTGTCCTCATTCCCCGTAAACATAGGACTAAACTTAGTGCTCGATCTGTTTTGTGTGTCTTTTTGGGTTACAATCTTACTTAGAAAGGCTACCGCTGTTATGACCATGTCTCTCGTCGCCTTTATGTCTCCCGTCATGTTGCCTTTCTCGAACGTTTGTCTTGCTTTCAACTTCCCCCCCTTATTGCTCCTGTTTTCAAAGAGGATTTGGTTTACATTGACCTATTTCCTTCTGAGGTCCCGTCTAATGAGTACATTTCTGCTATTCCTCCTGAGGCCATTCTTCATTCTTCATCTGCGTCACCCATGGCTCCTTCTCCTCCTTCGGCTTCTTCTTCTCCTCCGTTGTTGGTCCATTCTTGTCTCAAGGCTCCCCCACCACTAGTTGTCTTTACTCTTGTTGCTACTCCTTCTGCTTCTGACGACTCTGATCATACTACACACCGCTATCCTACTCGTGAGCATCATCCTCCAAACATGTGGGTTGGTCTAATACATGTTTTTCTACTTCCTATCATACCTTTTTGTCTATTATTCATTCTTTTTCAAAACCTCAGTCTTACACGGAGGCCTGTTAGGATCCTAATTGGGTTCACACTATGGAGGATGAGTTGTTTGCCTTACAGAAGACTAATACTTGGGAGTTGGTTCCTTTGTTTGCTGGCAAGAATCTGATTGGTTGCAAATGGGTCTATAAAGTCAAGACTCATTCTAATGGTTCTCTCAAACGTTACAAAGCTTGCTTGGTCGCCAAGGGTTTCTCGCAGGAGTATAGTATCGATTATGAGAAGACTTTTGCTCCTGTTGCCAAGATGACTACTGTCTATACCTTGATTTCTATTGCTACTATTCGCCATTGGCCTCTCTATCAGATGGACGTTAAGAATGCTTTTCTTAACGGTCATCTCACTGAGGAGGTCTACATGCGTCCTCCTCCTGGTCTTCTCCACTATTCTGGATAGGTTTGTCATCTTCAGCATGCTCTGTATGGTTTGAAGCAGTCTCCTCGTGCTTGGTATGATCGTTTTCAGACTACTGTTACCGAGCTTGGATTTCATTCTTCTACTTCCGACTCTGCTTTGTTTTTGAGATCTACCTTGGCTGGTTTTGTTGCTCTTCTACTCTATGTGGATGATATGATCATCACTGGCTCTGATTCTTCTACTATCTCTGAGGTCAAGCAACATCTCTTCCGCATCTTCGAAATGAAAGATCTGGGTCCATTGCGGTATTTTCTTGGTATTGATGTTGCTTCTTCTCTAAAGGGCTATTTTCTATCTCAGGCCAAGTATGCTAATGAGGTTCTTCACTGTGCTGGTCTTACTAATGCTAAGGTTTCTGATACACCTATTGAGCTTAATGTGAAGCTCAACTCTACTGATGGTGTCCCTCTGGATGATCCCACGGATTATCGTGAGCTGGTAGGCTATTTAATTTATTTGACTATCACTCGCCCTGATCTTGCTTATGCTATTCATGTGGTTAGTCAGTTCCTTTCTGCTCCTCGCTCTACCCATTGGGCTACTTTGGTTCGCATTCTTCGCTATCTCCGGGGTACCATTTTCAAGGCTTGTTGTTGTCCTCTACTTCCTCTGTAGACTTGGTGGCCTATGCTGATTCTGATTGGGATGGTGATGCTAATGGTCGCAAGTCCACCTCTGGTTTCTGTATGTTTCTTGGCGATTCCTTGATCTCTTGGAAAAACAAGAAACAAACTGTTGTTGCTCGCTCTACTGCCGAAGTTGAGTACCGTGTTATGGCTCATGCTATTACTGAGCTTGTTTGGTTTCGTTGTCTTCTCTCTGATTTGGGTGTCCCTCAGTCTTCTCCGACCTCTCTCTATTATGACAACCACAGTGCTATTTAGGTTGCCCACAACACGATCTTCTATGAACGGACCAAACACATTGAGATTGATTGTCACTTTAGTCTGGCTCTATTTTGCTTCTTTTTGTCTCCTCGGCTTTGCAACTTGCAGACTTCTTCACCAAGACTCACACTACCGCTCGGTTTTAGTTTCTTCTTGGCAAACTCTCCATGTTTTCTACTAAAACACCTTAAGTTTGAGCGGGGGTGTGAGAATACATGTATATATGGTATACTTGTGTATATTAGGAATTAGGCAAATTAGGCAAGATTGTGGTGATGTAAATAGGAATTAATCTGTATTTCCTTTTTCAGTTGTAGGTTAGGGTTATATACTGATGACCTCTTTGTATATGATATTCATTGAATACAAGTTATAATCTTCAGAAACTTACATGGGAATCTTAGTTATCCAACAACATTAATAACATAAAACAATGGTTCCGTATGAGGTTCAATTTTCCTAAGGTCTATGCATGTCAAAGGTTGCATACAATATTAAATATTACTTGTATTAAATGATTACCTATAGCGGAAGAAGGTTGAGATTGACCTTGGGAAACACAAAAAGAACCACCCTACATGCATCAAAAAAGACCAAAATAATAAATATCGCTCTACTAGATTGCAAGAATAACCAATCCAACAAGATTAATACAAGGTTGCACACAATAGTAAATATTACCTGAATAGAATTATTATCCATGGCGACAAGAGGCTCAGATTGACCTTCGGGAGTACAAAAAGCATCACCTTACAAACAACCAATTTCTTTAATTCATTACTTTTCCGACATACATAACACAAAATTGGTAACATATAACACATAACAATCACACATAACACATAACAAATATCATTTAATCATATGCAACTTTTTCCTGTAATTACCTGCTTAGATTGCATTCTTTTCTTCTTTGTAATAGATTTTTCCATCCCACTCTTCATCCTCATTCTTCCCTTACTAGTTGCTTGTCTTTTCTTGAGTCCTTTAGCTTGGATTGAACAATCTACTTCATCACTCTATGGGCATGTGTTAGTTGAGGAATTTCTCAATTTAGTGACCTCCACTTGACCACAAATGTGCACACTTACTTTGTCTTCAACCATTACACTCAATTCTTCACCTTTTGCAAGTGACAAATGATAAGTTTCTTCACTTTCAGCGGCTCTACTTGCCATTGCACTAAACATATTCATCAATGACCTATATCGGTCGCTTTGATGTAGTTTCACATCAGCTTAGACGTCATACACTGCTATTTTTCACACTTTTAGCCATCGCTTTTTTAGTCCATCGTTTTAGTATGTATTGTGCAAGAAGGTCCGTTGCATTGAATATATCTCTAAGTACCTTCAGACAATGTCGACACACTATGCCCTTCACTTCAAACTTCTTGCAACTACAACTCAAAGAACCATCTCTATCTATTGTCACATTCTTATCTTTTTTTCCATTTACCACCGTTCGAATTGTGAATATGGTACTCTCACCATCATTAATAGTGTCTACAATGGACGCTTCAATGGACTGCACGTACTCATTTTAGAATTCCTCAAAAATTGTTTTCATGTAAATCTCTGCCACTTACTTTAACATCAAAGTTGGAATTGAAACCCTTGGCAATTTTCGGGACAAATTATACTTGGCTTCCAATTCTTTATACCTCTTCTCATAGAGCATCCTCTCAAAATGCATGAAAAATTCCATCAAGTTATGATCACAATTGAGATAATCCTTCAAAAATGCATTGAAAGATTCACTTAGTTGAGTAGTTCTCATTTCAGCTGTCCAAGAATTCATAATATATGGCCATCCCCATTTTTCCTTCACACCAAAAGTTTGCTCCAACCAATGATTGTTCCGTGCATCATACCTATCAAACATTTGGTCCCATTATATTCTGAATTCTTCTTCGTCATCAATTTTATGCATAAATTTTGAAAACACACCCTTTACCCCTACATTTTCAAAAAGAGAACTTACATGCTCCACAGCATTTTGCATCAAATGCCATATGCAAAGTCGGTGGTTTGTATTAGGCATGACAATTGGAATGGCCTTAGCCATCGTAGCATCTTGATCTATGAAAATAGTTTTCAGAGCTTTGTTTGACATTGCCTCCAAAAAACTCTAAAACAACCATGTGAATGATTCGGCAATCTCATCATACATCAATGTTGCACCGATTATAACTGTTTCTCGATGATGATTAAATCCAACAAAGGTTCCAAAAGGTCTATGCTCGTTATTTAATTTGTAAGTAGTATCAAGGGTCACTACATCACCAAATTGAGCATAGTCCATTATCATTTGAGCATCGGCCCAAAATATATTACTTATCTGCTCTTCACAATCTAATTGGACTGCATAATAAAATGATAGATTTTCCATAATTTTCTAACGAAAGTACTGCAACACACTACCCGCTTCTCAATTTTCCAAATCTTTTTGTCTCTTCGATCTCAAGTGATTTTTTTGGTCCAATTTCGTAAAGCCAAGTGATGCTCTTCCACCAGATTCCCTACCAAATAGCTCATAAGCAGACCTAAGAGGAATTCCAAATTCTAAAGCCAATTCTATTTCAATTGCTTGGGTGGTAGATATTTTTCTTTGGGATGGCAACATATAAATGCACTCTTGAGGCACAAGGTCATGATTATGATGTTCAACAAAATCAATTGCAACATATTTTTCTAAATTTCTATCTAACTTGATACTAAATCGGGCACCACAACACATCTCACCTCTTGTCTCGGAAATTTTACTAGTGGATCTCACTTGTCAATACCCCGAGTTCCCTCTTTGTAACATACAAAAGTCTGTGAAGTTATTTCCTTAGTCTATTTGTTCTTGTGTACAAATGCCTTCCTAATACTAAAGCCCACCTTTCTGCCATAGGTATTGTAAAAGTCATACACAGCTTGTTCAGAGTCAAATGACATGCTTAATTTCAGCTTCCAACCACAATTGACCAACTCATCAACAACATTATTTTCTTTCATTCCTTGTTGTGGGGGCCGAATATCATGAGTCGTAGAGAAGCCGAATAGTTGGACCTGGAAGTCAAAATATACGCATCGCATTCGGCCCCGTCTTGCACATTTAAATATTTCCCTATCCGGCCAAACAGCCGGTTGAGTGAGAGGTCGAGTGAATAGCGGTTATAACAAAAGAAGCCGAATAAATAATTATACGGCGAATAGAAAGTGGGCCCAGTCCCGAGGCCCAAGAAAGAGAGGATATAAATAGAAGAACACCAGCCAGAAAGAGGTATGTGAGAACTAGTATGCTTAACTTAAAATACAAGTAATCCAGAGAGAGTAGAGACTGACTTGTCCGTCGGAGTGCTAATTCCGGCACCCCCGACTGGAGTGTTCATTCCTTTTCAGGTGTTTATTTAAGGATCACGAGCGTCCCCTAGGATCAGAAGAGTATTTCCAAACCACTTCCCCACAATTGATGCCGTCTGTGGGAATACTCAAATACATCCATAGCGGACGTAACGGAGGACCCTCCGATAATCACTGACAAAACCACACAGAGAGACGACCTCACCCCAACAAACATGCTTGGACCGGAGACTATCGCCGCAAGACGCACCTTGAACTTCGTCTCACCCTCGACTTCAGAGCATGAGACAATGCAAGCGATCATGGAACAAGCAAAGTAAACGAACAGAGGTTAGAGAACATGATCTTTGAGAACGAACGTCTCCGTCAAGACTTGGCCTTAGAAGTGGCGAAGTCCAAACAAGCTGTCCGCCCAGATCCGGAGCGACCTCTGAGGGCAGGTGGTCGACGACTTCGAGCCCGACAACAAGACACTGATAGCGACTCCGACTCATTATCCCCGGAGCCCAAGAAGAAGGGACGACCTGAAACCACCAGTTTCTCTGAAGAGAGTTCGCGCATAAGGCATAAGCGAAGAAGAAACAGTTCAGACGAAGAAGACCAACACGGTCCCTTTGTACGACGGATCGCAAAGGCAGTGCTACCCAAGAAATTCAAAGCACCGTCATTCACCTTGTACGACGGTAAATCAGACCCCACCGATCACATCCGCCATTACAAGCAAGCCATGACGCTGCATGCAGACGACGAGGCTCTCATGTGCAAAATATTTCCGAGCAGTTTTGGACCACTAGCTGTCAGGTGGTATTATAAACTGGAGTCGGCTTCGATCAAGAGTTTCCATCAACTCCAAAAATCCTTTAGGGCAAGGTTTATCACTAATGAGGTCCAGCCAAAGCAAGCCGATTCCCTCTGGGCAATGCAGATTCAACCGGGGGAAACCTTTCGTGCATATTCGGCGCGGTATTGAGAATGTTTTAATCTGGTAGATGATGCTTGCAATGACTCCATGGCCATTACCGCCTTCAAGATGGGGCTACATCCCGACAATGCCCTCCACAGCTCTTTGACCAGACGGCCCCCCAAAACAGTCTGATCGTTGATGAAAAAAGTTGAAGAATACTGTAAAGTAGAAGATGATGCCTTGCGGGTTAAAATCAGAAATGTGACCAACAAGATGGCTCCCACTGAAATTGCTCAGCCGCTAAATTCTATGCCGCCTCAGAGTCCTGAACCTCGGCATCGGGCTAAACGAGATAAGAGACGGGATTCTTGCCGATCAAGCAACCAATGCTCCTACCGAGCAAATGAACAACTGCAAGTCAACAGCAGGCGCACAAGGCGCGCCGACAAGAAATATACGGAGTTGTCAGAGTCGATCAGCACGGTCATGTCCAAAATCCAACATCTTCTGTTCTTGAAATGGCCGTCGAAAATGGTGGGACCTCCCGAAACGAGAAGACGGGATAGGCGGTGCGAGTATCACAAGGATCACGGCCATGAAACTGAGAGTTGTTACGCATTGAAGGATCACCTGGGGGAATTGGTACAAGATGGTCGGCTACAACAGTACATCTAAAAAGGCAACTCAACCAAAGCAATAGCCTTAAGACAGGATTCACCTCCACTCGGCATGATTCACGTGATATACAGCCTGCCAATCTCATCCGCGGTGCACACGATTCAAACGAATCTTGACCCTCAAAGTCAACTCACTCCGGCTAAACGGCCCCATGAAGCTGCGAGCATTGCTTTTGATGATTCAGATTTGGCCGGAGTGACACTTCCCCACGTCGATCCCTTAGTGATCGAGTTATGTGTAAACCGATTTACCGTTGAGCGCGTACTCATTGATCCGGGGAGCACATCGGAAGTTATGTATTACAAAACATTCACCAAACTCGACTTCTCCCAAATCGGATCTCTCTTCGGCTCCTTATCCACTATTCGGCTTCAACGCCAATCTAGAATACCCGTTGGGAAAAATTACACTACCCATTCGAGCAAGCTCTTGAACTGTGGATGTGGAATTCCTGGTTGTCAAGCTGCCATCGTCGTATAATCTCATCATGGGGCGAACTTGGTTGCATACTATCAGGCTGTGCCAAGCACCTATTATCAGCTGCTACGCTTCTCGATAGAACGCGGCATTGAGCAAATCCGTGGCTCCCAGAGGTCAGCACAAGCATACTATCTCCTTAGTGGGAAGACGCCAAACGACTTGTAAGTGAATTCTATTGAGGTGCCGGATCACGAGAGCCTCGACAATGTTGGGTAGCTCCCAAGTGAAAAGGCTACAGAAGCCCTAGATCGAGTTGAAATCGATGGAAACCCAGACAAGTTCTTCATGGTCGGCGCCTCCCTGAATTAAGCCGATAGACAGCAGCTAATTTCCTTCCTGCTCAGCAACCTTGATATCTTTGCGTGGACTCCATACGAGATGCCGGGTATAGATCCGTCTGTTTCGTAGCACCGATTGAATGTTGACCCTAAATGCAAGCCGATTATTCAGAAAAGCCGGCGGTCAGCCGCAGAGCACACTATCGCCGTTGTTGAGGAGGTTGACTAGTTACTTGACGCCGGGGCAATCAGGGAAGTGACCTACCCTACATGGCTCTCCAATACTGTGGTTGTGAAGAAGAAAAATGGGACGTGGCGAGTGTGCGTTGATTTCACGGACCTAAATAAAGCTTGCCCCAAGGATTGTTTTCCCCTACCCAGAATTGACCAACTTGTGGATGCGACGGCACGCCATCAGCGTATGAGCTTCCTCGATGCTTACAGAGGCTACCATCAAATCGCCATGCATCCGGAGGACCAAGACAAAACTGCATTCCTTACCCCAAGAGGAACCTACTGCTATAAGGTTATGCCTTTTGGGCTGAAGAATGCAGGGGCAACCTACCAAAGACTGGTCACTGCCATGTTCAAAGAGCAACTCGGCCAGACTATGGAAGTATACATTGATGACATGGTGGTCAAGTCCAAAGAAGAGCAAACCCATCTAGCCAATCTAGAAGAGACATTCGGCATTTTACGCAAATACAAAATGAAGCTGAACGCTTCCAAATGTGCGTTTGGGATCGGCTTCGGCAAATTCTTGGGTTACATTGTCAACCACCGAGGAATCGAAGCTAACCCGAGGCAAATCACAGCAATCTTGGAACTCGGCTCCTCTCATTCAGTAAAAGAGGTTCAAAAGTTAATGGGGATGGCCGCCGCACTCAACAAGTTCATCAGTCGGTCCACAGATCGTTGCCGACAATTCTTTCAAACACTACGGTAGGGCAAGGCTTTCGAATGGTTTGCCGAGTGTGAAGCCACTTTCAACAGCCTTAAGGCCTACCTCTGATCAGTGCCACTCTTGACAACACCTTCGGCAGATGACCCGCTTATTTTGTATATGGCAGTTTCCGACCGGGCCGTCAGCGCCGTACTGATAAAGGAAGAGCTGGGGGAGCAGCGGCCAGTATACTATGTGAGCAAGGCAATGGTTGACGCCGAAACACGCTACCTTCCGCTGGAAAAACTCATCCTAACCCTAGTCATGGCGGTAAGAAAACTGATGCATTACTTCCAGGGGCATAGCATCGAGGTGCTAACAGATTACCCCATCCGATCAGTACTACGTAGTACAGAATCATCAGGACGCATCTCAAAGTGGGCTCTCGAACTCGGCCAGTACGACATTCAGTTTCTACCTAGAACCTCAATCAAAGGACAGGTGCTTGCCGACTTTGTTGTCGAGTTCACCGAGGGTCTTGCCGACCTAAAGTCTGATGAAATTCGACCTAAGTCGAACTGGAGAATTTTTGTTGGGGACATTTGGTAGTTGTACTGTGATGGATTGTCTAATCAACGGGGCAGTGGAGCCGGAGTAGTAATCATGGCCCCCGACGGCGCAATAATTGAGTAGGCTGTCAAGCTCGGCTTCGAAGCATCAAATAACAAAGCCGAATACGAAGCCCTTCTAATCGGTCTGCGGAATGCGCATCTTCTGGGTGCTCGGCGTTTGCTTATATTTTGCGATTCAAAACTGGTGATCAATCAGCTAAAGGGGGAGTACGCGGAAAGAAACGACTGTATGGCAGCTTACATGAAAATGGCTAACTCCTTGCTGGCAAAATTCGACTACCATGAATTGAATCAGATAACACGTGATCAGAACACACATGCAAATACCCTGGCTTGCCTAGCCTCCGCCATTAACTCAGAGATTAAATGGACCATCGAAGTAGGTTTCATCCCGGAGCCGAGCATTGGCCCTTCAGAGGAAGTCCAGGTCAATGTCATAGAATCTGGACCGAGTTGGATGGATCCTATTGTTGCATTCCTATCTTTCGAACAGCTCCCAGAGGATAAGAAAGAAGCGCACAAACTGCGAAACAAAGCCCTGCGATACTACTTGGATCCACAAGGAAAGCTTTATAAAAAATCCCTTTCTGGTCCATATTTGGAATGCGTGCATAAGGACAAAGTTGAAAAGCTTCTGACTGAAATACATGAAGGCAGTTGTGGCGCCCATTCTGGCAGGCGCTCTTTGGCTCATCGAGCCGTGACACAGGGGTATTACTGGCCGACAATGAGAGCTGATGCCGAATGTTACGTGAAAAAGTGTGAACAGTGCCAAAAGTTCTCTCCGTTGACCCACCTGGCTGCTGAAGAGCTAAGCACCATAACCAGTCCTTGGCCATTCGCCCAATGGGTACTTGACATTGTCGGACCATTGCCTCGTGCCCCGGGTAACAAGCGATTTTTGATTGTCGCAAAAGATTATTTTACAAAATGGGTAGAAGCAGAGGCACTAACGCACATCCGAGATACCGACGGGAAGCGTTTTGTTTGGCGAAATATCATAACACGATTCGGCATTCCAAGAGCACTTATCTCAGATAACGGCACCCAGTTTGATTGTGGCGTCTACCGAGAGTTTTGCAGCAAGTATGGTATCTAGCCTTACTTTTCCACGCCGGCTTATCCACAAAGCAATGGTCAAGCTAAAGCCTCTAACAAATCCATCATGGACGGCATCAAAAAGAGGCTGGAGAAAGCTAAAGGCAAATGGGTCGAAGAATTGCCGAGTATGTTGTGGGCTCATCAAACTACACCGAGGTGATCCACTAGGGAAACCCCGTTTACTCTATGCTTTGGAACTCAGGCAATAATACCCCTGGAGATCGGCCTCCCAACCTTGAAATTGAAAGTTTTTGATATGGGCCAAAACGACAAGATGCTAGCCTTAGATTTGGTTCTGATTGAAGAACGAAGAGACCGTGCCCTTGCATCCATGGTGCGGTATCAGCAGCAGCTTGCTAAGACGTATAATCAACGTGTTCAGCTGCAACGCTACACACCAGAAGAGTTGGTCCTGAAGAAGGTACTCCCAACTGCTAGGAAGCCGGCTGATAGAAAACTGGGTCCTAATTGGGACGGCTCTTATCAAGTCGATTTGATCACAGGAGTAGGGGCATATCGGCTTAAAGACATGTCTGGAAGAAGTCTGCCACGGCCTTGGAATTCAACGCACTTATGTGAATTTCATCATTAAACCCGACCTGTGGGGAATGATACTAGTTTTGAATGGTTCACCATGTACATACTTCACTTTTGCAAATACAAAGTTTCCCGTTTCCCCATCGCGCAATTCAATTCAAAAGTCTCCGGATTCGGAGCCCCTCTAGTGCATGACACCTTTAGGCCGATTACACCTCCGGATTCGGAGTGCCCTTTTGTGGATATCACGATGGCCAATACAAGTCTCCGGATTCGGAGCCCCGCTGGTGCATGACACCTTTGGGCCAATTAAGCCTCCGGATTCAGAGCGCCCTTCGTGGATATCACGATTGGCCAATACAAGTCTCCGGATTTGGAGCCCCGCTGGTGCATGACACCTTTGGGCCGATTAAGCCTCCGAATTCGGAGCGCTCTTCATGGATATCACGATTGGCCAATACAAGTATCCGAATTCGGAGCCCCGCTAGTGCATGACACCTTTGGGCCGATTAAGCCTCCGGATTCGGAGCGCCTTTCGTGAATATCACGACTGGCCAATACAAGTCTCCGGATTCGGAGCCCCGCTGGTGCATGACACCTTTGGGCCGATTAAGCCTCCGGATTCGGAGTGCCCTTCGTGCATATCACGATTGGCCAATACAAATCTCCGGATTCGGAGCCCTGCTGGTGCATGACACATTTGGGTCGATGAAGCCTCCGGATTCGGAGCGCCCTTCGTGGATATCATGATTGGCCAATACAAGTCTTCGGATTCGGAGCCCCCCTGGTGCATGACACCTTTGGGCCGATTAAGCCTCCGGATTCGGAACCCCGCTGGTGTATGACATCTTTGGGCCGATTAAACCTCCGGATTCAGAGCGCCCTTCGTGGATATGACGATTGGCCGTCTCTGAACCCGGAGCCCCATTAGTGCATAACACCGTATAAACGTAGGCTGAAACATGCAAACATTCAAAATGAAATGAGGCAAGCCATACAAACGAGGGCTAAAACATGCAAACATTCAAAATGAAATGAGGCAAGCCATACAAACGAGGGCTAAAACATGCAAACATTCAAAATGAAATGGGGCAAGCCGTATAAACGTAGGCTGAAACATGCGAACGTTCAAAATAAAATGAGTCCTTAGATTAATCAATTGGCATGAAGTGTACTAATATAATTAGAAAGTACAATAACACTTGAAATAGAAAGTGTACTATTATTCAATTAACCAATAATTACATAAATTTTGCATTACAATGTCTACTTTTATCCGGCGTCTCCCTCATCATCACTCTTCTCGACTTCGAAGGCGGAAAATGGGAAGTGATCACGTTGGTACAACGGCAACGCCGAATCAACGCCCGCTGCTCGGAGACCCTCCGCGGCTTGCAGTGCCTTAATCCAACTGTGCCTAAGGCCCCGGTTCTCGCATCGGCAGACCTCCTCTGCAAGTTTCTATTTGGTTTTGTCAATCCCAACCTTCTGGCCGTCGTGAAAGCCTTTTTTGTAACCCATGGTCCTTGCATTTTCTACAGCAAACATACTTGCCGTATCTCGGTCGGCAATCGCGTGACTTAACAGCCGTTGGGTCACCCTCTCCTCCATGACCGGATTAGATTGACCTGCCATACGCGGCTCGGTGGTTTGAGCCTTCCTAAGCTCCCTAAGCTCACGCTCGGCTTTCTCCACACAAGCCTCCAAACTACTAATTCGTTCGTCCTTCTTCTCTATTTCTCGTCGCGCGGTGCGCAGGTGCATGTCGACTTCGTAAGTGGTATACAGTCCTTTCACCGCCCTATGGATGCCTTCTCGAAATACTTCGAAATCTTGTCAACCAACCATCAACAGCTGGACTTCAGGTGGAAAGATCTGTCGAGCGAACTCGACTGCTACACCTGGGTCGTTAACGATGGAGTCTACCTCCGTCATCGGTTTATTCCCCATGAAAACCGCAAAACTCAACGGTCGCGGCGTCGCGTCGGGCTCATTTCTCGGTCGCGGTCGCGGGGAGCTCCCCCTTTGCTGTTTTTCTTTTCGGGGAGATCTGCTTCGACGACTTGAAGGCTGACGTTTTTCCCGTTCCCTAGACGTCCCTCCTCCCATGCGTATAGGCTCGTTGCTGCGATTCATTGCAGTGTCTAGCTTAGCCAATGTTCGTCCTTCTCCTCTGCTATTGAAGAACAATCTACTTGACATTCACACTTATCTAAAGCTAGTTTAAATCGAGTCTGAACAAGAATAAGTGGAATCACTGGTGCGAACTCACCCCATTTATTTCTAATGTATGTAGCGCCCCCGAGGTGACTTCTTTAATGCTAAACTCCAAAAGCCAGATGCCAATCGGATTATTCGGCTCTTGGAGTTCATAAATAAGTCACCTAGGCATTGTGCCGATCAATTTATGCCGCAGCCACTCCATGAACTAATTATATTCGGCTCTTGGAGTTCATAAATTGGCTGGGGCAAGGGCAGATTTACTAATCTGATCGGCTACTCTACGATGGTAAATAAGTCGCCTGGGCGTTGTGCCGATCAATTCATGCCGCAACCACTCCATGAACTAATTATATTCGGCTCTTGGAGTTCATAAATTGGCTGGGGCAAGGGCATATTTACTAATTTGATCGGCTATTCTACGATGGTAAATAAGTCGCTTGGACGTTGTGCCGATCAATTTATGCCGCAGCCACTCCATGAACTAATTATATTCGGCTCTTGGAGTTCATAAATTGTCTGGGGCAAGGGCATATTTACTAACCTGATCGGCTATTCTACGATGGTAAATTATTAAGTTGCCTAATTATCTAATCGTCACGCATACACGAATGCTTCATCCAAAGAAGCCAAAAGCAATACCATGCATCAATAAAAACATTAAGCACAAGTAACAACGAAGTACAAGGAAAATTTTCATTAGTAAAATTAGGCATAGACTGTAGCCATTTTACATGTGAAAACTACTAGATAAAAAGCTAAAACAAAAATTACATTCAAAATCCTAAAACAAAAAGCTGTAACATTAAAAGCTGTAACATTACATTCAAAATCCTAAAATAAAAATTACTTTCGCCCTCATCAATCCTCGGAGTCAGACTCCAGCGGCTCAATATCCACTTGCTCATATGGAATTGGCATAGCCAATGTCACATTAGCAGCAGCAAGGGCTTTGAGCCAGCCGTGTTTGAATCCCCGATTCTCGAATTTGGGGACTTCTTCTACGTAATTGGCAAGGGCAGCGCTTTGCCCAGCCTCATATGCCTTCTTAGCCTCAGAGTTGGCTACTTCTTTCGCCGCCTTTGATTCTGCTAAGTCCGCCTCAAGTTTGGCGATCGCCTCTTGGGCTAACTTGAGTGCAGCGTCGCTCACAGTCACCCTCTGATCGGCAGCCAATCTGAGCTGGTCTGCATTCCTTGCCCTCTCCATTTCGACCTCGACCTTTGCAGACTCCATCTTCGCCCGTGCCGCTTCGAACTCGGCCCGACTCCTTTGGCCCTCAACTTTGGATTGTAAACGGCCAATCCGTTTGATGGCGTCGTGCTGGCGACGGCCTAACTCGGCTATCCTTCCGACCGTCTGTAAAACAGGAGATTAAAACCAAATTGTATGCATAAAAAGGAAAGGCAAGATCAAGATATTTACCAGAAGAGCCGATTGAGCGACTAGCGCTATTGCCAAAAGGTTCGGCTCTGAGCAGAAGCCGCCTTATCAGACGGCAATGAAACAGATGAGGCCATGCTTAGTGCCACGGCTGGATTTTTTTATAGCCGACGCATCAAAGGAGATCGGCACATTTTTTATCCTTGGTTGAACCACAAAAGGCACAACCAAATCCGACTCCTCTAGACACGGCCGTTTGTCAACAAGGTCTTCTCCAGAGCCAGCCTCAATCTCAATAGGACACTTCTCCGCCCTTCGTTCAGCCTCTTGATTTGCTGGCATTACCGGCTCTAACTTTGGATCTCGGGTTTGAGTTGTCAACTCAATAACAGGCAAGGGGGCTCAACGTCAACGATGGGTTGCACTTCGGATCGGATGGCCTATGCTCGAATGGCCTCTGCTCTCTCCCGCGCGACCATTCGTTCGGCGTTTTTCTTTTTTGCAAGTTTGGTGAGTGACAACCTGGCCATATTTTCGGGGTATGCGCTGGGAAGATCTTCTAACCCAATAAAGACGTCGTCGTAAACTTCCCGACCCGAGATAGACGGAAGGTTGGCTGAATTGAGGCCGGCCTCCTCAAAGGCTACCCTTAAGGCCTCGTCTACTTTGGCCTCGGACTGGCCTGATTCTTCACCCTCTACGACTTCCGCACGTTCCGAGTCGAATCCTTCGAAACTGATCTGGCGCAAGTTCCTGAAGTTGCTTAAAATAAGAGCCATAAGAAATTCTTCACCCTTCAGAACCGGGATGTTTTCTGCTGCCGAGAAGGTCGTGTACGTCGGCTCGTATTAAATAAGAACGTGTGCCGCCCTCCCTTGTTTTTGAAGGCTTGGACAGCCTAAGTATTTCAGCGCAACTTTGATCTCTGAGAGAACGGCGCTGTCGGTCGAAGTCAAGACTTTCTTCAAATCGTTTCCTGCACAAATCGAACCATGAGACCAAAAAGATAAAGTCTTGTATATGCAACAAAAATAAGTGCAAAGGGCTATATGGCCACCTAGTTCGCCCCTCCGTCTAGGAATGGGATCTAAGCGGTCCTCGCCTTCGCTGAATTCCCAGTTACCTCGGACAACGACCATCATGTCATCGACTCGCTTGCCAGAGCTGGAAAGCATGGTCACTAACTGATGGTCGGTGTCCTTGGCCCTGAGGAAATAGCGCCCGTGCCGGCCAGAAGACTTGGCCAAGACATAACAATGCCGAATAGCAGGTATGCCGAGGTTAATCCTAAGGCAACGGTTTAATACTACAATCCCCATTATGATTCTAAAAAAGTTGACATTGGGTTGGGAAGGGATTAGACCCCAATGGCGAAGGACAGCCTTAAGGAATGGGTGAAGGAGGAAACAGACTCCACCCTCTATGATTGATAGGAGAAGGAAGACGACGGAGCTCTCATCAGCCCTCTCCATATCGAGGGTGCTGTCTGTCACAAGTGACAGACGGACATCATCAGGGATGGAAAAATGACGTCGAAAGCCAGAGATTCGATTCGCGGAGAGAAGGTCGTTCAGATGCTTTACCATTTCGGACAGCCTATAGGAGCGTACTAAACTAAAGGTGAACCAGGAAAAGGGATTCAAAGCAGAGAGGAAGCAGAGAGGAAGAAAACTTACAAGAAACAGAGAGGACAATGAAGGTTGAATAGAAGTTGCAGAGGTGAGTTGGAAGGCAATCCAAAAACCCTTAAGCATCTAAAGATGTGTGTTTGAAAAGACGACAAGATTTTAAATCACAATAAATGGAAGCGTATGAAGGGGTGGGAAGTTGAAATGATAACCAAGAGGCGTGTGCTCTGACATCCGCGTTGAAATGAGGTTAGCCGCCGAATTTCGGCTATGACTTTTCGAGTTCAAAACCAAACACTCCCGCTAACTGTCATTAGTGGAGTGATTGGGGGGCAATTGTGGGGGCCGAATATCATGAGCCATAGAGAAGCTGAATAGTTGGACTTGTAAGTCAAAATATACGCATCGCATTCGGCCCTGTCTTGCACATTTAAATCCTACCCTATCCGGCCAAACAGCAGGTTGAGTGAGAGGCCAAATGAATAGCGGTTTGTAACAAAAGAAGCCGAATAAATAGTTATACGGCGAATAGAAAGTGGGCCCAACCCCGAGGCTCAAGAAAGAGAGGATATAAATAGAAGAACACTAGCCAGAAAGTGGTATGTAAGAACTAGTATGCTTAACTTAAAATACAAGTAATCCAGAGAGAGTAGAGACTGACTTGTCCGTCGGAGTGCTAATTCTGGCACTCCCGACCGGAGTGTTCATTCCTTTTTAGGTGTCTATTTGAGGATCACGAGCGTCCCCCAAGATCGGAGGAGTATTTCCAAACCACTTTCCCACACCTGCAATTCAATTTATAGGTGCAATGAAACAATTTATATTACTTGGATTTTTTTGGACAGGTATGACAATGTTTAATTTTCTACCTCTGTGTTTCTAATTTAATAAAGTACCTGTGTTTCTAGTTTAATTACATCAGCAATCTATTAACATATACCAACTTTCTAATTATATAGGGAAAAAAACAGAACTTTAGCTTCAAAAGCACACAGTAGTTGAAGCAGATAACCTAATATTAAAAAATAATAAATAAATATATTTAGCAGTTCAATTTAAAAGCTTGAGTTTGAGTTTGAAGCATCATTTATAAATGCTCTGTTTCTTAATTTTGAAGGAAACATGTTATTTTTTCTTGATGTAATGCGACATATATTTGAGTTTTCAACATATCATCAAACCCATTTCATCGAACACTGTGCATCCAATTATCATTCAGACAAAAATAAAGGTACGTAAGGTAGTTCAAATCTAAACAAGCAAACTATAAGATAAAAGAAAATAGACTTTCTCCATTTCTCTGCCTGTCTAGGCATAAGCTAGATGGAGAGACAAACCGTAATAAATGGATGTAAAAGAAATCTAGCCACGTTTATTTCTGGGCAGTACATGATTCATATGATTTGAACTGGCATTCAAACTTCTACTTCAATCATCACCTTAAAGGAGACAATTCTCTACTTCATTGTTCTTAAGTAAAAGATAACATCTGCTACAATGTGCACAAAAGGGGCTCCAATGCATAAATTATCTAAAATGAAATAAATATCAACAGCCAGAACCACGGTGAATGTTCAAATATATTGGCTGCTTCTTTACATGGCTTGAAAGTTTAAAGAAAATCATAACATCAGTTATACATATAGATATATATTAAGTTATTTATATATATATACATAAATATACTTATGCATGCACTTTTGCATACCAGCAACTAATCTTATATATTATATCATTAAACCCATTTCAACAAAAACAAACACAAGAGACTGAAATGAAACAGAGACTGAAATACGCATTGAAGCAGATAACCTAATATTAAAACAATTATATATACGTATATATGTATATAGCGATGGAGAACTGAGACAGAGACTGAAACGGACCTCGTCATGGATGCAATGTCGCCTTGTCGCCGTCGCGTCGCTGCCGAACTCGCGTCCCTCCGCCAACCTCTATCATTCACTGTCGTCTCCCTCCACCATCTCTCTCAATTCGTTTCTCTCTCTGTCTTCGCAGATCGTGCCGTTCGTCTCTCTATTCGCTGATCGTTTCTCTGTCTTTACTGATCGTCTCTCCGCCTCCCTCTCTCTCTTTTTGTCCAGCTGCGCCTCTCTTCTCTCTTTGTTAGGGCTAAACAAAGACGAAGAAAAAAGTGAAAAGAAAAAGCGGGAAATTCAAATTTTGAGGGAAAAAAAAAACCACTAAATAAAACGACGTTGTTTTGGCAAGCGTGGCAGAGAGGACCGCTGGGAAGTGCGGCCGAGGATCTAAACTCCATAGTATATGCCATGCTAGGAACATGAATTTCCCCCTTCTATTCGTGCCATTTTTTCACATTAATAAAAGAAGGAAAATAACTTTATGAGCGATTAAAAAAAAAACGTTACTCATAAATTTTATATGAGAGATTGTTCATCTATTTAATTTTAAGAGTTTTTTTTTTATGAATTAATTAGTTTTTTTTTTGTTTTAAAAAGTTATATTTATTTAATTTGGTACCATTTGAGTTTAAGGCACTATTTAGTATCTCCCTACAAAAGTACACTTTTTTATATTTTTATCTTTTTGCATTACATTACCTATTTACATATTTTTTCATAAAAAGTCAAAAAGTATACTTATCTAAATCATCCCAAACACCCTCTCAGCCAGGGGTGTAAATTTGGCCCACCTAGGCTTAAGCTCAACTCGGCCCATGTCGGGCCTCGCAAGCTCCCGCAGAATTTAGCTCCCACCAAAATTCGGGCCAGCCCAACCCACAAGCTAGAAAATTAGGCCCAGGTCTAAGGGGTATCCGGGCATGGTCGATGGGTCTAGGCCTGGGTTCAAGCTTGGGCTTGGGCAGGGCTTGAACATTTTTTTATATTTTTTTTCAACCAAAAATGACACTAGGCCTCAGGCAGGCTGGGCTTTTAATGAGCCTTGAGCAGGCCAATGGGCTAGGCAACAGGTCAGCCCAGTCGGGCCGGGCCGGGCCAAGTTTCAAAATGATGGCCTAGGACCAGGCTTAGGGTCCCAAGCTGGGCTTGGGCTAGAGCCTAACCGGGCCCACCTTAGGCTGCCTATGGGCCGCGGGCCATTTTTACACCCCTACTCTAAGTGAATGCCCTTTTGTAATTCATTTTTGGAATAGAAATGGAAAAGTGAGGTGTGAAAGATTATTTTTTGGGAGATTAGTGGTTGAAATATTGGTTGTCAAGTTAAAATCTACATTTTTGTTAGTATGATTTTTTGATGTTATATTAGATTGTTACGTTTGGAAAAAGTACACTAAGGAGTTTTTGTGCGTTATATTGATTGGAGTGTTATGTTTAGAAAAAATACACTAAGGAGTGTAGCTTACTTTTCGTACTCCTTTCTGATATGATAGCCTTATAGTTCGGACTCCCGTGATTCTGAATCTGATTTCACAAGTGCAATGTGAAATAGATAAACACAAATGAGTCCAAATCTGACAATTCTTTTAGAAAATTGATTTTGAATCAAAATGTTAAAAATAGACTGTTTTGCTAAATTACAGAGTCACCATCTAAATGTTTTTGGAAAATTTAGGAAACCTATGACTCGTGCCAGAAACCATGTGTCTGCTATAACTAAAATGTCTCGGCTTGGGAATGCAGGTACGAGAGGGGAAGGTCATGAATTGAGCACCCTACTCACCTGATCAAAGATCGACCTCTACTAATTATGGTATGATTCTTATTTATATTATATGCTCTTGTTCCGATTATTAGGCTAACTTTATTGTTAGACTTATTTATTTTGATGATTTATTTAATTATATTTTAATTTATTTGAAAAAGAAAAACAGAATCCAAAATTTGTTTTGATGATTTATTTAATTATATTTTAATTTATTTGAAAGGAAAAAACAGAATCCAAAATTTATTTTGATGATTTATTTAATTATATTTTAATTTATTTGAAAAAGAAAAATAGAATCCAAAATTTATTTTGATGATTTATTTAATTATGTTTTAATAGAATCCAAAATTTATTTTGATGATTTATTCAATTATGTTTTAATAGAATCTAAAATTTATTTTGATGATTTATTTAAGTATGTTTTAATTTATTTGAAAGAGAAAAATAAAATCAAAATTTATTTTGTCCCATTATTTCTCACCTAAACTTTTATCCTAAATATTGTTTGAATGTATTTAATATTTGCTTAAATCAGGAGTTCATTTCAACCCAAAAATAATGCCTAAACCAGAGGTTCACTCAGCCTAAAACAAAGGTTCAAACAGCCCAGCACAGTAGCCGGCCAAAAGGTTCAAGTGGAAGATATTCAAATTAGTAATGATGGAGTGGAAGATATTCAAATGAATACAACGGCTATAAACGGCTATAAGTTTCATTATATATACCAAAGCCTCTGATGTGAACAAGTGACAACAACTACAAACAAGTTACAGAAACCAGAAAATATTCTTTGATCTAAAATCACTCTTATCTATTTTCTGAATTTTTTTTTTGAGAAGTGTTCTTCAATTTTTATTTACATCATCTCTCAGAAATTATATATTAAGTCGTATAGCTTTAAACCCATCTTTCCTGTGTGAGGATTACAGAAAAATCAGAGTCTCATTTTTATATCTATCTTTAAGAGATAATTCTTGCAGCTTTCTGTGAAATCAAAAACACATTCTTTTCAATTCTGTAAGAGTGTAATACTCTCAGTGTTTTTTTGGACTTAGAAAGTTTGTGTAAAATCCGTGGAGGATTGCTCCATTTGTAAAAAGGTTGCTAGCACCCTGTGAAGCTGGAGAATAGTAGAAAATCTCAAGTGAAGCTTGAGGAGTGGACGTAGACCGAGTTGAAACCGAACCACTATAAATTTGTTTGCCACTCTCTCCCTTATCTCTTTATTTTATTTAAATTGCCATAGCTATATGTTATATTTTTATTGTGCTAAAATCATTAATTGACATAGTTGTTAGAACACTTGTTTTAATTATTTTTATTTCATTAACTATATTTATCTATTGTACTAGTCATTATTTTTATTAGGGTATTATTATTTTTATTTGTAAAAATATAATTCACCCCCTCTTAGGTTGTCTTTTGGGTAACACTTTACTAGGTAATGCACACAAGTAAAGACTAATTTGCAAAAATTAAAACACTCTGATTTCATGTTTGGTTTAAAATTGTTTCGAATATGTACCACTTGAAAAAGTGATCTCATATGTACATTTGATCTAATCATCACAATTTGAGCAATTATCTTTCATCTACATGCATTCAAACAAGCATATTAACTAAGCACTTACCCTCATGGAAAACATGCTTAATATGACAACAATAATACGCATGCGATATGCTAAAGCAATAAATGCTCACCTAGTACTCCAAGGCAAGCCAAAAGAAATAAAAGAGTTAAAAAAAATGCATGATCCTACGGATGCAAAATGACTAATGCAATGCATACGATATGCAGTTTAAATCAGCTCGACTACTAACATGGCATGTGAATCAATTTGATAGCATGCAGTTTGAGCACGTTTTCAAAGAAGTAATAAATAACAATGTGAGTTAGAATGATGAGCTGAGCTTAATGCATGCAAGACAAATGAATGCCTTATACATGGAGAAATGCTAAACGAAATATGATGCTCTATGTTATTCAACATAAGCGAGTAAATAAAAGGGAGAAAGACGTGAGGTTGGAAGACATACTTATTATTACAAGTTTGCTCTCGCGTAGGAGGGTCCGAATGAATGCCCTAGCTAATTACTACGAATTAATTAACTATTACAAACCAAATGAAATAAATTAACTACATTAGCTAATCAGTACAAATTGGCCCTCGCACAAGAGGGTTCGAATAAATGAATTAGCTAAGTTATTTAACTAGCTTATTACAACATCGAATTTAACTAACTATCCTAGCTAATTAAATGATTACAACACAAAATTAATTACTCTAACTAACTAATTACAACACAAAATTAACTAGCTATGTTAATTAATTAATTACAACACAAATATAATAATATAAAGGACTAACTAAGTAGCTACACCATAGAATTAATTAAGCGAAGTAATTAAGTACTCTAACTAATCAGCCCCAAGAAGTAAGGAATGCTCATGCATGAAGGCGATTTCCACCCGAAAATGCCTCTGTTTTGCTACCAAAAGGGTTCTGTTTTGCAGTTAGAAAATTGCACTGTTTTCACCTCAACCTCTGCTCTGTCCTACAGGAAAAAGGGACACTACCTGGCTGAAAAAAAGTGATCGGCCAGCCAGAAGTGGTGGACTACCGTACAGAAAAAGTGGCCGGCCGGCCATTAGTTTGTGGTACTGCCTTGCTGTAACAGATAACAAATAGAGCATTTTCAGGGGATGTCTGTTCACCCTGCCTCTCCTTATCATCAAATAGCTCAAAGGAGGGGTAGTGAGACACCCTAATTGTTTAATTAAATACCATGTATAATTAGAATAAAATAAAATTGTGAATGTTATGTGATAAGGTGTAATTTAATTAGTGATTATATATTATCCAAAAAAAAAAAAACGAAGCAGGTATAGCTTTGGTGAATCACCAACTTAGGCCTCATAGCTTTGATTAATCACCAATTAGAGGGACACATAGGAAAAGGGCAAAGTGGCGCCTGTTAAGACATGTGGCCGAGGGTAGATGCATGCTTACTACCTATAAATAGGTAGTGACTGACCGAGCTTCAACAAAACAAAAAGAAATGTATATAAATCAATAACTAAGAGGCAGCATACAAGTAGCAGAGAGTTAGTAGTAGGAAACTAAAAGCTAAGGGTCAATTCTAAGGTGAGTTATATTATACCTTGAGCTACCATAACATGTTTTAAATATGTCTTGAGTTACCATAATATATTTTACGAATATTTTGAGTTACCAAAATTTATTTTGTATAATTTATGTTTTATGGTTACGTTAATGTTTCAATTACGTGAATTATTTTCTGAACTCTATTTACTTAAATTGAAACCCATGGATATGTCTGTTTAACTTTTAATAATTATTTGACAAAGATCTTGTAAACAATTATTTTCTATAAGTACCACCACGGGAGTCCCACGCCTTGGGAGACTTAAATAACCATTGGCCCCTGTTTAGCCACTTTGTGGTCCTTTGTTTGTTATAAATCCATTGACCCATATTCTGATTGTCACTCCATTGACCCTTTGTAGACGTGCCCGAACGTCCCAGCTCCGCGCGCGAGATGGCGCGAAATCCGCTTTGTTCATTAGCTGCTACAGTTCGAACTCAAATGTCACGGTTCTGAATCTGATCTCGCAAAGTGCAATGCAAGACCGATAAATCACCAAAGAGTCCAAATTCGGCAAATCGTTTTGGAAAACTGATTTTTAATAAAGAAGTGCCAAATATGGACTGCTTTGCCAAATACAGAGTCGCTACCTAAATATTTTGTTTTGGGAAATGTAGGAAACCCTGACTCGTGCCTAAGGCCACGTGTCCGTCATCACCAAAGTTGCCTTGGCTCGGGAACTTGGGTACGAGAGGGGAAGGTCATGCAATGAGCACCCCCGCTCGCCCGATCAAAGATCGGCCTTTACTAACATGATATTTTGTTTTTGAAAACACATGCGCTCTTATTCTGGTTTATTAGCTAATCTTACTACGTGATGCCCACAACACACAAGTATAGACTAGATCGCCTAAATTGGAACAAAACATCTCATGTTTGTTTGTTTGAAAATGGTTTGAAGGTGCTACTCGCAAGTAGGCTAAGACGTGGATTTGCCACCCTCAAGTGGGCTTAGAAAAACATGATTTTGCCACCCTCAAGTGGGCTTAAAACTCGCATTTTCGATGAATTGTTCCAATTCAAGTAATCCAACCTTCATCCACAGGTATTCAGGCAGTTATATCATCTAAGCAAATAGTCTCATGGCAAGCATGCTATCATGGCAACACTCACACTCATGCAAAATGCTAAAGCATAAAAGCTTACCTAGTACTCCGAGCCAAAACAATAGCTAGTTAGTAATCAATGCATGATCCTAGTTTATGTTAAGATGGCTAATGCAATACATGCAAAATGCAACTAGAAATAGGCTCGGCTATTCTAAGATGGCATATGAGTTGCAACTTGATAACATGCTGTTGAACACATATTCAAGTAAATGTATTTAAAATACAATGCAATTAGTATGATGCGCCGAGCCTGGTGCATGCAAGACTGATGAATAGATGCAAACATGCAAGCATAGGAATGCTAATTGAAATATGACCTAGAACTAACCATTGTAAGCGGTTAAGTAAAAGGGAGAAACACGTGAGGTTGAAAGACATTCACACACTCACGCACACTTATTACAAAATTCGCCCTCTCAACAAAAGGTCCGGATGAATAATACAAACCAATTAATTAACTAACTAACAAGCTAATTAATTACAAACCAAAATTAACTAACTAACTAACAAGCTAATTAATTGTTACACAACAGAATCGAAACAAATAACTATTCTAAGTTATCAAAAGCACTGAAATGGCCTCGTGACGAGGGATGCATGCGTGCTCGGTCGGCTTTGCTCAGAAATCTGTTGCCATGCCTCATGTTGCCTCTGTTTGCATTGTTTTAGACTTCTGAAAACTGTTCCAACTTCTGTGATGCTTCTGAACCACCTCATGGATATGCTGAGAGGCCATTGGCCAAAGGATGAGGGTCATCGACCAGTTTTGAGTCCATCGGCCAAAAATTGTGAGCCGATCGGCACTCCAGATAACCGATCGGCCATCTCTTCCTGCAGACTGCTCCTTTTGCTGCAGCAGAGGACAAACAAGGGCATGGCAATACATTTGCAAGAAAATGTTGTGCAACTACACCCCTTATCATGTTTGAGATTCAAAGGAGTGTAGTGTTCAACTCTCGAGCCATCAATCACGCATTTCGATGCATGATGGCCAAAGAGGCCAAATTGCACAAATCAATATGGAATGAATACACAAAAACACATGAATGCCTCACACTCTATCATGTTGGATCAAGAGTGCCGGCGACCGAAAATTGAGGCATGTTTCATCACTTCAAGTATGAAACGTCCCTCATTCCTCGTGTTTGGTTTAACACCCAAACCAAACACAATGCAATGCATGCCACATGGAAATGTTATGCAATGCAACATAAGCATGCCAAATGTAATGTAACAAGCATGCAAAATGCAATGCAACCTAGACATGCAAACATGTAATGTAGCAAGCATGCAAACTGCAAACATGTAATGTAATAAGCATGCAACAATAATGCCAACAACAAGCATGCAACAACAATGCCAACAACAAGCATGTGACAACATGCAATGCAACAAGTGTGCAACAACATGCAAGATGGATAAGCATGCAACAATATGCAAAGATGGACAAATATGCAACAAGATGCAAACTAGCAAGCATGCAACAACATGCAATGTGACAAGCATGCAACAACATGCAAAGATGGACTAGCATGCAACAAGATGCAAACTAGCAAGCATGCAACAACATGCAATGTGACAAACATGCAACAACATGCAAAGATGGACTTAAACCAAAATGGGCAGACCTCAGCCATGCCCAAATCAGTGGCCAAAGTGATGAATTGATGACATGAAATGCAAGGCAAGCATGCATGCCAATTGGCCCAAGAATTAAGACATGAAGACACCAACTCTTAAGAGCACTTAAAGAGTGAAAAGTGTGGACAAGTGACAATATTATAGGCCCTGAAATTAGGCATGGAATGATGCCAAATCAACCAAACAATGCAAGTGTAGCATATCAAGAGGCTCAAAGCTCAAGGTTAGCAAAGGGACTTGCACTAAGGCTATGCAAAGCAAGCCTCAAAGGACCAAGGGCAACCAAAACAGTCCCAAGGCAGGTCAATACAAGACCAAAAGCATGCTCGAACCTAGCCAACACAAGTTAGAACAAAAGACCAAAAGCATGAAGCATGAAGCATGCAAGGCTAACAAGGGGTGTTACACTACACCTATTAAAACCAAACATGGCATGACTTAACCAATAAAAATCAGAGTTATGGCATGTCAAAATAAGCCCAAAAACCCGTTGAGATGGCATCCTAAAGGCCTAAGCATAGAGGCATGCACAATGGTCCACTCTTAAGGCATGAAACACCAACTCTTCAAAGCATTGAAAGGATGACAAATGCAAGTGTATGGCTACACTACATGGACTAAAATCACATATAAAATGATGCCAAATCATGAAAATGGTCTAAGCAATGCATGCTAATGACTTGGACACTCAAAGCTAACGAGCTAGATTGAACCATGGCTATACAAAACAGTGCATGCATGACTAAAAAAACATGAAACAGAGCTCAAGCATGGTAAAACATGACTAAAAGCTTCTTTGAGTTGAGCGAAAACATGCAAGAATGATGATCCAAATACAAGATGCATGTTAGGGCAATAGAGAGGATTACACTACAAGTAAATGATGCATGTAAGCGGCTATCAAACCAACTTTAGACAGAGGTATTGCATGCTAAGATAACACCAAAAAGTTGCTGAAATGGGGCCAAAACATGCCAAGCAAACATGCTACTATTATGAACCATTTATACTAGCAAATGAGACACAAGGAGAAGGAGGTGTCCCTCTCCTCTGGATTTCAGTGGTAGAAAGTTCATGCAAAGGCTAGAACAAGGGCCAAAAGGGATGGCTCAAAATAAGGCTAAACAAGGCCTAAGAGGGGGTAGACCACCCCCGACCAAAAAGTGACCTTAAACAAACATCACAAGCATAAAAAAACAGAACTTTTTGTAGTTTAGAGTTAAGCTTAAAACAATATGCAAGTAGGTCTAAAACCTTAAGCCAAAATAGGGGATTAAAAGCTAGAATCTCACCCTTGAAGAACACCTTCAAGAACACAACTCCACCAGCTTTTCTGAGCTTAAACCACTCCAAAAACACTAAAGCCAACTCCTCAGTATCTCAGCAACAAAAGGATGGTGTTCTAGTAGGTGTTTGTGTGCAATAGTGTGAAGGATTTACATTTTTGGGCACAAACAAGAGCAAATGGAGAGAGAGAGAGGTAAAATATAGAGAGAGATATAGAACTTGTATCTCAGATTTTCAGAACCTCTGGAAAGGGAGGGGAGGCTCCCTTCTTATAGAATTTCAATTCTCAAGCTTGTTAAACAAGCTTGAGTCTTGAATGCAATCCCTCCATACACGTGTATGGAGGATGAGAATTGTGCCCACCAGCTGTCACAGCTGACACAAAATATTTGCAAAAAGTAGATGGAAAGGTTTCAGCTCAAAAATATGGCCGATCGACCAAAAAGAGTGCCGATCGACCAAAAGGAGTGCCGATCGGCCAACACTTATGGCCGATGGCAAGAAAACATGGCCGATGGAACAATGCCTTAGCCGATGGGTTGCAGGGATGGCCAACAAGCCACCCTCTTCCCTCAGAAACAAAAACACAAGCGCTTGGTCCACAACCAAGTATAAAACAGACAAGTTGAGAGATCCTAAGGCAAGGCGCGTAACCGAGACCTTTGGGAACTCATAACGAACACGAGCATAGATGATCATCGAGTGTTCAAACGATGATGTCCAAGTCCTGAGGACGGTCAAAAATGGGGTGTCTACAGTTGCCCCTCTTTGACAGAACTCGAAAGTCATAAGATGACGGGAGTGAATGTCAAAGTCCAGAGACGACCCATTTTCGACAAGGCTGAAGACTTAGACAAGCATACAAGATAACAAAGATATGCGCCCGCAGGTAGGGGCCAGATGCAAAGGACATGCACGATGCTGAACATAACTTATGATCATGCAAAGAGAGCTGTAATGAAGCATTTATGTAAAATAAATACAACAGTTTAAGCAAGTGAATAAGAAAGAATAATCCTACACATTCCAACAGAAAGGATGTAAGAAAATTATGCAATTCTCATTGCGTCTCACGCGGAGATTACTAAAAGTGACTACCGAGGACACCCGGAGTCTCAAACACAACATCTCTCAGCGTATCATACGTAGGAGAGGAAAGGAGTGTGCAAGGAAGCGCAGTCATCCAGACGCTTACCAAATGCGAGAGGAGAGAGATGCGTCCAAACGCATACCAAATGCAAGCGGAGAAGGGTAACAGTTAAACTGAACCGAAATTTCCCTTGAATGAACCGTACATACAATATCGTGCCTGCAAAAGAAAGAAATTCAACAGGTACAATATAGTAGAGACAAATGTTCAATCGTTAGATGAAGAAATCATTTCAATATGAGATAAACATGAGCATAACAATGCGAGTGAGAAGTGCGTGACAACGCGAGCAAAGTGTGGATGCATAACAATGCGAACAAAATGTGTGTGAAAACGCAAGTAAGGTGTGCATGATAATGCAACAAGTGTGCGCGACAACGCAAGTGAAGAGTACATAACAATGCGGTTGAAACAAGCATGACAATGCAAGTAAAACATGCGTGACAACGCAAGTGAGGGGTGCATGACAATGCAACCTAAGTGTACGCATAACAATGCAAGAAAGTTGGTGCATAACAATGCAGTTGAAACAAGCATGACAATGCAAGTAAAACATGCGCGATAACACAAGTGAGGGGTGCACGACAATGCAACCTAAGTGTACGCATAACAATGCGAGAGATGATGCATAAACACATGTAAGTAAAGCATGCGCGACAACACATACAATGTGTGTAACAATGCGAGAACGGGTGCGTAAACACATGTAAGTAAAGCATGCGCGACAACACAAGCAATGTGTGTAACAATGCGAAAGGATGCATAAACACATGTAAGTAAAGCATGCGCAACAACGCAAGCAATGTGCGTAACAAGGAAAGGGTGCATAAACACATGTAAGTAAAGCATGCGCGACAACGCATACAATGTGTAAAGCAAGGAAAGGGTGTATAAACACATGTAAATAAAGCATGCGCGACAACGCATACAATGTGTAAAGCAAGGAAAGGGTGCATAAACACATGTAAGTAAAGCATGCGCGACAACGCATACAATGTGTAACAATGCGAAAGGGTGCATAAACACATGTAAGTAAAACATGCATGACAACGCAAGCAATGTGTGTAACAATGCGAAAGGGTGCATAAACACATGTAAGTAAAGCATGCGCGACAACGCAAGCAATGTGTGTAGCAATGCAACAACAAAGAGAGGCATATATTCAACGGAAGCATGGTAAAGGCTTGTTATTCGCGATGTTGAGATGCAACTTCAAAGCAAGACAAGGCATGCTCAATGCAAGAGCGAAAAGACGTATAACAAGCGCGCTTATTACAAACATGACAAAACATTGTGATGTAACATATTCAAAGCAATTTTCGAATCTCGTAATATACAAAAGGATACGAAAAAGGATACACCTTGCGCATATCGAGTGTCGTACACGGAAAACACGGTTCGAGGTCAACACGAAGGCCGCTTAAGCTTCAAAAGTGTATATTCTTGCACTTTCTTAAGAGGTGAGGGTACCAATCAACATAACTGACCCAAACAAGGGAATTGGAGGTGCATTGACCACAAGGGGAGGCCATCGGCCATCAAAGGAGCTTATTGGCCAACAATTTAGCCAATCGGCTAACAATTTGGCCGATCGGCCAAAAATGGCAATTTCGGGACATTTTTGTCCATTCACCTCGAGTCTTTAAATATAAGGCCTCAAACCCTATTGCCTCACTCCTCCCTTGCCGAAAATCCTTGCTCTCTCTCTCCAGGTCCGAGCTTTTCCCTTTTTTTCGAGCCTCCCGCAACTTCCGATTCACGAAAACCTCTTCGTTCCAAACACTTTGAATCGAACGAAACACGTTTCCGGTGCCACATTCTCGATTTCCAGTACTTGGGGTTTGTTTCCCCCGAGTTTACCTCGATCTTTGTGCCTTTTCCCACACTCTGACCTTTTCTCTCATTTTTCACCCATCGGGGTTGACTTTCGGTTGACTTTTGGCATTCTTTTCCATTTTTCACACTCTCAACCACTTGTGCACTCTTCTCAAGATGGTGGATGACATTCCACAGGGTGGGACTCCCCCAGAGATGGATACGGATCCTGAGGTCGAGCTCCTGCCTTTTAGCGTTCGACCGTTCGACCCGGCGACATACCGGCCGGCGATTCACATACTGCCTCCTGATAGCATCCGTAAGTTCAGGAGCTGCGCGAGAGGTGCGCCATTGGAGCTCTTGCTACGCGAGCCGGAGTCGCACCTCTCTTACGGTGCTGCTGAGGTACATTCTTCCCCTCTTTTACTTTCTGCAATGTAGATTGTACGCTTCGGATAACCAGTACTGTTCTGTAACTGATTAACCTAAGCACACTGATACATGATATGCTTAGCTCATCATGAGCACACCCACACCCGATATCTGTGTAAACTCAAACGCATGCACACACACTGCATTTTCATCAATTCTGAACGCATTCAAACACTGCATTTCTAACATTGCTTCGCAACTGTTTGTCTTTGAACATAGGGAGATTCCTATGCCTTCCGGGGGTATGGGAATACCATTGCCTGGGGTTGGTATATGGAGCTACCCGATGCAGTCCACCACATCGTTGATTAGGCCGGCTTGGGCGTTTTCTGCATGGGACTCTCGTGCCTCACTACGAGTAGGCCCCTTCTAGGTGCTCTGGTGGAGAGGTGGTGGGACACCACTGATTCCTTCCACCTTTCTGCTACAGGGGAGATAACGATGACCCCCTTCGACTTCTCCATGCTCACCAGCATCGGAGTAGGGGGTGATCCGATTCCCTTCGACATCGACATGGGCGAATGGGACGTTGCCTCGATCTACTTGCTCGGCGCTCGGCCACTTCTCTCCCGGCCAGGGTTCGTGAGGTATTCTTGGTTCGAGGACCAGTTTCGGATTCAGGCGCCCATGACCCGTGAGGAGGTGGTGCAGCATGCCCGAGGTTTCATTATGTTCTTGTTGGGGACCACCCTCTTCACCGACTGGGCGAACACTGTTGCCCTTTATCTGCTGAGCGCACTAGTGGATGTGACGCAGATCCGGCGCTACGACTGGGGTGGCGCAGGCCTAGCCACGCTCTACGAATACATGAGCTCTTCATCTCGCCGCAGCGGACATCTACTGGGAGGTTACTGGCGAGCCTAGAAGGTACACCTTCCCTTTCTGTTTTTCAATTCTGCTTTACACTATCTGTACACCACACACATTGCATACACGTAATCTGCTTTACACTGGCTGTACACTGCACACACTGCACAAGACACTTCACACACTGCACGATACACTGCACATCATTCTCTGATTTCTGCTTTATCTGCATACTGCCTTACTAATAAGCATACTTATTCTCACCCTGTTTCACTCTGTAGTTGTGGGTGTATGCTTACTTTCCGAGGCTTGCTCCAGTGCCAGATGTAGAGATGCCCCTCACTGTCCCATACTCTCATCGATACGATGTTAGGTGTGAGCGGAGGCCGCGGGAGTCTTTCCTATTCTTCCGCAGATACTTCGATACCATTACCGCCGCAGAGGTATTTCAAACATTACAGTTTATTTAAGTTTTGCTTTGCATTATACTTTTAATAGTAGATAACAAACTGTATATCTTGTCATTTGCAGATCACTTGGCAGCCCTGGGCCGCGTTGCCGGAGACAGTGAGAGATCAGTATGCGGTTGCTCGGGAGACTGCCCGATTCAGGATTTTGCTGGAGGGTCTGGTCTGCTGGGCTTGGTATTTTGGAGAGCGCTTCCTGCGACAGACCCTCAGCTTACCACAGCAGATAGTCTCGAGGCCACCTCCTACCCATACGAGGGCTACCAAGAGGTACACCCTGCAGGAGATGATGGATTACACGATCGGCTGGGACTCTGACTTCTTCAGAGATGAGGATGACTACACCGAGTTCATCCAGACTTATCTCATGCGGCCTCTGACCAGTGTTCGCCAAGTCGAGAGGGAGAGGCCTGCAGTGCTAGTAGTAGGAGCAGGAGCACCGAGGGCGACTCAGGCTCGTGACAGGAGTGGGTCTCGGAGGGGACGGGGAGTTGAGTGGCCAGCTCTGCCCACCACCATGACATGCGGAGGACAGGGTGGGGAGACTTATCAGATACCCATCGCTCCTCCTCCGGCTAATCATGAGCTCGTCGGAGTTCGCGGCTCGACCCTGGTATGTACTATACTTTGCATTCTGTACAGTCATTTTATTTCATTTGATATCCCGTAGAATACTAATGACTTCAAACACTTTTGCAGGCTTCGATTGAGTACACTGGGCAGGCCCTGGAGCTGATAGCCTCGGTGATAGGGATACTTCAGAGGAGTATTGACCTGTTGACCATCTACGGCATCCCGGTGAGTTCTTTCAACCTCGGTCTCAAGACTCTGCATAATCTGTTTCATACTGATCTGATACATCACATTATCAATACGGCACTTGATACACTGCACTCACATACCACTCACGGCACTGATACACTGTAACTCACATGCTGCTCATAGCATTGCTCACGGCATTCATATATTGCTCACGGCATTCATACGCTGCTCACCGCATTCATACACTGTACTCATACACTGTATTTGGTATTCATACTCGACTTTGCATAGCATAACTGATGCATTTGCCAATTGTTCTTTTCAGGCCCCATTCCAGATATCGGCTGCAGGGGGTGCTTCAACAGGACCATCTGTACCTCCCAGAGCGGGGAGAGCGGGACGGGAGATGACGATACACAGCCGAGGCAGGCATAGGCGTACCCGTACCGAGAGCAGTTCACGAGAGCCTACCCTATAGAATGAGTCTGACGAGGAGGCAGCGTCGTCTCAAGATGAGGCCGGGGATGGCTTAGATTCAGACTCTGATGGTAGAGATCTTGGACCTTCGTCCAGGAAGAGGATCAGGACAGACTCCCGCACTTGAGGCTATCAGCACCGATCCAGACGTTTTGTTGTTTTTCTTTTTTTGCTTTATTTTTCTTTTTACTAGTAGTTTAAGCACATTGTACTGCGTCAGGCAAGTTTTATTTTCCTCAAAACTATGTACTTTTGCAAAAGAGAATATAATGAAATGAAACAGCTGTTTTTGTTGAAAAAGTGTTGCATTTGAACATTCTATGCATCGCATCGCATTACATAACAATGTAAATGAGATTGAACTTTGTTTTGAAAACTAAACACTCGAATTGCATTAATCAGGTAGTGAACCAACTAACAACAAAACAACTTGATAAGCAAAACAAAGAAGTTGACAAGCTAACCAAATGTAAATACAACTTGATAAGCAAAACAAAGACTTAAAGAATGCAAAATACAACTCGATAAACAAAAGTACATCAACTCGATAAACAAATTGAAGTAACACAGGTGCGACTTCGCAAAATCATCATCGAAAGGCATTTGAAGTGGAACCAGTCACAAGTTCTCAACATCTTCAACACATATGCAGCTTAGAGAACGAAGGGAGAGGCCATCGGCCAACATTACTAGCCGATCGGCCAAAAAAGATGGTCGGTCAGCACTCTTTTTGGCCGATCGGCCAAAAATGGCAAGCACCTCCAGAATGCTGACACCTGTCTTCCACTCAACACCTTATCTTCTACAAAAGCCTTAGCTTCGTAGTTTTCTCCATTTCAGCTCAGTTTTTGCACCAAATGGAAGCATTTCTTATCCAAAATCTCACAAATTGGATTGCCAACTTGGATGGCTTGGAAAAGCTGAATTTCTGGGGATTCGGCATAAATGTACTATTCACGTTGAGTCGCACCCCGCTGCGTTTTCCATTCCTCCATGCCGCGGCAAGGTTTTGGAATCCGGGGACACACGTCTTTAGCTTTGGCGGACAAGAGATGCGTCCCACTTTCGAGGATTTCCAAGCCTTAATGGAATCCGAGCGCGATGAAGAAATCTTGCCTCAGCCCCAGTTCAGCCACGTCCAAGCCTTAGGACGGATGTGCGGCCTCATTTTGCATGACGCCCGGTCATTGATTCATGACAGGGAACTGGACATTCCGAGCTTGATTCATCGGTTTTCTGATGCTGGTGACCGCGGCGATCATCATTGGCAGGGTTATCGGTGACATGCGCTTTGCTTGTGCATGCTGTCTCATTTCTTGCTTGCCCCAGGCTCCGGTGGGTTTAGCACTTGTTTGATTGAGGTTGCCGAGGGCTTAAAAGAGGGTAAGAGCTGCATTGCCATGACGCTAGCTGAGACATTGATGGGTTTGGACACTTTTCATCGCCGGTAGACGACTAGATTCGCGGAGAGTCCACTACTATTGCAGGTAATGTTTCCCACCCCATCTCACATATATTTCTCACATCACTCGGCTCTCGAGCTCGATTTTTCTCTCAAAACCCTTTTCTCACTTTTTCTCTCAACGTACACCTCTCTATTCTTTAATCTCTCATCTTTCATCTCTTCCCAAGTATGGTTGATGGATAAATTGAAGGTTGTGGACTCATACCCAGCATATTTAGCTCGCAGCTATTTCTTCTGACGACGTCTAGTCGATGCCGCGGATGAAGGATGGTGGTACAATTGGATATGCAATTTGTCTACTCTCGACATTGCTTGGCGCTGCCCCTGGCTTAATCTACCGGCGATGAGCTACAGCATGACTCGCCAGCCCGAGATTCAGTTGATTGGCCTGACACACTACGTCTTTTACTTTCCGTTCCGATTCCGGCGCCAGTTCGGCCATGATTAGATTTGCCCTAAAGAGGGGATAGAGTACCCTGCTGCATTTCCGATTCGAGGCGCACAGCTAGCTCGGTATGCCGCAGCATGGACGATGAGAGAGCTTCTGGCCCCCGCTCCCACTTTCAGTTGCACCCTCTCTAATGAGTGCATTTTGGCTTGATGATGAGGCGTAGAGCAGGCCCACTTTGGCATCAGAGGCTTCCACAAGCTCGGGGAGGGGACGTAGGAACATCTGACTATGCCCTGAATTTATTTGCTTTAATCAGTACTTTCAAGTTTTCTTTATGAATGTAATAAAAAGCAACTTCAATTTGTATTCAAGAGCAGGAGAACTCTGTACTGAAATCAATGTAATTGAAGGTTGTGGGTACTGAAAATTTTCCGTTTGGTCCAAAAATGGTCTAAGTCGTAAAAAGATAAATTTGAGCAAAATCAACTTTTATTAAAACTTTTCAAAACTATTTTCGATATGGATCACAACTGGACATGCCCGAGATTTATCACTGAGACGTACAACCCCGGATCCCAACAACTGGAAAGTTGCCCCTAGTCTGAATAACACTGCACTGGAGATCACAACCGAGCTCTCGAATGCAGAATGGACAAAGATGACCAAACATTATCACATGGACAAAGTTGATCGAGGAAGTGTTTATGGCTGGACTTCAGGATGAAGTTGCCTACGTATCCCTAAGATGGGAATCAAGCCTTATGTAGTTCGGCTTGGGTTCACTCGTGTATTAACTCTCTCCTTTTGCGCTCTAACTTTTGCCAAGGCTGCCCTTTCTGGGTTTTCAACCTTGCGAGCTTAGTTTTTATAATTTCAAAATTTTCATGCTCTAACTTTTGCCTAGGTCGCCCTTTCGGATTTTCGGCCTAGTGAGCCACTCAGGGAAAATATTTCTTCAACTTGTCCATGTTGATCGGCTGGGAGAACTCTAGGCCATCTAGGTCCATCAGAACGACAGCTCCACCCGACCAGATTGACTTAATGATGTAAAGGCCAGTCCAATTAGGTCTGAACTTGCCCCTAGGGTCGTGGATGGAAGCTCGGTTGTCTTTGAGCACCAAATCTCCTTCTTTCAAATTCCTAGACTTAACCTTCTTGTTGAAAGCCTTGGCAATTCGTCGTTGATAGCCCTGAGCATGATACACTGCTTTCAGCCTTCTTTCATCAAAGAGCATAAGTTCTTCGAACCTACTTTGCTGCCAATCTGCCTCAGCTATCTGACACTCGGCCAGTACTCGCAATGACGGAACCTTAATTTCGATAGGTAGAACGGCCTCCATTCTATAAACCAAGGAATACGGAGTCGCCCCAGTAGAAGTTCGAATTGAAGTCCGATAGCCCCACAGAGCAAACGACAACTTATCTGGCCAATCCCGGTAGGTTTCCACCATCTTCTGCAGAATACGCTTGATGTTCTTGTTGGCGGCTTCAACAGCTCCGTTGGTTTGTGGCCGATATGTAGATGACTTATGAAAAGTCACGTTGTATTTCTCCAACAAGTCGATCACTTCCTTCTTGAAGTGGGAACCATTATCTGAAATGATCTCGTTCGGGACCCCGTAGCGACAGATGATGTTGTTCCTGATGAACTTAGCAACGTGTGATGCCTTCAACACCGTATAAAACTGGGCCTCAACCCACTTTGTAAAATAGTCTATCGCGACCGGAATGAACTCATGCCCATTGGACCCCTTCAGAGTGACAGCCCCGATCACATCAATCCCCCAAACTGAAAATGGCCATGGTGAAGTCATGTTGTATAGCTTTGACGGCGGAATGTTCATGCGGTTTGCATGGATCTGACACTTGTGGCATCGCCAGACAAAGCTAATACAATCCTCCTCCATGGTGGACCAGTAGTAACCCTGTCTGAGAATTTTTCGGGCTAGCATCACCCCGTTCATGTACTCTCCGCACTCTCCTCCATGGATGGCCTCCATCAGGCGCTTGGACTCTTTAGCATCAACACACAACTTATGCATCCCGAGATGACCTCTCTTATATAGTTTTTCCCCGCAGATGATGAACTGAGCAGCCATTCTTCGAATTGCCCTTTTATCTTTGGTATTTGCCCCTGGTGGATACATTTCTTTTTCCAAGAAGTTCCAGACATCGTAATACCAAGGGTTCTCATCTTGTACCTCATCTATGGCAGTAATTAGCTCGTAGGCCGACGCAAATTTCTGTTCGATGATGATCAGACGCATTCGGACTCCGAAAGGGATGTCTATCATAGAAGATAGAGTTGCTAATGAATCTGCAAACCTGTTGTTCTCTCTTAACAGATGAGCAAAATTCAGTTTCTCAAACCGAGGAATCAGCATATCCAAGGTATGGTGGTAGATTCTCATTTTTTCTTCTTTGACTTTCTAATCTCCTTTAGCTTGAGATACAACAAGGTTCGAGTCCCTGATGACGTCCAACCGTTTTGCCCCTAGTTCTAGGGCGGCTTCCAAACCAGCAATATATGCCTCATACTCTGCCTTATTGTTCGAGACTTTGAACCGGAGTTTGAATGCTAAAGGTATACGGGAATTGTCGGGTGCTATCAGCAACAACCCTATCCCATATCCGTATTGGTTTGATGCTCCGTCAAAGTACATCGTCCAAAACTCTTCTTCGACATGCAGAATGGCCTCGTCTGGGAACAAGTACTCAACTACTTCATCCGCTTCAACTGGGTGATCGGTTAGGAACTCCGCTACCGCTCTCCCTTTCACTGACTTGCGCGTCATATACTTCAGATCGAATTCGGAAAGCAGAAGCAAGCAACGGGTTAGCCTACCTGTAAGTGCCAGTTTCTCGAAAAGATATTTAATGAGATCTAATCTCGAAACTAGTATTACAGAGTGAGCTAACATGTAGTGCCGCAGCTTCCTGGTAGCCCATACCAAGGCCAGACAAGCCTTCTCCAGCGGAGTGTAGCGAGTCTCATAATCCAGCATTTTCTTGCTCAGGTAGTAGATAGCTCTCTCCACTTTGTAATCAGACTCCTGTGCAAGCATGCAGCCCATTGTAGTTTCAGTCACTGAAAGGTACAGAATCAACGGTTTCCTCGGCTCAGGCGGTGACAGCATAGGTGGGTTCTGTAAATATTGCTTGATCTGTTCAAAAGCAGCTTGGCATCAGCCGTCCCATTGGAATTTCTTTCCTTTCTTCAGGAGACCAAAGAGTGGTTCACAAGTCAAGGTTAATTTTGCAATAAACCGTTTTATGAATTGCACTTTACCCAGAAAGCCTCGCACCTCCTTTTCAGTCCTTGGTGGTGACATTTCTAAGATGGCCTTGATTTTTGAAGGGTCGACCTCGATACCTCTCTGTGTAATCAAGAACCCCAACATTTTCTCTACTGTAACACCGAACGTACACTTCTGAGGATTCAGCCGCAACCGATATTCTCTAATCCGTTGAAAGAATTTCTGCAAGGCGGTGTAGTGGCCCTCTCTTTCCCTAGACTTGACAATCATGTCGTCCACATATACCTCAACCTCTTTATGGATCTTATCATGCAAAATCGTGGTCGCACCCCGTTGATATGTAGCCCCAGCATTCTTCAGCCCAAACGACATCACCCTATAACAGTAGGTCCCCCACGGGGTGGTAAAAGCAGTCTTTTCCCAGTCTTCGGGTGCCATCAGAATCTGATTGTAGCCTGAAAAGCCATCCATGAATGAGAGCAATGCATGCCCAGCAGTGAAGTCCACTAATTCGTCGATATGCGGCAGAGGAAAGTCGTCCTTCGGACTGGCTTTGTTCAAATCCCTGAAGTCCACACATACCCGAATTCTGCCGTCCTTCTTCGGCACTGGAACTATGTTGGCCAACCAAGTTGGGTATTCAGATACCAACAGGAACCTTGCGTCAATTTGCTTGGTGACCTCTTCTTTGATCTTGAGGGCCCAGTTTGGGTGGATCCTTCTAAGTTTCTGCTTAACGGGTCGGGCCTCTAGGTCAAGAGGGATCTGGTGCTGTACAATCTCAGGATCGATTCCAGGCATGTCTTCATAAGACCACGCGAAAACATCTTTGAAATCTTTTAATAAAGCGACTAAGCGCTCGCGCTCCTCCGAAGACAACGTGGACCCGATCTGGACCAACCGCGGGTCCTTTTCAGTACCAACGTTAATTGTGGTGATTTCATCAACCAAGGGTTTAACAAACCTCTCCTGTTCTTGTTCTAGCAAATATTTCAAAACCGGAGGAATTTCTTTCTCGTCATTTTCATCGAAATTTTGAAAGTCCTGATTAATACAATAAATCAAAAGCACAGAAAAGTACTCGAAGGCCACAGCCATTCCATTCTCATTAATCACTTCCAAGTCACCTGATTCCTCTGTTACAACAGACTCAAAGGAAAAAGAAAAAGGTGACCTAGACAGGACAGTGGCATCCGAGTTGTCACCCCCAGGAATACCTGACTCAGACGAGCTGGAACGTGATTCCGACTCCACAAACTCGGTGGAATCAGATTCCGGCTCACTACTTGACCTGGTACTGCTAAATAAGAATCCCTCCTCGTACTACCAGACGAGGGAGGGTGCGATGGACGCATCCAGAATGTTCGAAGATGGGCTCGTAGCCGCTTCATTCCTAATCATGGACACTGAATTATCCCCCAAGCACTTATGTACGATCGGAGGATCTGAAAGTAGACAAGCCAGTGCTACCCCCATTTCAATCTCGGTGCTCTCGGAATCTTCTTCCTTGCACTGCTCAGCCTCAGCTGGTAGGTCTGTCTGCTCTTCGGTAACATCATCCCTGGACAACTGGAAATCGAAGAAAATCTCAAACCCCGGCAAGCGTCACCTCTCTGTATTTAACCATGGCTCTGGGAAGCCGCAGAATGGAAAGTCCTCCCCCTCCAAGACAAAGCGTCCGTTCAGGGTGCCCTGGATAGGCCGATGCATCAACTCATAAGGCTTCCCGGCCTGCTTTGCTCTGGCCCTTCTGGCCATCTCTTTGCCTTTCCTCACCTAGTCCTCTTTGGTAGGCAGATAACCTAAGCCAAAGGTATGCGGGTTGTGCGGCACTTCGGCCGATTCAGTAATGCCCTTCCGGCCACTTTTTCCTAGTTCCATCCCAGGGATGTACTGGAGCTTGTTCATGAGGTACACTGACTGTGCGCTGACATATAACCTCTCAGTAACAGCCAAAATGTTCTGTACGACCCGGGCCTCGGCTAGGGTAAATCCCGACAGGAACACATCCTCCGTGCCATGCTCGATTTCCAAAACCGGTGTAGACACCTCTGGCGGTGGATAGATTAAAGAATTCCCAAAAACTATAGCCACCCCATTCCCGTGGGGGTATTTCAACATCTGATGCAGGGTGGAAGAGACCGCCTTCACCTGGTGCAGCCACGGCCGCCCTAGGAGTAGATTGAAGGTTGCGGGAACGTCCAAGACATGAAAGTCAATCTCCTGTTGTCCTGGACCAACCTGAGTCCGAATCTTCACGGTCCCCATCACTTCTCTGCTGGTATTGTCGTAGGCCCTTATCACTTGGGCAGTAGGCACAAAATTTGCGGGCTTCAACCCGATTGCATATGTCGTCCTCAACGGGCACACGTTAATAGCGGATCCCATGTCGACAAGAACCACCAGTATCCATTTTTCTCTACACTCGATAGAGATGTAGAGAGGTTTGTTATGGTTTATGCCCTCAGATGGCAGCTCATTGTCAGTGAAGGTCAACGTCGAGGAAGCTCCTCCCGGAAAGACCAGTCCTACCGGCTGCTCAGGCGTGGTATCTATTGAAAGTTTGGCCTTGTCCATTGTAGAAAGGACAGCTTGTCTATGTACTCTTGAGGCCATAAGCAGTCCCCAGATGGAGATGTCTGCTTGTATTTTCTTAAGCTGTTTCAGCACAGCCTCCTCCTCGAGCAGCTTATCTTTCTGCTTCTCTGTCTCTTTGTCATTTTCGGATGCCTCTGGTTGATCTAAGTGCGGTTGAAATATCGCCCGCACCTAGTCATGTGGTCAACTTTGCCAATATACCAGGTATCATCTGGCTGGCTTTGCCCCCAGTCTTCATCGGTGTGGGCAAGACATAGGTCGTCATCTTCCCACCACATGCCATTGGCAGCCAACAGACACCTGTTCGGCTCCATTACAACTATTCCTAGGCCCATAGCACCTTCCGTTCCTGTGCTCGCAGCACGCTCCGTTCCTGTGCACACAGCACGTTCTGTCCCCGCAGAGGCTTTGGCCTTTCTGACCCTCTCAGAATCTTCGATCCTTTCTCGTTCAAACTGCTTCAGCGCAGCCTGCTGTTCAGTATCTTCCGTACCCAAACTACCCGTATTTTGAGCAAAATTCTTAACACCGGTGCTCTCCGGTGATGCATTCTGATTCCTGGCCCTTTCAGCCACTATTGATGTCCCCGTCCCTGACGGACCCTGTTCTAGCTAAGGTTGTTCAACAACATCCGGCTGGTCGTCAAGCCACCCAGTAGACTTTGCTAACCCATCCAAATCAAACCAGTTGACTGTCACGTCTCTCGGATCTTGTTCATTGAAAAACTGAAGGTTAGCGATGTCCTCTTCTAGATCCGCTAGGTCATCTAGCCCCTAATTAGGTCCATCCTTCTGTACTACACAAACCTCTGCCCCCACTGGCAATTCCACATTTGGCCTAGCCTGGCTCGCTGATGTAATGTAACCGCTTGGGTTGTACATGAAGCTTGTAGACCCCTCAGGCTCTGTATTTGCATTCTCATCTGCCCCCACAACCGACCCACTTCTATCTTCGATAGTTACCACCACCGTCTCAGGTTGGGTTTGGGAGATGTCTAACATGCACAAGTCAGTGCTGTTAGGAATGAACACCTCCGGCTTGGGTATGTGAGAAGGGGTGATATATATGCTAGGGTTGTATGACACAACCCCAGTTTGGATCAAATTGATGCGTTTGGGAGGTGGAGCTTGGTTATGTCATGGGAGAGGGTTGGTTATGACATTCGGTTTCTCCGGAGATACGATCACCTTGTTGTCGACGAGATCCTGAATCTCGTGACGCAATCTATAGCACTGGTCGGTGTCATAACCATGCTGTTGGTGAAAAGCGCAGTACTTCGCCGGGTTATGGGAGAGGGGAAGTTTTTCTGGCAATGGCCGCGGCTCTAGGGGCTTCAAGTGCCCTTTCCTGATCAAAACCCCCAAAGCCTTGGACAAAGACATGTATAGTGAGGTGAAGGTTCTCTGGCCTCGGGGTGAAAACTTGGTTGCTTGTGAGCTACTTCCGGACGCACTGGTGAATGGCGTAGCTGTAAGGGTTCTTGGGGTGGTGGTGGTGGTGACCATACCCACATCTGAAGTTCTGGCAGCTACAGCACTGCTTGTGCCTGCATTCATACTGCGGTTGAATGCCCTCTTAGGCTGCTCTCTCTCATGATCAATGAGGCCCTATTTCATGGCGTCCTCGATCTGCACCCCTATCTCATGTAAATCTGCAAAGGTGGAGAGGGGGAGAACGATCATCTTCTGCATGAGCTTGGGCTGGAGGTTGCGCACAACTATCCGAATTTGGTCCTTGTCAATCGGCCTGATGGTCATTATTGAGCTTTAGCCCTCCACCGGGTCACAAAATCAGAGAAGCTCTTCTTTGGCTCTTGCCTAGTTGTCTCGAGATCATGAGTTGTGACCTCGATTTGTGTATTATAGGAGTATTGGGCTACAAAGGCCTCAGCCATCTCTTCCCGGTTCCTCTTGACGGAGTCCTCCAGTTTTGCATACCAAATAGCCGCTACACCCAACAGGGTCGGGCCAAACAAGGAAAGCTTCTGCAATCTGGAGAGGCCCATCGACCTTAGTATGTCCGAGAACAGCCGTAAATGCACCATAGGATCTCCAGACCCGTCGAAACGGTCTATGTACAGCATTTTAAACCGGTCTAGTAGAGTCACGGCCGAGTCGGAGTACCCGTCCTCTATATCTGGGATGGATTTCACGCCTTGAGACTTCTTGAACAGCTTCTCTAGTTTGCTCACTTTTAACGCTGTGGGATCTACCTTGAACTCAAAGGGTGTATCCTCTAGGTTGGTAGGCGCTTTAGATAGCTGGGGTAGGATTGGGGGCGGAGCTGGCCCCGTTGGAACGTCCTTATTGTCTTGGACGTGTGTTGTCTCTCCAAGTATTGGAACTCTTGGTGGGGGAGGAGCTGGGTGCGAAGCAGATGCAGCGACTTGCTGTGGTGGTTGTTGTTGCTGAAGTCTAGCAATCAACTTTGCCAGTTGGGCCATAACCTCGGCCTGGCGTACGGCAAATTCTACTTGACGGGCAGCGTCCTGCTGCATAGCTTTCATACTCTCCTAGAGCTGACGCATCATCTCCTCTATACCTTCTATATTATGCTGGTCTATCTGAATAACCAGTATATCTGTCCCTGTAGTAGAAACTGAGACCTCAGCCTGATTGTTCACTGGTAGGGTAGACCACTGGTTTGGCGACCGCTGTACCGATACACTGTGCGTTTTTGACCTCCGTCTGGTAACCGGGGTTAAAGAAAGGAACACTACTTGTCCGTCACTCAGATCCCTGGATCGATTAAGTCTACGACCTCTAACCCAGAGTGCTCGGGGAATATCTACCTGGTTGGATGCAATGGTGCTAAACTACCTTGCAAAAAGATAAATAAAGCATAATAAGAAAACAAATAACTAGAAAAACGAACAGCATAATAGCTAAAATAAAGACAACACGCAGTTGGCAAACACAAGCTGAAAGAACTGTTCTCAACCACTGATTACTGTTCCCAAATCACTGCCCCAAATCTGAATCTGATACTCGCAGGTAAAACTGATTCCCAAATACTGATGCCTGCAGGCCTGATACCCAGACTTGCAAACTGATACGTGCATTCCTGTAAAGGCCAACTCTAAAAGCACATAACAAGCAAGTAAGAGCCAAAACACCCCTATGTTGGGGTAGGGTTTCCCTATCCTATTGTCAGGAGCTAGGGTTTCACTACACACGCAGCGGTTTCAAACAACCTATAATCGGGTAAGCAACATGTCCTAGCTTGGAATGGTCACTACAGTTTCCGATATGCACTAGGTCGAATGGTCAAAAAGGGTGCCTTGGTAAAAATCGAGGTTTGTGTTCCCGTCGTGGCAGAGCCCGCAACCGGTCAGCCTTATGGCACGTTTCTCAAAGCGGGCCTCCGGCAAACCGTTCAGGAATAGCATACGGCAAACACGGTGAACTAGGCGCACCAATGCAAATGCAATGCAAAGAAACACATAAGTGTAGACAAAACAAGATATCATGAGTTTGAGTCAAGTTCTCTAAATCCCCAGCAGAGTCGCCAGAAATTGTAGACGTGCCCGAACGTCCCGGCTCCACGCGCGAGATGGTGCGAAATCCGTTTTGTTCATTAGCTGCTACAGTTCGGACTCAAATGTTATGGTTTTGAATATGATCTTGCAAAATGAAATGCAAGACCGATAAATCACCAAAGAGTCCAAATCCGGCAAATCGTTTTGGAAAACTGATTTTTAATAAAGAAGTACCAAACATAGACTGCTTTGCCAGATACAGAGTCGCCACCTAAATATTTTGTTTTAGGAAATTTAGGAAACCCTGACTCGTGCCTAAGGCCACGTGTCCGTCATCACCAAAGTTGCTTCGGCTCGGGAACTTGGGTACGAGAGGGGAAGGTCATGCAATGAGCACCCCTGCTCGCCCGATCAAAGATCGGCCTTTACTAACATGATATCTTGTTTTTGAAAACACATGCGTTCTTATTCCGGTTTATTAGCTAATCTTACTACGTGATGTGCACAACACACAAGTATAGACTAGATCGCCTAAATTGGAACAAAACATCTCATGTTTGTTTGTTTGAAAATGGTTTGAAGGTGTTACTCACAAGTAGGCTAAGACGTGGATTTGCCACCCTCAAGTGGGCTTAGAAAAATATGATTTTGCCACCCTTAAGTGGGCTTAAAACTCGCATTTTGATGAATTGTTCCAATTCAAGTAATCCAACCTTCACCCACAGGCATTCAGGCAGTTATATCATCTAAGCAAATAGCCTTATGGCAAGCATGTTATCATGGCAACACTCACACTCATGCAAGATGCTAAAGCATAAAAGGTTACCTAGTACTCCGAGCCAAAACAATAGCTAGATAATAATCAATGCATGATCCTAGTTTATGTTAGTATGGCTAATGCAACACATGCAAAATGTAACTAGCAATAGGCTCGGCTATTCTAAGATGGCATATGAGATGCAACTTGATAACATGCTGTTGAACACGTATTCAAGTAAATGTATATAAAATGCAATACAGTTAGTATGATGCGCCGAACCTGGTGCATGCAAGACTGATGAATGGATACAAACATGCAAGCATAGGAATGCTAATTGAAATATGACCTAGAACTAACCATTGTAAGTGGTTAAGTAAACGGGAGAAAGACGTGGGGTTGGAAGACATTCACACACTCACGCACACTTATTACAAAATTCGCCCTCTCGACAGAGGGTCTGAATGAATAATACAAACCAACTAATTAGCTAACTAACAAGCTAATTAATTACAAACCAAAATTAACTAACTAACAAGCTAATTAATTGTTACACAACCGAATCGAAACAAATAACTATTCTAAGTTATCAAAAGCACTGAAATGGCCTCGTGACGAGGGATGCATGCGTGCTCGGTCGGCTTTGCTCGGAAATCCGTTGCCATGCCTCATGTTGCCTCTGTTTGCACTGTTTTAGACTTCTGAAAACTGTTCCAACTTCTATGATGCTTCTGAACCACCTCATGGATATGCTGAGAGGCCATTGGCCAAAAGGTAAGGCCATCGGCCAAAAGGTATGGCCATCGGCTAAAGGATGAGGGTCATTGACCAGTTTTGAGTCCATCAGCCAAAAATTGTTAGCCGATCGGCACTCCAGATAGCTGATCAGCCATCTCTTCCTGCAGACTGCTCCTTTTGCTGCAGCAGAGGACAAACAAGGGCATGGCAATACATTTGCTAGAAAATGTTGTGCAACTACACCCCTTATCATGTTTGAGATTCAAAGGAGTGTAGTGTTCGACTCTCGAGCCATCAATCACGCATTTTGATGCATGATGGCCAAAGAGGTCGAATTGCACAAATCAATATGGAATGAATGCACAAAAACACATGAATGCCTCACACTCTATCATGTTGGATCAAGAGTGTCGGCGACCGAGAATTGAGGCACGTTTCATCACTTCAAGTATGAAACGTCCCTCATTCCTTTTGTTTGGTTTAACACCCAAACCAAACACAATGCAATGCATGCAACATGGAGATGTTATGCAATGCAACATAAGCATGCCAAATGTAATGTAACAAGCATGCAAAATACAATGCAACCTAGACATGCAAACATGCAATGTACCAAGCATGCAAAATGCAAACATGTAATGTAATAAGCATACAACAACAATGCCAACAACAAGCATGTGACAGCATGCAATCTAATAAGTATGCAACAACATGTAAGATGGATAAGCATGCAACAACATGCAAAGATGGACTAGCATGCAACAAGATGCAAACTAGTAGGCATGCAACAACATGCAATGTGACAAGTATGCAACAACATGTAAAGATGGACTAGCATGCAACAAGATGCAAACTAGCAAGCATGCAACAACATGCAAAGATGGACTAGCATGCAACAAGATGCAAACTAGCAAGCATGCAACAACATGCAATGTGACAAACATGCAACAACATGCAAAGATGGACTTAAACCAAAATGGGCAGACCTCAACCACGCCCAAATCAGTGGCCAAAGTGATGAATTGATGACATGAAATGCAAGGCAAGCATGCATGCCAATTGGCCCAAGAATTAAGACATGAAGACACCAACTCTTAAGAGCACTTAAAGAGTGAAAAGTGTGGACAAGTGACAATACTATAGGCCCTGAAATTAAGCATGGAATGATGCCAAATCAACCAAACAATGCAAGTGTAGCATATCAAGAGGCTCAAAGCTCAAGGTTAGCAAAGGGACTTGCACTAAGGCTATGCAAAGCAAGCCTCAAAGGACCAAGGGCAACCAAAACAGTCCCAAGGCAGGTCAATACAAGACCAAAAGCATGCTTGAACCTAGCCAACACAAGCTAGAACAAAAGACCAAAAGCATGAAGCATGAAGCATGCAAGGCTAACAAGGGGTGTTACACTACACCTATTAAAACCAAACATGGCATGACTTAACCAATAAAAATCAGAGTTATGGCATGTCAAGATAAGCCCAAAAACCCGTTGAGATGGCATCCTAAAGGCCTAAGCATAGAGGCATGCACAATGGTCCACTCTTAAGGCATGAAACACTAACTTTTCAAAGCATTGAAAGGATGACAAATGCAAGTGTATGGCTACACTACATGGACTAAAATCACATATGAAATGATGCCAAATCATGAAAATGGTCTAAGCAATGCATGCTAATGACTTGGACACTCAAAGCTAACAAGCTAGATTGAACCATGGCTATACAAAACAATGCATGCATGACTAAAACAACATGAAACAGAGCTTAAGCATGGTAAAACATGACTAAAAGCTTCTTTGAGTTGAGCCAAAACATGCAAGAATGATGATCCAAATGCAAGATGCATGTTAAGGCAATAGAGAGGATTACACTACAAGTGCATGATGCATGTAAGCGGCTATCAAACCAACTTTAGACAGAGGTATAGCATGCTAAGATAACACCAAAAAATTGCTAAAATGGGGCCAAAAATGCCAAGCAAACATGCTACTATTATGAGCCATTTATACTAGCAAATAAGACACAAGGAGAAGGGGGTGTCCCTCTCCTATTCAAGACTCCAAAACCACCGTTCCACCACTAAAAATCCTCTGGATTTCAGTGGTGGAAAGGTCATACAAAGGCTAGAACGAGGGCAAAAAGGGATGGCTCAAAACAAGGCCAAACAAGGCCTAAGAGGGGGTAGACCACCCCCCGACCAAAAAGTGACCTTAAACAAACATCACAAGCATAAAAAAAAAGAACTTTTTCTAGTTTAGAGTTAAGCTTAAAACAATATGCAAGCAGGTCTAAAACCTTAAGCCAAAATAGGGGATTAAAAGCTAGAATCTCACCCTTGAAGAACATCTTCAAGAACACAACTCCACCAGCTTTTCTGAGCTTAAACCACTCTAAAAACGCTAAAACCAACTCCTCAGTACCTCAGCAACAAAAGGATGGTGTTCTAGTAAGTGTTTCTGTGCAACAGTGTGAAGGATTTACACTTTTGGGCACAAACAAGAGCAAATGGAGAGAGAGAGAGGTAAAATATATATAGAGAGAGATATAGAATTTGTATCTCAGATTTTCAAAACCTCTGGAAAGGGAGGGGAGGCTCCCTTCTTATAGAATTTCAATTCTCAAGCTTGTTGAACAAACTTGAGTCTTGAATGCAATCCCTCCATACACATGTATAGAGGATGAGAATTGTGCCCACCAACTGTCACAGCTGGCACAAAATATCTGCAAAAAGCAGATGGAAAGGGCTCGGCTCAAAAATATGGCCGATCGACCAAAAAGAGTGCCAATCGACCAAATGGAGTGCCGATCGGCCAACACTTATGGCCGATGGCAAGAAAACATGGCCGATGGAACAATGCCTTAGCCGATGGGTTGCAGGGATGGCCAACAAGCCACCCTCTGCCCTCAGAAGCAAAAACACAAGCGCTTGATCCACAACCAAGTATAAAACAGACAAGTTGAGAGATCCTAAGGCAAGGCGCGCAGCCGAGACCTTCGGGAACTCAAAACGAACACGAGCATGGATGATCACCGAGTGTTCAAACGATGACGTCCAAGTCTTGAGGACGGTCAAAAATGGGGTGTCTACACCCTTGTTCTGTGCTGTCCTATACCGTGGTTATAGTTATTTACGTAATTTCTGTATTTCAGTTTCTGTCACTAATTAAGTTGTTTATTCAACTTAAATTATGTTAATGTTTTAGCTTAAATAACTATCTATAGCTATTTTGTGCCCCTATACTTACAGTATAATATTTCTCACTCTGCTATGTGCATATAACTGTTACCCCTTTCTGGTGACGAGATTTAGCAGGATCAAGATGAGGGATAAACCACAGTGTTTCCTTTTTTTTTGGTACTATCTGTATTTTTTATTAGACTCTTATAAAAAAAAATGAAAGCCCAAATGACTATTTTTTGTTTTTTTTAATAAACTTTTAGTACCCAATTATTTTATTTTAATTTATTTAATTTATCCACTACGCTACTACTACAGTAGTTTTAGAATTATTTTATTTTTATCTTATTACGACGCCAAGCCTTTGGGTACCGGGTTTGGGTCATGACAAAAGTAGTATCAGAGCAATGGTTTTGGGCACAAAAAAAAAAATACTAATAATAAATTTAACTTCATATTATTTGATATTATGGTATGTGTTTTCCAAAACAAAAAATTTTAAATTAAATTGTCTAACACAAGTAAACTGTGTTATAAATATTTCTGGGCTATGTTTTCCTGTGGTGTAGGAATTGCAAACCTAATGGAGTTATTTTGGTTCGAGCCCCCAGGAGCTCATCTTATCCCGAACTTATTAGAAGGCTGGGGTGATTCAGAGAGTCTTGTCAGACAAGGCCACCCGACACTTGACCGACTCATTGGGCGAGCCATGTATTTGCAGGCTGACCCTGATGAGGATTTCTTATTTTGGAGGCTTAGCCAAGGCAGCACTCGTGAGAGGTACATAGGGTCGACCCACATTGTTGGTCTTGCTCTGAACTTAAGACAACTGCATTTTCTGGTCGCACCTCTACTCCTGGGCTTTGCGGAGAGGAGAGGACATGCATATCCTAGCAGCCACATTCGCACTATGACTCCTCCTCCACAGCACATTGTCCAGAGTCCAGCGATGGACTACACTGACAGTGTATCATACTTGGAGATACCGGTGCGGATTACCGGACGGGAGTTTTGGGGTTATGATCACGGTATTCCTGTCTACATGATCTGGGTAGTATGGCAGTTCTTTGGAGTAGGGCTCAGTGGGTAGGGGTTTGAGCCCCTCATGTAGAGTGAGTTCGTGGGGTTATTTCGTGGGCCAGTTTTCCAGAGCCAGTTCTCATGGTGGCCTAACGGTCCCTTCTAGACACCTGACCAGGAGATCCTTTTTTTTTTTGTAACCTAACCATGATTAGTCTAATCCTTCTATTTTTGTATTAATAGGATTAGACACTAACTCTTGACTGTATTTTAAGTATGTTGTACTAATATGTTTTCTTTTGCATAAGTAAAAATGATATATGTCCTGTTATAGTATCTTGTGAATCATAACTATGATATCGTGATATGTACTATTATAGTATCTTGTGAATCATAGATAATTAAATGTATACTAAGTGGTTCAAAAAAAAAATAAAAATAAAAAAGGGGGGGAGTTCACTAACCGTTTTCACCTTGTAGTAATGGCTAATGATGGAAATGGAACCGGATCATTGGTCAGTGGTACTGATCCAATGGGGCAAATCATGGAAAGAGCAGTCACTAGTTTTCTGCGAGCCCTCCAAACCAACATTAATAGCGGATTGCCTGAATGACGAGAAGAGCTAACGACTATAAAACAGTTCCAAGACTTGAAACCTACCATATTCACCGGCAGTACAAACCCACTGGTGGCAGAAGTTTGGGTTAGAGATTTAGAGAAAATTTTCCGTGCGCTACCTTGTACAGAAAGGCAGAAGGTGACTTTTGCCACATTCACCTTCAAAGACGATGCACAAGAATGATGGCTTCTTACCTTGAAGAAAGAAGATATTATGACTTGGGCAAGATTCTTAGAGGTATTCTATGAAATATACTTTCCAGATTCACTATGGGAACAAAAGGCGACATAATTCATACATCTAAGGCAAGGAACCATGATAGTGGCTGAATACGAGAGCAAGTTTACGCAACTGGCTCGATTTACGACATATGCCATCCCCACCGAAACTCGAAAAGCCAGGAAATTTGAAGCAGGATTGGATGCTAAAATCAAGGACAGGCTAGAGGTTTTGAAACTACCAACCTACGCGGAGGTGGTGGATCGAGCATACATTGTGGAAAAAGGGATTAAAGCCTTACGCTCTAGGGAACCAAGCCAAAAGAAGCGAGTTTGGGAAAGAAATAACAGAAGACCCGATGTCGCACCTCCCAAGAGGGTAAATACAGGCACAACCAGTTCAGCCAGTTCAAGCAATCAAGGTCCTACAAATCCCAGAGGTGGCACCATTCCAACTTGCTCTACCTGTGGAAAGACTCATTGGGGACAATGTCGTCGAGACACGGGAGCATGCTTTAGATGTGGCCAAGTTGGCCACTTGCTGAGAGATTGTCCAAAGCTTGCCAATCCTACAACCGGCCCCTCTAAACCAGTCCGAAAACCCACGATACCTGGAGGAGTAAGGAAGGACCAAAAAGGCCAAGGAAGAGCTTTTGCCCTGGTGCCTGGAAACCCAGAAGTTACTGAGAATGTTGTGTCAGGTACACTTTCTATTTGTGGTCACTTAGCTTATGTTCTCTTTGACTCTGGTTCAACTCATTCTTTTGTTACACCACACTTTGCTACCAAGTTGGCATCAACACCAGAACCCTTAGGATATATACTATCTGTGTCTTTTCCTTTTGGTAACTCCGCCCTTAGTGCTGATGTGTACAAATCTTGTATTGTATCCTTAAAAGGTGAAACCTTACACGTAGACTTGATTTCCCTCTGCATTAGTACCTTTGATATGATCTTAGGAATGGATTGGTTAGCTACCAACCATGCCTCTATTGATTATAAAGCCAAAAAGGTCTTCCTCCGGTCACCAAACCAACTCGAGCTTGTTTTTGATGGAACTGGAGTTTCTCCCCCTCCATGTGTTATATCCTTCATGACAACCCAATGACTTCTAAGAAAGGGTTGTTGTAGTTATATTTGTTCTGTGATCGACACGCAACAAGAAGCCCCCATACTTGATGCAATCCCTGTAGTTCAAGAATTCCCGGATGTATTTCTTGAAGACCTACCTGGTACCCCGGTTGAGCGAAAAATCGAATTCACCATTGAAACCTAACCTAGTACATAACCAATCTGAAAAGCCCCTTGCTGCATGTCCATGACAGAATTAAAAGAGCTGAAGACTCAACTCCAGGAATTATTAGACAAAGGTTTCATTCGACCTAGTACCTCACCCTAGGGAGCTCCAGTACTATTCGTAAATAAAAAGGATGGCACGATGAGGTTATGCATCGATTACCAGGAGCTAAACAAAGTCACCGTCAAAAGTTAGTACCCTCTGCCACGAATCGATGACTTGTTCGACCAACTGCTAGGCGTCCAAGTATTCTCGAAAATTAACTTGTGTTCTGGCTACCATCAACTAAAAATCAAAACGGAAAGCATAGAAAATACTGCCTTCAGAACTCGTTATGGGCACTACGAGTTTCTCGTCATGCCATTTGGCATCACAAATGCTCCAGCGGCCTTCATGGACCTCATGAATCGCGTGTTCAAACCCTATCTTGACGAGTTCGTCATTGTCTTCATTGATGACATTCTCATATACTCCAAATCGCCAGAAGATCATGAGCACCACTTGCGGAGAGTTCTGCAGATACTACGTGATCACAAGCTTTATGCCAAGTTGAAGAAATGCGACTTCTGGATCACTAGTGTACAATTCCTCAGTCACATCATTAACAAAGATGGCATCTCAGTTGACCCCCAAAAGGTTGCAGCAATCGTGGATTGGCCACGACCTAATAACGTGTCGGAGATTCGAAGCTTATTGGGTCTAACCGGTTATTACCGGCACTTCGTGCAAGATTTCTCGAAGATAGCATCACCCTTGACCCAGCTAACTCAGAAGAACATACCCTTTGAATGGACCGACAAACAGGAACGTTGCTTCCAAGAATTGAAGAACAGACTCGTGACGACTCCTATACTAGCACTCCTTGCGGAAACAGAAGGGTTTGTAATTTATAGCGATGTCTCACACAATGATTTGGGTTACGTTCTTATGCAAAATGGGAAGGTCATTGCTTATGCCTTCCGCCAACTAAAGACTCACGAAAGGAACTACCTAACCTATGATCTAGAATTGGCTGTGGTGATCTTCGCCCTCAAGATCTGGTGTCATTATCTCTACGGTGCAACCTGCGAGATTTACACGAATCACAAGAGTTTTAAATATCTGTTTATATAGAAGGAACTAAATATGAGGCAACGATGATGGTTAGAATTTATGAAGGACTACGATATAGAGATCCATCACCATCCTGGCAAAGTAGTAGACGCATTAAGTTGAAAGACAACCAAAAGTTTGGCATGTACCTCGTTCCCCGCAAGATTAATGGACTGCTTGCCAACGTAATCGTGAAACCTGAGTTGACTGAAGAAATTAGAGTCGGCCAATGTGAAGATAAACTTTTGAAGAAGAAATACGAGGAGCAAGGAAGCATGCCCGATCTTGACTTCACGATAAGCAATGGGATGCTAAAGTTTCATAATCGAATTTGCATATCCGACCTTCCAGAACTCAAGAAAAAGATATTGGTAAAAGCTCATAGCTCGAGGTTTGCAATCCACCCTGGCAATACGAAGATGTATCACGATCCGAAGGAACGTTTTTGGTGGACAGGAATGAAAAAGGACATAGCAAGCCACGTCTCCAAATGCTTGCATTGTCAACAGGTTAAAGCAGAACATCAGAGACCTGCAGGAATGTTGCAACCACTCCCTATTCTCAAATGGAAATTGGAGCACATTACAATGGACTTCATGGTCGGGCTACCACAATCAGTCTCAAAGAATGATACAATATAGGTTATCGTAGATCGATTGATGAAGTCAGCGTATTTTTTACCAATCAAAATCATGTACTTCCTCTCTAAGTTCGCCACTCTATACATTAAGGAAATCATTCGTTTGCACGGCACCCCAGTTTCAATCATATCCGATAGAGACCCCCACTTCGTGTCTCACTTCTGGAACAAATTACAAGAAGCTTTGGGAACCACTCTGAAGTTTAGCACGGCTTATCACCCGCAAACTGATGGGCAATTTGAAAGGATGATCCAGACTTTGGAAGATATGTTACGTGTGTGTATGCTAGACCTTAAAGGTAATTGGGATGATCACCTACCTTTGGTAGAGTTCGCCTATAATAACAGCTACCATGCAAGCATTGGAATGGCACTGTACGAGGCACTGTATGGAAGGAGATGTTGATCACCTCTGTGTTGGACGGAAGTCGGAGACAAGAAATTATTAAGCCCCAAAATCATGCAAATCACAACTAATAAAATTCGACTCATCCAACAGCGAATTCGTATTGCCCAAAGCCGCCAGAAAAGCTATGCAGATACAAGAAGACGGGACTTAGAATTTCAAATAGAAGATCATGTGTTCCTAAAGATCTCACCCAAAAGAGGGGTTATCCGATTTGGAAAACGAGGAAAGTTAAACCTACGTTATATTGGGCCATTCGAGATACTAGAAAGGATTGGTCCTGTGACATATCGCCTTGCGCTTCCACTCGACCTGTCCAATGTCCACAATGTGTTTCACGTTTCGATGCTTCGGCAATACCTTCGAGATCCAGGGCATATTGTCGATTATGAGAACTTGGAAGTTCAAGAAGACCTCTCTTATGAAGAACAGTCTGTGCAGATTCTCGATCGTCGTGATCAAGTTCCCCGAAACAAGACTATACCTCTTGTAAAAGTTTTGTGGAGAAATCATCAAGTTGAAGAAACGACATGGGAAATGAAAAATCAAGTGCGAGCCAAATACCCACACCTCTTCGAAAAACAAGGTACGTTAAGTTGAAGGACAAACTTCTATTTATGACGGGAGAAATGTGACAACCTAACTGTTTAATTAAATACCATGTATAATTAGAATAAAATAAAATAGTGAATGTTATGTGATAAGGTGCAATTTAATTAGGGATTATATATTATCAAAAAAAAAAAAAAACGAAACAGGTATAGCTTTGGTGAATCACCGACTTAGGCCTCATAGCTTTGTTCAATCACCAATTAGAGGGACATGTGGGGGAAGGGAAAAATGGCGCCTGTTAAGACATGTGGCCGAGGGTAGATGCACGCTCACTACCTATAAATAAGTAGTGACTGACCGAGCTTCAACAAAACAAAAAGAAATGTATATAAATCAATAACTAAGAGGCAACATACAAGTAGCAGGGAGTTAGTAGTAGGAAACTAAAAGCTAAGGATCAATCCTAAGGTGAGTTATATTATACCTTGAGCTACCATAACATGTTTTAAATATGTCTTGAATTACCATAATATATTTTACGAATGTTTTGAGTTACCACAATTTATTTTATATAATTTATGTTTTATGGTCACGTTAATGTTTCAATTACATTGATTATTTTCTGAACTCTATTTGCTTAAATTGAAACCCATGGATATGTCTGTTTAACTTTTAATAATTATTTGACAAAGATCTTGTAAACAATTATTTTCTGCAAGTACCACCACGGAAGTCCCATGCCTTGGGGGACTTAAATAACCATTGGCCCCTGTTTGGCTACTTTGTGGTCCTCAATTTGTCATGGATCCATTGACCCTGTTCTGATTGTCACTCCAGTGACCCCTGTTCTGTTCTATCATGTACCATGGTTATAGTTATTTACAAAATTTCTATATTTCAGTTTCTGTCACTTAATTAATTCTTACTCTACTATGTGCTTATAGCTGTTACCCTTTTCAGATGATGAGATTTAGCAGGATCAAGATAGGGGATAAACCATAGTGTTTTCTTTTTTTTTTGGTACTATCTGTATTTTTTATTGGACTCTTATAATAAAATGAAAGCTCAAATGACTATTTTTGTTTCTTTTTAATAAACTTTTAGTACCCAATTATTTTAGTTTAATTTATTTAATTTATCCGTTGCGCTACTACTACAGTAGCTTTAGAATTATTTTATTTTTATTTTGTTACGACGCCAAGCCTTTGGGTACCGGGTTTGGGTTGTGACAGGTAGGCTTGATTCGCAAGCCATCATTCGACACAAATTCATTGCGTGATGGCTTATGAACCAAGGGATATAATCTCAATAAATGCACAATGAAAAACCCACGAACCTCCTCCCTATCATGATATTGATCAAGGGAAATGGTTGATATTGACTCTTGAACTATTTTCATCACTAACAAGTATGAAACGACTCAAGACTTAACGGGTTCAATTAACGTCCGATTGAACCCAAACCATTTTATTATTTTGCTCCATTTTATTCCAATTTTAATACCTCTTTTATTTACCTTTTCATTCCTTAAGCCTTTTAGTCCAATAATGAAGATTAAGTCCACTAATGGAAAGAAGTAGCAAACAAAGGGTTGTTTTGGGCATGAGAGAGATGTCATGCCGTTGGTAATGAACCTCTGAAGATATTAAACCATTAAGCACAACAATCTCTATCTCAAGCTTAAACAAACAATCGGTTTGAAACGACTCTTAAAGCAAAGAAGAAGCCAAGAAATGAGAGAAGCACAAAGATGATTAGAGATGAACACAAGTATGGAAAGCTTGAAATAAATGCTATCAACTCAAATAGGTTGGTGTCTAATGCCTAAAACACCAAACCTATGAGGACCGTTACACTACAAGCATGTAATACAAAGCATAAATGACACGAACAACTTAAAACAGTCCTAAAATAGGCTAAAACAACATTGAAATTAAGGTAAAAACATCTACAAAAGCAAGCTAAAATAATTGAGCAATTAAGCTAGTAAACAAAACAAAGGAGGGGAGGCTAACCCCTCTATTTTTGAGACTCTTCAAAACCACATTTTAGCCACTGAAAAACCTTTGAAAATCAGTGGTAAAAAAACTCAAAAAAAGATAACGAAAATGTGGAAAACACAAGGGTAAAAGCTTAGAAGACAAGGTTCAAAGAGGAGTGGTCCACTTCTCTACCCTTAATGGCTTTACAGAAGTAAAAAAAAAAAGGAAAGAAATGGTACAAAAGAGCTAGGATGTATACCTCTTGAAGAGGAGTGATCATTTGAATTACAAACCACCAATTTCACACCCTAAGAGCTAAAATGCAAGCTCAATAACCTCAGCAAAAGACCCTCAAAGTTTGGTTTAGAGAGTCTAGGTAGAAGGTATATAAGTTGTGTGTGTGTGTGTGTGTGAGAGAGAGAGAGAGAGAGAGAGAGAGAGAGAGAGAGAGAGAGAGAAATGTAGAGAGAGAAATATTTTCCAAAACTTTACTCCACAAATTTTTCTAACCCTAATTTTTGAGATGGAGTCATCTATATGTAGAAATATATGAGACTATCTCAAAAATATCTATACAGACACAGCTGGTGCAGTGCATGCATCTGTGGAGATAGCTGGCACAGTTGGCAAAAAGATTTGGTTTTTGACACAAGTGACCGGCGGGCCACTAATAGGGGGCCCGAACACTAATAGTGGCTAGCAAGCCATTAGTGGGTCTGCAGGCCCTTGGATGGTTAGGCTTGAAAAACTACTATTTTGGTTCAAAAACAAGGCACAAGATTTGTAAGTTTCTGAGGCTCAAAACTGAGGTTTCCTGCTGAGGAAATCGAGCATTTGGATAAGCATGTAATTCATCATTGGGTGATCAATCGGTGGCGCCCAAGTCTTAAGGGCGGTCAAAAATGCAGTATCTATAGTTGTCCCTCTTTGACAGAGCTTGAAGTCATGAAATGCCGTGAGTAAATGTCAAAGTCCAAAGACGACCTATTTTGACAAGGTCGTAAGACTTGGGCAAACAATCAACACATGAATTAAATTGGTTGAGCTCGAAAGTTGCCTACGTATCCCTTTGCAAGGAATCAAACCAGCGTAGTTCACGGGCAAGATGCAAATGATATGCACAAAGAATATACAGCTGGACTCACATGCTTCGCGAAGCTAATTTTTTGAAACCCTGTAATCACAGAAGATGATACAATAAGCAATAACAAGATAATCGCAAAGAAATCCAACCATGTTTCACGTGGAAAGAAATAAAAACACACTCTAACCATGTCGAAGAGGAGAAAAATCACTCAGGGTCGTGCTTCCGCACACCCTGAGATGATAAGGTAGATGCAAAAAGTATGAGATTGTGCGATAAATGCACAAGGCAGCAAGAGTGTGCGATAGATGCACACTGCAGATTGATTGTGTGATAGATGCACGAAGTGAATGGTGTGATAGATACACAAAGTGACGAAAGTGTGCGATAGATGCACAATGTAACAAAAGTGTGTGATAGATGCACAAAGTGAACGAGTGTGATAGATGCATAAAGTAACAAAAGCGTGCAATAGATGCACAAAGTGAACGAGTGCGATAGATGCACAAAGTAACAAAAGCGTGCGATAGATGCACAATGTGAGAGTATGCGATAGATGCACAAAGTGAACGAGTGCGATAAATGCACAAAGTGAACAGGTGCGATAGATGCACAAAGTGAACAAGTGCGATAGATGCACAAAGTAACAAAAGCATGCAATAGATGCACAATATGAAAGTGTGCGGTAGATGCACAAAGTAAATGGGCGTGATAGATGCACAAAGTAACGGATGCAATAGATGCACAAAGTGAACGAGTGCGATAGATGCACAAAATGAACGGGTGCGATAGAAGCACAAAGTGAACGAGATTGAAAATCAATACGATGATGTTCTATGCAAAATAATAGACAACTGACATATGATATTAATTGAAAGCATGTTCTATGCAAGAATAGAAAGCATATTCTGTGCAAGAATAGAAAGCATGTTCTGTGCAAGATAATTGAAAGCATGTTCTATGCAAGATAATTGAAAGCATGTTCACAAAGTGAATCGAAATGATAGCAGGCGCCGTCACTGGAGCCGCAAGGACATGAACTTTGCCTTCTATCGTCACTACTTCGACACAGTGGTCGCCCGCGAGGTAATCCGAAACTCATAATCATTTCTGCTTTATTACCCTTGTTACTGCTCCAATTTATATTCATTCATACTCTAACAACCGACAACAACTTGTAAATTCTCCATTTACAGATCTCATGGCAGCCATGGGCGACGATGCCAGCCGGAGTTTAAGACCAATATGCTAGGGCTTGGGCTACCTCTTGATACCGGATTTTGCTGGAGGGCCCATTCTACTGGGCCTGGTTCTTGGGAGTGTGGTTTCTACGCCAAACACTGGGCTTGCTAGCCCCGGTTGTTCCTATGCCACCCTCAGCATCCATAAGGACAGTTGATAGCCTCTCAGCTGAGGCCATTATTCAGTATATAATGGGGCTGGATGCTGACTACTTCTGAGGGGACGGAGATGACATGACCTTCATCCGGACTCATCTTATGACACCCCTGATTGGAGTTCACGCAGGTGATGCAACAGATGTTCCCTACACCAGAGAGGCTGCTTAGGAGGCTGAGGCTGGTATTGGAGAGGCCCCTCCTGCTGCACAGGGTGTCAGTTGGCTGGCAATTCCTACCATGATTCTCTGCAGGCAACCGAGCGAGATGACCTATCAGCTCCTGATTGAGCCACCGGAGGCCGGGCTAGAGCCCCGGGTGTACTTCAGGTGTGGACCACACTTGACACCTTGCATCCCGCATTCTCCTTTTCGAATACTGATTATTCAACTTCACTTGCAGGCGCCTACAGAGTATACGGTGGGCCTTCTTCAGCTGGTTGCTTCCCTAGTTCACATGGTGCAGATGAGGGAGATGCTGCTCGCTCTGCACGATACCCAAGTATACTTCCCTTCCACTCATGCATTGCATTGCTTCCCATACTGTACGGATACACTGTATACTGACATACATTCTGATACTGTACAATACACGATACTAATACTGTGTGATACACGATACTCATACTATGCGACATTCACAGTGATACATTACATACTGACATACATTCTGATACTACTTCACACTGCACTAATATACTACACTGACACACTACACCCATTTTCTGTACCATACTCATACTGCACACTACCTTTTGCAACATATGTCCTGTATCTGATATGTTGATGCCTGTTTTTCAAGTTCCACGTACACCGAGGGCACCAGTAGTAGCAGCACCAATGGTACCTCCTCTAGTGGCAAAGAAGAAAGGTAAACAGGCTCCAGCATGTGACCGAGACAAGCGTCGAGGTTGAGGTAGGGGTAGAAATGTTTGGAGTCGGAGTAGCTCGGAGCCAGTTTTGAGTGGAGATGATACTGAGACCAGCGACTCCGAGAAGGCAGTGAGCTGACGCTTTGAGTTTGAGAGTGGGGACGATGATGCTGACTTGAGGTCAGGAAGCGAAGACGACGCCGAGGCTGGCTCTAAGTCAGGGAGCGGAGATGATGATACTAGCCCTGGCTTGGAGTCCGACTCTGATAGCGATGTTGATGGAGACAATGCCCTTGAGTCCTCTCCAAGGAAGAAGACGAAAAGGGCCTCTCGAGCTTGATGCGACTGGCACAGATTTTTTTTACTTTATGCTTAGTTTCTTTTATTTCGGTAGCTTAGCACATGTATAGCTTCAGATAGGCTTACTTTTGTTTTTGAAAACTTGTACTCTCTTTTGTAAAAACCATGATCGGGGTAAAAACCCTGGAGTTTTATAAAAGAGTTATTGTTTTTGCATCATGAGCACCACATTTGTGTAGAATGAAAATGGAATTGAATTTGAAACTGTTTATATTGGAATAATGTTTGTAATCGGATATTGAGCCGACCAACGACCAAAATACAAAACATAACTCGATAAAGAAAAACAAAGTAAAAACAACTTAAACACAACTATTTACACTTGCTCAAAACAAAAGACTCAAAACAAATCCCCAAAACACAAAGACCAGGACAAAACCAAAATGCCAAACTGCGAGGCCACAAAAGTGGACAACCAGCCACAAATAGTGTACGGCCAGCCACCTGTGGTGATCTACCAACTGACTGACAGCTGGCCTCTATTCACAGCCCTATCTTCTACAAAAGGTCTTCCTTCGCAATTTCTTCACTAGAACCTCATTTTAGCTACTGTTTTTTTTTTAAATGAAGACATTCCTTGCCGAGAAACTCAAAAAGTGGATAGCCACTTTAGACGGCACAGAAAAGGTAAATTTCTGAGATTTTGACATAAACGCGCTTTTTCTGTTGAGCCGTACTCCACTTTGTTTTCCGTTCCTCTATGCCATAGTCCAGTGTTGGGACCTAATTACACACGTATTTCACTTCGGAACACAAGAAATGTGCCCAACTCTTAAAGAGTTTAAAGCATTGATGGAATCCCGACGCGATGAGGAGACCATGCCTCAGCCCCGTTTTGGCCATGCCCTGGCTTTGGGACGGATGTGTGGGCTTACTTTGCAAGAAGCTCGATCTTTGGCTTGTGACGAGGAGCTAGATATACCTAGCTTGATTCATCATTTTTCTGACGTCGGAGACAGAAGCGACCTTCTCTGGCGAGGCTTCCAGCAACATGCCCTCTGTTTATGTATGCTCGTGCACTTCCTTCTTACCCCTAGCTATGGCGGAGCCAATATTAGGTTACTCGAAGTAGCCCAATATCTAAAAAAGGGTAAGAGTTGCATTGGTTTGGCGCTAGCCGAGACCCTGATGGGTTTAGATGCTTTTCATTGGCGAGAGACAACCAGGTTTGTGAGAAGTCCACTGCTTCTTCAAGTATGTATTATTTCACATCCTCTCTAATTTATGATTCTCACATCACTCAGCACTCACAGTCTATTTTTCTCTCAAAATCCTTCTTTTTACTTTTCTCTCAACGTACATCTCTCTATTCTTTGATCTCTTGTTTTTCATCCCTTCCCAGGTATGGCTCATGGATAAGTTGAAAGTGGTGGACCTTTGCCCCGAATATTCAGCCCGAGCTTACTTCTTCCACTAGTGACTAGCGGACTTTCCCAATGAAGGATGGTGGTACAACTGGATGTGCAGTAGACCTGCAGCTGACATAGCCTGGTGTTGCCCCTGGCTTGACTTGGCTGAAATAAGCTACAACATATCTTGATAACCAGGCATACAGTTGATTGGCCTCACCCATGGCGTGTTCTATTTCCCCTTCCAATTCAGACGCAAGTTTAGACACGATCAAACACAACCAGAAGAGGGGATAGAATACCTCAACTCCATTCCCAATTCACGCTTCAACCTTGACTCAGTACCTCGCTGCTTGGAGGACGAAAGAGCTTCTAGCTCCTGCCCCTAGTTTCAGTTATGCCCTTTCCGGCAAGTGCTTAGCTTGGCTCGAGGAAGAGGCACAGGTTGGGCCAACTTTGGCTGCAACGGCTTCCACAAGCACGAGTAGAGGACGCAGGAGCACTTGACTCATCTATGCCCCTAGTTTATTGCTTTGACTTTTCTTTTCAAGTTTTATGATGTAAAAGCAACTTTGATTTATATCAGAGAGTTTGGAGAATGTACTTGTATTGAAATCAATGGAATTAAAGTTGTGAGCACTAAAAAGTTTCCTTTTGGTCCCAAAATGGTCCAAGTTGTAAAAGGTAAATTTTGAACAAAATCAACTTTTATCAAAACTTTTCAAAACCATTTTCTAGAATAATCACTACCTGATACGTACAGAATCAACCCTCAAGATGTACAGCCCCGAATCATAGCTGCCCCCAACTACATTTATTATTATTGCTCTGTCTTACAATTGGCCCTTCTACCAAAATAGAGATAACACAACCGAGATAAATAATGATGGACAAAGATGACCTGATCAAATAGATGGATAAGATAGTTGAGCTAGAGATGGTTACGGCTGAACTTCAAAATGAAGTTGCCTACGTATCCCAAAAATGGGAATCATGCCTTACGTAGTTCGGTTCTGGTTCACTCATGTATTAACTCTCTCCTTTTGCGTTCTAACTTTTGCCAAAGTCGCCCTTTAAGGTTTTCAACCTTTTAGCTCAATTTTTCTTTATTTCTAATTTTTTATGCTCTAACTTTTGCCTAGATCGCCCTTCCAGGTTTTCGACCTAGTGAGCCTCTCAAGGGTAATATTTCTTCAACTTGTCTATATTGATCGGCTGTGAAAACTCTAGGCCATCTAGGTCTATAAGGATGATTGCCTCTCCTAACCAGATAGACTTGATGATATAAGGACCAATCCAATTGGGTCAGAACTTGCCCTTAGGGTCATAGATGGGAGCTCGGTTGTCTTTAAGTACCATGTCCCCTTCTTTAAGATTCCTGGACTTAACTTTCTTGTTAAAATCCCTAGCAATTCTACGTTGGTAGCCCTGGACATGATACAATGCCCTTAGTTTTCTTTCATCAAACAACATTAACTTCTCAAATCTACTTTGTTGCCAGTCCGCCTCTGCTATCTGACACTCGGCTATAACTCGCAGGGACGACATTTCAATTTCAATTGGCAAAACAACCTCCATCTCATTGGTGAGAGAATAGGGGGTTGCCCTTGTAGATGTTCGGATTGAGGTTCTATAACCCCAGAGTGCGAATGTCAGTTTATCTAGCCAGTCCCTGTATGTTTCCACCATTTTTCGCAAGATGTTCTTGATATTCTTATTAGCGGCCTCAACAGCTTCATTAGCTTGTGGTCTATATGTCGATGACTTATGAAAAGCCACGTTGTATTTCTTAAGCTGATCTACCACCTCTTTCTTGAAGTGCGAGGCGTTATCGAGATGATTTCATTCGGAACCCTGAACCAGTAGATAATGTTGTTTTTAATAAACTTGGCTACATACGATGCTTTCAACACGACATTGGACTAAGCTTCCACCCACTTCGTGAAGTAGTCGATCGCCACCAAAATAAACTCGTGCCCATTTGACCCCTTTGGTGAGACGGCACCAATAACATCGATTTTCTAGATTGAGAAAGGCCATGGTGAAGTCATGTTGTAAAGCTTGGTATGTTCATGCGATTGGCATGAATTTGACATTTGTGGCATCGCCGTACAAAACCAATGCAATCCTTATCTATGGTTGACCAATAATAATCTTGTCTGAGAATCTTCCGAGCTAGCATCACACCGTTCATGTGTGCTCCACACTTCCCTCCGTGGATAGCCTCCATAAGGCATTTTGATTCTTCTTCCTCCACACACAGCTTGTGCATTCCCAGATGGCCTCTTTTACAGAGCTTACTCCCGCAGATGATATATTGGACGGCTAGGCGTCGTATGCCCCGTTTGTTTTTGGCATTTGCCCCTGGTGGATATGCCTCATTTTTCAGAAAGTTCCAAATGTCATAGTACTAGGGGTTTTTGTCTTGCACTTCATCTATTGCGGCAATAGTCTCATAAGCCGGCATGTATTTCTGCTCAATGATGATTGAACGCATCTTCACTGCCAACGAGATGTCTACCATAGAAGATAGAGTTGCCAGTGCATCAGCGAACTGGTTGTTCTCTCCAAACAGATACGTCAATGTCAGCTTTTCAAACCTTAGAATCAGAATAGCCTGGGCCTGATGGTAGACCTTTATTTTCTCTTCTTTGACTTTCCAGTCTCTATTTGCTTGAGAAATAACCAAGTTTGAGTCTTCAATGACATCCAACCTTATTGCCCCTAGTTCTAGGGTAGTTTCCAAACCAGCAATACATGCTTCATATTCTGCTTTGTTGTTGAACACTTTAAACCAGAGTTTGAAGGCTAGGGGTATATGGGAATCATCGGGTGCTATCAGCAACACACTTATCCCATAACCGTACTGATTAGACGCTACGTCAAAGTACATCGTCCAAGTTTCCTCTTCTACGTGTAGAGTGTCTTCATCTGGGAACAAATATTCCACCGCTTCATCCCCTTCTACTGAGTGGTCGGCTAGGAATTCCGCTCCAGCTTTTCCTTTAACAGACTTGCGCGTAACATATTTGAGATCAAATTTGGAGAGAAGAAGTAGCCAACGAGCTGGCCTACCTTAAATGCTAGTTTCTCAAAGAGATATTTGATAAGATCGAATCTCGAAACCAGAATTACGGAGTGAGCTAACAAGTAGTGCCTCAACTTCCTGGTTGCCCATACCAAGGCTAAGAAAGCTTTCTCCAGGGAAGTATAGCGGGTTTCGTAGTCTAGCATCTTCTTGCTTAAGTAATAGATGGCCTTCTCCACCATATCCTCAGATTCTTGAGCTAACATGCACCCCATGGTCAAGTTCGTCACTGACAAATACAGAATCAAAGGCTTCCTCGGCTCTGGTAGCGACAATACAAGCGGATTCTGGAGGAGACCAAATAGTGGTTCACAAGTCAAGGTTAGTTTTGAAATAAACCGTCTTATGAATTGCACATTACCCAGAAAGCCGCGCACCTCCATTTCAGTCCTTGGTGGTGGAATTTCTAAAATGGCCTTGATTTTGGAAGGATCTACTTTAATTTCCCTCTGGGTAATCAGAAATCCCAGCATTTTCCCTACCGTTACGCCGACGGTGCATTTTTACAGATTTAACCTCAATTTGTATTCTCTGATCCATTGAAAGAATTTTTCCAGTGCGGTGTAGTGGCCTTCTCGCTCGTTGGACTTGACAATCATGTCGTCCATATACACTTCAACCTCTTTGTGGATCATATCATGCAGAATAGTGGTCGCAACCCTCTGATAGGTAGCCCCAACATTTTTCAACCCAAACGGCATGACTCGGTAGCAGTACGTACTCTATGTGGTGATAGCCGTCTTTTCCCAGTCTTCCGGTGCCATCAAAATTTGATTGTATCCAGAAAACCCATCCATAAAGGAAAGCAATGCTTGGCCTGCGATGAAGTCTACCAACTCATCAATATGCGACAATGGAAAGTCATTCTTCGGACTGGCTCTGTTCAAATCTCAAAAGTCAATACAAACCCGGATTCTGGCATCCTTCTTCGGCATTGGGACGATATTGGCCAACCAAGTTGGATACTTGGATACTAGCAAGAATCCTGTAGCAATCTGCTTGGTGACATCTTCCATGATTTTCAGCGTCCAATTCGGACGAATTCTACACAGCTTCTGCTTGACCGGTTAGGTCTCAGGGTGAAGAGGGATCCGATGCTGTATAATCTCAGGATCGATTCTAAGCATGTCTTCATAGGACCATGCGAAAACATCTTTGAAATTTTTTAATAAAGCGATTAAACGCTCGCGTTCCTCTAAAGACAACGTGGACCCGATCTGGACCAAGCGTGGATCCTTCTTAGTACCCACATTAATGGCAATGATTTCATCAAAACAAGGCTTAGCAAACCTCTCATCCTCTCGATTAATCAAGTTTTTCAAAGCCAAAGGAATTTCTTCCTCTTTATTTTCGTTAAAATTTTGAAAATCCTGGTCAATGCAATAAATCAGTGGCACAGAGAAGTACTCAGAATTTGTAGCGTTTTCATTCAAAAGTTCTGGCTCTTCGGTTACAACAGACTCAAAAGCAAAAGAAAAAAAGGACCTTGACAGGACCTTGGCATCCGGGTTACCACCCCTGGGAATGCCAAACTCAGACCTCTCGTACTGACTTGAATTTGATCCCAACTCCACAGACTTAGTGGAATCAGATTCTGGCTCATCACGCGATTTAGAACTGGAAAGAATGCCTTCCTCCAGCTGCCAAGTAAGACGTGGTGCCCTCGAGACATCCAAAATTCCAGAGGTTGGGTCCGCACCCAGTTCTTCTCCAATCATAACGACAGTAAAGTTATCCCCCAAGTTCTCTCGGTCGGCCACAGGATCTGTTAGGAGATTGGCCAGTGCTGCCCCTACTTCAACATCACTGTTGTCTGAGTCATCTTCCATGCTCTGGTTAGCTTTGATGTTTGGTTGAGCCCTTTCCTCATCACTATCCTATAACTATAGATCAAAGAAGATCTCGAACCCGGGGGTGCGTTTTTTCGAGGAATTTACCCAAGGCTCAAGAAAGCCACAAAAAGGAAAATCCTCTCTCTCTCTCTCTCGAATAAAACGGCCGTTGAGCACCCCCCAGATTGGCCTGTGGATGAGCTCATAATGCTTCCCAACTCTCTTGGCCTTGGCTCTGCCCTTCATCTTTTTTCCCTTCCTTATCCAGTCCTCTTTGGTGGGTACATAGCCCAGTCCAAAGGTATACGGGTTGTGTGGCACCTCTACCGATGCTGCAACACCTTTTTGTACGCTCTTTTCAAGTCCTATTCTTGGAACATGCCGCAACTTGTTCATGAAGTAGATTAACTGGGCACTAATGTACATACCTTCGTCCGCGGCCAGAATGGTCTGCACTACCCAGGCTTCAGCTAAAGTGAATCCTAAGAGGAACACATCTTCGTCGCCATGATTGATCTCTAGGACTGGCGTAGTCACCTCCCGAGGTGGATGGATGGATAAGTTCCTAAAAATAATTGCTACTCCTCCCCCATGAGGATACTTCAACATTTGATGGAGGGTGAAGGACACAACCTTCACGTGATATAACCAAGGCCTCCCCAACAGCAGATTAAAGGTAACCAGTACATCTAGGACGTGAAATTCGATCTCTTGCTCTGACGGGCCAACCTGAACTCGCACTTTCACCGTGCCCATGACCTTTCGGCTTGTGTTATTATATACCCGTATCACCTGGGCTGTGGGAACAAAGTCGATCGGTTTAAGGCCAATTGCGTAGGTAGTATGGGATAGACAGACATTAATGGCAGAACCAGTATCTACCAATACCACCGGCACCCACTTTTCCCTACACTTCACAGAAATGTGTAATGGCTTGTTGTGGGCCAAACCTTCCGACGACAACTCTTCGTCAGAGAAAGTGAGCATTGGCTTGGCACCACTGGGGAAGACTTGGCCCACAAGTTGCTCGGGCGTAGTATCAATGGACAATTTAGCTTTGTCCATTGCCAACAATACTGCCAGTCGGTGCACCCGTGAAACCATAAGGAGTCCCCAAATAGAGATATCAGCTTAGATTTTCTTGAGCTGCTTCAAAACTAACTCCTCCTCTAACTACTTCTCCTTCTGTTTCTCAACCTCCCGGTCCTTTCCCGATGGCTCTGCTTGATCTAGGTGTGGTGGCTTAAAGTATCGTCCATTGCAGGTAAGATGATCTATCTCCTCAGTATACCATGTGTTATCCGGGATGGAACCTCCCCAATCTTCGTCAGTATGGGCCAGACACAAATCATTGTCATCCCACCACTCACCATCAGTTGTCGACAACCAGTTGTCAGGCTCCACTTGAATCATTTTCACATCATAAGTGTCCCCCGCAAGGTGCCATGCAATTACGGTTTTCCGACTGTCTTCATTTCTTTCTCTTTCAAACTGCCTCAGTGCAGTTTCCTGTTCAGTATCTATAGTATTTACAACACCCACTTCTTGGGCTAGGTTTTCCGCACATGTGCCCTACGGCAATTTTTCTTTCTCATCAGTCTGTCCGACTACTGTAGCTACCTCTGCTTCCTTTCCCTCTAGATTCATCTCAGCTTCTTCTTCCTTGTCTGGCTCATCACTCAGTCATCCGGTATTATATGTTGATCCATTCAGGTTAAACCACCCGAGTTGTATATCTCCCTGATCATGTTCGTCAAAGAACTACAAGTTGTCTAGATCTTCTTCGAGATCTGCAAGGTCATCCAATCCATGGCTCGGGCCATCCTCCCTGACCACATTGATGCCTACCGAGATTGGTAGTACCACTTCAGGTCTAATTTGACTGGTTGGCGCAATATAGTAACTCGGATCGTATGCCCTTTCAAACAAGTCCCCGGGACACTCCGACGACAGGCCAATAACTCCCTCCAAGGCCAGACCCTCTTTTACCACGGGTATTGTCACCACATTATGAGGCTCAGGTTGTGGCTTAAATGCACCCATCATTCATAGATCTATGCCCTCAGGAATGAACAGCATTAGTTTTGGTAGGTGGGAGGGGGTAATATATACGTTGGGGTCATAAGAGGTGGCCAGTGTATGGATAAGGTTAATGTTTCGGGGTAGGGGGACTTTATTATGGGCTGGGAGTGGATTTGTGGTTACATTTGGTTTCTGAGGTGGAGCGATCACCTTATTGTCAATAAGATCCTAAATCTCATGACATAATCGGAAGCACTGGTCGGTGTCATGATCGTGCTGCTGGTGAAAAGCACAATACTTTGCAGGGTTATGTTTGGGTAGGAGAGGGTCAAGAAGTGGGCGAGGTTCTAAGGGTTTTAAGTATCCTTTCTTGACTAGCACTTGCATAGCTTTGGAGAGGGTCATGTATAGTTGGTTAAAAGCCCTACCTTGAGGTCGGGTAGGGTTGGATAAGGTTTATGGGCCTACATTGGCAAAAGGGTCGGCAGTTTTTGTGATGGTGACAACACTTACATCCGATGGCCTCGCAGCTGTGCTACCACTGGCAGCATTGGAACTGTGAACAAACAGCCTTTTTAATGGCTCATTCTCATTTGTAATATGCCCCTACTTCATGTCATCTTCGATTTGCACTCCCATTTCATGAAGTTCTATAAACGTAAATAACGGGAGCATAATCATTTTCTACAATAACTTGCCATGCAGATTCCGAACAACCCTTTTGATCTAGTCCTTCTCGGAAGGCCTCGTGGTCATCATCGATCCTTTAGCTCTCCATCTTGTCATAAATTCAGAGAAACCCTCCTTCGGTTCTTGACATGTTGCCTTGAGATCATGAGTTGTGACCTCAATTTGCGTATTGTAAGAGTATTGAGCAATGAAGGCTTCGACCATCTCCTCCTAATTCTGTTTGACGGAATCTTCCAACTTAGCATACCAAATGGCTGTTATACCCGACATGGTGTGACCAAAAAGAGACAGCTTCTATAGTCTAGTTAAGCCCATCGGCAGCAAAATACCTGAAAATAGTCGCAAATGAACCATTGGATCCCCGGAACTGTCAAAATGATCAATGTGTGGCATCTTAAATCGATCCGACAATGTAATCGCAGAATCAGTGTATCTATTTATGTCTGGGATGGAGTTAACCCCTTGTGCTCTTTTGAACAGTTTCTCCAGTTTAGTGACTTTAAGCGTTGTTGGATCAACTTTGAACTTGAAGGGTGCCTCGGTATGATAAATTAGGGCTCTAGAAGCTTGTGCCAATATAGGTTCTGCTAGATTGCCCTGGTTTTCTTGAACATTGGTAGTATTAGCAGTGGCTCCGGGTGCTGGGATAGCTGTGGTAGGTACATGGGATGCAGAAGCGACGACCGACTGCTGTGGCTGTTGCTGTAGGCTAGTTATGACCTCGGCCTGAAGGGTTGCATCATGCTGTAGGGTCTCAACTGTTTGTTGTAGGTCGAGTAGCAGTTCCTCCATATTTGCCAGGGGATACTGTGCTATTGGAATGGGTGACTGGTTTTGAATCGGACTGGAAGTGGATGACTGCTCTTGAACTAGACTGAACACAGGTGAGCTAAGAGGTGATTGCTGTAAGAATTGAACTGGCGAACTTTGTCTAGTTCTCCTCTATCTTGTAACCGGTGAGAGTGAGGTAAACATGGGTTGTCCCCAAACAAGATCTTCGGCCTTACAAAGTCTTCTGACTCGGGTCCAAAGTACTTGGGGGATATCCGAACTTTCTGAAGCTATGGTTTCAACTACCTAGCAAAACAAATAAAATAAAAGAGCAGAAATCAGAAACCACATAGCACTTCAGCTAAGAGTTTTTATTAACACAAACATAATCAAAGCTGTAGGACTGTACTCCACACTGAATTCTGCCCTAAAACAGATACCAACCTTGCAACTGATATGCACATTCCTGTACAGTTTCACTGTAAAGCACATACCAGTCAAAAGAGAGCCAAAACACCCCTATGAGGGGGTAGGGTTACCCTGTCCTAGTTTTGTGATGAACTAGGGTTTCACTATTCCAATCACGTGGTTTCACACAATCCTGCATACAGGTGAGCATCCTATCCTAGTTTGGAACAGTCACTATGGCTTACTATATGTAGCTAGGCCAAATAGTCAAAATAGGGGTACCTCAACAAGACTACCTAATATACCTCTCACACCTAACACCAAGAAGTGAAAGGAGGATCAAACGGTATAACAGTAGTCCAGATCCAAGGGTTGTGTTCCCAAGATGACAAAGCCCACGACCAGTCAGCCTTTTGGTAAGCTTTTGGATAAGCCTCCGGCAAACTGTCCAGGAATAGCAGATGGCAAACACAGTGACTTAAGCACACCAATGCAAATGCAATGCAAAGAATATATAAGTGTAGATAAAATTTCACATCATGAAGTTTGAGACAAGTTCTCTAAAGTCCCCAACAGAGTCGCCAGAAACTATAACTTGCTTTTCGTGTTTTTTTCAGATACGATAGCCCTACAATTCGGACTCCCGTGGTTCTGAATCTGATTTCACAAATGCAATGTGATATAGATAAGCACAAATGAGTCCAAATCCGGCAATTCTTTTAAAAAATCGATTTTGAATCAAAATGCCAAAAATAGGCTGCTTTACCAGATTATAGAGTCGCCATCTAAATATTTTTGAGAAATTTAAGAAACTCGTGACTCGTGCCAAAGACCACGTATCCGTCATAACCAAAGTGTTTCAGCTCAGGAACTTAGATACAAGAGGGGAAGGTCATGAATTGAGCACCCCACTCGCCCGATCAAAGATCGGCCTCTACTAATCATGATATGATTCTTATTTACATTAGATGCTCTTGTTCCAATTATAAGGCTAACTTCACTAGGTGATGCACACAAGTATAAACTAATTTGCAAAAATTGAAAGACTCTGATTTCATGTTTGGTTTAAAATTGTTTCGAATATGTACCACTTGAAAAAGTGATCTCATATGTACATTTGATCTAATCATCCCAATTTGAGCAATTAGCCTTCATCCACAAGCATTCAAACAAGCATATCAACTAAGTACTTAGCATCATGGAAAACATGCTTAATATGGCAACAATCATACGCATGCGATATGCTAAAGCAATAATTGCTCACCTAGTACTCCAAGGCAAGCCAAAACAAATAAAAGAATTAGAAAAAATGCATGATCCTACGGATGCAAAATGACTAATGCAACGTGTGCGATATGCAATTTAAATTGGCTCGGCTACTAACATGGCATGTGAATCAATTTGATAGCATGCAGTTTGAGCACGTTTTCAAAGAAGTAATAAATAACAATGTGAGTTAGAATGATGCACCGAGCTTAATGTATGCAAGACAAATGAATGCCTTATACATGGTGAAATGCTAAATGAAATATGATGCTCTATGTTATCCATCATAAGCGAGTAAATAAAAGGGAGAAAGACGTGAGGTTGGAAGACATACTTATCATTACAAGTTTGCCCTCGTGCAGGAGGGTCCAAATGAAGGCCCTAGCTAATTACTACAAATTAACTAACTATTACAAAACCAATGAAATAAATTAACTACACTAGCTAATTAGTACAAATTGGCCCTCGCACAAGAGGGTCCAAATAAATAAATTAGCTAAGCTACTTAACTAGCTAATTACAACGCCGAATTTAACTAACTATCCTAGCTTAAATGATTACAACACAAAATTAATTATTCTAACTAACTAATTACAACACAAAATTAACTAGCTACGTTAATTAATTACTTACAACACAAATATAATAATATAAAGGACTAACTAAATAGCTACACTATAGAATTAATTAAGTGAAGTAATTAAGTACTCTAACTAATCAGCCCCAAGAAGTAAGGAATGCTCATGCATGAAGGCGGTTTCCACCTGAAAATGCCTCTGTTTTGCTACCAAAAGGGTTCTGTTTTGCAGTCAGAAAATTGCACTGTTTTCACTTCAGCTTCTGCTCTGTTCTGCAGGAAAAATGGACATTGCCTGGCTGAAAAAAAGTAGTCGGCCGGCCAGAAGTGGTAGATGACCATACAAAAAAAGTGGCCAGCCGACCACTAGTTTGTGGTACTGCCTTGCTGTAACAGATAACAAACATAGCACAAATAGAGCATTTTCAGGAGATGTCTGTCCACCCTGCCTCTCCTTATCATCAAATAGCTCAAATGAGGGGTAGGCTTGATTTGCAAGCCATCAATCGACCCAAATTCATTGCGTGATGACTTATGAACCAAGGGATACAATCTCAATAAATGCACAATGAAAAACCACAACCCTCCTCCTTATCACGATATTAATCAAGGGAAATGGTTGACATTGACTCTTGAACCGTTTTTATCACTAACAAGTATGAAACGACTCAAGACTTAATGGGTTCAATTAACATCCAATTAAACCCAAACAATTTTATTATCTTGCTCCATTTTATTCCAATTTTAATACCTCTTTTAATTACCTTTCCATTCCTTAAGCCTTTTAGTCCAATAATGAAGATTAAGTCCACTAATGGAAAGAAGTATCAAACAAAGGATTGTTTTAGGCATGAGAGAGATGTCATGCCGTTGGTAATGAACCTCCGAAGATATTAAATCATTAAGCACAATAATCTCTATTTCAAGCTTAAACAAACAATCGGTTTGAAACGACTCTCAAAGCAAAGGAGAAGCCAAGAAATGAGAGAAGTATAGAGATGATTAGAGATGAACACAAGTATGGAAAGCTTGAAATAAATGCTATCAACTCAAATAGGTTGGTGTCTAATGCCTAAAACACCAAACCTATGAGGACCGTTACACTACAAGCATGCAATACAAAGCATAAATGACATGAACAACTTAAAATAGTCCTAAAATAGGCTAAAACAACATTGAAATTAAGGTAAAAACATCTACAAAAGCAAGCTAAAATAATTGACCAATTAAACTAGTAAACAAACCAAAGGAGGAGAGGCTAACCCTTTTATTTTTGGCACTTCAAAACCACATTTTAGCCTCTGAAAAACCTTTGAAAATCAGTGGTAAAAAAACTCAAAAAAAGATAATGAAAAGGTGGGAAACACAAGGGTAAAAGCCTAGAAGACAAGGTTCAAAGAGGGTTGGTCCACTTCTCTACCCTTAATGGCTTTACACCACAAGTTTCAGCCCATAAACACAGGTGAAAAATGGCCTCAAAACAGTAAGAAAAATATGAAAGAAATGGTACAAAAGAGTTAGGATGTGTACCTCTTGAAAAGGAGTGATCCTTTGAATTACAAACCACCAATTTCACACCCTCAAGAGCTAAAATGCAAGCTCAATAACCTCAGCAAAGGAACCTCAAAGTTTGGTTTAAAGAGTCTAGGTAGAAGGCATATAAGTTAGGGAGAGAGAGAAATGTAGAGAGAGAAATATTTTCCAAGACTTTGCTCCACAAATTTTTCTAACCCTAATTTTTGAGAGGGAGTCATCTATATATAGAAATATATGAGATTATCTCGAAAATATCCATACAGACACAACTGGTGCAATGCATGCATCTGTGGAGATAGCTGGCACAGTTGGCAAAAAGATCTGATTTTTGACACAAGTGGCCGGTAGGCCACTAATAAAGGGCCCGTACACTAATAGTGGCCGGCAGGCCACTAGTAGGTCTGCAGGCCCCTATGGTCAGGCTTGAAAAACTACTATTTTGAAAAACTCCTACAAAGGAAATTGAGCATTTAGACAAGCGTGTAATTCATTATTGGTGATCAATTGAAGGCACCCAAGTCCTAAGGGCGGTCAAAAATGGGGTATCTACAAGGAGTTTTTTGAAATATTACGTTGTTAAGAAAAGTATACTAAGAAATTTTTAAATATGTTACGTTAGAGTATTACGTTTGGAAAAAATACAGTAAGGTGTTTTTTTTAAATATTACATTATTACGTTTGAAAAAAGTACACTAAAGAGTTTTTTAATATGTTACATTAGAGTGTTACATTTGAAAAAAAGTGTACTAATGAGTTTTTGTGTGTTACATTCATTAGAGTGTTATGTTTGGAAAAGGTACACTAAAGATTTTTTAAAAAATATTACGTTGTTACGTTTGAAAAAAGTACACTAAGGAGTTTTTTTTGTTTTGTTTTGTGTGTTATATTAAAGTGTTATGTTTTTTGAGTATTACAATGGTGTGTTACGTTTGGGAAAAGTATATTGATGAATATTTGTATGTTACATTCATTAGAGTGTTACAATGGCATGTTACGTTTGGGAAAAGTATAATAATGAGTTTTGTATGTTACATTGATTAGAGTGTTACGTTGACAATAGTACACTAAAGATTTTTTTAAAATATTATATTGTTATGTTTGAGAAAAATATATTAAGGAGTTTTTTAGTGTGTTATATTAAAGTGTTATGTTTTTTGAGTATTATAATGGAGTGTTATGTTTAGGAAGAGTACACTAAGAAACTTTTTTGAAGTGTTACGTTTAGTAATTTCAACATTATGAAAAAATCCACATTTATTCCTCAATAGAAAACACACGCCCATTTATACTTGGCCCTTTATGTAATTCACACTAGAACAAAACCTTTGGGTCTATAAGAAAAAAAAAAATGAAAGACCAAACAGTTCATAAAATCACTATTTAAAATTTATTAGTGTTGCACCAATCAAAAAAAGGGAAATTGGCCAATAAATTTCATATCTTGAATTTGTGATTCATATAGTTCTATATTTTTTTGTGAACTATTTAATTCTTTTGGATGTGTACTGATCATTTGTCATTATAATCTCCTTAATTGTTGTTATTTGTTGGAATGTTACATTAGAGTGTTACTTTTGAAAAAAAAATATACTAAGTAGTTTTTTTAAAGTGTTACATTTAGAAGGAAAAAAAAAAAAAAAAAAAATACACTAAGAAGTTTTGTTTGTTAGAGTGTTACATTTGAAAAAGGTATACTAAGAAATTTTTTAGCAAACTTTCTAATTGTACCTAATGTCACATCATACTTGCCACATTGGAGTGCTACATTGGACTGTTACATTTTAGAAAAAAAATACTAAAGAGTTTTTTTCCAATGTCACATCATACTCGTCACATTTGAGTGTTATATTTGGAAAAAGGTAAAAAAATCTTGATATGATATAAAATAAGAGTGATTTTACTTACACCACTAACTTACCTCTTTACACCTTCCATATGAAATGTTTTTTGGGAAATACACATTTGATTACCTCAATACACATCTTTTCTCAATACACACACCTAATTAATTTGTTTATTGATTAATTTTTTCAATCCATACACTGAAAATTACGATTATATCCTTCAATCATAATGTTATACACATACCATTTAACCCTCCTTTTCCACACACTTTTGATTTACCCAAGCAGAGCCACCCACGTGAAGAGCCTTGAAGAAGATTTAGGATTGTTAGATTCTCCATAGTCGTCTTGGATATGGTTGACCCTTCATTGCTAGGACCTAACTGGATTGTGTTATCAAGCAATTATGGTTTGATTTTGCTTGATTAGATGTTGTTTATGCCTCCAAATGGGTTGCTCTTCATTGCTACTAATTTTGTTGTGCTTCATTCTGTTTCTTCCACTATTGTTATGTCTTCTGTTATATCTTTGTTGTATAATGATGCATTTTTTTTTCATCTTGGCCTTTGTTGTATTATTGCTTCATTGTGATTTCTCCCCATCAATAAAATCTCTCTTTATCTCTAATGAAAAAAAAAATTAAAAAAAAAACTACGCATTTCCGGCAAGACTACATTAGCATCAACACAAATCTCTTGACCTGGTACAACTCTTCCGTATCAAAATTAAGCAAAAATTGTGGAACTAATAAGAAAATGATATAAATAATAGAGTATAAACCTAGAGATTAAAGCAATATGAAAGATGTTCTGAGAGTATTGTTTTGCAAGCAATAGAGGAGTATAGAGTGTGTAGCAAGCAAAGTGACAACAATGGAAAAACTAGGGTTTATTTTTTAACTCAAAAGGTGTACATTGAGTTTTTTTTGTTCTTACAAGATGTTTGCGGAGAATTTTTTCAAATAATATTATGGGTGTTACTGAATGTTTATTATGGTCATTTTAATTTAAGATATAATTGTCATTAAATTAAAATTTCATTAAGTGTGTACACTGAGTTAATTAGGTGTGTAGAAATAGAATTTCTCATGTTTTTTGTTTTTTGTTTTTTGTTTTTTTTTCCAATTTTACCCATGTGCGAAATTACCTTTAGGAACAAAAGATCAAAATTAAATATATTTTATAATCTCCTTACGCCTATTGCTTTTCAATCCCTATTGTTCTTCTTCCCTTCTTAGTATTTCTTCTCTACTACACATCTCTTTTCAAAAAGTGAAAATCATAGTATTTTGATTATAGAAAAAAGCAATTGATGAAGAAACGGTGATAAAGAACTATCAAAAAAATAAAATGGTGAGTTTTTTTTATTTGTTTGGTAAGTTTTCTTTTCATTTTTTGAGAGAGATTCTTCAACTTTTATTCGGTGTATCAAAATCGAACAAAATAATATAGTCTGAAATCACATCGCCGAACAAAAAAATATGTGCGTAACCCATTGCCAAATAAAAGAAACATTTTCGGTAACCTAAAACCGAACGTTTTTAATTTGTTCGGTTACTCATTACCATGCATTTTCAGTTTCATTTTTATTTTTATATATATATATATATTTTTTGTTTTTTTGCTTTGAAGGATTATGTTTCTACTCATTGCAACAATGCAAGTACAATCATCTGGCTATTGAATATCTTGAAGGGCACTCATTTGTTGGTGGATTATTTGAAGAGGAAACATCATTGTTAGTTAATATATCAAAGAGTATGGTGTAACCAAAAGAGATATTAATTACATTAAAATGAAGGGATGTCTTTAGTGTGACAACAATAAAGATAATCTACAACGTACGTAAAGTGACAGGTGGCTGGACCAAATTATTTTAGTTCAGCAACACGACACTGGAGTAATCTGATTTGTATAGTAATGAATCACCGAACAGGCACTTCACAAATAGGCTCCAACTAATTTCTTGTTAAGACCTCGTTTGGCAACCAAACTTTTTAGCCAAAAAGTCAAAAAGTTACTTAGGTGTTTTGGGAAGTTGGTAAAAAGTTGGCTTTTGGCTTTTTACCAAGTTTTTTAACTTTTTTGGAAGTGATTTGGGAAGTTAGTAAAAAGCTGGCTTTTTTGATTTTTGGTTTAATATTTTTTAAAAGTGTCACATCACTCTAAAATGACCAAAATATCCTTACTTTTTTATTTTTGAATTAATTAATTAAAATGTTCTAAAGGATAGTTTGGTAAATTTGGGTGTTGCTTTTTTGGGTCTTCCCAAATCACCATTTCAGCGTTTTGGCCAAGCTTGGCGTTTTTGGAGTGATGGCAAAACGCAGCTTTTTATTGTTGTTGCCAAAACGTCACTAAATTAGCCAAAAAGCCAACAACCCATACCAAAAAGTCAAAGATTCTCTTTTCTCTCTACTTTTTGCACATCTTTTCGTAAAAAGTCAAAAAGTTATCCCAAACATACTAGTTTTTTTTAGCTCATATTTTAGCCAAATAGCCAAAAAGTTACTAAATTAGCATGTTCCCAAACGAGTCCTAAGTAAAGTAAAATCATCCAATTGAACAGCAACAAATGGTTGGAAAAAATTAGGTTGCGTTTGGTAGAATTTTAAAAATATGATTTGAGAATAGAGTTGTATTTTGAGTTTGTGAATTTTGGAATTATGATTTGAGTATAGAAAATTTATTTGGTTATAAGTTTTGAAAAAGAATAATGTTTGAGGGCCCGAAAATGGAGGCTCGAATTGGCTCAAAACCCCAAAACGACGTCGTTTTGGGGTTTTGATTTTTTTTTTTTTTCTTTCTTTTCTTTTCTTCCTTTTCTTCCTTTTCTTTCTTCTTCTTCGTTGAGTTCAACACAGAGGCGAGAGAGCGAGAACACCAGCGAGACAGAGAACGCAGCTCGTCGTCGGCGTCGCAGCTCGTCGGCCGATCGTCGCAGCTCGTCGTTCGTCGGCCGATCGTCGCATCGCCGCCTCCGCCTCTGCCTCCGACGGCTTCCGCTCTGCCCTCGCCCGCCTCCGCCCGCCTCCGCCGCCTCTGCCGCCTCTACCTCCGCCCGATTTTAATGGCCCCTCCAGTTCCTCCTCTCCTCCTTCTTCTTCCTCCTCTCCTTCTTCTTCTTCTTCCTCCTCTCCTTCCGCTCCTCTCCTCCTTCTGAAATTCGAGCCGTTTGGCTCGAATTTCTTTCGGGCCCTCTACCAGTTCTGTTTGAAAAAAGTGTTGAATTGAGTTTTGAGTTGAGTGTTAAATTGAGTTTTGAAGGTTTGATGTGACATGTGAAATAAGAAAATTTGTTTGGTTATAAGTTTTGAAAAAAGTTTTCAAAACTTAATTCGAAAAGCAATAACTCATAATCAAACACATAACTCAAAATTCTATTAAATTTTTTTATCAATAGTCATAACCAAACTCTTTTTAAAATTCAATTCAAAAAATTAATTATTAACAAAAAATAACACTCTTAACCAATCTCTTTTTTAAATTCAATTGAAAAAATTAATCATTAACAAAAAATAACAATCATAACCAAACTCTTTTTCAAATTCAATTCACAAAATTAATTATTAACAAAAATTTTCAATTAAATTTTTTTTTATTCAAAATATTATAAACAAAATAATTTGAAGGTCACAATACATATTCAATTACTGATCATACTGAACTTATAATTGTATATTTGATTCGAATTATGTTTTTTTTTTAAATATTTTCCAATTAAAATATTTTTATATTTTTAATAATTATTGTCACAAATCAATTGCTAGATATTATATTATTATTTTTAAATAAATGGCCACAAAATTTATCAGTATTATATATATTGGGAGTCAAATAAAAATTAGAATATCATTTCATTAGTATCTAAACAATTTACCACACATAATTTAATATTATTGAAAATTTTCATTTGCTAAATTTCATCGAATTCGTGGGAAACCGTGAACCTATGGGCCTTCATAGGAAACCTGTGAACCCTATGTACCTTCATCATTTATATTATTGTGCCTGACCTGATGACTGAACCAAACCCGTAAACACTCTTAACCAAACCCTATGTACCTATGTACCTGTAAACCTGTCCTGTACAGCCATGGCCCCTCTTGCCAAACCTCAGCGCCTCAATTTCTGATAAAAGAAAATAAAACAAAAAATGATGCTACAGTAAAGCTTTTTGGAACATTGTTTGGCTGAGGCTACAATAGCCTCATAGCCTAACTTCAAAACACCCAACAACTTCATTACTTCAATACAACCAGCAACTTCTTCACCATCTTCATTTATCTTCATCATTGAATAGTGTCAATACAACCACCACTAACCTGAAACATACAACCAGCTCCTCCACTAGCTACCTCAATTACTTTCACAAATTCAGTCCACCACCTACCTCAATAAATTTCAGAAATTCAGTCTATATACTTACAAATCTTGATCGTGTAAAACAAGAAGAGAGGAAGAGTTTCATTTTGTTCAAAGCTTCACAATAGCACCTGAATCCAAATTCAGTCAACCACCTTCTACAATTAATTTCACAAATTTAATCAATATATTTACAACTCATATCCGTGTAAAACAAGAAGATAAGAAGAGCTTTGATCAAGTTCAGAGCTTCACAACAGTAACAGAGCTTCACAATAGTCGAATCCATCACAGAATATGTCGATTGGGCGGTCGATTGGGCGGTCAATCGAGGGGTCTTCCGGCCGGTCAACCAGCTCCACCTTTTCATACCTTTCAGCAACGCTCAACCTGAGGCTTCATTTTGGCTATCCTGTTGCTTACCTTTTGCACACCATTTCCTCACAGCAGCAGTCGAAACCTTCCATGCATTTTGCTATCATTTTGCTTACATTCAGAAGTCATGCCTAGAACAAAAAGAGCAAGACCAAAACATGGCGAAACTTCTAACCCTCCGCCACACCAACAATAGCAACAACAGGCTTATCCAACTATTGATTTTCTCACTTACAATCATGAACAAGCTTTTGCACAATTTTACAACCGACCAATTGTCACCGGGAGAAGGATAAATCTCCCTCATCAATATGATCCTCTGTTGGTGAACAAACTTGAGACGATGGGGTGGCTAAATTTAATTAATTTACCACAAAAGGCATATCTATGTCTTGTGCATTTATTTTATGTTCACTTGAGACCTACTGAGGGAGACGTTGGAGAGAATAGTCTACCATCTTATGTCAAAGGTAAAATAATCACATTGAACAGCCACACTTTGGCCATACTTTGGCACAAATTGTTGGAGTTCAGCCAAGGGATTTGGAAATCCATTTTCAGAGTGAGTCTAACCTGGTTAACATTGTTGGTGATATAACTGAAGTTTATACTACAATTTGTGAGAGGCGATTAACTGGCAGTAATTTAAAGCAAGACATTTGAAACCCCACCTTCGTATTCTCCACCGATTTATAGTAGAAAATGTCACTTCAAAAAAAGGACATTTTGATGCGGTTCCAATTTTTTATTTGTTGTATTGTTTTGAAGTTGGACATAAATTGGATTTATGCTACATATTACTAAAGGAAATGGTGGTTGCAAATCTTAGTACTTTCAGTGGCCGGTCACTAGTTTTTTAGAGCTCTGTTAACCAAAATTTTCAAAGCTTTTCATGTTAGAATTGTAGGTGAAGTAGAGATGAAAATCACTTCACCGATTTCAGAGTACACACTTATCCGAGCTGGTGGCACTGAAAACTTATTGGAATCTCTACATGCTTCAAATGCACCAATAGATGATGCTCCCGAAGACCCCCATGACAATGCCATGCCATAAAATGAACAACCGCAATACTGGAATGATTATTTGGCGATGGAACAAGAATGACACAATAGCGCATTTATTGAGAACAACAAATGGCTAATTAGTTCAATGCATTGGGTAATCAGTTCGATGCATTTGCCGCCGCTCAAAACTTACTAATTCAATAATTTGGTGAGTTTCGTGTGGACACTGAAGGTCGTCATGAAGTGACAAGCAATTGCTTAGATCAAATTAACCATCGAGTCAATTGCTCTACCATCACTACTTCCCTCAACCTCTACCACCACCTGACAATGACGTTTGACGTGTTTGGATGAGCGAGTAGATGTATTCCTCAATCTGTTGTATTTTGTTGTTTTTGAAAATGTACTTCTACTTACTATTTTTTTAATTATTGTGTTTGTTGTACTACTTTTTTTTTTCTAATTACCTTTTTTACTAATGTACTTGTACTGTCTCCTGACTAAATAATTTTTATCATAGATGTAAGCACCTTTTTTTTTAATTTTATATTTTTTTGTTTTGTTTTTAGTAGTATGTACTATTTTTTGTAATTAATGAAGTTTGACCTCAGTACATACAATTTCTTGTGGGGTTGGTGAAGCTTGCATAATAGAATAAATGGTGGTATAACCGTGCTTCCACAATGGATGTATTAAAAATGTTTGTTACATTGTGTGGCATATGACAAAAAAAAGTGATAAAAGTGGGACCCAAAAATCTTTGTTACAAGTTTGTTAATTTAGTAAGTGAATGGAGATATAATGGATGTGTTATAGTGTGTGTTAAGAATATATATATGTATATAAATAATAAATAAAATATAAAATAAGTTAAAAGTGTAGTGGGCCCACCCCACTGCATTGTCTTAGATTTCCTCTCTTTATCTTTCTTCTCTCTCTCTCTCTCTCTCTCTCTCTCTCTCTCGGCTGGCCACCGCCAATTCCCATCTGACACTGATGTATTGAATCTGATACAAATAGCAATACACTATTTACATTGCATTGCCAAACAACAACATTGTTGGTTGGCCAAAAATTAACCTCTTACTTAAAAACAACTTTGGCTGGACAACAACATTCTTGGCTGGCTAACGCCAACTTGAATTATATTTTGAATTTAAAAAAAAATTATGAATTAAAATATTTAATAAACAAACATTTGTATATAATGGGTTACAGAGTTTGACCAAAAAAAAAAAAACATTTCTATGTGGGTTACAAAATTTGTTAAAAAAATACAGCATTTTTTTTTTAGTATGCACTATTTATGTGTTCTTCATATTTAATATAAACAAATTGTGACTTAAAATATTTAATAAAAAAACTTTTCTACGTGGGTAGCAAAATTTGATAAAAAAAACATTTGTACGTGGGTTATAGAAGTAAAAAAAAAATACAGAATTTGTTAAATAATATGCACTATTTCTGTGTTATTCATGTTTAATAAATATTTTTCTGTATCAAATATTTTGAATTTAACGTTGACAAAATTGTATATACTTAAAAGGGAAAATTATTGATAAATCCCATTTAGAAGTGTTTTAACTCAAGAAGTCCATGAAGGAATTTTTTAACCCATTTAGTCTCATGTATGTATCGTTTTATTCCATAAAGTCTTTTTTCTTGATTTACACTATTTTCTTGGACACTTATGCCCTTATATTTAATTTTGATACCCTTATAAATATTTTTTGAACGGTTAGCAATTTTATGATGTGAACATTCATATTTTAAAATTCACATTGGTAGGAATGTAAAATTGGCCCGTGAGCGGCTCGAAACCCGTCTGCGAGCTAGGGCGGGCCTGGCCCGTTGACAATGTGAATATTCACGTTGACATGTTAACATTCACATTGATAAGAGTATAAAATTGGTCCGCGGCCCATAGGCAGCCAAAAGCCGGCCCGTTGACAATGTGAATATTCACATTGACATGTTAACATTTACATTGATAAGAGTATAAAATTGGTCAGCGTCCCATAGGCGGCCAAAAGTCCGCCCGCGGCCCGGGGCGGGCCCGGCCCGGCCCGTTGACAATGTGAATATTCACATTAACATGTTAATATTCACATTGATAGGAGTGTAAGATTAGCCCGCGCCCTATGGCTGCCAGGAAACCCGCCCACGGCCCGTGGGCGATCCGGGGTGGGCCCGGTCCGTTGACAATGTGAATATTCACATTAACATGTTAATATTCACATTGATAAGAGTATAAAATTGGTCCGCGCTCCGTGGCTGCCCAAAACCCGCCCACGACCCGTAGGGAGCCCGGGGCGGGCCTGGCCCGGCCCGTTGACAATGTGAATATTCACATTGACATGTTAAAATTCACATTGATAAGAGTATAAAATTGACCCGTGCCCCGTGGCTACTCGAAACTCGCCCACAGCCCGTGGGCGGCTCGGGGCGGGCCTAGCCCGGCCTGTTGACAATGTGAATATTCACATGGACATATTAACATTCACATTAATAAGAGTATAAAATTGGCCCGCGGTCCATGGGCGGCCAAAAGCCCGCCTGCAGCCCGGGGCGGGCCCGGCCCGGCCTGGCCCGGCCCATTGACAATGTGAATAGTCACATTGACATGTTAACATTCACATTGATAAGAGTGTAAAATTGGCCCGCAGCCCGTGGGCGGCCCGAAACCCGGCCGTAGCCCGAGGCGGGCTTGGCCCGATTCGTGACAATGTGAATATTCACATTGATAGGAGTGTAAAATTTGCACGCTGCCCGAAGCTCGCCCGTGGCCCGGGGTAGGCCCGGCCCGGCCCGTTGACAATGTGAATATTCACATTGACATGTTAACATGCACATTGATAGGAATGTAGAATTGGCCCGCCGCCCGTGGGCTGCTCTAAGCCCGCCCACGGCCTGGGGCAGGCTCGTTTGGGTCCGGGCCTGAGCATGTCCGAGACCCTAGGCTAGGGCTTAGGCCATCACTTTGAAGCCCAGCCCGGCTCGGCCCATCGGCCCGCTTAAGGCCCATTCAATGCTCGGTCCGAGGCCTAGCCTGTCTGAGGCACAATGTCTTTTTTTGTGGAAAATAATAAAATTTTGGTAGAAAAAATTAAAAAAAAATGGCCAGGCCCGCCCAAGCCCGACCTAAGCTAGAGCCTAGGCCTAGGCCTAGGCCTAGGCCTACCGGCCTGACCTGAGGCTGTCGTCTTCGGGCTATGGGCCAATTTTACACTCCTATCAATGTGAATGTTAATATGTCAATGTGAATGTTCACATTGTCACGGGCGGGGCCCGCCCCGGGCAACGGGTGGGCTTCGGGCCGCGCACGGGCCGCGGGCCAATTTTACACTCCTATCAATGTGAATGTTAATATGTCAATGTGAATATTCACATTGTCACGGGCGGGACCGGGCTCTCCCCGGGCCGCCCATGGGACGCGAGTCAATTTTACACTCTTATCAATGTGAATGTTAACATGTCAATGTGAATATTCACATTATCAACGGACCGGGCCCGCCCCGGCAACGGGCGGGTTTCGGGCCGCCCACAGGCCGTAGGCCAATTTTACCGTCCTATCAATGTGAATGTTAATATGTCAATGTGAATATTCACATTGTCACGGGCCGAGTCGGGCCCGCCCCGGGTAGCGGGCGGCCTTCGGGCCGCCCATGGGCCGCGGGCCAATTTTACACTCCTATCAATGTGAATGTTAATATGTCAATGTGAATATTCACATTGTCACGGGCGGGGCCGGGCTCTCCTCGGGCCGCCCACGGGCTTCGGGCCGCCCATGGGACGCGAGTCAATTTTACACTCTTATCAATGTGAATGTTAACATGTCAATGTGAATATTCACATTATCAATGGGCCGGGCCCGCCCCGGCAACGGGTGGGCTTCGGGCCGCCCACAGGCCGCGGGCCAATTTTACAGTCATATCAATGTGAATGTTAATATGTCAATGTGAATATTCACATTGTCACGGGCTAGACCGGGCTCGCCCCGGGCCGCCCACAGGCCGCGGGCTAATTTTACACTCCTATCAATGTGAATGTTAATATGTCAATGTGAATATTCACATTGTACATGGGCCGGGCCCCTACAAATTGACGGATTGAACATTCACATTAGGGGTATTTTGGTAATTATGTCACCCATAGGACTTATTGAAACATAAGAAAATAATATGAACTAAATAGAATATAAGTAGATGAAAAGGGTATTTTGGTCCTTTTATCTCAAATAGGACCTAATGGAATAGTCAAAAAGAATATGGATTGGATGGAACATAAGTAATTAAAGATGGATTTATGGAAAAAGCTCCCTATTTAAAAAGTTTGTTGAATTGGTTTTGAATCAATAAACATAAAATTCTATATACAATTAAACAAATAATTTTGCATTATATTTAAAATTTTGTTTTCATTCATTTTTTTTTTTTTTTATATGTAATTCTCATTATCTTATTTGTGCACAACAAAAATGTATTTCACATGTTTAATTTTCAGCGACAGTTTGAAAATTTCATTATACAAAAACGTCACTAATTATAAGTCTGAACGACAATTTATAAAAATCGTGATAAAAAAAGTCACTAATTGTTAATATTTAACAACATATGCAAAAAATATCACATAAAATTATTTGTAACTATAATTTTATTAAAATTTATTTTCAATGAAATTTAATTTGAATTAATCTTAACTATTAAACCCATTAGTAGTTTATCCATTCATTTTCATGGGAACTTTCCTATCAGATGTAACTTGTGTGTACCACCTAATTATAGGTTTGAGAATTTACGTCTCATTTATAAGTTGGTACCGCATTTGATATTACGAAACCTTTGTGAACCCTTTAATAGGACCATTATGTATTCATTTTAAATTTTGGACTGTTTTAAATCTTCCGAATAAATCACTTTTTTTTTATATTAAATATCCAACAAAAATGTCTGTAGTGATATTTTTTTTGTAAATTATGTTAGATGCTTTTTTTTCTATCCGGGGTAGATGAATTCAAAAAGTTTTTTTTTTATGAAAATATCCAAATAATGTACTCCCTCCGTCCCAAAATAATGGTCCCTTTTGGGGAATCCAACTTTTTTTGGTAGTAGAATTATTGCATTTGAAAAAAGTTGATTTTCTAAAATTATCCTTTTGATAGTACATTTTTTGGGAATATCAATGTCATAATTGTACTTTTTATATTGTTTATTAATTTAAAAGAAGGGCAAAATAGGAAATTTATATTTTTTTTGTACTTGATTTTTGAAAAGGGACTAATATTTTGAGACAATGAAAAATGGAATAAGGGACTAATATTTTGGGACGGAGGGACTACTGAAAATGTCAAAATTAATCCAAAAAAATCACTATGTTTTATTGTAAATGAATTTAATATTTACAGTAATAAATGGTTAAGGCATCTCCAATTTTAGTCAATTTTTGCATTAGGAACTCCTCCAAAATGAAGAAGTATTTGTCAAAAATCAAAAACAAAATTTGGTTGGCACCACATTTGATCAATTGCATTTCACACATTACAAATAACAAAAATAATACATACATAAAACTCATAACAAACATTTGTTCGCATTATTTGTTGACATCACACATCTACCTATGACCAACATGATTTACCCACATAGCATTAGCAATTGTATCCATCAAGTTTGATTGGTACGTCAACCCATGTTGTGGCAGGTCCACATACTTAGCTTGGCCTCCACCAAACCCGTCTGTAGCCGCTTCAGTTACCATTTTATTATCAACTTTCATGAAAAATGGGTCCATAGCTGCATGCAAACGGATCCAATTGTGTACTACACACCATGCAATGACGAGGGGTCCTCGTTGTGTTGACTTGTAATTAGGCATGGACCGCAATATTGTAAAGCGTTTCTTCAGTACCCCAAAATTTCTTTCTATGACATTCCGTAATAACAAATGTCGGTGGTTAAACAATTCCTTGGATCCAGAATAATGACGGACATGGAACTCTTGCAAGTGATGGCATTGTGAACGAAATGGGGCAAGAAACCCTGACGTGTTGGTGAACCCGGCATCCACTAAATAATACTTGCCTACATGTGAATAATGTTTGTAATGCTCTGTCAAATACATGTACACAAAAATCGTACAAGCAAAAGTACAGTATCTTATTTTATAACACTGACCATGGGGTGGATGTGGGAAATGTACATTAGCTCTTGTAAGTGAGTCAACTAAAATTGCGTTGTCGTGGGCACTACCTTCCCATCCAAAATTGATAAATGTGAACAACATGTCGAAGTTGCAAGCTGCGAGTATATTTTGTGCTACCGTGGCTTTGTGACCACGGAATGTGTTATGTCTTGAGGCAAGGACCCACGCGTCCACCAATGTGTCATCGATAACACCGACACAATCCTACATAATATTAGAAAACATAGATTTGACTTTGGAAAAATAACAATCAAATTTATTCGTTACCGTTATTGCAAATTTGCAAGTCGAACATTTAGTCATACCTTAAACCAAGGGCAAAGCCTTCTATCATTTAAAATTTTTGGCGGTATTTCCTATTGGTTTCGTGGTTTGATAATCGTTGATGCAAGCTTGTGTACTACCTGCATAATGATTTTAATGTGCCGACAAAACATTTCAATGGAGTGCTGAAATCTATCAGCCAGTAGCCTCTACCAGTCATTTTGTGCGCATGTATATAAGAAAATGGCAAGTGATTCCTCCACACTGATATGCATTTTTTCAATATTGACAAGGCCATTTTGAAGTAAGGCCTCTTTCAATGAAATGAAGGCTGGGGCATCCATTCGTATGATGTCCATCATTGTTTCAAGGTGGCCACTTAATAAATTGAATATGTAATCATCACCTTTAAATGGGCAAGTTTGATGTAGTTGTCTTATGATTGACGCATTCACATGTTCATTCATAGAAGCAATCACCAAGAAGTTCATAAAATCTTTCATAATGCCATCCTCCTCTGATGAGCTTACCATTGCATTGTTTTGTGTATCAGATGACATTGTGTTTTGGCTACATAACAATAGAAGCACAATTATTCTGACTTATTACAAAGAGGATAAATAATGTCTCTGCAACTAATTAGCTTATGTAATTAATTAGTTGGCCTTAGTCATTTAAGTATTGATTTTAATTGAAATATACATTCAATGTATACATGTTAACATTTGGTCATCTTGTTTGACATGTTGATACAGAAAACAGGATAGATAGAAATTTGAATGAGAAATAGGAAAAAGGGACATGAATCAATGAAGTTGCAGATGATAATATAAATAGAAACTGGATAGAAATAAATGGCACATGAATCATTATATGCAGTATATTTATGTGATAAGCGGATGACAAAAGTAGAAAAACATAAACATGAATTTAAAAAGGAAAAAAAATCAGAAGACATGAATGAAACAGAAAAATAAATAAATAAATTAAAATAAAAAAAGACTAACTCATAAAAGTATGTTTCACAACCATTGAAAGAATCGCAAACCACACCAAAGACACAACTTCACAGTTCACTACAAAGTTAGGATCATTGATAGGCGCATATGCGCAGGAGTGCACATAACAAACCTCCGCCAATCCTTATCTTTGAATAATGTCAATGCCTTAACATACAGTGCAATGGTATGTCTCCCAACTGAAGCAGGGCACCTTGACATGCATCAAGGGAATAGTCATCACCACTTGCGCTTACAGCCTCCGTGTCTATTGATCGTGCACAAGACTGTTCCGTCTTTACCGATACATAGGCAATGAAAGTCGCGCAAACATCATCAAAGCCACTTGACCGTGACTTTTTGAAACGACCACTGTTTGTAACGCCCCAAACCTTTACATGTCATCGGCATTGTCTGCTTTGGGCCATGCCTGCACGGATTTGTTCTTCCCATTAGGTCACCCATCTCAGAACTACTCCAGCCTAAGCACGCTTAACTGGGGAGTTCTATTAGTGATTTCACCACCTGAGAAAAGGCCTCAACGCTATATAAGGGTTCAGGTTTTTACTTTTATAGCCCTGGAACTCCCCTTCTGTAGACACCCCAATTTTGACTGGCCCTAAGACTTGGGTGCTTTCTTTTGATTACTCGATGATGACAATTAGAATGTGTTTCTCACAGAATCCTCAGTAAAAGAGATGGAATTTGAAATTTAATCCCAACTTTCACCATTATGGCCAAATTGTTTTAAAATACTAAATATTTCATTAGTTTAGTATTTTTTGTAATTTTGCATAATTTTATGTGTTTGTTCATGTTTTTGGTGTTTTTATAGAAATTGGTATAAATTATATATTTTATATATATAAAAGAAAATAATAAAAAAATTTATATTATTATATTATATGTCTAGTATTTTGGTATCAATTATATATTTTAGATATTTTATATATTATAAAAGAAATAATAAAAAAAGAAAGAGAGGTTGGTGTCGACGTCCCCTGCCTGCTGGAT